>OU612007.1:3851344-3878790 GCA_914767915.1 Agriopis aurantiaria | reverse complement strand
ACATACATGCCTGCCTGGGTAAATTGTTAACGGACTTCCAAAAATGTTAAGTATAATTAATATACTTTCAGGTCTGTTGTCCTGTAGAAATGTCGTCAAGATCGGTTTAGTAGTTTGGATGATAATGTATCCAAGCAACCGAAATTGTGCAGTCGACATTTTCTTGTTTATTTTGACAGGAGACGACTTGTACTAAATTTTTTTTTTTTTTTTTTTTTTTCTTTCTCCTCCCCCTCTATCTCTCTCTTTTTCTTAATTTTTGTGATTATTTAATGTTATTTATTCAATAATAGAAGATAAGTTTTTTTTTTTTTTTCCCCCTTTTCTATTTATTTGGTCAATGTTGCGCGCCTAGCTCCCTCGCGTCCCTCTGACTCATAGGCGAGCGACGAGAGCGAGATAGACATAACGCGAATGTTTCCGTCTCTGTCTAACTGGGTATTAGTCGAACGCCATGGTGCTACTGGCGGTGGGGTAAGCGAGTTCGCGGTCCCGTTTTTGATCATACCGGTTTGTTAAAAATGGTCCGCACATTCGCTGACTAACAGCCGATAAGTTCGGTTCGTTTCATTTTATCGAGTTAGTAAAGTTGTTATTCTACAATGCCGCCCAAGACTAGCGGAAAGGCCGCCAAGAAATCCGGCAAAGCGCAGAAGAACATCTCCAAGACAGACAAGAAAAAGAAGAAGCACAAGAGGAAGGAGAGCTACGCCATCTACATTTACAAGGTGCTCAAGCAGGTCCACCCGGACACCGGTATCTCGAGCAAGGCCATGTCCATCATGAACTCGTTCGTGAACGACATCTTCGAGCGCATCGCCGCCGAGGCGTCCCGTCTCGCTCACTACAACAAGCGCAGCACCATCACGTCGAGGGAGGTGCAGACCTCCGTGAGGCTGCTGCTCCCCGGCGAGCTCGCCAAGCACGCCGTCAGCGAGGGCACCAAGGCGGTCACCAAGTACACCAGCTCCAAGTGAGCGGCTCTCTCTCTCACGAGCGAGCGTGCACACAAGGCGATCTCGTCGTCGCACACAAAAGGCCCTTTTCAGGGCCACAAAACTGTTCAATATGATATTTAAATCATGTATGTTTCCTCTGGTATAAATGACGACACCAATTATTATAAGCATAATTATTGTGTAGAGGTATATACTATTCTCACTTAAGCCGGCTTGTCTACATAGCATATCTGATATGATATGTCAATGCGTTCATAGGATTAATACTTATATGAGTAGTAGGCAAAAGTACCTATTATAATATTTGTGTTAGTACCATGTTGTTTTGATCATTATAAATAATTTTCTTAAATAAAATTGTTAGTTAGGCTATAAGACCGTCGGGGAAAATTTTATGAATGAATGTAAGATGTAATTATTATTACTTATGTATGTTTAGGTACATTAGGTAGGTACCTATGTATTTGTATTAACGGTAAAATTTTAAATTGTGTGTTTACTTTACGTACCTGGATTTTGGCATATTTTTTTTTAATCTCGCCTGTGTGCGAGCGAGAGGTCAGATCGCACTCTAGCCGTTTTGTATAAATATAGCACGACCGCGTGGTTCTCTGTTACACATTCGTGCACCGTCGTCCGTACGCGTTCGTCGCCGCCGCTTGCGTTAATTAATAATTTCTTAAGTTTTTCGTTTCGCGTGAATCTCTTCAACAATGGCACGTACCAAGCAGACCGCTCGTAAATCCACCGGTGGTAAGGCGCCGCGCAAGCAGCTCGCCACAAAAGCGGCGCGCAAGAGCGCTCCGGCAACGGGCGGCGTGAAGAAGCCCCATCGCTACAGGCCCGGCACCGTGGCACTCCGTGAGATCCGTCGCTACCAGAAGAGTACCGAGCTGCTGATCCGCAAGCTGCCGTTCCAGCGTCTGGTGCGCGAGATCGCACAGGACTTCAAGACCGATCTCCGTTTCCAGAGCTCCGCTGTGATGGCGCTCCAGGAGGCCAGCGAAGCTTATCTGGTCGGCCTCTTCGAGGACACCAACCTTTGCGCGATTCACGCCAAGCGCGTCACCATCATGCCTAAGGACATACAGTTGGCGCGCAGAATCCGCGGCGAGCGCGCCTAAGAAGGTTAGCGCCGTCGGCGGCTCTTTTAGTGCGATTCGCTTACAAAAAAAGGCCCTTTTCAGGGCCACAAAACTTTCATAATTGTGTAACGAAAAATGTTTTCATGATTAATACCTATAACACAACACGCACACACCAACCACCACAGACAAATAATTCAAGTCGTAATGTTGGAACAGGAACAACATGATGCTTATACTTTATTCCTTCTATTATCTATTATTATTATTACTACGTACCTCTCTGCCTATGTACATCAGTTATAATATTTATTTACTTATTATAACTAGATTGCTTGATCACGTGAGAGTAAATAACCATGGAGTTAGTTGAAAGAGGTTCTTATTGTTCCGTCCCATAAAAGTTTTATCAAAATCGGTTTAGCAGTTTAGATTTTTAGTAAGTAATCAATATATTGTTACTATAATACGCAAGGCGACGAGGACGGAGCCCCCCCCCCCCTCTCCCCCCGCATCGTGCGCGCCCGCTCTGGTCGCGTCGCTCGCGTTCGCACGCGCGTTTTCGTATAAATATAAGAGGTACGCGCGCTTCAAAAAAGGTTCCAGTCGCACGCCGTCGACGCTCGCGGCCGTTACAGTGTTTTGTTTACATCGCCAGTTTTATCTACCGTTGTTCTGTCAAGATGACCGGTCGCGGTAAGGGAGGAAAAGGTCTGGGGAAAGGAGGCGCCAAGCGTCACAGGAAAGTGCTTCGCGATAACATCCAGGGTATCACGAAGCCCGCCATCCGTCGTCTGGCGCGCAGGGGCGGCGTGAAGCGTATCTCCGGTCTGATTTACGAAGAGACCAGAGGTGTGCTGAAGGTGTTCCTGGAGAACGTGATTCGCGACGCGGTCACCTACACTGAGCACGCGAAGAGGAAGACCGTCACCGCCATGGATGTGGTCTACGCTCTGAAGCGTCAGGGTCGCACTCTGTACGGTTTCGGAGGCTAAACGCTGACGGACACCGTTGCGACCTCCGCGTCGCATTATTATAAAAAGGCCCTTTTCAGGGCCGCATAAGTTTCAATGTTACATTTAACAATGATGTTTCACTCTTGACGGCAACACACACATATTCTGTATTTTTAGGTACCCACAGATGATAGATATATCAAACATGACTGATGTAATATCTCGCCTGCTGCACATAGTACTACACTTAGTTTATGCACAACAATATTCTTTTACCTACCGCGGGAAAAAATGACTTCAACCATATAATAAATTATAGGTAGGTAAGTAAGCAGGGACGTTTACGTTTGTCATTATAAATGAATGACTTTAGTTGAAATAAAGCCGCCTATTTTGACATTTAACAAGCATGCTTGTTTGATGAAATGTTTCGAGCGCTCGCTCCTGCTTCTTCGTAGAAAGAATCGTACGACCAGATCGGGCGTCTGTTCTAACATTTCTACACAGATGCACAATTACGCGATGCGCGTTGGTAGGTACTCTTATTTACGGAACTGACTGGTATGTACTAAACTTATGAATTAAATATTGCCCCCGTGGAACAAAGTTTGCAACGTCCAGCTCGAAGGCATGCCATCGCGTGGTTCAGTTGGAAGGAAACTGGTGGAGCTGTTTTACGAGCACCAAAATATCGGCCGTTTTATACGGTTAAAACGTGAAAAATAACATTGGTTTTGTGGTATATAATAAAAACGATATCTTTGTAGTTTATTTATCGTGTGAAACGAGCGAAAACAACTGATTTTATAGAGAAAATTGAATTTTAAACATGACCCGAGCTACTCGCCGCCGCGAGTGGTGCGAATAAATCCATATACCACTTTAGTCGAGCATCTCAGAAGCGGCAGAGTCGGTTAGACGTGTGGCCACGTTCAAAATGTATTACGAAAAATGTTCCGGTGCCGTGGTCCAGAATTAAAATAATGAAAAAAGGTTATTTAATGAGATCGATGTTAGTGAAAAGTCACGAGCGTTGTTACGAGAAATCGTCTCTGGACTGTGGTGCCCTCTTTACGGTAAAGCTTCCAATCTACACCCGCGGCCATATTGCTGTGCGCGGAGCGCAAACTGAAGAGTTTACATTCTTATTTCATAATTTATCAACTGCCAAACCCCCATCAACCTAAAAAATGGCCGACACCGCAGTAGCAGCAGAGGCTCCCGCCCCGGCGACCCCCGCGAAGAAGCCGAAGGCGTCCGCCGCCGCCGGCGGCGCCAAGAAGCCGAAAGCGAAGCCGACGCACCCGAAGACCTCTGAAATGGTAAACAGCGCCATCAAGGAGCTAAAGGAGCGCAGCGGATCGTCGCTGAAGGCCATCAAGAAGTACATCGCGGCCCAGTACAAGGTGGACGCTGAGAAACTGGCGCCGTTCATCAGGAAGTATCTGAAGAGCGCCGTCGAATCGGGCGCGCTCATCCAGACCAAGGGCAAGGGCGCCTCGGGCAGTTTCAAGCTGGAGTCGAAGTCTTCCTCGGCGAAGAAGCCCGCCGGCACCAAGGCGGCCGGCAGACCGTCCGCCGGCGCGAAGGAGACCGCCGCCGCGAAGTCGAAGAAGCCCGCTGCCGCGGCGCCCGCCGCCGGCAGGGGCAGGAAGGCCGCCGCCGCGGCCGCTTCGCCGGCCAAGTCTAAACCGTCCGCCGCGATCAAGGACAAGAAGGCCGCCGCCGCCGCCAAGAAGAAGCCCGCCGCAGCGAAGAGGGCCGCCGCGCCAGCCAAGGGGAAGAGCGCCGCCGCACCGAAAGCGAAGAAGACCGCAAAGCCGCCCACCAAGAAGCCGAAAGCTCCCAAGCCGAAGAGGGCGGCCGCCACTCCCAAGTCGAAGGCCGCGACCAAGAAGGCTTCCGCCTCCAAGAAGTAAGGTGAGCAGTGCCGCAGTGTTGTGTGTGTGTGTGTGTGCCAGTGCAGTGCAGTCTCCGGTGTTCGTTGTCTCCTCCGTTTCGGACGGAAAGGCATCGTCACCGGAACGACGACGCACAGGCGACGACACCACACTCCGCCGTGCGCGCTTGCTTGCTCGCTCGCTTGCGTGGGGGGCGCGAGACCTGCCTCCCCCCCCACCTCGCACAACAAAAAGCCCTTTTCAGGGCTAACATATCATTCGAGAGCGCATCGCGTGCTCTATGTTTCTAATACGAACGACGAACGCATTCCTTTTCGATCCCATCCCATCCATCCATGTCCGCAGCGCAGCGATCAATTCAATCGATCGCCGCACTGTTTGTTCCATGTTCATAATGAGAAGAAAGAGGAGACGATTCTTCATAATTTGGTGGCAGGCACGGCACAGGGGTTGCGTGGCGACGCCGCCCGACCGCCCGACTCCCCGTCCCGACTTGACATAAAACATTAGATAGAATAATATTAGGTTAGGTATTTTTTTTTTTTTTTTTTTTTTTTTCATTACAATACTTACTACTACTAAATAACTAATAATTATTATCCCTCCGCCGCGCCGCCGTTCCGTGTTATTGATGTGATCGCGCGTGACACGCGCACTCCACCAACGGTACTCGTCATAGCGTTCGCGTCGCGCCGCAGTGGGGCGCGATTATAAATATACAAATTTGCCGATGTTCGTGAACAGTCTGCTCTGCACGCTCGCGTCGTACGTACCGCGTACGCTGCCTCATTATCTCTGTTGTGTTCAATCTAAACTCACCAAACGACATGTCGGGACGCGGTAAAGGTGGCAAAGTAAAGGGGAAGGCAAAGTCCCGTTCAAACCGTGCCGGACTACAGTTCCCCGTGGGTCGTATCCATCGTCTTTTGCGTAACGGCAACTATGCCGAGCGCGTCGGTGCCGGTGCTCCGGTCTACCTCGCCGCCGTGATGGAATATCTCGCCGCTGAGGTGCTAGAGTTGGCCGGCAACGCGGCCAGGGACAACAAGAAGACCAGGATCATCCCGCGTCATCTGCAACTGGCGATCAGGAACGACGAGGAGCTGAACAAGCTGCTCTCGGGCGTCACCATCGCACAGGGCGGTGTGCTTCCCAACATCCAGGCGGTGCTCCTGCCCAAGAAGACCGAGAAGAAGGCATAAATAAGTCTCTCTCTTCGCTCGTCTAGCTCGCTGCTGCGAGCTTGCAAAAAGGCCCTTTTCAGGGCCACAATATCTCTCATACCATTTTGTACAAATATGGAATGTTTCATATAAAAACGACATACGCGCATAATACATACAATAATAGATTCTACATACATACATACATACATACATGCCTGCCTGGGTAAAATTGTTAACGGACTTCCAAAAATGTTAAGTATAATTAATATACTTTCAGGTCTGTTGTCCTGTAGAAATGTCGTCAAGATCGGTTTAGTAGTTTGGATGATAATGTATCCAAGCAACCGAAATTGTGCAGTCGACATTTTCTTGTTTATTTTGACAGGAGACGATTGTACTAAATTTTTTTTTTTTTTTTTTTTTTCTTTCTCCTCCCCCTCTATCTCTCTCTTTTTCTTAAATTTTTGTGATTATTTAATGTTATTTATTCAATAATAGAAGATAAGTTTTTTTTTTTTTTTCCCCCTTTTCTATTTATTTGGTCAATGTTGCGCGCCTAGCTCCCTCCGCGTCCCTCTGACTCATAGGCGAGCGACGAGAGCGAGATAGACATAACGCGAATGTTTCCGTCTCTGTCTAACTGGGTATTAGTCGAACGCCATGGTGCTACTGGCGGTGGGGTAAGCGAGTTCGCGGTCCCGTTTTTGATCATACCGGTTTGTTAAAAATGGTCCGCACATTCGCTGACTAACAGCCGATAAGTTCGGTTCGTTTCATTTTATCGAGTTAGTAAAGTTGTTATTCTACAATGCCGCCCAAGACTAGCGGAAAGGCCGCCAAGAAATCCGGCAAAGCGCAGAAGAACATCTCCAAGACAGACAAGAAAAAGAAGAAGCACAAGAGGAAGGAGAGCTACGCCATCTACATTTACAAGGTGCTCAAGCAGGTCCACCCGGACACCGGTATCTCGAGCAAGGCCATGTCCATCATGAACTCGTTCGTGAACGACATCTTCGAGCGCATCGCCGCCGAGGCGTCCCGTCTCGCTCACTACAACAAGCGCAGCACCATCACGTCGAGGGAGGTGCAGACCTCCGTGAGGCTGCTGCTCCCCGGCGAGCTCGCCAAGCACGCCGTCAGCGAGGGCACCAAGGCGGTCACCAAGTACACCAGCTCCAAGTGAGCGGCTCTCTCTCTCACGAGCGAGCGTGCACACAAGGCGATCTCGTCGTCGCACACAAAAGGCCCTTTTCAGGGCCACAAAACTGTTCAATATGATATTTAAATCATGTATGTTTCCTCTGGTATAAATGACGACACCAATTATTATAAGCATAATTATTGTGTAGAGGTATATACTATTCTCACTTAAGCCCGGCTTGTCTACATAGCATATCTGATATGATATGTCAATGCGTTCATAGGATTAATACTTATATGAGTAGTAGGCAAAAGTACCTATTATAATATTTGTGTTAGTACCATGTTGTTTTGATCATTATAAATAATTTTCTTAAATAAAATTGTTAGTTAGGCTATAAGACCGTCGGGGAAAATTTTATGAATGAATGTAAGATGTAATTATTATTACTTATGTATGTTTAGGTACATTAGGTAGGTACCTATGTATTTGTATTAACGGTAAAATTTTAAATTGTGTGTTTACTTTACGTACCTGGATTTTGGCATATTTTTTTTTAATCTCGCCTGTGTGCGAGCGAGAGGTCAGATCGCACTCTAGCCGTTTTGTATAAATATAGCACGACCGCGTGGTTCTCTGTTACACATTCGTGCACCGTCGTCCGTACGCGTTCGTCGCCGCCGCTTGCGTTAATTAATAATTTCTTAAGTTTTTCGTTTCGCGTGAATCTCTTCAACAATGGCACGTACCAAGCAGACCGCTCGTAAATCCACCGGTGGTAAGGCGCCGCGCAAGCAGCTCGCCACAAAAGCGGCGCGCAAGAGCGCTCCGGCAACGGGCGGCGTGAAGAAGCCCCATCGCTACAGGCCCGGCACCGTGGCACTCCGTGAGATCCGTCGCTACCAGAAGAGTACCGAGCTGCTGATCCGCAAGCTGCCGTTCCAGCGTCTGGTGCGCGAGATCGCACAGGACTTCAAGACCGATCTCCGTTTCCAGAGCTCCGCTGTGATGGCGCTCCAGGAGGCCAGCGAAGCTTATCTGGTCGGCCTCTTCGAGGACACCAACCTTTGCGCGATTCACGCCAAGCGCGTCACCATCATGCCTAAGGACATACAGTTGGCGCGCAGAATCCGCGGCGAGCGCGCCTAAGAAGGTTAGCGCCGTCGGCGGCTCTTTTAGTGCGATTCGCTTACAAAAAAAGGCCCTTTTCAGGGCCACAAAACTTTCATAATTGTGTAACGAAAAATGTTTTCATGATTAATACCTATAACACAACACGCACACACCAACCACCACAGACAAATAATTCAAGTCGTAATGTTGGAACAGGAACAACATGATGCTTATACTTTATTCCTTCTATTATCTATTATTATTATTACTACGTACCTCTCTGCCTATGTACATCAGTTATAATATTTATTTACTTATTATAACTAGATTGCTTGATCACGTGAGAGTAAATAACCATGGAGTTAGTTGAAAGAGGTTCTTATTGTTCCGTCCCATAAAAGTTTTATCAAAATCGGTTTAGCAGTTTAGATTTTTAGTAAGTAATCAATATATTGTTACTATAATACGCAAGGCGACGAGGACGGAGCCCCCCCCCCCTCTCCCCCCGCATCGTGCGCGCCCGCTCTGGTCGCGTCGCTCGCGTTCGCACGCGCGTTTTCGTATAAATATAAGAGGTACGCGCGCTTCAAAAAAGGTTCCAGTCGCACGCCGTCGACGCTCGCGGCCGTTACAGTGTTTTGTTTACATCGCCAGTTTTATCTACCGTTGTTCTGTCAAGATGACCGGTCGCGGTAAGGGAGGAAAAGGTCTGGGGAAAGGAGGCGCCAAGCGTCACAGGAAAGTGCTTCGCGATAACATCCAGGGTATCACGAAGCCCGCCATCCGTCGTCTGGCGCGCAGGGGCGGCGTGAAGCGTATCTCCGGTCTGATTTACGAAGAGACCAGAGGTGTGCTGAAGGTGTTCCTGGAGAACGTGATTCGCGACGCGGTCACCTACACTGAGCACGCGAAGAGGAAGACCGTCACCGCCATGGATGTGGTCTACGCTCTGAAGCGTCAGGGTCGCACTCTGTACGGTTTCGGAGGCTAAACGCTGACGGACACCGTTGCGACCTCCGCGTCGCATTATTATAAAAAGGCCCTTTTCAGGGCCGCATAAGTTTCAATGTTACATTTAACAATGATGTTTCACTCTTGACGGCAACACACACATATTCTGTATTTTTAGGTACCCACAGATGATAGATATATCAAACATGACTGATGTAATATCTCGCCTGCTGCACATAGTACTACACTTAGTTTATGCACAACAATATTCTTTTACCTACCGCGGGAAAAAATGACTTCAACCATATAATAAATTATAGGTAGGTAAGTAAGCAGGGACGTTTACGTTTGTCATTATAAATGAATGACTTTAGTTGAAATAAAGCCGCCTATTTTGACATTTAACAAGCATGCTTGTTTGATGAAATGTTTCGAGCGCTCGCTCCTGCTTCTTCGTAGAAAGAATCGTACGACCAGATCGGGCGTCTGTTCTAACATTTCTACACAGATGCACAATTACGCGATGCGCGTTGGTAGGTACTCTTATTTACGGAACTGACTGGTATGTACTAAACTTATGAATTAAATATTGCCCCCGTGGAACAAAGTTTGCAACGTCCAGCTCGAAGGCATGCCATCGCGTGGTTCAGTTGGAAGGAAACTGGTGGAGCTGTTTTACGAGCACCAAAATATCGGCCGTTTTATACGGTTAAAACGTGAAAAATAACATTGGTTTTGTGGTATATAATAAAAACGATATCTTTGTAGTTTATTTATCGTGTGAAACGAGCGAAAACAACTGATTTTATAGAGAAAATTGAATTTTAAACATGACCCGAGCTACTCGCCGCCGCGAGTGGTGCGAATAAATCCATATACCACTTTAGTCGAGCATCTCAGAAGCGGCAGAGTCGGTTAGACGTGTGGCCACGTTCAAAATGTATTACGAAAAATGTTCCGGTGCCGTGGTCCAGAATTAAAATAATGAAAAAAGGTTATTTAATGAGATCGATGTTAGTGAAAAGTCACGAGCGTTGTTACGAGAAATCGTCTCTGGACTGTGGTGCCCTCTTTACGGTAAAGCTTCCAATCTACACCCGCGGCCATATTGCTGTGCGCGGAGCGCAAACTGAAGAGTTTACATTCTTATTTCATAATTTATCAACTGCCAAACCCCCATCAACCTAAAAAATGGCCGACACCGCAGTAGCAGCAGAGGCTCCCGCCCCGGCGACCCCCGCGAAGAAGCCGAAGGCGTCCGCCGCCGCCGGCGGCGCCAAGAAGCCGAAAGCGAAGCCGACGCACCCGAAGACCTCTGAAATGGTAAACAGCGCCATCAAGGAGCTAAAGGAGCGCAGCGGATCGTCGCTGAAGGCCATCAAGAAGTACATCGCGGCCCAGTACAAGGTGGACGCTGAGAAACTGGCGCCGTTCATCAGGAAGTATCTGAAGAGCGCCGTCGAATCGGGCGCGCTCATCCAGACCAAGGGCAAGGGCGCCTCGGGCAGTTTCAAGCTGGAGTCGAAGTCTTCCTCGGCGAAGAAGCCCGCCGGCACCAAGGCGGCCGGCAGACCGTCCGCCGGCGCGAAGGAGACCGCCGCCGCGAAGTCGAAGAAGCCCGCTGCCGCGGCGCCCGCCGCCGGCAGGGGCAGGAAGGCCGCCGCCGCGGCCGCTTCGCCGGCCAAGTCTAAACCGTCCGCCGCGATCAAGGACAAGAAGGCCGCCGCCGCCGCCAAGAAGAAGCCCGCCGCAGCGAAGAGGGCCGCCGCGCCAGCCAAGGGGAAGAGCGCCGCCGCACCGAAAGCGAAGAAGACCGCAAAGCCGCCCACCAAGAAGCCGAAAGCTCCCAAGCCGAAGAGGGCGGCCGCCACTCCCAAGTCGAAGGCCGCGACCAAGAAGGCTTCCGCCTCCAAGAAGTAAGGTGAGCAGTGCCGCAGTGTTGTGTGTGTGTGTGTGTGCCAGTGCAGTGCAGTCTCCGGTGTTCGTTGTCTCCTCCGTTTCGGACGGAAAGGCATCGTCACCGGAACGACGACGCACAGGCGACGACACCACACTCCGCCGTGCGCGCTTGCTTGCTCGCTCGCTTGCGTGGGGGGCGCGAGACCTGCCTCCCCCCCCACCTCGCACAACAAAAAGCCCTTTTCAGGGCTAACATATCATTCGAGAGCGCATCGCGTGCTCTATGTTTCTAATACGAACGACGAACGCATTCCTTTTCGATCCCATCCCATCCATCCATGTCCGCAGCGCAGCGATCAATTCAATCGATCGCCGCACTGTTTGTTCCATGTTCATAATGAGAAGAAAGAGGAGACGATTCTTCATAATTTGGTGGCAGGCACGGCACAGGGGTTGCGTGGCGACGCCGCCCGACCGCCCGACTCCCCGTCCCGACTTGACATAAAACATTAGATAGAATAATATTAGGTTAGGTATTTTTTTTTTTTTTTTTTTTTTTTTCATTACAATACTTACTACTACTAAATAACTAATAATTATTATCCCTCCGCCGCGCCGCCGTTCCGTGTTATTGATGTGATCGCGCGTGACACGCGCACTCCACCAACGGTACTCGTCATAGCGTTCGCGTCGCGCCGCAGTGGGGCGCGATTATAAATATACAAATTTGCCGATGTTCGTGAACCTCATCCTATAGGTAGCGGAGTCCCTCAGGGCTCCGTCATAGCTCCCGCCCTCTTCACGCTTTATGCTAGTGACATTCCTAGATCTCCCCATGTAGAAATAGCTCTCTTCGCTGACGACACCGCTCTCTACTCCAGAGGGTGGAATAAAGTCATCCAACGGGCCCACGTTCAACGAGCCCTCACTCATCTAGGTGATTGGTTCAAGAAGTGGGCCATCACGGTCAATCCCGAAAAAAGTGCAGCAATGTACCTCCACCCGTCCAAGAACCCCCCGTCAAGGCCTATCACGCTTAACGGGAAGCCCATCCCTTGGACCATCTCGACCAAGTATCTCGGTGTGACTCTCGATCGCCGACTCACTTTCTCCAAACACATTCAGTTAGTCCGCAATCGAGCGGCGTTCTTCCTAGGGCGCCTCAGCCCCCTCCTCGGCGAGCGTAGTAAATTGTCACTTAGAAATAAGCTGACAATTTACAAAACTTGCATCCGCCCCGTCATGACTTACGCCTCTGTGGCATTCGCCCACGCCTCCCGCATCGATCTGGACAAGTTGCAGGTCATTCAAAACCGCTTCATACGCAGAGCGGTCGGCGCTAGCTGGTATATGCGAAACGCCGATCTGCACTGCGATGTTGAACTCCCATCCATGATTCAATACCTTAAGTATACCTCCCGCCGCTACTTTGACGCGGCGCCTCACCACCCCAATCCTCTTGTAGTAAAATCCTCCGACTACTCGACAGACGTGACAGACCCTCCTCCTCTCCGTAGACGCCCTAGAAACATCTTGGGCGACCCGGACGACCCCATCGCCGTCGTCACCGCGGCGGCGCTGGGCTCGCCCGATCCGACTGCTCCTAGCAATAGGAAATATTCAGTTTTTGGTACAGGCGTCGGTTACCAGAGGCACACACACACACAGCGATCCCGCCGGCAGGATCGTAGACCCACAGGATCTGTTAGAAGATCGGTTAGATTCTCTCCAAATAATCATTCAGTTCAACAAACCGTTAGGGCTCCAGGGCACACCCCCTCTGGGGTGCCTGGGCAAGTCTGATTCCCACTCCCGGCGACGGCCCAAGCCGAGGTTCGTACCATCGAGGTGCCCTTGTGCTAGTCGCCTATAAACTTAACCACCAAGTTATGCCGAACGCACTCTGCGTTCGCCAACTAGTCCGGTCAAGCTGTAGAGGCCAAAAGGCCAACAGTAAAAGTCAATCATAAAAAAAAAAAAAAATGTTCGTGAACAGTCTGCTCTGCACGCTCGCGTCGTACGTACCGCGTACGCTGCCTCATTATCTCTGTTGTGTTCAATCTAAACTCACCAAACGACATGTCGGGACGCGGTAAAGGTGGCAAAGTAAAGGGGAAGGCAAAGTCCCGTTCAAACCGTGCCGGACTACAGTTCCCCGTGGGTCGTATCCATCGTCTTTTGCGTAACGGCAACTATGCCGAGCGCGTCGGTGCCGGTGCTCCGGTCTACCTCGCCGCCGTGATGGAATATCTCGCCGCTGAGGTGCTAGAGTTGGCCGGCAACGCGGCCAGGGACAACAAGAAGACCAGGATCATCCCGCGTCATCTGCAACTGGCGATCAGGAACGACGAGGAGCTGAACAAGCTGCTCTCGGGCGTCACCATCGCACAGGGCGGTGTGCTTCCCAACATCCAGGCGGTGCTCCTGCCCAAGAAGACCGAGAAGAAGGCATAAATAAGTCTCTCTCTTCGCTCGTCTAGCTCGCTGCTGCGAGCTTGCAAAAAGGCCCTTTTCAGGGCCACAATATCTCTCATACCATTTTGTACAAATATGGAATGTTTCATATAAAAACGACATACGCGCATAATACATACAATAATAGATTCTACATACATACATACATACATACATGCCTGCCTGGGTAAAATTGTTAACGGACTTCCAAAAATGTTAAGTATAATTAATATACTTTCAGGTCTGTTGTCCTGTAGAAATGTCGTCAAGATCGGTTTAGTAGTTTGGATGATAATGTATCCAAGCAACCGAAATTGTGCAGTCGACATTTTCTTGTTTATTTTGACAGGAGACGATTGTACTAAATTTTTTTTTTTTTTTTTTTTTTCTTTCTCCTCCCCCTCTATCTCTCTCTTTTTCTTAAATTTTTGTGATTATTTAATGTTATTTATTCAATAATAGAAGATAAGTTTTTTTTTTTTTTTCCCCCTTTTCTATTTATTTGGTCAATGTTGCGCGCCTAGCTCCCTCCGCGTCCCTCTGACTCATAGGCGAGCGACGAGAGCGAGATAGACATAACGCGAATGTTTCCGTCTCTGTCTAACTGGGTATTAGTCGAACGCCATGGTGCTACTGGCGGTGGGGTAAGCGAGTTCGCGGTCCCGTTTTTGATCATACCGGTTTGTTAAAAATGGTCCGCACATTCGCTGACTAACAGCCGATAAGTTCGGTTCGTTTCATTTTATCGAGTTAGTAAAGTTGTTATTCTACAATGCCGCCCAAGACTAGCGGAAAGGCCGCCAAGAAATCCGGCAAAGCGCAGAAGAACATCTCCAAGACAGACAAGAAAAAGAAGAAGCACAAGAGGAAGGAGAGCTACGCCATCTACATTTACAAGGTGCTCAAGCAGGTCCACCCGGACACCGGTATCTCGAGCAAGGCCATGTCCATCATGAACTCGTTCGTGAACGACATCTTCGAGCGCATCGCCGCCGAGGCGTCCCGTCTCGCTCACTACAACAAGCGCAGCACCATCACGTCGAGGGAGGTGCAGACCTCCGTGAGGCTGCTGCTCCCCGGCGAGCTCGCCAAGCACGCCGTCAGCGAGGGCACCAAGGCGGTCACCAAGTACACCAGCTCCAAGTGAGCGGCTCTCTCTCTCACGAGCGAGCGTGCACACAAGGCGATCTCGTCGTCGCACACAAAAGGCCCTTTTCAGGGCCACAAAACTGTTCAATATGATATTTAAATCATGTATGTTTCCTCTGGTATAAATGACGACACCAATTATTATAAGCATAATTATTGTGTAGAGGTATATACTATTCTCACTTAAGCCCGGCTTGTCTACATAGCATATCTGATATGATATGTCAATGCGTTCATAGGATTAATACTTATATGAGTAGTAGGCAAAAGTACCTATTATAATATTTGTGTTAGTACCATGTTGTTTTGATCATTATAAATAATTTTCTTAAATAAAATTGTTAGTTAGGCTATAAGACCGTCGGGGAAAATTTTATGAATGAATGTAAGATGTAATTATTATTACTTATGTATGTTTAGGTACATTAGGTAGGTACCTATGTATTTGTATTAACGGTAAAATTTTAAATTGTGTGTTTACTTTACGTACCTGGATTTTGGCATATTTTTTTTTAATCTCGCCTGTGTGCGAGCGAGAGGTCAGATCGCACTCTAGCCGTTTTGTATAAATATAGCACGACCGCGTGGTTCTCTGTTACACATTCGTGCACCGTCGTCCGTACGCGTTCGTCGCCGCCGCTTGCGTTAATTAATAATTTCTTAAGTTTTTCGTTTCGCGTGAATCTCTTCAACAATGGCACGTACCAAGCAGACCGCTCGTAAATCCACCGGTGGTAAGGCGCCGCGCAAGCAGCTCGCCACAAAAGCGGCGCGCAAGAGCGCTCCGGCAACGGGCGGCGTGAAGAAGCCCCATCGCTACAGGCCCGGCACCGTGGCACTCCGTGAGATCCGTCGCTACCAGAAGAGTACCGAGCTGCTGATCCGCAAGCTGCCGTTCCAGCGTCTGGTGCGCGAGATCGCACAGGACTTCAAGACCGATCTCCGTTTCCAGAGCTCCGCTGTGATGGCGCTCCAGGAGGCCAGCGAAGCTTATCTGGTCGGCCTCTTCGAGGACACCAACCTTTGCGCGATTCACGCCAAGCGCGTCACCATCATGCCTAAGGACATACAGTTGGCGCGCAGAATCCGCGGCGAGCGCGCCTAAGAAGGTTAGCGCCGTCGGCGGCTCTTTTAGTGCGATTCGCTTACAAAAAAAGGCCCTTTTCAGGGCCACAAAACTTTCATAATTGTGTAACGAAAAATGTTTTCATGATTAATACCTATAACACAACACGCACACACCAACCACCACAGACAAATAATTCAAGTCGTAATGTTGGAACAGGAACAACATGATGCTTATACTTTATTCCTTCTATTATCTATTATTATTATTACTACGTACCTCTCTGCCTATGTACATCAGTTATAATATTTATTTACTTATTATAACTAGATTGCTTGATCACGTGAGAGTAAATAACCATGGAGTTAGTTGAAAGAGGTTCTTATTGTTCCGTCCCATAAAAGTTTTATCAAAATCGGTTTAGCAGTTTAGATTTTTAGTAAGTAATCAATATATTGTTACTATAATACGCAAGGCGACGAGGACGGAGCCCCCCCCCCCCTCTCCCCCCGCATCGTGCGCGCCCGCTCTGGTCGCGTCGCTCGCGTTCGCACGCGCGTTTTCGTATAAATATAAGAGGTACGCGCGCTTCAAAAAAGGTTCCAGTCGCACGCCGTCGACGCTCGCGGCCGTTACAGTGTTTTGTTTACATCGCCAGTTTTATCTACCGTTGTTCTGTCAAGATGACCGGTCGCGGTAAGGGAGGAAAAGGTCTGGGGAAAGGAGGCGCCAAGCGTCACAGGAAAGTGCTTCGCGATAACATCCAGGGTATCACGAAGCCCGCCATCCGTCGTCTGGCGCGCAGGGGCGGCGTGAAGCGTATCTCCGGTCTGATTTACGAAGAGACCAGAGGTGTGCTGAAGGTGTTCCTGGAGAACGTGATTCGCGACGCGGTCACCTACACTGAGCACGCGAAGAGGAAGACCGTCACCGCCATGGATGTGGTCTACGCTCTGAAGCGTCAGGGTCGCACTCTGTACGGTTTCGGAGGCTAAACGCTGACGGACACCGTTGCGACCTCCGCGTCGCATTATTATAAAAAGGCCCTTTTCAGGGCCGCATAAGTTTCAATGTTACATTTAACAATGATGTTTCACTCTTGACGGCAACACACACATATTCTGTATTTTTAGGTACCCACAGATGATAGATATATCAAACATGACTGATGTAATATCTCGCCTGCTGCACATAGTACTACACTTAGTTTATGCACAACAATATTCTTTTACCTACCGCGGGAAAAAATGACTTCAACCATATAATAAATTATAGGTAGGTAAGTAAGCAGGGACGTTTACGTTTGTCATTATAAATGAATGACTTTAGTTGAAATAAAGCCGCCTATTTTGACATTTAACAAGCATGCTTGTTTGATGAAATGTTTCGAGCGCTCGCTCCTGCTTCTTCGTAGAAAGAATCGTACGACCAGATCGGGCGTCTGTTCTAACATTTCTACACAGATGCACAATTACGCGATGCGCGTTGGTAGGTACTCTTATTTACGGAACTGACTGGTATGTACTAAACTTATGAATTAAATATTGCCCCCGTGGAACAAAGTTTGCAACGTCCAGCTCGAAGGCATGCCATCGCGTGGTTCAGTTGGAAGGAAACTGGTGGAGCTGTTTTACGAGCACCAAAATATCGGCCGTTTTATACGGTTAAAACGTGAAAAATAACATTGGTTTTGTGGTATATAATAAAAACGATATCTTTGTAGTTTATTTATCGTGTGAAACGAGCGAAAACAACTGATTTTATAGAGAAAATTGAATTTTAAACATGACCCGAGCTACTCGCCGCCGCGAGTGGTGCGAATAAATCCATATACCACTTTAGTCGAGCATCTCAGAAGCGGCAGAGTCGGTTAGACGTGTGGCCACGTTCAAAATGTATTACGAAAAATGTTCCGGTGCCGTGGTCCAGAATTAAAATAATGAAAAAAGGTTATTTAATGAGATCGATGTTAGTGAAAAGTCACGAGCGTTGTTACGAGAAATCGTCTCTGGACTGTGGTGCCCTCTTTACGGTAAAGCTTCCAATCTACACCCGCGGCCATATTGCTGTGCGCGGAGCGCAAACTGAAGAGTTTACATTCTTATTTCATAATTTATCAACTGCCAAACCCCCATCAACCTAAAAAATGGCCGACACCGCAGTAGCAGCAGAGGCTCCCGCCCCGGCGACCCCCGCGAAGAAGCCGAAGGCGTCCGCCGCCGCCGGCGGCGCCAAGAAGCCGAAAGCGAAGCCGACGCACCCGAAGACCTCTGAAATGGTAAACAGCGCCATCAAGGAGCTAAAGGAGCGCAGCGGATCGTCGCTGAAGGCCATCAAGAAGTACATCGCGGCCCAGTACAAGGTGGACGCTGAGAAACTGGCGCCGTTCATCAGGAAGTATCTGAAGAGCGCCGTCGAATCGGGCGCGCTCATCCAGACCAAGGGCAAGGGCGCCTCGGGCAGTTTCAAGCTGGAGTCGAAGTCTTCCTCGGCGAAGAAGCCCGCCGGCACCAAGGCGGCCGGCAGACCGTCCGCCGGCGCGAAGGAGACCGCCGCCGCGAAGTCGAAGAAGCCCGCTGCCGCGGCGCCCGCCGCCGGCAGGGGCAGGAAGGCCGCCGCCGCGGCCGCTTCGCCGGCCAAGTCTAAACCGTCCGCCGCGATCAAGGACAAGAAGGCCGCCGCCGCCGCCAAGAAGAAGCCCGCCGCAGCGAAGAGGGCCGCCGCGCCAGCCAAGGGGAAGAGCGCCGCCGCACCGAAAGCGAAGAAGACCGCAAAGCCGCCCACCAAGAAGCCGAAAGCTCCCAAGCCGAAGAGGGCGGCCGCCACTCCCAAGTCGAAGGCCGCGACCAAGAAGGCTTCCGCCTCCAAGAAGTAAGGTGAGCAGTGCCGCAGTGTTGTGTGTGTGTGTGTGTGCCAGTGCAGTGCAGTCTCCGGTGTTCGTTGTCTCCTCCGTTTCGGACGGAAAGGCATCGTCACCGGAACGACGACGCACAGGCGACGACACCACACTCCGCCGTGCGCGCTTGCTTGCTCGCTCGCTTGCGTGGGGGGCGCGAGACCTGCCTCCCCCCCCACCTCGCACAACAAAAAGCCCTTTTCAGGGCTAACATATCATTCGAGAGCGCATCGCGTGCTCTATGTTTCTAATACGAACGACGAACGCATTCCTTTTCGATCCCATCCCATCCATCCATGTCCGCAGCGCAGCGATCAATTCAATCGATCGCCGCACTGTTTGTTCCATGTTCATAATGAGAAGAAAGAGGAGACGATTCTTCATAATTTGGTGGCAGGCACGGCACAGGGGTTGCGTGGCGACGCCGCCCGACCGCCCGACTCCCCGTCCCGACTTGACATAAAACATTAGATAGAATAATATTAGGTTAGGTATTTTTTTTTTTTTTTTTTTTTTTTTCATTACAATACTTACTACTACTAAATAACTAATAATTATTATCCCTCCGCCGCGCCGCCGTTCCGTGTTATTGATGTGATCGCGCGTGACACGCGCACTCCACCAACGGTACTCGTCATAGCGTTCGCGTCGCGCCGCAGTGGGGCGCGATTATAAATATACAAATTTGCCGATGTTCGTGAACAGTCTGCTCTGCACGCTCGCGTCGTACGTACCGCGTACGCTGCCTCATTATCTCTGTTGTGTTCAATCTAAACTCACCAAACGACATGTCGGGACGCGGTAAAGGTGGCAAAGTAAAGGGGAAGGCAAAGTCCCGTTCAAACCGTGCCGGACTACAGTTCCCCGTGGGTCGTATCCATCGTCTTTTGCGTAACGGCAACTATGCCGAGCGCGTCGGTGCCGGTGCTCCGGTCTACCTCGCCGCCGTGATGGAATATCTCGCCGCTGAGGTGCTAGAGTTGGCCGGCAACGCGGCCAGGGACAACAAGAAGACCAGGATCATCCCGCGTCATCTGCAACTGGCGATCAGGAACGACGAGGAGCTGAACAAGCTGCTCTCGGGCGTCACCATCGCACAGGGCGGTGTGCTTCCCAACATCCAGGCGGTGCTCCTGCCCAAGAAGACCGAGAAGAAGGCATAAATAAGTCTCTCTCTTCGCTCGTCTAGCTCGCTGCTGCGAGCTTGCAAAAAGGCCCTTTTCAGGGCCACAATATCTCTCATACCATTTTGTACAAATATGGAATGTTTCATATAAAAACGACATACGCGCATAATACATACAATAATAGATTCTACATACATACATACATACATACATGCCTGCCTGGGTAAAATTGTTAACGGACTTCCAAAAATGTTAAGTATAATTAATATACTTTCAGGTCTGTTGTCCTGTAGAAATGTCGTCAAGATCGGTTTAGTAGTTTGGATGATAATGTATCCAAGCAACCGAAATTGTGCAGTCGACATTTTCTTGTTTATTTTGACAGGAGACGATTGTACTAAATTTTTTTTTTTTTTTTTTTTTTCTTTCTCCTCCCCCTCTATCTCTCTCTTTTTCTTAAATTTTTGTGATTATTTAATGTTATTTATTCAATAATAGAAGATAAGTTTTTTTTTTTTTTTCCCCCTTTTCTATTTATTTGGTCAATGTTGCGCGCCTAGCTCCCTCCGCGTCCCTCTGACTCATAGGCGAGCGACGAGAGCGAGATAGACATAACGCGAATGTTTCCGTCTCTGTCTAACTGGGTATTAGTCGAACGCCATGGTGCTACTGGCGGTGGGGTAAGCGAGTTCGCGGTCCCGTTTTTGATCATACCGGTTTGTTAAAAATGGTCCGCACATTCGCTGACTAACAGCCGATAAGTTCGGTTCGTTTCATTTTATCGAGTTAGTAAAGTTGTTATTCTACAATGCCGCCCAAGACTAGCGGAAAGGCCGCCAAGAAATCCGGCAAAGCGCAGAAGAACATCTCCAAGACAGACAAGAAAAAGAAGAAGCACAAGAGGAAGGAGAGCTACGCCATCTACATTTACAAGGTGCTCAAGCAGGTCCACCCGGACACCGGTATCTCGAGCAAGGCCATGTCCATCATGAACTCGTTCGTGAACGACATCTTCGAGCGCATCGCCGCCGAGGCGTCCCGTCTCGCTCACTACAACAAGCGCAGCACCATCACGTCGAGGGAGGTGCAGACCTCCGTGAGGCTGCTGCTCCCCGGCGAGCTCGCCAAGCACGCCGTCAGCGAGGGCACCAAGGCGGTCACCAAGTACACCAGCTCCAAGTGAGCGGCTCTCTCTCTCACGAGCGAGCGTGCACACAAGGCGATCTCGTCGTCGCACACAAAAGGCCCTTTTCAGGGCCACAAAACTGTTCAATATGATATTTAAATCATGTATGTTTCCTCTGGTATAAATGACGACACCAATTATTATAAGCATAATTATTGTGTAGAGGTATATACTATTCTCACTTAAGCCCGGCTTGTCTACATAGCATATCTGATATGATATGTCAATGCGTTCATAGGATTAATACTTATATGAGTAGTAGGCAAAAGTACCTATTATAATATTTGTGTTAGTACCATGTTGTTTTGATCATTATAAATAATTTTCTTAAATAAAATTGTTAGTTAGGCTATAAGACCGTCGGGGAAAATTTTATGAATGAATGTAAGATGTAATTATTATTACTTATGTATGTTTAGGTACATTAGGTAGGTACCTATGTATTTGTATTAACGGTAAAATTTTAAATTGTGTGTTTACTTTACGTACCTGGATTTTGGCATATTTTTTTTTAATCTCGCCTGTGTGCGAGCGAGAGGTCAGATCGCACTCTAGCCGTTTTGTATAAATATAGCACGACCGCGTGGTTCTCTGTTACACATTCGTGCACCGTCGTCCGTACGCGTTCGTCGCCGCCGCTTGCGTTAATTAATAATTTCTTAAGTTTTTCGTTTCGCGTGAATCTCTTCAACAATGGCACGTACCAAGCAGACCGCTCGTAAATCCACCGGTGGTAAGGCGCCGCGCAAGCAGCTCGCCACAAAAGCGGCGCGCAAGAGCGCTCCGGCAACGGGCGGCGTGAAGAAGCCCCATCGCTACAGGCCCGGCACCGTGGCACTCCGTGAGATCCGTCGCTACCAGAAGAGTACCGAGCTGCTGATCCGCAAGCTGCCGTTCCAGCGTCTGGTGCGCGAGATCGCACAGGACTTCAAGACCGATCTCCGTTTCCAGAGCTCCGCTGTGATGGCGCTCCAGGAGGCCAGCGAAGCTTATCTGGTCGGCCTCTTCGAGGACACCAACCTTTGCGCGATTCACGCCAAGCGCGTCACCATCATGCCTAAGGACATACAGTTGGCGCGCAGAATCCGCGGCGAGCGCGCCTAAGAAGGTTAGCGCCGTCGGCGGCTCTTTTAGTGCGATTCGCTTACAAAAAAAGGCCCTTTTCAGGGCCACAAAACTTTCATAATTGTGTAACGAAAAATGTTTTCATGATTAATACCTATAACACAACACGCACACACCAACCACCACAGACAAATAATTCAAGTCGTAATGTTGGAACAGGAACAACATGATGCTTATACTTTATTCCTTCTATTATCTATTATTATTATTACTACGTACCTCTCTGCCTATGTACATCAGTTATAATATTTATTTACTTATTATAACTAGATTGCTTGATCACGTGAGAGTAAATAACCATGGAGTTAGTTGAAAGAGGTTCTTATTGTTCCGTCCCATAAAAGTTTTATCAAAATCGGTTTAGCAGTTTAGATTTTTAGTAAGTAATCAATATATTGTTACTATAATACGCAAGGCGACGAGGACGGAGCCCCCCCCCCCTCTCCCCCCGCATCGTGCGCGCCCGCTCTGGTCGCGTCGCTCGCGTTCGCACGCGCGTTTTCGTATAAATATAAGAGGTACGCGCGCTTCAAAAAAGGTTCCAGTCGCACGCCGTCGACGCTCGCGGCCGTTACAGTGTTTTGTTTACATCGCCAGTTTTATCTACCGTTGTTCTGTCAAGATGACCGGTCGCGGTAAGGGAGGAAAAGGTCTGGGGAAAGGAGGCGCCAAGCGTCACAGGAAAGTGCTTCGCGATAACATCCAGGGTATCACGAAGCCCGCCATCCGTCGTCTGGCGCGCAGGGGCGGCGTGAAGCGTATCTCCGGTCTGATTTACGAAGAGACCAGAGGTGTGCTGAAGGTGTTCCTGGAGAACGTGATTCGCGACGCGGTCACCTACACTGAGCACGCGAAGAGGAAGACCGTCACCGCCATGGATGTGGTCTACGCTCTGAAGCGTCAGGGTCGCACTCTGTACGGTTTCGGAGGCTAAACGCTGACGGACACCGTTGCGACCTCCGCGTCGCATTATTATAAAAAGGCCCTTTTCAGGGCCGCATAAGTTTCAATGTTACATTTAACAATGATGTTTCACTCTTGACGGCAACACACACATATTCTGTATTTTTAGGTACCCACAGATGATAGATATATCAAACATGACTGATGTAATATCTCGCCTGCTGCACATAGTACTACACTTAGTTTATGCACAACAATATTCTTTTACCTACCGCGGGAAAAAATGACTTCAACCATATAATAAATTATAGGTAGGTAAGTAAGCAGGGACGTTTACGTTTGTCATTATAAATGAATGACTTTAGTTGAAATAAAGCCGCCTATTTTGACATTTAACAAGCATGCTTGTTTGATGAAATGTTTCGAGCGCTCGCTCCTGCTTCTTCGTAGAAAGAATCGTACGACCAGATCGGGCGTCTGTTCTAACATTTCTACACAGATGCACAATTACGCGATGCGCGTTGGTAGGTACTCTTATTTACGGAACTGACTGGTATGTACTAAACTTATGAATTAAATATTGCCCCCGTGGAACAAAGTTTGCAACGTCCAGCTCGAAGGCATGCCATCGCGTGGTTCAGTTGGAAGGAAACTGGTGGAGCTGTTTTACGAGCACCAAAATATCGGCCGTTTTATACGGTTAAAACGTGAAAAATAACATTGGTTTTGTGGTATATAATAAAAACGATATCTTTGTAGTTTATTTATCGTGTGAAACGAGCGAAAACAACTGATTTTATAGAGAAAATTGAATTTTAAACATGACCCGAGCTACTCGCCGCCGCGAGTGGTGCGAATAAATCCATATACCACTTTAGTCGAGCATCTCAGAAGCGGCAGAGTCGGTTAGACGTGTGGCCACGTTCAAAATGTATTACGAAAAATGTTCCGGTGCCGTGGTCCAGAATTAAAATAATGAAAAAAGGTTATTTAATGAGATCGATGTTAGTGAAAAGTCACGAGCGTTGTTACGAGAAATCGTCTCTGGACTGTGGTGCCCTCTTTACGGTAAAGCTTCCAATCTACACCCGCGGCCATATTGCTGTGCGCGGAGCGCAAACTGAAGAGTTTACATTCTTATTTCATAATTTATCAACTGCCAAACCCCCATCAACCTAAAAAATGGCCGACACCGCAGTAGCAGCAGAGGCTCCCGCCCCGGCGACCCCCGCGAAGAAGCCGAAGGCGTCCGCCGCCGCCGGCGGCGCCAAGAAGCCGAAAGCGAAGCCGACGCACCCGAAGACCTCTGAAATGGTAAACAGCGCCATCAAGGAGCTAAAGGAGCGCAGCGGATCGTCGCTGAAGGCCATCAAGAAGTACATCGCGGCCCAGTACAAGGTGGACGCTGAGAAACTGGCGCCGTTCATCAGGAAGTATCTGAAGAGCGCCGTCGAATCGGGCGCGCTCATCCAGACCAAGGGCAAGGGCGCCTCGGGCAGTTTCAAGCTGGAGTCGAAGTCTTCCTCGGCGAAGAAGCCCGCCGGCACCAAGGCGGCCGGCAGACCGTCCGCCGGCGCGAAGGAGACCGCCGCCGCGAAGTCGAAGAAGCCCGCTGCCGCGGCGCCCGCCGCCGGCAGGGGCAGGAAGGCCGCCGCCGCGGCCGCTTCGCCGGCCAAGTCTAAACCGTCCGCCGCGATCAAGGACAAGAAGGCCGCCGCCGCCGCCAAGAAGAAGCCCGCCGCAGCGAAGAGGGCCGCCGCGCCAGCCAAGGGGAAGAGCGCCGCCGCACCGAAAGCGAAGAAGACCGCAAAGCCGCCCACCAAGAAGCCGAAAGCTCCCAAGCCGAAGAGGGCGGCCGCCACTCCCAAGTCGAAGGCCGCGACCAAGAAGGCTTCCGCCTCCAAGAAGTAAGGTGAGCAGTGCCGCAGTGTTGTGTGTGTGTGTGTGTGCCAGTGCAGTGCAGTCTCCGGTGTTCGTTGTCTCCTCCGTTTCGGACGGAAAGGCATCGTCACCGGAACGACGACGCACAGGCGACGACACCACACTCCGCCGTGCGCGCTTGCTTGCTCGCTCGCTTGCGTGGGGGGGCGCGAGACCTGCCTCCCCCCCCCACCTCGCACAACAAAAAGCCCTTTTCAGGGCTAACATATCATTCGAGAGCGCATCGCGTGCTCTATGTTTCTAATACGAACGACGAACGCATTCCTTTTCGATCCCATCCCATCCATCCATGTCCGCAGCGCAGCGATCAATTCAATCGATCGCCGCACTGTTTGTTCCATGTTCATAATGAGAAGAAAGAGGAGACGATTCTTCATAATTTGGTGGCAGGCACGGCACAGGGGTTGCGTGGCGACGCCGCCCGACCGCCCGACTCCCCGTCCCCGACTTGACATAAAACATTAGATAGAATAATATTAGGTTAGGTATTTTTTTTTTTTTTTTTTTTTTTTCATTACAATACTTACTACTACTAAATAACTAATAATTATTATCCCTCCGCCGCGCCGCCGTTCCGTGTTATTGATGTGATCGCGCGTGACACGCGCACTCCACCAACGGTACTCGTCATAGCGTTCGCGTCGCGCCGCAGTGGGGCGCGATTATAAAGTATACAAATTTGCCGATGTTCGTGAACCTCATCCTATAGGTAGCGGAGTCCCTCAGGGCTCCGTCATAGCTCCCGCCCTCTTCACGCTTTATGCTAGTGACATTCCTAGATCTCCCCATGTAGAAATAGCTCTCTTCGCTGACGACACCGCTCTCTACTCCAGAGGGTGGAATAAAGTCATCCAACGGGCCCACGTTCAACGAGCCCTCACTCATCTAGGTGATTGGTTCAAGAAGTGGGCCATCACGGTCAATCCCGAAAAAAGTGCAGCAATGTACCTCCACCCGTCCAAGAACCCCCCGTCAAGGCCTATCACGCTTAACGGGAAGCCCATCCCTTGGACCATCTCGACCAAGTATCTCGGTGTGACTCTCGATCGCCGACTCACTTTCTCCAAACACATTCAGTTAGTCCGCAATCGAGCGGCGTTCTTCCTAGGGCGCCTCAGCCCCCTCCTCGGCGAGCGTAGTAAATTGTCACTTAGAAATAAGCTGACAATTTACAAAACTTGCATCCGCCCCGTCATGACTTACGCCTCTGTGGCATTCGCCCACGCCTCCCGCATCGATCTGGACAAGTTGCAGGTCATTCAAAACCGCTTCATACGCAGAGCGGTCGGCGCTAGCTGGTATATGCGAAACGCCGATCTGCACTGCGATGTTGAACTCCCATCCATGATTCAATACCTTAAGTATACCTCCCGCCGCTACTTTGACGCGGCGCCTCACCACCCCAATCCTCTTGTAGTAAAATCCTCCGACTACTCGACAGACGTGACAGACCCTCCTCCTCTCCGTAGACGCCCTAGAAACATCTTGGGCGACCCGGACGACCCCATCGCCGTCGTCACCGCGGCGGCGCTGGGCTCGCCCGATCCGACTGCTCCTAGCAATAGGAAATATTCAGTTTTTGGTACAGGCGTCGGTTACCAGAGGCACACACACACACAGCGATCCCGCCGGCAGGATCGTAGACCCACAGGATCTGTTAGAAGATCGGTTAGATTCTCTCCAAATAATCATTCAGTTCAACAAACCGTTAGGGCTCCAGGGCACACCCCCTCTGGGGTGCCTGGGCAAGTCTGATTCCCACTCCCGGCGACGGCCCAAGCCGAGGTTCGTACCATCGAGGTGCCCTTGTGCTAGTCGCCTATAAACTTAACCACCAAGTTATGCCGAACGCACTCTGCGTTCGCCAACTAGTCCGGTCAAGCTGTAGAGGCCAAAAGGCCAACAGTAAAAGTCAATCATAAAAAAAAAAAAAAATGTTCGTGAACAGTCTGCTCTGCACGCTCGCGTCGTACGTACCGCGTACGCTGCCTCATTATCTCTGTTGTGTTCAATCTAAACTCACCAAACGACATGTCGGGACGCGGTAAAGGTGGCAAAGTAAAGGGGAAGGCAAAGTCCCGTTCAAACCGTGCCGGACTACAGTTCCCCGTGGGTCGTATCCATCGTCTTTTGCGTAACGGCAACTATGCCGAGCGCGTCGGTGCCGGTGCTCCGGTCTACCTCGCCGCCGTGATGGAATATCTCGCCGCTGAGGTGCTAGAGTTGGCCGGCAACGCGGCCAGGGACAACAAGAAGACCAGGATCATCCCGCGTCATCTGCAACTGGCGATCAGGAACGACGAGGAGCTGAACAAGCTGCTCTCGGGCGTCACCATCGCACAGGGCGGTGTGCTTCCCAACATCCAGGCGGTGCTCCTGCCCAAGAAGACCGAGAAGAAGGCATAAATAAGTCTCTCTCTTCGCTCGT
>OU612007.1:600000-1193185 GCA_914767915.1 Agriopis aurantiaria | reverse complement strand
AGACCCGTGTGCGATGGAAGAGAACTCAAAAGAAAATTTAGAAGATGGGTGAAGTACGCGAATTTGCAAGCTGGCTGCAGATAAGTTTGCAAGAGGCAATTGTTTTGCGGTTCGTAAAGCTCTAAGGGTGTGTTCATGTGTATGTTTGTGAAATGTGGTCGCAATGTTAAATAGTGAGGTGGGGTGTGTGTATGTGTGTCAGTAGGATGGGTTATGTTGTTACTGTCAGGCATTAGATTTATGAAAAAAACGTATTTAGTGAAAGAGAGCTGAAGGTTCAGACCATGAAAAAAGATAACATGACTTTTCGTACTAAAAACTATCTTATAACTCAGAAGGTGCTGCTTGAGCAAGTCCCACGCTCTGGTCGAGATCGGAGCATGACTGAATAAGTAATGCAGGCTTCTGTTCAGACTGACGCACAAAAATAGCTCCGTTTCGTATCCAGCAGAAACGAAAATTATGCTGCTGGGCGCGAAGACGCGCTTCTTTGAACAGAATGCGGTTTACCTTTGTCAGTCTTTCATTTATGTAAAGCTTCTTAGAGGTGCCTTGGACCACGATCTCCGAAGTAAGATTTCGCCGGGACTTTGCTGCTTGAAGGATCTCGTCTCTTTTTGAACGGCGAAGGAGTTTAAGAACTATTGTCCTGGGCATCCAGTCCTTATTTGTGAGGCTTTGGAGGCGCTTGTTACCAGCTCTTGTGACGCAGTCTATGTCAGCGGCTGACAGTTCTACGCCAAGTCGAGAGGCCGTTACTAGCGCAACCTGTTCAAGGTTCTCGCTGCCACATTCCGGGATTCCCGCGATTTCCAGCTCGTTCCGAAGGTTATTTTGTTCCTGAACATTGAGCAATGATCTCAAGCTGGTGAGAGATCCTTTTAGGTCAGCTATTTCGGTATTTTGAACAGAAATCTTATTTTCGTAGGCGTCCAGGCTGGCTGCAATGGTCAGGGGTACCGAGGATAGTTTGTCCTTCAGTAAGAGGACATCTTGTCTCAGCAGCGCAATTTCTTTGTTTTGCTCCTTGATTTCCAGCATTTCTTCTCTGAGAAGTCTGATTTCGTTTGTAAGCAACGATATTTCGGAGTCATTGCCGCAGAAAAGAGTTGGAGTTGACATCTGTCTGCGGGCGCCGCGAAGTTGGTTTACGCGGTCAAAGGTGGTGTTCGCATTGTATGTGCTATTTAGAGGGCCAGCAGGGCTTCCTATAGGAGTATTTGAGTTGTCTCCTTTCGGCCGAGAGCTGGTACACAAAGGGCAAACCCAGTGATCTCTGCCATCTTGACTCATCTTCCCAAAAGTTTCCACATCCATACCTAGGCATAGAACATCGAAGGTGTCTTGGCAGGTGCTACACTCCAAAAAATCCAGGGATTGGATGGGCTTACCGCAGGCGCTACACTTGGTTGCCATGTTTACCGCAAAAATTGAGTGCAAAAATAATGCGTCGGCCGAGGATCGAACTTCGATAGTGCAAATCGGGAACACAGTGCCTTACCGCTTGAGCTAACTGGCAGTTAAGTGAAGTGGCGAAATTATGCTGTGTATTCGTGTGTGCACAGTTTAGTAAGTTATAGCAAATTAATGAGAGGGTAGGCAATGTCACTTATCGTAATAGTTCGGAATTTTCACGTCCGTAATTAGGTTTTAATCACTTTAAACGTACACTTTAGCGCGTCACAAGCACTGTTGAAAGAATAATCACTTTATTTGGGATCTAATTCAATAGGTTTTGGTAAGCTTTAACAGTTTTTCCCACAAGAAATTATTTTTGACGACAGGTGAAACGTAATACGTCTTTACTGGTTTCCGCACCGCGGTCGAGTCCCTGCTAGAGTTATTTTACTCAGAATATAAAAAAGTCCCCGATTGTCCTAATTTTAGCAAATATTAACGTCCGCTATAGAATAAGCTTCATTGGCATCAAAAGAATAAGGAAAAATACTAAAAGTTTTTCCGAACATTACTGCTAGAGTTATTTTACTCAGAATATAAAAAGTCCCCGATTGTCCTAATTTTAGCAAATATTAACGTCCGCTATAGAATAAGCTTCATTGGCATCAAAAGAATAAGCAAAAATCACTAAAAGTTTTTCCGAACATTACTGCTAGAGTTATTTTACTCAGAATATAAAAAGTCCCCGATTTTCCTAATTTTAGCAAATACTAACGTCCGCTATAGAATAAGCTTCATTGGCATCAAAAGAATTGGCAAAAATCACTAAAAGTTTTTCCGAACATAACTGCTAGAGTTATTTTACTCAGAATATAAAAAGTCCCCGATTGTCCTAATTTTAGCAAATATTAACGTCCGCTATAGAATAAGCTTCATTGGCATCAAAAGAATAAGCAAAAATCACTAAAAGTTTTTCCGAACATTACTGCTAGAGTTATTTTACTCAGAATATAAAAAGTCCCCGATTGTCCTAATTTTAGCAAATATTAACGTCCGCTATAGAATAAGCTTCATTGGCATCAAAAGAATTAGCAAAAATCACTAAAAGTTTTTCCGAACATAACTGCTAGAGTTATTTTACTCAGAATATAAAAAGTCCCCGATTTTCCTAATTTTAGCAAATATTAACGTCCGCTATAGAATAAGCTTCATTGGCATCAAAAGAATTAGCAAAAATCACTAATCGTTTTTCCGAACATAACTGCTAGAGTTATTTTACTCAGAATATAAAAAGTCCCCGATTGTCCTAATTTTAGCAAATATTAACGTCCGCTATAGAATAAGCTTCATTGGCATCAAAAGAATTAGCAAAAATCACTAAAAGTTTTTCCGAACATAGCTGCTAGAGTTATTTTACTCAGAAGATAAAAAGTCCCCGATTGTCCTAATTTTAGCAAATATTAACGTCCGCTATAGAGTAAGCTTCATTGGCATCAAAAGAATTAGCAAAAATCACTAAAAGTTTTTCCGAACATAGCTGCTAGAGTTATTTTACTCAGAATATAAAAAGTCCCCGATTGTCCTAATTTTAGCAAATATTAACGTCCGCTATAGAATAAGCTTCATTGGCATCAAAAGAATAAGGAAAAATCACTAAAAGTTTTTCCGAACATTACTGCTAGAGTTATTTTACTCAGAATATAAAAAGTCCCCGATTGTCCTAATTTTAGCAAATATTAACGTCCGCTATAGAATAAGCTTCATTGGCATCAAAAGAATTAGCAAAAATCACTAAAAGTTTTTCCGAACATAGCTGCTAGAGTTATTTTACTCAGAACATAAAAAGTCCCCGATTGTCCTAATTTTAGCAAATATTAACGTCCGCTATAGAATAAGCTTCATTGGCATCAAAAGAATAAGCAAAAATCACTAAAAGTTTTTCCGAACATTACTGCTAGAGTTATTTTACTCAGAATATAAAAAAGTCCCCGATTGTCCTAATTTTAGCAAATATTAACGTCCGCTATAGAATAAGCTTCATTGGCATCAAAAGAATAAGGAAAAATACTAAAAGTTTTTCCGAACATTACTGCTAGAGTTATTTTACTCAGAATATAAAAAGTCCCCGATTGTCCTAATTTTAGCAAATATTAACGTCCGCTATAGAGTAAGCTTCATTGGCATCAAAAGAATTAGCAAAAATCACTAAAAGTTTTTCCGAACATAGCTGCTAGAGTTATTTTACTCAGAATATAAAAAGTCCCCGATTGTCCTAACTTTAGCAAATATTAACGTCCGCTATAGAATAAGCTTCATTGGCATCAAAAGAATAAGGAAAAATCACTAAAAGTTTTTCCGAACATTACTGCTAGAGTTATTTTACTCAGAATATAAAAAGTCCCCGATTGTCCTAATTTTAGCAAATATTAACGTCCGCTATAGAATAAGCTTCATTGGCATCAAAAGAATAAGCAAAAATCACTAAAAGTTTTTCCGAACATTACTGCTAGAGTTATTTTACTCAGAATATAAAAAGTCTCCGATTGTCCTAATTTTAGCAAATATTAACGTCCGCTATAGACTAAGCTTCATTGGCATCAAAAGAATAAGGAAAAATACTAAAAGTTTTTCCGAACATTACTACTAGAGTTATTTTACTTAGAATATAAAAAGTCCCTGATTGTCCTAATTTTAGCAAATATTAACGTCCGCTATAGATTAAGCTTCATTGGCATCAAAAGAATAAGCAAAAATCACTAAAAGTTTTTCCGAACATTACTGCTAGAGTTATTTTACTCAGAATATAAAAAGTCCCCGATTGTCCTAATTTTAGCAAATATTAACGTCCGCTATAGAATAAGCTTCATTGGCATCAAAAGAATAAGCAAAAATCACTAAAAGTTTTTCCGAACATTACTGCTAGAGTTATTTTACTCAGAATATAAAAAAGTCCCCGATTGTCCTAATTTAAGCAAATACTAACGTCCGCTATAGAATAAGCTTCATTGGCATCAAAAGAATTGGCAAAAATCACTAAAAGTTTTTCCGAACATAACTGCTAGAGTTATTTTACTCAGAATATAAAAAGTGCCCGAATGTCCTAATTTTAGCAAATATTAACGTCCGCTATAGAATAAGCTTCATTGGCATCAAAAGAATAAGCAAAAATCACTAAAAGTTTTTCCGAACATTACTGCTAGAGTTATTTTACTCAGAATATAAAAAAGTCCCCGATTGTCCTAATTTTAGCAAATATTAACGTCCGCTATAGAATAAGCTTCATTGGCATCAAAAGAATAAGCAAAAATCACTAAAAGTTTTTCCGAACATTACTGCTAGAGTTATTTTACTCAGAATATAAAAAAGTCCCCGATTGTCCTAATTTTAGCAAATATTAACGTCCGCTATAGAATAAGCTTCATTGGCATCAAAAGAATAAGGAAAAATCACTAAAAGTTTTTCCGAACATTACTGCTAGAGTTATTTTACTCAGAATATAAAAAGTCCCCGATTGTCCTAATTTTAGCAAATATTAACGTCCGCTATAGAATAAGCTTCATTGGCATCAAAAGAATAAGCAAAAATCACTAAAAGTTTTTCCGAACATTACTGCTAGAGTTATTTTACTCAGAATATAAAAAAGTCCCCGATTGTCCTAATTTTAGCAAATACTAACGTCCGCTATAGAATAAGCTTCATTGGCATCAAAAGAATTAGCAAAAATCACTAAAAGTTTTTCCGAACATAACTGCTAGAGTTATTTTACTCAGAATATAAAAAGTCCCCGATTGTCCTAATTTTAGCAAATATTAACGTCCGCTATAGAATAAGCTTCATAGGCATCAAAAGAATAAGCAAAAATCACTAAAAGTTTTTCCGAACATTACTGCTAGAGTTATTTTACTCAGAATATAAAAAAGACCCCGATTGTCCTAATTTTAGCAAATATTAACGTCCGCTATAGAATAAGCTTCATTGGCATCAAAAGAATAAGGAAAAATACTAAAAGTTTTTCCGAACATTACTGCTAGAGTTATTTTACTCAGAATATAAAAAGTCCCCGATTGTCCTAATTTTAGCAAATATTAACGTCCGCTATAGAATAAGCTTCATTGGCATCAAAAGAATAAGCAAAAATCACTAAAAGTTTTTCCGAACATTACTGCTAGAGTTATTTTACTCAGAATATAAAAAAGTCCCCGATTGTCCTAATTTTAGCAAATATTAACGTCAGCTATAGAATAAGCTTCATTGGCATCAAAAGAATTAGCAAAAATCACTAAAAGTTTTTCCGAACATTACTGCTAGAGTTATTTTACTCAGAATATAAAAAAGTCCCCGATTTTCCTAATTTTAGCAAATATTAACGTCCGCTATAGAATAAGCTTCATTGGCATTAAAAGAATTAGCAAAAATCACTAAAAGTTTTTCCGAACATAACTGCTAGAGTTATTTTACTCAGAATATAAAAAGTCTCCGATTGTCCTAATTTTAGCAAATATTAACGTCCGCTATAGAATAAGCTTCATTGGCATCAAAAGAATAAGGAAAAATACTAAAAGTTTTTCCGAACATTACTACTAGAGTTATTTTACTCAGAATATAAAAAGTCCCTGATTGTCCTAATTTTAGCAAATATTAACGTCCGCTATAGAATAAGCTTCATTGGCATCAAAAGAATAAGGAAAAATACTAAAAGTTTTTCCGAACATTACTGCTAGAGTTATTTTACTCAGAATATAAAAAGTCCCCGATTGTCCTAATTTTAGCAAATATTAACGTCCGCTATAGAGTAAGCTTCATTGGCATCAAAAGAATTAGCAAAAATCACTAAAAGTTTTTCCGAACATAGCTGCTAGAGTTATTTTACTCAGAATATAAAAAGTCCCCGATTGTCCTAATTTTAGCAAATATTAACGTCCGCTATAGAATAAGCTTCATTGGCATCAAAAGAATAAGCAAAAATCACTAAAAGTTTTTCCGAACATTACTGCTAGAGTTATTTTACTCAGAATATAAAAAGTCTCCGATTGTCCTAATTTTAGCAAATATTAACGTCCGCTATAGAATAAGCTTCATTGGCATCAAAAGAATAAGGAAAAATACTAAAAGTTTTTCCGAACATTACTACTAGAGTTATTTTACTTAGAATATAAAAAGTCCCTGATTGTCCTAATTTTAGCAAATATTAACGTCCGCTATAGATTAAGCTTCATTGGCATCAAAAGAATAAGCAAAAATCACTAAAAGTTTTTCCGAACATTACTGCTAGAGTTATTTTACTCAGAATATAAAAAGTCCCCGATTGTCCTAATTTTAGCAAATATTAACGTCCGCTATAGAGTAAGCTTCATTGGCATCAAAAGAATTAGCAAAAATCACTAAAAGTTTTTCCGAACATAGCTGCTAGAGTTATTTTACTCAGAATATAAAAAGTCCCCGATTGTCCTAATTTTAGCAAATACTAACGTCCGCTATAGAATAAGCTTCATTGGCATCAAAAGAATTGGCAAAAATCACTAAAAGTTTTTCCGAACATAACTGCTAGAGTTATTTTACTCAGAATATAAAAAGTCCCCGATTGTCCTAATTTTAGCAAATATTAACGTCCGCTATAGAATAAGCTTCATTGGCATCAAAAGAATAAGCAAAAATCACTAAAAGTTTTTCCGAACATTACTGCTAGAGTTATTTTACTCAGAATATAAAAAAGTCCCCGATTGTCCTAATTTTAGCAAATACTAACGTCCGCTATAGAATAAGCTTCATTGGCATCAAAAGAATTGGCAAAAATCACTAAAAGTTTTTCCGAACATAACTGCTAGAGTTATTTTACTCAGAATATAAAAAGTCCCCGATTGTCCTAATTTTAGCAAATATTAACGTCCGCTATAGAATAAGCTTCATTGGCATCAAAAGAATAAGCAAAAATCACTAAAAGTTTTTCCGAACATTACTGCTAGAGTTATTTTACTCAGAATATAAAAAAGTCCCCGATTGTCCTAATTTTAGCAAATACTAACGTCCGCTATAGAATAAGCTTCATTGGCATCAAAAGAATTGGCAAAAATCACTAAAAGTTTTTCCGAACATAACTGCTAGAGTTATTTTACTCAGAATATAAAAAGTCCCCGATTGTCCTAATTTTAGCAAATATTAACGTCCGCTATAGAATAAGCTTCATAGGCATCAAAAGAATAAGCAAAAATCACTAAAAGTTTTTCCGAACATTACTGCTAGAGTTATTTTACTCAGAATATAAAAAAGACCCCGATTGTCCTAATTTTAGCAAATATTAACGTCCGCTATAGAATAAGCTTCATTGGCATCAAAAGAATAAGGAAAAATACTAAAAGTTTTTCCGAACATTACTGCTAGAGTTATTTTACTCAGAATATAAAAAGTCCCCGATTGTCCTAATTTTAGCAAATATTAACGTCCGCTATAGAATAAGCTTCATTGGCATCAAAAGAATAAGCAAAAATCACTAAAAGTTTTTCCGAACATTACTGCTAGAGTAATTTTACTCAGAATATAAAAAAGTCCCCGATTGTCCTAATTTTAGCAAATATTAACGTCCGCTATAGAATAAGCTTCATTGGCATCAAAAGAATTAGCAAAAATCACTAAAAGTTTTTCCGAACATTACTGCTAGAGTTATTTTACTCAGAATATAAAAAAGTCCCCGATTTTCCTAATTTTAGCAAATATTAACGTCCGCTATAGAATAAGCTTCATTGGCATTAAAAGAATTAGCAAAAATCACTAAAAGTTTTTCCGAACATAACTGCTAGAGTTATTTTACTCAGAATATAAAAAGTCCCCGATTGTCCTAATTTTAGCAAATATTAACGTCCGCTATAGAATAAGCTTCATTGGCATCAAAAGAATAAGGAAAAATCACTAAAAGTTTTTCCGAACATTACTGCTAGAGTTATTTTACTCAGAATATAAAAAGTCCCCGATTGTCCTAATTTTAGCAAATATTAACGTCCGCTATAGAATAAGCTTCATTGGCATCAAAAGAATTAGCAAAAATCACTAAAAGTTTTTCCGAACATAGCTGCTAGAGTTATTTTACTCAGAATATAAAAAGTCCCCGATTGTCCTAATTTTAGCAAATATTAACGTCCGCTATAGAATAAGCTTCATTGGCATCAAAAGAATAAGCAAAAATCACTAAAAGTTTTTCCGAACATTACTGCTAGAGTTATTTTACTCAGAATATAAAAAAGTCCCCGATTGTCCTAATTTTAGCAAATATTAACGTCCGCTATAGAATAAGCTTCATTGGCATCAAAAGAATAAGGAAAAATACTAAAAGTTTTTCCGAACATTACTGCTAGAGTTATTTTACTCAGAATATAAAAAGTCCCCGATTGTCCTAATTTTAGCAAATATTAACGTCCGCTATAGAGTAAGCTTCATTGGCATCAAAAGAATTAGCAAAAATCACTAAAAGTTTTTCCGAACATAGCTGCTAGAGTTATTTTACTCAGAATATAAAAAGTCCCCGATTGTCCTAATTTTAGCAAATATTAACGTCCGCTATAGAATAAGCTTCATTGGCATCAAAAGAATAAGGAAAAATCACTAAAAGTTTTTCCGAACATTACTGCTAGAGTTATTTTACTCAGAATATAAAAAGTCCCCGATTGTCCTAATTTTAGCAAATATTAACGTCCGCTATAGAATAAGCTTCATTGGCATCAAAAGAATTAGCAAAAATCACTAAAAGTTTTTCCGAACATAGCTGCTAGAGTTATTTTACTCAGAATATAAAAAGTCTCCGATTGTCCTAATTTTAGCAAATATTAACGTCCGCTATAGAATAAGCTTCATTGGCATCAAAAGAATAAGGAAAAATACTAAAAGTTTTTCCGAACATTACTGCTAGAGTTATTTTACTCAGAATATAAAAAGTCCCCGATTGTCCTAATTTTAGCAAATATTAACGTCCGCTATAGAATAAGCTTCATTGGCATCACAAGAATAAGCAAAAATCACTAAAAGTTTTTCCGAACATTACTGCTAGAGTTATTTTACTCAGAATATAAAAAAGTCCCCGATTGTCCTAATTTTAGCAAATATTAACGTCCGCTATAGAATAAGCTTCATTGGCATCAAAAGAATAAGGAAAAATACTAAAAGTTTTTCCGAACATTACTGCTAGAGTTATTTTACTCAGAATATAAAAAGTCCCCGATTGTCCTAATTTTAGCAAATATTAACGTCCGCTATAGAATAAGCTTCATTGGCATCAAAAGAATAAGCAAAAATCACTAAAAGTTTTTCCGAACATTACTGCTAGAGTTATTTTACTCAGAATATAAAAAGTCCCCGATTGTCCTAATTTTAGCAAATATTAACGTCCGCTATAGAGTAAGCTTCATTGGCATCAAAAGAATTAGCAAAAATCACTAAAAGTTTTTCCGAACATAGCTGCTAGAGTTATTTTACTCAGAATATAAAAAGTCCCCGATTGTCCTAATTTTAGCAAATATTAACGTCCGCTATAGAATAAGCTTCATTGGCATCAAAAGAATAAGGAAAAATCACTAAAAGTTTTTCCGAACATTACTGCTAGAGTTATTTTACTCAGAATATAAAAAGTCCCCGATTGTCCTAATTTTAGCAAATATTAACGTCCGCTATAGAATAAGCTTCATTGGCATCAAAAGAATAAGCAAAAATCACTAAAAGTTTTTCCGAACATTACTGCTAGAGTTATTTTACTCAGAATATAAAAAAGTCCCCGATTGTCCTAATTTTAGCAAATACTAACGTCCGCTATAGAATAAGCTTCATTGGCATCAAAAGAATTGGCAAAAATCACTAAAAGTTTTTCCGAACATAACTGCTAGAGTTATTTTACTCAGAATATAAAAAGTCCCCGATTGTCCTAATTTTAGCAAATATTAACGTCCGCTATAGAATAAGCTTCATAGGCATCAAAAGAATAAGCAAAAATCACTAAAAGTTTTTCCGAACATTACTGCTAGAGTTATTTTACTCAGAATATAAAAAAGTCCCCGATTGTCCTAATTTTAGCAAATATTAACGTCCGCTATAGAATAAGTTCATTGGCATCAAAAGAATTAGCAAAAATCACTAATCGTTTTTCCGAACATTACTGCTAGAGTTATTTTACTCAGAATATAAAAAAGTCCCCGATTGTCCTAATTTTAGCAAATATTAACGTCCGCTATAGAATAAGCTTCATTGGCATCAAAAGAATAAGCAAAAATCACTAAAAGTTTTTCCGAACATTACTGCTAGAGTTATTTTACTCAGAATATAAAAAAGTCCCCGATTGTCCTAATTTTAGCAAATATTAACGTCCGCTATAGAATAAGCTTCATTGGCATCAAAAGAATTAGCAAAAATCACTAAAAGTTTTTCCGAACATAACTGCTAGAGTTATTTTACTCAGAATATAAAAAGTCCCCGATTGTCCTAATTTTAGCAAATATTAACGTCCGCTATAGAATAAGCTTCATTGGCATCAAAAGAATTAGCAAAAATCACTAAAAGTTTTTCCGAACATAGCTGCTAGAGTTATTTTACTCAGAATATAAAAAAGTCCCCGATTGTCCTAATTTTAGCAAATATTAACGTCCGCTATAGAATAAGCTTCATTGGCATCAAAAGAATAAGGAAAAATACTAAAAGTTTTTCCGAACATTACTGCTAGAGTTATTTTACTCAGAATATAAAAAGTCCCCGATTGTCCTAATTTTAGCAAATATTAACGTCCGCTATAGAATAAGCTTCATTGGCATCAAAAGAATTAGCAAAAATCACTAAAAGTTTTTCCGAACATAACTGCTAGAGTTATTTTACTCAGAATATAAAAAGTCCCCGATTTTCCTAATTTTAGCAAATATTAACGTCCGCTATAGAATAAGCTTTATTGGCATCAAAAGAATTAGCAAAAATCACTAAAAGTTTTTCCGAACATAGCTGCTAGAGTTATTTTACTCAGAATATAAAAAAGTCCCCGATTGTCCTAATTTTAGCAAATATTAACGTCCGCTATAGAATAAGCTTCATTGGCATCAAAAGAATAGGGAAAAATACTAAAAGTTTTTCCGAACATTACTACTAGAGTTATTTTACTCAGAATATAAAAAAGTCCCCGATTGTCCTAATTTTAGCAAATATTAACGTCCGCTATAGAATAAGCTTCATTGGCATCAAAAGAATTAGCAAAAATCACTAAAAGTTTTTCCGAACATTACTGCTAGAGTTATTTTACTCAGAATATAAAAAGTCCCCGATTGTCCTAATTTTAGCAAATATTAACGTCCGCTATAGAATAAGCTTCATTGGTATCAAAAGAATTAGCAAAAATCACTAAAAGTTTTTCCGAACATAACTGCTAGAGTTATTTTACTCAGAATATAATAAGTCCCCGATTTTCCTAATTTTAGCAAATATTAACGTCCGCTATAGAATAAGTTCATTGGCATCAAAAGAATTAGCAAAAATCACTAATCGTTTTTCCGAACATTACTGCTAGAGTTATTTTACTCAGAATATAAAAAAGTCCCCGATTGTCCTAATTTTAGCAAATATTAACGTCCGCTATAGAATAAGCTTCATTGGCATCAAAAGAATAAGCAAAAATCACTAAAAGTTTTTCCGAACATTACTGCTAGAGTTATTTTACTCAGAATATAAAAAAGTCCCCGATTGTCCTAATTTTAGCAAATATTAACGTCCGCTATAGAATAAGCTTCATTGGCATCAAAAGAATTAGCAAAAATCACTAAAAGTTTTTCCGAACATTACTGCTAGAGTTATTTTACTCAGAATATAAAAAGTCCCCGATTGTCCTAATTTTAGCAAATATTAACGTCCGCTATAGAATAAGCTTCATTGGCATCAAAAGAATTAGCAAAAATCACTAAAAGTTTTTCCGAACATAACTGCTAGAGTTATTTTACTCAGAATATAAAAAGTCCCCGATTTTCCTAATTTTAGCAAATATTAACGTCCGCTATAGAATAAGCTTCATTGGCATCAAAAGAATTAGCAAAAATCACTAATCGTTTTTCCGAACATAACTGCTAGAGTTATTTTACTCAGAATATAAAAAGTGCCCGATTGTCCTAATTTTAGCAAATATTAACGTCCGCTATAGAATAAGCTTCATTGGCATCAAAAGAATAAGCAAAAATCACTGAAAGTTTTTCCGAACATTACTGCTAGAGTTATTTTACTCAGAATATAAAAAAGTCCCCGATTGTCCTAATTTTAGCAAATATTAACGTCCGCTATAGAATAAGCTTCATTGGCATCAAAAGAATTTGCAAAAATCACTAAACGTTTTTCCGAACATTACTGCTAGAGTTATTTTACTCAGAATATAAAAAGTCCCCAATTGTCCTAATTTTAGCAAATATTAACGTCCGCTATAGAATAAGCTTCATTGGCATCAAAAGAATTAGCAAAAATCACTAAAACTTTTTCCGAACATAACTGCTAGAGTTATTTTACTCAGAATATAAAAAGTCCCCGATTTTCCTAATTTTAGCAAATATTAACGTCCGCTATAGAATAAGCTTCATTGGCATCAAAAGAATTAGCAAAAATCACTAATCGTTTTTCCGAACATTACTGCTAGAGTTATTTTACTCAGAATATAAAAAGTGCCCGATTGTCCTAATTTTAGCAAATATTAACGTCCGCTATAGAATAAGCTTCATTGGCATCAAAAGAATTAGCAAAAATCACTAAAAGTTTTTCCGAACATAACTGCTAGAGTTATTTTACTCAGAATATAAAAAGTCCCCGATTGTCCTAATTTTAGAAAATATTAACGTCCGCTATAGAATAAGCTTCATTGGCATCAAAAGAATTAGCAAAAATCACTAAAAGTTTTTCCGAACATAGCTGCTAGAGTTATTTTACTCAGAAGATAAAAAGTCCCCGATTGTCCTTATTTTAGCAAATATTAACGTCCGCTATAGAATAAGCTTCATTGGCATCAAAAGAATTAGCAAAAATCACTAAAAGTTTTTCCGAACATAACTGCTAGAGTTATTTTACTCAGAATATAAAAAGTCCCCGATTGTCCTAATTTTAGCAAATATTAACGTCCGCTATAGAATTAGTGATCAAATGAACTTACCCAAGTATGTGAAGTTCGATCACTATTATATGAAGAACTTCATTCGACGCGATTTTTCTTTCTTCTAGTATATTTACATATTGTAGCTGAGTCCCAGGCTTCAGCTCCACACAGAATTTTTAGAGTAGATATCTAAATAGTAAAAAGAAAACCCGAAGTGGCAACACCACGAATGCCAACTTCAGACGTCTCACTCGGCAGCAATTCATTATGTTTAAAGCAGGTTCAACCCTAGTCTACCTATTCGAATATACCATATCTTTATTTTTATTTTATTTTTGGGGTTCTGGGTTAATTTATGGGAGGGTTTTTATATTAAATCGCGTCGAATGAAGTTCTTCATATAATAGTGATCGAACTTCACATACTTGGGTAAGTTCATTTGATCACTAATTATATTCGACTTCATTCGACGCGATTTTTCTTTCTTCTAGTATATTTACATATTGTAGGATGTTCAGAGTAGAATAGAAATTAAAAATAAAATAAATCTAGTATTAATTATTGATAATTGCAATAAGAATAATTAATTGTACATAACACTAATTAAGTTAAAAAAAAAATCGCAATGGAATTATAAATAACAAAATTATTAGTTTACGTAAAGAACGCAGATCTTACAACTTATGAGTTACAAGTACTATGTAGTATCATTTTAAATTTGACAATATCGTATTCTTATATTGGTTAAGTCCAATACATTTTTTGTTATAAAATTTAGCGAAAACCTTGGATGATTCGGTCCAACTTGCAGTTCTATGTATAACTTCTAAGCGAACACCTAGCCTTGTCGCTGAAGAAGTAAAAGAATGTCTTACACTATGGGCGGAAAACATAGATGAATCTATTCCGCTACTCTGAAGTGTATTTTTGGTCCAGTTGCTGATTGTCTGGATAGTTACATGAAATAAACAAATTGTCACATTTACGCATTAATTTTGTTTTATTTATATATTCTACTAGAGACCTAGCTGGGCATATTTCCGGTTTTATATTGTAAAAAAGGTATTTCTAATAAGGATTGTAATGCATTACTCCTTGGAAGTTTTAACTAGGTCAGGAATTTCGATCGTAAAGTTATGTACGTCTATGTTATGTACTTTTATATGTGCGAAAGATTGGGCACGATGAGCTGTTACTAATGGTATAAGCATTAGTGTATTTTTCGTTAACGTCTCTAGGCTAAGATGTTCGTTAGGCCATTTATTCTCTAAGTAACTCAATACTATACTTGGATCCCAAGTGGTATTATATCTAGGTGCAGGCGGTCGTAACCTATCGTAAATCGTATGATGTGATCATCGTTCAAATTTTTTTTTAAAAACGAAAGCTAAAGCCAATTTATGCGAGCTTAAGGTGCCGTATTTTGCTCCATTTTGGTAGCATTCTGTTAAAAAATCAATTACAATTGAACATGATCGTTATAATAATCATACCATTTTGTTTGCAAAACGTGATCCATAATTTTATAGAGCTATCGTACTGTTTGTAAGTGTTATCAGATATAGATGCCAAAATTATATTAATTGAATTATGCGATAAAGGTTTCTTTAGTAATATTTGTCGGACAATTTGGCGGCAATTAAACCCAGTGTTTGTTGTAGATTGTGAAGATCTCTGAAAGGAGATTTTAAAAGATTAATATTTGGTTCAAAATTTATAATGGAACTGAGATCACGAGCCTTTTAAAAATGGGAAACCAAGGCTGAGTTGGCCATTTGGGCACAATGACTATACCTTCAAACATCTCGTAAATAATCTTTTGCAACACTTTTAGAATTAAAACAAATAGAGGAAAAGCGTAAAAAATCTAAATTTGACCAAGATATCATGATTACATCTACTGCAAAGGCATTAGAATCACTTTGCCATGACACATGTTTACGGCATTAAGTATTACAACTACTTGCAAATAAATCTATTTTTGGTAAACCAATTTTATTAACTATTTCATTATAAGCTGATTCACATAGTTCCCATTTCTAGATAAGCTTTCCGCTTCGTAGTTGTCTTTAGTATTAATATATGATGCAAAAATTATAATTCTACGTTCTTCGCACCAATCCTAGAGCGCACGAACTATCTCATTCAAATATGGGTATTGAACGGAACCCATTCTGTTTATACATGAGAGCCATCTCACGTCTATTACGTCTTGATAACGTTACAGCCATGTAACGTTATCAAGACGTTCTTCTACAATCGTGTTCATATTTAGCAAAAACTTTTAAAGCTAAAAAAACAGCTTTTAACTCTAAAACATTAATATGTTGAGAGGTTTCTTCTTCTTCTTTCTTCTAGATTTGTACGCCTATAAACTAGGCAAAACATGATACAAAGTGACAAATATTCCAAACCACCTATTGTGCATGCGTTTTAAATGTGTGTATGATTTACTCGTGCTTTGTGCAAATAAAAAATCTTTATCTTTATCTTCCAAAAACCATGAAATTTTTGATCGTTGCTATAACTGCCAAAACCGCTTTTTGATGCGTCAGAAAAAAAATAAAAAACTTGCTTATATACACTAACAATTAAAGACCGTACCGGAGTCAATATTGCTTAACCACCAAACCATATCCCATCTTACAGAGCTCGGGATATTTACAATTTGATTATAATTCGGATTATCAAGAAAACACAAGTACTTATGACGCTCCATCTGTTTTGTATACGGCCATGCGTATTGTATGGCAGTAGCAGCTGATACTAGAGAATCGATCAAACGTGCAAATTCTTTGAGTTTACACATAGTTCTTTCCTGAAATTTAAAAATTAGCTGTTTGATTTTTCGTTTTTGAAAGTCTGGTAATTCTAGACACATATTTACAGAGTCAAACATGAAACCAAGGTGTTTGCACCTCTGACTCGGGATAGTGCAGCTTTTGTTGTAAAAGTAAACTAATATTAAAACCTAATTTTTCTAGTAATTCAATTGTACATTTAACATTCTTTTCGCATTCTTTAAACGACCTACCAATACAACATAATATCATTCTAAATATATGTATAGCCGAGATCATGTCCCTAGATCTGAACTATTCCATTCTAAAATGTTGAGTTTGGATAAATTTATTAAGGCGTTTTAAGTTGAGGATAAATATGTTAGTGGCGGTCGGTTTCGGTTCAAAAATATAGATGACAAAAATTGTTCATCGTTATATTCACACTTTGATATGGCATTGATTTTTAAAAGTTCTTCTATTTCTAAGTCAAAATCAGCGCGCTCTTGATTTGTCCTAGAAACAAAACAAGGCTTAGTATGATCTATCGGCTCGGAATAAAAGGGAATTTTATAACCTTGGATCCATGATAATACTACAGGATCATCAGTGACCTCGAGCCAGTTGTGAACAAAGTGTTGTAAACGACCAACATAGCGTACCTCATCTGGCGACTGGTGCGCAGGCGCTGATATGACGGCGCGGGCGGGCGGGTGAGCGCTACGTGTTAGCGCCGGCGCAGCGCTGCTGGTAGCGCACTGGCTGAAACCGGTGTGCTGTTTCCCGATACTGAACACCACTCCTCGTGGCACTGGCGGTGGCGGCGGCGACGGTGCTGAAGCGCGGCTGGTTTTGGGCTATCTTGTACCCTGCATACGTTGTGCCCGTTGTTTTTGGTTGCAGGGTCTTCCAGTTTGATTGATCACGGCATTCACGGCTATTGTTGTTTTATATATATATATATATAATTTCTGATTTCGAAATATGGGACCACTTTTAGTCGCTTTAAGATCAGTTCCTGTATTTTTTTATTTTTTTTTTTTATATTGGACATTACAAAGTGTCTTATATTCTTTGTTTTCGAATAATGACTGTCGCATAAAATGCGACAAGCGTCGCTTATCGGTTTCAACAGTTTTTGGTTAGAACAATTTTTCGCCAGAACACTGTCAAGTGCCTGCGATAAAGCCGTCAAAGCAGTGCCAATTTGATTTTGTTTTGAAGTTAAAGCACTATCTCTTTTGTAGATATTTTCTGCGACAGCTGCTTTAACTTCGGGATAAATTTTTGGTGCTATTAACATTTCACAATTTGAAGGAAATAATTAATCCTTCAACAGTTTTTCTTTAGTTTCGCTGCATAAACCCTTTAGGAGAATTTACTTCCACCTATTAGCTATATCCTTATGTACTGGCTTACCCAAAACAGTGTCATCTTTCGGAGTATCATCCAATAAAACGAGAATTTCATCGTCCAAATTAGTCTCTTCAGCGTCCAGCTGGGCATTTTCTACAAACAACATTCGAACATGCGTCGAAGGTAGGCATCACTTGCGTGCCCAGTGGAGTGTCATCGACACGTGGACCCAAAATACATTGTGTATAAAGAAATATATGTACGTAGTAGGTAGACAACCTCTCGTACGTAGAATGATCAAATAATGACGAACAAACCCCAGTTGGATTTGTCGCATCACTGTATCGGATCTACCCACATGTACGTGAAAATTATAGGTGGACGTAGTCCCCGCTGGACTGCGCGCCTTGAAACGTAATAGACACAACCCCGCTGGTTGTTCGTATCACGGATTTTACCTGTTCTATTTTTAGCTAGTGGGTACTTATGCTTTGATGGACGTTATCCCCGCTGGATAACGCGCCTTCAAGCGTACCTCGTAAAGGATACAATCCCGCTAATTGTTCGCATTACGATAATACAGGTAAAATGCTCGCACCACAAATAGTCGTAGAAAATCAATTTGATAATGTGGGTAGATTTCGTAAAGAAAAAATAGCTTACAGCTCGGTAATTCGTCCTCTGACGATGATGAAGATGTAGAACTCGACGTCGCTTAGTAGTGACTTCCATTTCCCGTCGCTTTCTTTTTCCCATCTTCTGCTCGCTTACACTAAATCTTGATGTTTTTTGTAAAAATAAATATTTGAGACGCGAAACGTTGTGGAGCCTTTGCACAGAAAACACAGAATGAATTGCTGCCGAGTGAGACGTCTGAAGTTGGCATTCGTGGTGTTGCCACTTCGGGTTTTCTTTTTACTATTTAGATATCTACTCTAAAAATTCTGTGTGGAGCTGAAGCCTGGGACTCAGCTACAATATGTAAATATACTAGAAGAAAGAAAAATCGCGTCGAATGAAGTCGAATATAATAAGCTTCATTGGCATCAAAAGAATTAGCAAAAATCACTAAAAGTTTTTCCGAACATAGCTGCTAGAGTTATTTTACTCAGAATATAAAAAAGTCCCCGATTGTCCTAATTTTAGCAAATATTAACGTCCGCTATAGAATAAGCTTCATTGGCATCAAAAGAATAAGGAAAAATACTAAAAGTTTTTCCGAACATTACTGCTAGAGTTATTTTACTCAGAATATAAAAAGTCCCCGATTGTCCTAATTTTAGCAAATATTAACGTCTGCTATAGAATAAGCTTCATTGGCATCAAAAGAATAAGCAAAAATCACTAAAAGTTTTTCCGAACATTACTGCTAGAGTTATTTTACTCAGAATATAAAAAGTCCCCGATTTCCTAATTTTAGCAAATACTAACGTCCGCTATAGAATAAGCTTCATTGGCATCAAAAGAATTGGCAAAAATCACTCAAAGTTTTTCCGAACATAACTGCTAGAGTTATTTTACTCAGAATATAAAAAGTCCCCGATTGTCCTAATTTTAGCAAATATTAACGTCCGCTATAGAATAAGCTTCATTGGCATCAAAAGAATAAGCAAAAATCACTAAAAGTTTTTCCGAACATTACTGCTAGAGTTATTTTACTCAGAATATAAAAAGTCCCCGATTGTCCTAATTTTAGCAAATATTAACGTCCGCTATAGAATAAGCTTCATTGGCATCAAAAGAATTAGCAAAAATCACTAAAAGTTTTTCCGAACATAACTGCTAGAGTTATTTTACTCAGAATATAAAAAGTCCCCGATTTTCCTAATTTTAGCAAATATTAACGTCCGCTATAGAATAAGCTTCATTGGCATCAAAAGAATTAGCAAAAATCACTAATCGTTTTTCCGAACATAACTGCTAGAGTTATTTTACTCAGAATATAAAAAGTCCCCGATTGTCCTAATTTTAGCAAATATTAACGTCCGCTATAGAATAAGCTTCATTGGCATCAAAAGAATTAGCAAAAATCACTAAAAGTTTTCCCGAACATAGCTGCTAGAGTTATTTTACTCAGAATATAAAAAAGTCCCCGATTGTCCTAATTTTAGCAAATATTAACGTCCGCTATAGAATAAGCTTCATTGGCATCAAAAGAATAAGGAAAAATACTAAAAGTTTTTCCGAACATTACTGCTAGAGTTATTTTACTCAGAATATAAAAAGTCCCCGATTGTCCTAATTTTAGCAAATATTAACGTCCGCTATAGAATAAGCTTCATTGGCATCAAAAGAATTAGCAAAAATCACTAAAAGTTTTTCCGAACATAGCTGCTAGAGTTATTTTACTCAGAATATAAAAAAGTCCCCGATTGTCCTAATTTTAGCAAATATTAACGTCCGCTATAGAATAAGCTTCATTGGCATCAAAAGAATTAGCAAAAATCACTAAAAGTTTTTCCGAACATAACTGCTAGAGTTATTTTACTCAGAATATAAAAAGTCCCCGATTTTCCTAATTTTAGCAAATATTAACGTCCGCTATAGAATAAGCTTCATTGGCATCAAAAGAATTAGCAAAAATCACTAAAAGTTTTTCCGAACATAGCTGCTAGAGTTATTTTACTCAGAATATAAAAAGTCCCCGATTTTCCTAATTTTAGCAAATACTAACGTACGCTATAGAATAAGCTTCATTGGCATCAAAAGAATTGGCAAAAATCACTCAAAGTTTTTCCGAACATAACTGCTAGAGTTATTTTACTCAGAATATAAAAAGTCCCCGATTGTCCTAATTTTAGCAAATATTAACGTCCGCTATAGAATAAGCTTCATTGGCATCAAAAGAATAAGCAAAAATCACTAAAAGTTTTTCCGAACATTACTGCTAGAGTTATTTTACTCAGAATATAAAAAGTCCCCGATTGTCCTAATTTTAGCAAATATTAACGTCCGCTATAGAATAAGCTTCATTGGCATCAAAAGAATTAGCAAAAATCACTAAAAGTTTTTCCGAACATAACTGCTAGAGTTATTTTACTCAGAATATAAAAAGTCCCCGATTTTCCTAATTTTAGCAAATATTAACGTCCGCTATAGAATAAGCTTCATTGGCATCAAAAGAATTAGCAAAAATCACTAATCGTTTTTCCGAACATAACTGCTAGAGTTATTTTACTCAGAATATAAAAAGTCCCCGATTGTCCTAATTTTAGCAAATATTAACGTCCGCTATAGAATAAGCTTCATTGGCATCAAAAGAATTAGCAAAAATCACTAAAAGTTTTCCCGAACATAGCTGCTAGAGTTATTTTACTCAGAATATAAAAAAGTCCCCGATTGTCCTAATTTTAGCAAATATTAACGTCCGCTATAGAATAAGCTTCATTGGCATCAAAAGAATTAGCAAAAATCACTAAAGTTTTTCCGAACATAACTGCTAGAGTTATTTTACTCAGAATATAAAAAGTCCCCGATTTTCCTAATTTTAGCAAATATTAACGTCCGCTATAGAATAAGCTTCATTGGCATCAAAAGAATTAGCAAAAATCACTAAAAGTTTTTCCGAACATAGCTGCTAGAGTTATTTTACTCAGAATATAAAAAGTCCCCGATTGTCCTAATTTTAGCAAATATTAACGTCCGCTATAGAATAAGCTTCATTGGCATCAAAAGAATAAGGAAAAATACTAAAAGTTTTTCCGAACATAGCTGCTAGAGTTATTTTACTCAGAATATAAAAAAGTCCCCGATTGTCCTAATTTTAGCAAATATTAACGTCCGCTATAGAATAAGCTTCATTGGCATCAAAAGAATAGGGAAAAATACTAAAAGTTTTTCCGAACATTACTACTAGAGTTATTTTACTCAGAATATAAAAAGTCCCCGATTGTCCTAATTTTAGCAAATATTAACGTCCGCTATAGAATAAGCTTCATTGGCATCAAAAGAATTAGCAAAAATCACTAAAAGTTTTTCCGAACATAGCTGCTAGTTATTTTACTCAGAATATAAAAAAGTCCCCGATTGTCCTAATTTTAGCAAATATTAACGTCCGCTATAGAATAAGCTTCATTGGCATCAAAAGAATTAGCAAAAATCACTAAAAGTTTTTCCGAACATTACTGCTAGAGTTATTTTACTCAGAATATAAAAAGTCCCCGATTGTCCTAATTTTAGCAAATATTAACGTCCGCTATAGAATAAGCTTCATTGGCATCAAAAGAATTAGCAAAAATCACTAAAAGTTTTTCCGAACATAACTGCTAGAGTTATTTTACTCAGAATATAAAAAGTCCCCGATTTTCCTAATTTTAGCAAATATTAACGTCCGCTATAGAATAAGCTTCATTGGCATCAAAAGAATTAGCAAAAATCACTAAAAGTTTTTCCGAACATAGCTGCTAGAGTTATTTTACTCAGAATATAAAAAGTCCCCGATTGTCCTAATTTTAGCAAATATTAACGTCCGCTATAGAATAAGCTTCATTGGCATCAAAAGAATAAGGAAAAATACTAAAAGTTTTTCCGAACATAGCTGCTAGAGTTATTTTACTCAGAATATAAAAAAGTCCCCGATTGTCCTAATTTTAGCAAATATTAACGTCCGCTATAGAATAAGCTTCATTGGCATCAAAAGAATAGGGAAAAATACTAAAAGTTTTTCCGAACATTACTACTAGAGTTATTTTACTCAGAATATAAAAAGTCCCCGATTGTCCTAATTTTAGCAAATATTAACGTCCGCTATAGAATAAGCTTCATTGGCATCAAAAGAATTAGCAAAAATCACTAAAAGTTTTTCCGAACATAGCTGCTAGTTATTTTACTCAGAATATAAAAAAGTCCCCGATTGTCCTAATTTTAGCAAATATTAACGTCCGCTATAGAATAAGCTTCATTGGCATCAAAAGAATAAGCAAAAATCACTAAAAGTTTTTCCGAACATTACTGCTAGAGTTATTTTACTCAGAATATAAAAAGTCCCCGATTGTCCTAATTTTAGCAAATATTAACGTCCGCTATAGAATAAGCTTCATTGGCATCAAAAGAATTAGCAAAAATCACTAAAAGTTTTTCCGAACATAACTGCTAGAGTTATTTTACTCAGAATATAAAACGTCCCCGATTTTCCTAATTTTAGCAAATATTAACGTCCGCTATAGAATAAGCTTCATTGGCATCAAAAGAATTAGCAAAAATCACTAAAAGTTTTTCCGAACATAGCTGCTAGAGTTATTTTACTCAGAAGATAAAAAGTCCCCGATTGTCCTAATTTTAGCAAATATTAACGTCCGCTATAGAATAAGCTTCATTGGCATCAAAAGAATTAGCAAAAATCACTAAAAGTTTTTCCGAACATAGCTGCTAGAGTTATTTTACTCAGAATATAAAAAGTCCCCGATTGTCCTAATTTTAGCAAATATTAACGTCCGCTATAGAATAAGCTTCATTGGCATCAAAAGAATAAGGAAAAATACTAAAAGTTTTTCCGAACATAGCTGCTAGAGTTATTTTACTCAGAATATAAAAAAGTCCCCGATTGTCCTAATTTTAGCAAATATTAACGTCCGCTATAGAATAAGCTTCATTGGCATCAAAAGAATTAGCAAAAATCACTAAAAGTTTTTCCGAACATAACTGCTAGAGTTATTTTACTCAGAATATAAAACGTCCCCGATTTTCCTAATTTTAGCAAATATTAACGTCCGCTATAGAATAAGCTTCATTGGCATCAAAAGAATAAGGAAAAATCACTAAAAGTTTTTCCGAACATAGCTGCTAGAGTTATTTTACTCAGAATATAAAAAGTCCCCGATTGTCCTAATTTTAGCAAATATTAACGTCCGCTATAGAATAAGCTTCATTGGCATCAAAAGAATAAGGAAAAATAATAAAAGTTTTTCCGAACATAGCTGCTAGAGTTATTTTACTCAGAATATAAAAAAGTCCCCGATTGTCCTAATTTTAGCAAATATTAACGTCCGCTATAGAATAAGCTTCATTGGCATCAAAAGAATTAGCAAAAATCACTAAAAGTTTTTCCGAACATAGCTGCTAGAGTTATTTTACTCAGAATATAAAAAGTCCCCGATTGTCCTAATTTTAGCAAATATTAACGTCCGCTATAGAATAAGCTTCATTGGCATCAAAAGAATTAGCAAAAATCACTAAAAGTTTTTCCGAACATAGCTGCTAGAGTTATTTTACTCAGAAGATAAAAAGTCCCCGATTGTCCTAATTTTAGCAAATATTAACGTCCGCTATAGAATAAGCTTCATTGGCATCAAAAGAATAAGCAAAAATCACTAAAAGTTTTTCCGAACATTACTGCTAGAGTTATTTTACTCAGAATATAAAAAGTCCCCGATTTTCCTAATTTTAGCAAATACTAACGTCCGCTATAGAATAAGCTTCATTGGCATCAAAAGAATTGGCAAAAATCACTCAAAGTTTTTCCGAACATAACTGCTAGAGTTATTTTACTCAGAATATAAAAAGTCCCCGATTGTCCTAATTTTAGCAAATATTAACGTCCGCTATAGAATAAGCTTCATTGGCATCAAAAGAATTAGCAAAAATCACTAAAAGTTTTTCCGAACATAGCTGCTAGAGTTATTTTACTCAGAATATAAAAAAGTCCCCGATTGTCCTAATTTTAGCAAATATTAACGTCCGCTATAGAATAAGCTTCATTGGCATCAAAAGAATAAGCAAAAATCACTAAAAGTTTTTCCGAACATTACTGCTAGAGTTATTTTACTCAGAATATAAAAAGTCCCCGATTGTCCTAATTTTAGCAAATATTAACGTCCGCTATAGAATAAGCTTCATTGGCATCAAAAGAATTAGCAAAAATCACTAAAAGTTTTTCCGAACATAACTGCTAGAGTTATTTTACTCAGAATATAAAACGTCCCCGATTTTCCTAATTTTAGCAAATATTAACGTCCGCTATAGAATAAGCTTCATTGGCATCAAAAGAATTAGCAAAAATCACTAAAAGTTTTTCCGAACATAGCTGCTAGAGTTATTTTACTCAGAAGATAAAAAGTCCCCGATTGTCCTAATTTTAGCAAATATTAACGTCCGCTATAGAATAAGCTTCATTGGCATCAAAAGAATTAGCAAAAATCACTAAAAGTTTTTCCGAACATAGCTGCTAGAGTTATTTTACTCAGAATATAAAAAGTCCCCGATTGTCCTAATTTTAGCAAATATTAACGTCCGCTATAGAATAAGCTTCATTGGCATCAAAAGAATAAGGAAAAATACTAAAAGTTTTTCCGAACATAGCTGCTAGAGTTATTTTACTCAGAATATAAAAAAGTCCCCGATTGTCCTAATTTTAGCAAATATTAACGTCCGCTATAGAATAAGCTTCATTGGCATCAAAAGAATAGGGAAAAATACTAAAAGTTTTTCCGAACATTACTACTAGAGTTATTTTACTCAGAATATAAAAAGTCCCCGATTGTCCTAATTTTAGCAAATATTAACGTCCGCTATAGAATAAGCTTCATTGGCATCAAAATAATAAATAATAAATAATATTCGGGACATTTTTGCACACACGGTCATCTGACCCCAAACTAAGCAAAGCTTGTGATATGGCTGCCAGAGACTGATATACATACATATATAGTTTTAAATACATACTTAAATAGATATTAACAACCAGATATAGAACAAACACAAATGTTCATCACACAAATGTTTGTCCTACGTGGGAATCGAACCCACGCCCTCAGGCTCAGAAGGTAGGTTCACTACCAACTGGACCAACGGGCTATCTAAAAGAATTAGCAAAAATCACTAAAAGTTTTTCCGAACATAGCTGCTAGAGTTATTTTACTCAGAATATAAAAAAGTCCCCGATTGTCCTAATTTTAGCAAATATTAACGTCCGCTATAGAATAAGCTTCATTGGCATCAAAAGAATAGGGAAAAATACTAAAAGTTTTTCCGAACATTACTACTAGAGTTATTTTACTCAGAATATAAAAAGTCCCCGATTGTCCTAATTTTAGCAAATATTAACGTCCGCTATAGAATAAGCTTCATTGGCATCAAAAGAATTAGCAAAAATCACTAAAAGTTTTTCCGAACATAGCTGCTAGAGTTATTTTACTCAGAATATAAAAAAGTCCCCGATTGTCCTAATTTTAGCAAATATTAACGTCCGCTATAGAATAAGCTTCATTGGCATCAAAAGAATAAGCAAAAATCACTAAAAGTTTTTCCGAACATTACTGCTAGAGTTATTTTACTCAGAATATAAAAAGTCCCCGATTGTCCTAATTTTAGCAAATATTAACGTCCGCTATAGAATAAGCTTCATTGGCATCAAAAGAATTAGCAAAAATCACTAAAAGTTTTTCCGAACATAACTGCTAGAGTTATTTTACTCAGAATATAAAAAGTCCCCGATTTTCCTAATTTTAGCAAATATTAACGTCCGCTATAGAATAAGCTTCATTGGCATCAAAAGAATTAGCAAAAATCACTAAAAGTTTTTCCGAACATAGCTGCTAGAGTTATTTTACTCAGAATATAAAAAGTCCCCGATTGTCCTAATTTTAGCAAATATTAACGTCCGCTATAGAATAAGCTTCATTGGCATCAAAAGAATTAGCAAAAATCACTAAAAGTTTTTCCGAACATAGCTGCTAGAGTTATTTTACTCAGAAGATAAAAAGTCCCCGATTGTCCTAATTTTAGCAAATATTAACGTCCGCTATAGAATAAGCTTCATTGGCATCAAAAGAATTAGCAAAAATCACTAAAAGTTTTTCCGAACATAGCTGCTAGAGTTATTTTACTCAGAATATAAAAAGTCCCCGATTGTCCTAATTTTAGCAAATATTAACGTCCGCTATAGAATAAGCTTCATTGGCATCAAAAGAATAAGCAAAAATCACTAAAAGTTTTTCCGAACATTACTGCTAGAGTTATTTTACTCAGAATATAAAAAGTCCCCGATTTTCCTAATTTTAGCAAATACTAACGTCCGCTATGGAATAAGCTTCATTGGCATCAAAAGAATTGGCAAAAATCACTCAAAGTTTTTCCGAACATAACTGCTAGAGTTATTTTACTCAGAATATAAAAAGTCCCCGATTGTCCTAATTTTAGCAAATATTAACGTCCGCTATAGAATAAGCTTCATTGGCATCAAAAGAATAAGCAAAAATCACTAAAAGTTTTTCCGAACATTACTGCTAGAGTTATTTTACTCAGAATATAAAAAGTCCCCGATTGTCCTAATTTTAGCAAATATTAACGTCCGCTATAGAATAAGCTTCATTGGCATCAAAAGAATTAGCAAAAATCACTAAAAGTTTTTCCGAACATAACTGCTAGAGTTATTTTACTCAGAATATAAAAAGTCCCCGATTTTCCTAATTTTAGCAAATATTAACGTCCGCTATAGAATAAGCTTCATTGGCATCAAAAGAATTAGCAAAAATCACTAATCGTTTTTCCGAACATAACTGCTAGAGTTATTTTACTCAGAATATAAAAAGTCCCCGATTGTCCTAATTTTAGCAAATATTAACGTCCGCTATAGAATAAGCTTCATTGGCATCAAAAGAATTAGCAAAAATCACTAATCGTTTTTCCGAACATAACTGCTAGAGTTATTTTACTCAGAATATAAAAAGTCCCCGATTGTCCTAATTTTAGCAAATATTAACGTCCGCTATAGAATAAGCTTCATTGGCATCAAAAGAATTAGCAAAAATCACTAAAAGTTTTCCCGAACATAGCTGCTAGAGTTATTTTACTCAGAATATAAAAAAGTCCCCGATTGTCCTAATTTTAGCAAATATTAACGTCCGCTATAGAATAAGCTTCATTGGCATCAAAAGAATAAGGAAAAATACTAAAAGTTTTTTCCGAACATTACTGCTAGAGTTATTTTACTCAGAATATAAAAAGTCCCCGATTGTCCTAATTTTAGCAAATATTAACGTCCGCTATAGAATAAGCTTCATTGGCATCAAAAGAATTAGCAAAAATCACTAAAAGTTTTTCCGAACATAGCTGCTAGAGTTATTTTACTCAGAATATAAAAAAGTCCCCGATTGTCCTAATTTTAGCAAATATTAACGTCCGCTATAGAATAAGCTTCATTGGCATCAAAAGAATAAGCAAAAATCACTAAAAGTTTTTCCGAACATTACTGCTAGAGTTATTTTACTCAGAATATAAAAAGTCCCCGATTGTCCTAATTTTAGCAAATATTAACGTCCGCTATAGAATAAGCTTCATTGGCATCAAAAGAATTAGCAAAAATCACTAAAAGTTTTTCCGAACATAACTGCTAGAGTTATTTTACTCAGAATATAAAAAGTCCCCGATTTTCCTAATTTTAGCAAATATTAACGTCCGCTATAGAATAAGCTTCATTGGCATCAAAAGAATTAGCAAAAATCACTAAAAGTTTTTCCGAACATAGCTGCTAGAGTTATTTTACTCAGAATATAAAAAGTCCCCGATTGTCCTAATTTTAGCAAATATTAACGTCCGCTATAGAATAAGCTTCATTGGCATCAAAAGAATAAGGAAAAATACTAAAAGTTTTTCCGAACATATTATTATTATTATTTTTTTTATTTCGGAAAACATCCATATACACCATATTACATATTACACAAAATTGAAACAGAAAAATAAAAATGTCGAAATAATAAGTACAAACATAAAAACAAAACACAAATTAAAATTACAATTACAAATTACAATTAAATTACAATTAAAATTATTTTACAATCAATCAATTAATTTAATAATATAATTAAAGCTTCTCGCCCATTAAAATATACATCCACTTGTTTTGGATGGGGCAATCCATCCGGCCAACAACCATTTGGAGGATGCCGTTGCGACTGCCTCGCGCTCGCGCGAGTTATTTGCGTAGCTGCTAGAGTTATTTTACTCAGAATATAAAAAAGTCCCCGATTGTCCTAATTTTAGCAAATATTAACGTCCGCTATAGAATAAGCTTCATTGGCATCAAAAGAATAGGGAAAAATACTAAAAGTTTTTCCGAACATTACTACTAGAGTTATTTTACTCAGAATATAAAAAGTCCCCGATTGTCCTAATTTTAGCAAATATTAACGTCCGCTATAGAATAAGCTTCATTGGCATCAAAAGAATTAGCAAAAATCACTAAAAGTTTTTCCGAACATAGCTGCTAGTTATTTTACTCAGAATATAAAAAAGTCCCCGATTGTCCTAATTTTAGCAAATATTAACGTCCGCTATAGAATAAGCTTCATTGGCATCAAAAGAATAAGCAAAAATCACTAAAAGTTTTTCCGAACATTACTGCTAGAGTTATTTTACTCAGAATATAAAAAGTCCCCGATTGTCCTAATTTTAGCAAATATTAACGTCCGCTATAGAATAAGCTTCATTGGCATCAAAAGAATTAGCAAAAATCACTAAAAGTTTTTCCGAACATAACTGCTAGAGTTATTTTACTCAGAATATAAAAAGTCCCCGATTTTCCTAATTTTAGCAAATATTAACGTCCGCTATAGAATAAGCTTCATTGGCATCAAAAGAATTAGCAAAAATCACTAAAAGTTTTTCCGAACATAGCTGCTAGAGTTATTTTACTCAGAATATAAAAAGTCCCCGATTGTCCTAATTTTAGCAAATATTAACGTCCGCTATAGAATAAGCTTCATTGGCATCAAAAGAATTAGCAAAAATCACTAAAAGTTTTTCCGAACATAGCTGCTAGAGTTATTTTACTCAGAAGATAAAAAGTCCCCGATTGTCCTAATTTTAGCAAATATTAACGTCCGCTATAGAATAAGCTTCATTGGCATCAAAAGAATTAGCAAAAATCACTAAAAGTTTTTCCGAACATAGCTGCTAGAGTTATTTTACTCAGAAGATAAAAAGTCCCCGATTGTCCTAATTTTAGCAAATATTAACGTCCGCTATAGAATAAGCTTCATTGGCATCAAAAGAATAAGCAAAAATCACTAAAAGTTTTTCCGAACATTACTGCTAGAGTTATTTTACTCAGAATATAAAAAGTCCCCGATTTTCCTAATTTTAGCAAATACTAACGTCCGCTATAGAATAAGCTTCATTGGCATCAAAAGAATTGGCAAAAATCACTAAAAGTTTTTCCGAACATTACTGCTAGAGTTATTTTACTCAGAATATAAAAAGTCCCCGATTGTCCTAATTTTAGCAAATATTAACGTCCGCTATAGAATAAGCTTCATTGGCATCAAAAGAATTAGCAAAAATCACTAAAAGTTTTTCCGAACATAGCTGCTAGAGTTATTTTACTCAGAATATAAAAAAGTCCCCGATTGTCCTAATTTTAGCAAATATTAACGTCCGCTATAGAATAAGCTTCATTGGCATCAAAAGAATAAGCAAAAATCACTAAAAGTTTTTCCGAACATTACTGCTAGAGTTATTTTACTCAGAATATAAAAAGTCCCCGATTGTCCTAATTTTAGCAAATATTAACGTCCGCTATAGAATAAGCTTCATTGGCATCAAAAGAATTAGCAAAAATCACTAAAAGTTTTTCCGAACATAACTGCTAGAGTTATTTTACTCAGAATATAAAACGTCCCCGATTTTCCTAATTTTAGCAAATATTAACGTCCGCTATAGAATAAGCTTCATTGGCATCAAAAGAATTAGCAAAAATCACTAAAAGTTTTTCCGAACATAACTGCTAGAGTTATTTTACTCAGAAGATAAAAAGTCCCCGATTGTCCTAATTTTAGCAAATATTAACGTCCGCTATAGAATAAGCTTCATTGGCATCAAAAGAATTAGCAAAAATCACTAAAAGTTTTTCCGAACATAGCTGCTAGAGTTATTTTACTCAGAATATAAAAAAGTCCCCGATTGTCCTAATTTTAGCAAATATTAACGTCCGCTATAGAATAAGCTTCATTGGCATCAAAAGAATAGGGAAAAATACTAAAAGTTTTTCCGAACATTACTACTAGAGTTATTTTACTCAGAATATAAAAAGTCCCCGATTGTCCTAATTTTAGCAAATATTAACGTCCGCTATAGAATAAGCTTCATTGGCATCAAAAGAATTAGCAAAAATCACTAAAAGTTTTTCCGAACATAGCTGCTAGAGTTATTTTACTCAGAATATAAAAAAGTCCCCGATTGTCCTAATTTTAGCAAATATTAACGTCCGCTATAGAATAAGCTTCATTGGCATCAAAAGAATAAGCAAAAATCACTAAAAGTTTTTCCGAACATTACTGCTAGAGTTATTTTACTCAGAATATAAAAAGTCCCCGATTGTCCTAATTTTAGCAAATATTAACGTCCGCTATAGAATAAGCTTCATTGGCATCAAAAGAATTAGCAAAAATCACTAAAAGTTTTTCCGAACATAACTGCTAGAGTTATTTTACTCAGAATATAAAAAGTCCCCGATTTTCCTAATTTTAGCAAATATTAACGTCCGCTATAGAATAAGCTTCATTGGCATCAAAAGAATTAGCAAAAATCACTAAAAGTTTTTCCGAACATAGCTGCTAGAGTTATTTTACTCAGAATATAAAAAGTCCCCGATTGTCCTAATTTTAGCAAATATTAACGTCCGCTATAGAATAAGCTTCATTGGCATCAAAAGAATTAGCAAAAATCACTAAAAGTTTTTCCGAACATAGCTGCTAGAGTTATTTTACTCAGAAGATAAAAAGTCCCCGATTGTCCTAATTTTAGCAAATATTAACGTCCGCTATAGAATAAGCTTCATTGGCATCAAAAGAATTAGCAAAAATCACTAAAAGTTTTTCCGAACATAGCTGCTAGAGTTATTTTACTCAGAAGATAAAAAGTCCCCGATTGTCCTAATTTTAGCAAATATTAACGTCCGCTATAGAATAAGCTTCATTGGCATCAAAAGAATAAGCAAAAATCACTAAAAGTTTTTCCGAACATAACTGCTAGAGTTATTTTACTCAGAAGATAAAAAGTCCCCGATTGTCCTAATTTTAGCAAATATTAACGTCCGCTATAGAATAAGCTTCATTGGCATCAAAAGAATTAGCAAAAATCACTAAAAGTTTTTCCGAACATAGCTGCTAGAGTTATTTTACTCAGAAGATAAAAAGTCCCCGATTGTCCTAATTTTAGCAAATATTAACGTCCGCTATAGAATAAGCTTCATTGGCATCAAAAGAATAAGCAAAAATCACTAAAAGTTTTTCCGAACATTACTGCTAGAGTTATTTTACTCAGAATATAAAAAGTCCCCGATTGTCCTAATTTTAGCAAATATTAACGTCCGCTATAGAATAAGCTTCATTGGCATCAAAAGAATTAGCAAAAATCACTAAAAGTTTTTCCGAACATAACTGCTAGAGTTATTTTACTCAGAATATAAAAAGTCCCCGATTTTCCTAACTTTAGCAAATATTAACGTCCGCTATAGAATAAGCTTCATTGGCATCAAAAGAATTAGCAAAAATCACTAATCGTTTTTCCGAACATAACTGCTAGAGTTATTTTACTCAGAATATAAAAAGTCCCCGATTGTCCTAATTTTAGCAAATATTAACGTCCGCTATAGAATAAGCTTCATTGGCATCAAAAGAATTAGCAAAAATCACTAAAAGTTTTTCCGAACATAGCTGCTAGAGTTATTTTACTCAGAAGATAAAAAGTCCCCGATTGTCCTAATTTTAGCAAATATTAACGTCCGCTATAGAATAAGCTTCATTGGCATCAAAAGAATTAGCAAAAATCACTAAAAGTTTTTCCGAACATAGCTGCTAGAGTTATTTTACTCAGAATATAAAAAAGTCCTCGATTTTCCTAATTTTAGCAAATATTAACGTCCGCTATAGAATAAGCTTCATTGGCATCAAAAGAATAAGGAAAAATACTAAAAGTTTTTCCGAACATTACTGCTAGAGTTATTTTACTCAGAATATAAAAAGTCCCCGATTGTCCTAATTTTAGCAAATATTAACGTCCGCTATAGAATAAGCTTCATTGGCATCAAAAGAATTAGCAAAAATCACTAAAAGTTTTTCCGAACATAACTGCTAGAGTTATTTTACTCAGAATATAAAAAGTCCCCGATTTTCCTAATTTTAGCAAATATTAACGTCCGCTATAGAATAAGCTTCATTGGCATCAAAAGAATTAGCAAAAATCACTAAAAGTTTTTCCGAACATAGCTGCTAGAGTTATTTTACTCAGAATATAAAAAAGTCCCCGATTGTCCTAATTTTAGCAAATATTAACGTCCGCTATAGAATAAGCTTCATTGGCATCAAAAGAATAGGGAAAAATACTAAAAGTTTTTCCGAACATTAATTACTACTAGAGTTATTTTACTCAGAATATAAAAAGTCCCCGATTGTCCTAATTTTAGCAAATATTAACGTCCGCTATAAAATAAGCTTCATTGGCATCAAAAGAATTAGCAAAAATCACTAAAAGTTTTTCCGAACATAGCTGCTAGAGTTATTTTACTCAGAATATAAAAAAGTCCCCGATTGTCCTAATTTTAGCAAATATTAACGTCCGCTATAGAATAAGCTTCATTGGCATCAAAAGAATTAGCAAAAATCACTAAAAGTTTTTCCGAACATAACTGCTAGAGTTATTTTACTCAGAATATAAAAAGTCCCCGATTTTCCTAACTTTAGCAAATATTAACGTCCGCTATAGAATAAGCTTCATTGGCATCAAAAGAATTAGCAAAAATCACTAATCGTTTTTCCGAACATAACTGCTAGAGTTATTTTACTCAGAATATAAAAAGTCCCCGATTGTCCTAATTTTAGCAAATATTAACGTCCGCTATAGAATAAGCTTCATTGGCATCAAAAGAATTAGCAAAAATCACTAAAAGTTTTTCCGAACATAGCTGCTAGAGTTATTTTACTCAGAAGATAAAAAGTCCCCGATTGTCCTAATTTTAGCAAATATTAACGTCCGCTATAGAATAAGCTTCATTGGCATCAAAAGAATTAGCAAAAATCACTAAAAGTTTTTCCGAACATAGCTGCTAGAGTTATTTTACTCAGAATATAAAAAAGTCCTCGATTGTCCTAATTTTAGCAAATATTAACGTCCGCTATAGAATAAGCTTCATTGGCATCAAAAGAATAAGGAAAAATACTAAAAGTTTTTCCGAACATTACTGCTAGAGTTATTTTACTCAGAATATAAAAAGTCCCCGATTGTCCTAATTTTAGCAAATATTAACGTCCGCTATAGAATAAGCTTCATTGGCATCAAAAGAATTAGCAAAAATCACTAAAAGTTTTTCCGAACATAGCTGCTAGAGTTATTTTACTCAGAATATAAAAAGTCCCCGATTTTCCTAATTTTAGCAAATATTAACGTCCGCTATAGAATAAGCTTCATTGGCATCAAAAGAATTAGCAAAAATCACTAAAAGTTTTTCCGAACATAGCTGCTAGAGTTATTTTACTCAGAATATAAAAAAGTCCCCGATTGTCCTAATTTTAGCAAATATTAACGTCCGCTATAGAATAAGCTTCATTGGCATCAAAAGAATAGGGAAAAATACTAAAAGTTTTTCCGAACATTAATTACTACTAGAGTTATTTTACTCAGAATATAAAAAGTCCCCGATTGTCCTAATTTTAGCAAATATTAACGTCCGCTATAGAATAAGCTTCATTGGCATCAAAAGAATTAGCAAAAATCACTAAAAGTTTTTCCGAACATAGCTGCTAGAGTTATTTTACTCAGAATATAAAAAAGTCCCCGATTGTCCTAATTTTAGCAAATATTAACGTCCGCTATAGAATAAGCTTCATTGGCATCAAAAGAATAGGGAAAAATACTAAAAGTTTTTCCGAACATTAATTACTACTAGAGTTATTTTACTCAGAATATAAAAAGTCCCCGATTGTCCTAATTTTAGCAAATATTAACGTCCGCTATAGAATAAGCTTCATTGGCATCAAAAGAATAAGCAAAAATCACTAAAAGTTTTTCCGAACATAGCTGCTAGAGTTATTTTACTCAGAATATAAAAAAGTCCCCGATTGTCCTAATTTTAGCAAATATTAACGTCCGCTATAGAATAAGCTTCATTGGCATCAAAAGAATAAGCAAAAATCACTAAAAGTTTTTCCGAACATAGCTGCTAGAGTTATTTTACTCAGAATATAAAAAAGTCCCCGATTGTCCTAATTTTAGCAAATATTAACGTCCGCTATAGAATAAGCTTCATTGGCATCAAAAGAATAAGGAATAATCACTAAAAGTTTTTCCGAACATAGCTGCTAGAGTTATTTTACTCAGAATATAAAAAAGACCCGATTGTCCTAATTTTAGCAAATATTAACGTCCGCTATAGAATAAGCTTCATTGGCATCAAAAGAATAAGCAAAAATCACTAAAAGTTTTTCCGAACATTACTGCTAGAGTTATTTTACTCAGAATATAAAAAAGTCCCCGATTGTCCTAATTTTAGCAAATATTAACGTCCGCTATAGAATAAGCTTCATTGGCATCAAAAGAATAGGGAAAAATACTAAAAGTTTTTCCGAACATTAATTACTACTAGAGTTATTTTACTCAGAATATAAAAAGTCCCCGATTGTCCTAATTTTAGCAAATATTAACGTCCGCTATAGAATAAGCTTCATTGGCATCAAAAGAATAGGGAAAAATACTAAAAGTTTTTCCGAACATTACTACTAGAGTTATTTTACTCAGAATATAAAAAGTCCCCGATTGTCCTAATTTTAGCAAATATTAACGTCCGCTATAGAATAAGCTTCATTGGCATCAAAAGAATTAGCAAAAATCACTAAAAGTTTTTCCGAACATAGCTGCTAGAGTTATTTTACTCAGAATATAAAAAAGTCCCCGATTGTCCTAATTTTAGCAAATATTAACGTCCGCTATAGAATAAGCTTCATTGGCATCAAAAGAATAAGCAAAAATCACTAAAAGTTTTTCCGAACATTACTGCTAGAGTTATTTTACTCAGAATATAAAAAGTCCCCGATTGTCCTAATTTTAGCAAATATTAACGTCCGCTATAGAATAAGCTTCATTGGCATCAAAAGAATTAGCAAAAATCACTAAAAGTTTTTCCGAACATAACTGCTAGAGTTATTTTACTCAGAATATAAAAAGTCCCCGATTTTCCTAATTTTAGCAAATATTAACGTCCGCTATAGAATAAGCTTCATTGGCATCAAAAGAATTAGCAAAAATCACTAAAAGTTTTTCCGAACATAGCTGCTAGAGTTATTTTACTCAGAATATAAAAAGTCCCCGATTGTCCTAATTTTAGCAAATATTAACGTCCGCTATAGAATAAGCTTCATTGGCATCAAAAGAATTAGCAAAAATCACTAAAAGTTTTTCCGAACATAGCTGCTAGAGTTATTTTACTCAGAAGATAAAAAGTCCCCGATTGTCCTAATTTTAGCAAATATTAACGTCCGCTATAGAATAAGCTTCATTGGCATCAAAAGAATTAGCAAAAATCACTAAAAGTTTTTCCGAACATAACTGCTAGAGTTATTTTACTCAGAAGATAAAAAGTCCCCGATTGTCCTAATTTTAGCAAATATTAACGTCCGCTATAGAATAAGCTTCATTGGCATCAAAAGAATAAGCAAAAATCACTAAAAGTTTTTCCGAACATTACTGCTAGAGTTATTTTACTCAGAATATAAAAAGTCCCCGATTTTCCTAATTTTAGCAAATACTAACGTCCGCTATGGAATAAGCTTCATTGGCATCAAAAGAATTGGCAAAAATCACTCAAAGTTTTTCCGAACATAACTGCTAGAGTTATTTTACTCAGAATATAAAAAGTCCCCGATTGTCCTAATTTTAGCAAATATTAACGTCCGCTATAGAATAAGCTTCATTGGCATCAAAAGAATAAGCAAAAATCACTAAAAGTTTTTCCGAACATTACTGCTAGAGTTATTTTACTCAGAATATAAAAAGTCCCCGATTGTCCTAATTTTAGCAAATATTAACGTCCGCTATAGAATAAGCTTCATTGGCATCAAAAGAATTAGCAAAAATCACTAAAAGTTTTTCCGAACATAACTGCTAGAGTTATTTTACTCAGAATATAAAAAGTCCCCGATTTTCCTAATTTTAGCAAATATTAACGTCCGCTATAGAATAAGCTTCATTGGCATCAAAAGAATTAGCAAAAATCACTAATCGTTTTTCCGAACATAACTGCTAGAGTTATTTTACTCAGAATATAAAAAGTCCCCGATTGTCCTAATTTTAGCAAATATTAACGTCCGCTATAGAATAAGCTTCATTGGCATCAAAAGAATTAGCAAAAATCACTAATCGTTTTTCCGAACATAACTGCTAGAGTTATTTTACTCAGAATATAAAAAGTCCCCGATTGTCCTAATTTTAGCAAATATTAACGTCCGCTATAGAATAAGCTTCATTGGCATCAAAAGAATTAGCAAAAATCACTAAAAGTTTTCCCGAACATAGCTGCTAGAGTTATTTTACTCAGAATATAAAAAAGTCCCCGATTGTCCTAATTTTAGCAAATATTAACGTCCGCTATAGAATAAGCTTCATTGGCATCAAAAGAATAAGGAAAAATACTAAAAGTTTTTTCCGAACATTACTGCTAGAGTTATTTTACTCAGAATATAAAAAGTCCCCGATTGTCCTAATTTTAGCAAATATTAACGTCCGCTATAGAATAAGCTTCATTGGCATCAAAAGAATTAGCAAAAATCACTAAAAGTTTTTCCGAACATAGCTGCTAGAGTTATTTTACTCAGAATATAAAAAAGTCCCCGATTGTCCTAATTTTAGCAAATATTAACGTCTGCTATAGAATAAGCTTCATTGGCATCAAAAGAATAAGCAAAAATCACTAAAAGTTTTTCCGAACATTACTGCTAGAGTTATTTTACTCAGAATATAAAAAGTCCCCGATTGTCCTAATTTTAGCAAATATTAACGTCCGCTATAGAATAAGCTTCATTGGCATCAAAAGAATTAGCAAAAATCACTAAAAGTTTTTCCGAACATAACTGCTAGAGTTATTTTACTCAGAATATAAAAAGTCCCCGATTTTCCTAATTTTAGCAAATATTAACGTCCGCTATAGAATAAGCTTCATTGGCATCAAAAGAATTAGCAAAAATCACTAAAAGTTTTTCCGAACATAGCTGCTAGAGTTATTTTACTCAGAATATAAAAAGTCCCCGATTGTCCTAATTTTAGCAAATATTAACGTCCGCTATAGAATAAGCTTCATTGGCATCAAAAGAATAAGGAAAAATACTAAAAGTTTTTCCGAACATATTATTATTATTATTTTTTTTATTTCGGAAAACATCCATATACACCATATTACATATTACACAAAATTGAAACAGAAAAATAAAAATGTCGAAATAATAAGTACAAACATAAAAACAAAACACAAATTAAAATTACAATTACAAATTACAATTAAATTACAATTAAAATTATTTTACAATCAATCAATTAATTTAATAATATAATTAAAGCTTCTCGCCCATTAAAATATACATCCACTTGTTTTGGATGGGGCAATCCATCCGGCCAACAACCATTTGGAGGATGCCGTTGCGACTGCCTCGCGCTCGCGCGAGTTATTTGCGTAGCTGCTAGAGTTATTTTACTCAGAATATAAAAAAGTCCCCGATTGTCCTAATTTTAGCAAATATTAACGTCCGCTATAGAATAAGCTTCATTGGCATCAAAAGAATAAGCAAAAATCACTAAAAGTTTTTCCGAACATTACTGCTAGAGTTATTTTACTCAGAATATAAAAAGTCCCCGATTGTCCTAATTTTAGCAAATATTAACGTCCGCTATAGAATAAGCTTCATTGGCATCAAAAGAATAGGGAAAAATACTAAAAGTTTTTCCGAACATTACTACTAGAGTTATTTTACTCAGAATATAAAAAGTCCCCGATTGTCCTAATTTTAGCAAATATTAACGTCCGCTATAGAATAAGCTTCATTGGCATCAAAAGAATTAGCAAAAATCACTAAAAGTTTTTCCGAACATAGCTGCTAGTTATTTTACTCAGAATATAAAAAAGTCCCCGATTGTCCTAATTTTAGCAAATATTAACGTCCGCTATAGAATAAGCTTCATTGGCATCAAAAGAATAAGCAAAAATCACTAAAAGTTTTTCCGAACATTACTGCTAGAGTTATTTTACTCAGAATATAAAAAGTCCCCGATTGTCCTAATTTTAGCAAATATTAACGTCCGCTATAGAATAAGCTTCATTGGCATCAAAAGAATTAGCAAAAATCACTAAAAGTTTTTCCGAACATAACTGCTAGAGTTATTTTACTCAGAATATAAAAAGTCCCCGATTGTCCTAATTTTAGCAAATATTAACGTCCGCTATAGAATAAGCTTCATTGGCATCAAAAGAATTAGCAAAAATCACTAAAAGTTTTTCCGAACATAGCTGCTAGAGTTATTTTACTCAGAAGATAAAAAGTCCCCGATTGTCCTAATTTTAGCAAATATTAACGTCCGCTATAGAATAAGCTTCATTGGCATCAAAAGAATAAGCAAAAATCACTAAAAGTTTTTCCGAACATTACTGCTAGAGTTATTTTACTCAGAATATAAAAAGTCCCCGATTTTCCTAATTTTAGCAAATACTAACGTCCGCTATAGAATAAGCTTCATTGGCATCAAAAGAATTGGCAAAAATCACTAAAAGTTTTTCCGAACATTACTGCTAGAGTTATTTTACTCAGAATATAAAAAGTCCCCGATTGTCCTAATTTTAGCAAATATTAACGTCCGCTATAGAATAAGCTTCATTGGCATCAAAAGAATTAGCAAAAATCACTAAAAGTTTTTCCGAACATAGCTGCTAGAGTTATTTTACTCAGAATATAAAAAAGTCCCCGATTGTCCTAATTTTAGCAAATATTAACGTCCGCTATAGAATAAGCTTCATTGGCATCAAAAGAATAAGCAAAAATCACTAAAAGTTTTTCCGAACATTACTGCTAGAGTTATTTTACTCAGAATATAAAAAGTCCCCGATTGTCCTAATTTTAGCAAATATTAACGTCCGCTATAGAATAAGCTTCATTGGCATCAAAAGAATTAGCAAAAATCACTAAAAGTTTTTCCGAACATAACTGCTAGAGTTATTTTACTCAGAATATAAAACGTCCCCGATTTTCCTAATTTTAGCAAATATTAACGTCCGCTATAGAATAAGCTTCATTGGCATCAAAAGAATTAGCAAAAATCACTAAAAGTTTTTCCGAACATAGCTGCTAGAGTTATTTTACTCAGAAGATAAAAAGTCCCCGATTGTCCTAATTTTAGCAAATATTAACGTCCGCTATAGAATAAGCTTCATTGGCATCAAAAGAATTAGCAAAAATCACTAAAAGTTTTTCCGAACATAGCTGCTAGAGTTATTTTACTCAGAATATAAAAAAGTCCCCGATTGTCCTAATTTTAGCAAATATTAACGTCCGCTATAGAATAAGCTTCATTGGCATCAAAAGAATAGGGAAAAATACTAAAAGTTTTTCCGAACATTACTACTAGAGTTATTTTACTCAGAATATAAAAAGTCCCCGATTGTCCTAATTTTAGCAAATATTAACGTCCGCTATAGAATAAGCTTCATTGGCATCAAAAGAATTAGCAAAAATCACTAAAAGTTTTTCCGAACATAGCTGCTAGAGTTATTTTACTCAGAATATAAAAAAGTCCCCGATTGTCCTAATTTTAGCAAATATTAACGTCCGCTATAGAATAAGCTTCATTGGCATCAAAAGAATAAGCAAAAATCACTAAAAGTTTTTCCGAACATTACTGCTAGAGTTATTTTACTCAGAATATAAAAAGTCCCCGATTGTCCTAATTTTAGCAAATATTAACGTCCGCTATAGAATAAGCTTCATTGGCATCAAAAGAATTAGCAAAAATCACTAAAAGTTTTTCCGAACATAACTGCTAGAGTTATTTTACTCAGAATATAAAAAGTCCCCGATTTTCCTAATTTTAGCAAATATTAACGTCCGCTATAGAATAAGCTTCATTGGCATCAAAAGAATTAGCAAAAATCACTAAAAGTTTTTCCGAACATAGCTGCTAGAGTTATTTTACTCAGAATATAAAAAGTCCCCGATTGTCCTAATTTTAGCAAATATTAACGTCCGCTATAGAATAAGCTTCATTGGCATCAAAAGAATTAGCAAAAATCACTAAAAGTTTTTCCGAACATAGCTGCTAGAGTTATTTTACTCAGAAGATAAAAAGTCCCCGATTGTCCTAATTTTAGCAAATATTAACGTCCGCTATAGAATAAGCTTCATTGGCATCAAAAGAATTAGCAAAAATCACTAAAAGTTTTTCCGAACATAGCTGCTAGAGTTATTTTACTCAGAAGATAAAAAGTCCCCGATTGTCCTAATTTTAGCAAATATTAACGTCCGCTATAGAATAAGCTTCATTGGCATCAAAAGAATAAGCAAAAATCACTAAAAGTTTTTCCGAACATTACTGCTAGAGTTATTTTACTCAGAATATAAAAAGTCCCCGATTTTCCTAATTTTAGCAAATACTAACGTCCGCTATAGAATAAGCTTCATTGGCATCAAAAGAATTAGCAAAAATCACTAAAAGTTTTTTCCGAACATAACTGCTAGAGTTATTTTACTCAGAAGATAAAAAGTCCCCGATTGTCCTAATTTTAGCAAATATTAACGTCCGCTATAGAATAAGCTTCATTGGCATCAAAAGAATTAGCAAAAATCACTAAAAGTTTTTCCGAACATAGCTGCTAGAGTTATTTTACTCAGAATATAAAAAGTCCCCGATTGTCCTAATTTTAGCAAATATTAACGTCCGCTATAGAATAAGCTTCATTGGCATCAAAAGAATAAGCAAAAATCACTAAAAGTTTTTCCGAACATTACTGCTAGAGTTATTTTACTCAGAATATAAAAAGTCCCCGATTGTCCTAATTTTAGCAAATATTAACGTCCGCTATAGAATAAGCTTCATTGGCATCAAAAGAATTAGCAAAAATCACTAAAAGTTTTTCCGAACATAACTGCTAGAGTTATTTTACTCAGAATATAAAAAGTCCCCGATTTTCCTAATTTTAGCAAATATTAACGTCCGCTATAGAATAAGCTTCATTGGCATCAAAAGAATTAGCAAAAATCACTAATCGTTTTTCCGAACATAACTGCTAGAGTTATTTTACTCAGAATATAAAAAGTCCCCGATTGTCCTAATTTTAGCAAATATTAACGTCCGCTATAGAATAAGCTTCATTGGCATCAAAAGAATTAGCAAAAATCACTAAAAGTTTTTCCGAACATAGCTGCTAGAGTTATTTTACTCAGAAGATAAAAAGTCCCCGATTGTCCTAATTTTAGCAAATATTAACGTCCGCTATAGAATAAGCTTCATTGGCATCAAAAGAATTAGCAAAAATCACTAAAAGTTTTTCCGAACATAGCTGCTAGAGTTATTTTACTCAGAATATAAAAAAGTCCTCGATTGTCCTAATTTTAGCAAATATTAACGTCCGCTATAGAATAAGCTTCATTGGCATCAAAAGAATAAGGAAAAATACTAAAAGTTTTTCCGAACATTACTGCTAGAGTTATTTTACTCAGAATATAAAAAGTCCCCGATTGTCCTAATTTTAGCAAATATTAACGTCCGCTATAGAATAAGCTTCATTGGCATCAAAAGAATTAGCAAAAATCACTAAAAGTTTTTCCGAACATAACTGCTAGAGTTATTTTACTCAGAATATAAAAAGTCCCCGATTTTCCTAATTTTAGCAAATATTAACGTCCGCTATAGAATAAGCTTCATTGGCATCAAAAGAATTAGCAAAAATCACTAAAAGTTTTTCCGAACATAGCTGCTAGAGTTATTTTACTCAGAATATAAAAAAGTCCCCGATTGTCCTAATTTTAGCAAATATTAACGTCCGCTATAGAATAAGCTTCATTGGCATCAAAAGAATAGGGAAAAATACTAAAAGTTTTTCCGAACATTAATTACTACTAGAGTTATTTTACTCAGAATATAAAAAGTCCCCGATTGTCCTAATTTTAGCAAATATTAACGTCCGCTATAGAATAAGCTTCATTGGCATCAAAAGAATTAGCAAAAATCACTAAAAGTTTTTCCGAACATAGCTGCTAGAGTTATTTTACTCAGAATATAAAAAAGTCCCCGATTGTCCTAATTTTAGCAAATATTAACGTCCGCTATAGAATAAGCTTCATTGGCATCAAAAGAATAGGGAAAAATACTAAAAGTTTTTCCGAACATTAATTACTACTAGAGTTATTTTACTCAGAATATAAAAAGTCCCCGATTGTCCTAATTTTAGCAAATATTAACGTCCGCTATAGAATAAGCTTCATTGGCATCAAAAGAATAAGCAAAAATCACTAAAAGTTTTTCCGAACATAGCTGCTAGAGTTATTTTACTCAGAATATAAAAAAGTCCCCGATTGTCCTAATTTTAGCAAATATTAACGTCCGCTATAGAATAAGCTTCATTGGCATCAAAAGAATAAGCAAAAATCACTAAAAGTTTTTCCGAACATAGCTGCTAGAGTTATTTTACTCAGAATATAAAAAAGTCCCCGATTGTCCTAATTTTAGCAAATATTAACGTCCGCTATAGAATAAGCTTCATTGGCATCAAAAGAATAAGGAATAATCACTAAAAGTTTTTCCGAACATAGCTGCTAGAGTTATTTTACTCAGAATATAAAAAAGACCCGATTGTCCTAATTTTAGCAAATATTAACGTCCGCTATAGAATAAGCTTCATTGGCATCAAAAGAATAAGCAAAAATCACTAAAAGTTTTTCCGAACATAGCTGCTAGAGTTATTTTACTCAGAATATAAAAAAGTCCCCGATTGTCCTAATTTTAGCAAATATTAACGTCCGCTATAGAATAAGCTTCATTGGCATCAAAAGAATAGGGAAAAATACTAAAAGTTTTTCCGAACATTAATTACTACTAGAGTTATTTTACTCAGAATATAAAAAGTCCCCGATTGTCCTAATTTTAGCAAATATTAACGTCCGCTATAGAATAAGCTTCATTGGCATCAAAAGAATTAGCAAAAATCACTAAAAGTTTTTCCGAACATAGCTGCTAGAGTTATTTTACTCAGAATATAAAAAAGTCCCCGATTGTCCTAATTTTAGCAAATATTAACGTCCGCTATAGAATAAGCTTCATTGGCATCAAAAGAATTAGCAAAAATCACTAAAAGTTTTTCCGAACATAGCTGCTAGAGTTATTTTACTCAGAATATAAAAAAGTCCCCGATTGTCCTAATTTTAGCAAATATTAACGTCCGCTATAGAATAAGCTTCATTGGCATCAAAAGAATAAGCAAAAATCACTAAAAGTTTTTCCGAACATAGCTGCTAGAGTTATTTTACTCAGAATATAAAAAAGTCCCCGATTGTCCTAATTTTAGCAAATATTAACGTCCGCTATAGAATAAGCTTCATTGGCATCAAAAGAATAAGGAATAATCACTAAAAGTTTTTCCGAACATAGCTGCTAGAGTTATTTTACTCAGAATATAAAAAAGTCCCCGATTGTCCTAATTTTAGCAAATATTAACGTCCGCTATAGAATAAGCTTCATTGGCATCAAAAGAATAGGGAAAAATACTAAAAGTTTTTCCGAACATTAATTACTACTAGAGTTATTTTACTCAGAATATAAAAAGTCCCCGATTGTCCTAATTTTAGCAAATATTAACGTCCGCTATAGAATAAGCTTCATTGGCATCAAAAGAATTAGCAAAAATCACTAAAAGTTTTTCCGAACATAGCTGCTAGAGTTATTTTACTCAGAATATAAAAAAGTCCCCGATTGTCCTAATTTTAGCAAATATTAACGTCCGCTATAGAATAAGCTTCATTGGCATCAAAAGAATAAGCAAAAATCACTAAAAGTTTTTCCGAACATAGCTGCTAGAGTTATTTTACTCAGAATATAAAAAAGTCCCCGATTGTCCTAATTTTAGCAAATATTAACGTCCGCTATAGAATAAGCTTCATTGGCATCAAAAGAATAAGGAATAATCACTAAAAGTTTTTCCGAACATAGCTGCTAGAGTTATTTTACTCAGAATATAAAAAAGTCCCCGATTGTCCTAATTTTAGCAAATATTAACGTCCGCTATAGAATAAGCTTCATTGGCATCAAAAGAATAAGCAAAAATCACTAAAATAAACTGATCAATATTTACTGTTTTCGTTCAGCTTTTTACAATGTTATGGCAAATATCAGACGCGTTCTATTAACTATCTCTATAGTTGCACTTTAATTAACATGTTGGGTACGCTGCCAACTGGTAGTGGGCTTGAGCATTTGGATTGTCTTTAGACCTTCAACGGTCTATGGGCAGTCTAACTGTATTTGTAGTGTTAGTTTTAGCTTGTATTTTGTTTAGTTATTAAAGGCACTTGCCCAGTAAAAAATTAACATATTTGTTGCTCATAAAAATCCTAAATTATCTTATTATTTGGTAGTTTTGCGCAGGTAAGTAGTAATGATATATTATTATGATTGTAATCATCTCCGTACATGTACAATCTGATGACGTCTAAAATAAAAAGTCAAGGCCATATCGTTTTTGCTAACACTGTCATGGTCAGCGTACGTAGTACATATAGATCGACCAGGGGCCTTACCATAAGCGTTACACAAAATAATAATGCTGCGTGAACATAGCGTTGCGAGCGCAAAACATTTTTACTTTTGACCATACCATAGCCGTCAAAACGTTTCCGCTTTATTATGAAAGCACGAGACGACGCTCTACGTTAATACAGAGTTCTCACTCACACACCCGATCATAGTTCGTTAGATTCCGTTCATTATTCCGTAATACAAAAGTTTTAAATTAAACCCGTACCATAGTTGGTTTTAACAACGCGAATAACATTATTTTTGCGTCTATGAGGCTCCATTCTAGCGATAATAAAAAAGTTAGTCAGGACCAACTTTTTTACCATCGCATTGAAATTAAAACTGCTTTATGCCTCCCAAAGGCCTCTGACAAATACTTAAATCATAAACCAAGTTTATAAAGACTAAGCGGTCGATCCAAATGTCAGTTTTAGGCCGCTGGGAGGCCTCCGACAAATACGTGTCATTCACTAAAATATATGTAGTAAGCAAGATAATACAGGCTGATTTGGCAACCCTAGCGTCAGAATCATTAGGCCTCCCGAAGGCCTCCGCCAAAAATCTGTTTTAGTCACCAAAATATGTAGGAGCATTAAACAACTGGCTGTATTGGTAACCTTAGTGTTAGGACTTTAGGCCACTCGAAGGCCTCCGACGAATATGTAGTTATATCGCTAGAATATGTAGTAGATAAGATAGTAAAGGCTGAATTATCATAGTGTGAGAACTATTAGGCCTCCTGAAGGCCTCCAACAAATGTGTGTTCCAGTCACCAAAATATGTAGGAGGCATGAAAATATTGGTTGTATTATCCAACCCTAGTGTCAGAATCTTAGGCCACCGGAAGGACTCCGATGAATAAATAGATATATCACTAGAATAATATTGTAGTAGGCACACAATAGTACAGGCTGAGTTGCCAACCCTAGTGTTAGAGCTTCTAGGCCTCCGACAACCAAACGTGACACTTTCTCGAACTTGACCGTGACTTTTTTACTTGACTCTGACTTAATTGACGATATTTAATAGAACTTGATATAATTTCAATACTCAACACAGGCAAACGCACTAGACGTGCAACGCCAAAATTTTCTCACTGGAAAATTATTCTGAAAAATATTCAAAACACAGTGCGACAAAATAATTAAGTACATATACTCACCTATAGCTACTTCTACGCGTTCAGACAAGTCCAAGTAAGTAGAAACGGCAACACAAATCTATAGCGCTGTCTTGCTCTACTAAGCCGTTACCGTTCTTTTTACATACATTCATTTACAATAATATAATCATAATACATTTTTTGATTATGGTACGTAAGATAAAACAAAACGGACAACGCTACATTATCGTTTTACTAAAGTTTCGAATCGCGTTCCGATACACGCAGTCATTATGAAAAATCAAATAAATAAATTTCATTTTTAAATTATTATTTATAGATTCGCTACATTAATTAATAAAACAATCAATTTTATGTGCTAAAGGGTATTGTTGATATATTATTATTTAATAAGTGTTCGTGGACGTGCTTGAGTCTGAGAAAGTGATATTAGGCGCTAAAACGTGTATTTTCGTGTTGTTTCTAAAGCTCCTAGAAGCCTCTTGTAAAATCTCCACCACTTTACTAGGGCATGACTTTGACTTGACCGTGACTTACTTTGCTTGACTCTGACTGATTTGTTTGACTACATATAATGTTTAGCAAACTTGATATCAATATAATTACTTGACACTGCCAAATGCACAAGAGTGCGACGCGAAAATCGTCAAGTCTACATTGTCTTCGTAAATTATTAAACATCTAAGCGTTCTGAATCAGACCATTGGTGCCGATGCAAAAAAAGAATCCGTGCCATCTTGATTCTGGTAACACTGAAGATGTAAATAGGAACATGCTCTTTGTTGTTACTGTCATTGACATAAATATTTTTAGTTTCCTTTTCTTTTTTTCATTTTACGACGTGCAGTGCAATTCAGAATGCACGAGGTAAACATTTTCGTGTTGTTTCCAAAACATGTTTCACCTCGTTATATCACTTACCCACACTCGAGCATGTTTACGAGCACTTAATAAATAATAATTCACCAATAACACACACATTAACACTCGAAAATACACAAGTATAGGAAAATAATCCAACGAGCCGACAAGTTTTTTTTCCACGTTAGCGCCAAAACTCCCAAGCAATCTGACGGCAATGCAGTGATGCCAAGCTAGATTTTCATTTTACCCCAACGCCTGATTAATTTTACCCTTAAATCATTACTATTTATATAAAAATACCCTAAGGCTAAAGTTTTAGTTTTAGATAATTAATACAACAAGTTCTTTTATATTTAATGGTTAAATTTTTATCGAACGTGCGTTCTGATTTACACACGCCATTATGGTACAATACTAATATATTATATATGTACAATACTAGTACAATACCCCAATACAATACTACTAATATATCTGTAGCCATAATTAATCAGTTTTCAACGTTACAAGAATTGTTGTTTGTAACAAAAAAAATACCCTCAAGATTATAAAGTCCCTAAACAATTCTAGACCCTAAAAATTACTCTGCGACATAATGTTTACTCTAAATCTAGGGTAAAATACTCTAAATTGGCATCACTGCGGCAATGAACCAAGCAATGATATAAAGTGCAGTGATTCAAAATAAAGACATGGTCCAAAGGCCTTTATAGCCAGACCAAAACAAAAAAAAAAAAAAACCAAGCAATGACCACAGATCATTAAAAGTCATAAATATGAGTGAACGAAATAGAATGACGTCATCAAAACTTCCTAGCCGTTGTAATAACATAATGATAATGTATTTTAAAGTCTATGGTACGAAATTAGAAAGTAATATCAAAATAACATTACTTATACACCTTATGGTAGGCCCCCTGGTCCCTTCACGAGACGAAGTACATTCTGATGGTCGAAAGGATACAAAACAAGTTCATTAGGTACTTAATATAAAAAAAAAAAAAAAAAAAAAAAAGGTACTTAATATGGGGTATATCCGTTTTATCCATTAATGTACCCTACTTTATTTATTTTAGGCATGGTTGGATACAACGAACTAAGGGTCAGGAGAGAGCTCACACTTGTTTCTTATATTTTCAAGTTGCTGAGAGGCAGGGTGCACAATCCGGATATACTAAGCAGATATACTTCTGCGTTCCTGATAGTGATAGTGGAGGCGAAGACTGCCAAAACTGGTATCGGTGCCGCGCGCGCGAACAAATCTTCTGCAGGAGGCACCTTCTACACGAGCACTTCGCACTACTAACGTCATTGCCTTTGAAATTGACCTATTTAGTTGTGCTCTGAGTGAATGTACAAAGATAGCTTTAAAGGTGTTATTAGATAATTTAGTGTTGTTTTTTCATATGTAAATTTGCTACACTATCGCATTAGGTTATAACCTGTAATGATAGTTCTAAGTGTAAATAAAATAAATAAAATTGCGTTTATATGCACATCAATTCATTTAGATCAATCCGATTCACATTTTTAATTATTATAAAATTATTCAATTTGATAATACTGTAAATATGTATTATATTTACAGTACTGTAGTAACTCCTCGGGTAGCTAGAATTAATACCAAAGTCCAGTCAAGATTGTCTGCTTGCTCCACCGCAAATATAGCCTAAAAGAAGAAAAAATAAAAACAATAAAAAAATAGGAAAAATCGGTTAAGAATTTTATTTGCAAATATATCGCTTAAAATACACAAAAAAAAAACATACGGCCGAATTCAGAACCTATAGAAATTATCAGTACACATGAGTTATACATGAGATAATGAGGACATAAAACCACATTTACCAAAACATCGAATAAGCGCGAGAGTAGCAAGCGGGAAGATTTTAAACTATTGTTGGTCAATTTAGAACAAGTTTCTTAGTAATATTTTGGTAATATGGTCGTGTATTCTAACAATTTACCAATACGCGTACCTACATAGTATAGTGAGCTTGAATTTTTTGAAATAATTTCATCAACTCTTACATTTAATGCCCTAGTCGAACTGTTCTACAGAACAATTTTAGTAGGAACATATTCTCAAGTAACACAACAAATAAGAAACATCAGTCAAGTGGAAGTCGAGCGCGCGCTGAAGCTCCCGAACAGGGGCCTTACCAGCCAACTGCTATTGCGGCACCTAATCCGCTCAGTTGGAAAATCACACGAACATGAACCTTATCGCGCCCAGATACGGTTTGTGGTCGCGTGATTTTCCAACTGAGCGGATTAGGTGCCGCAATAGCAGTTGTCCGTAAGGCCCCTGAATATAAGAAAACATTTTTGGGTTCGAAACCCTCGGTGCGATGTACCAAGTAATTTTGCTTTGTTATGAAGTGACGAAAGTAGGTAACAATAGTTTGTGCCTGTTGCGTGGGTGGTAAGTGTTGCGTGGCGGGTGGACTGTCGTAAGTAAAGTAGTTCCAGCGTAAGTGCCATAATGTAGCTAAACGAATTTTTCGGCAATTACTACCGGATGATTAGAACAGTTTTGAATAATTCTGTCTACGACTAACATGGTTATCTTTGAAGAATTATTCCTATCAGTCTCCAATCTTAATTCTTTCAAGTAAATCATCGGGTTTATGTCTAAAACGTTTAACATAGTGTCTTTCCTGATTAAATGTGATGCGATGGTTATAAATTCAATATTTAGACAATTTGAGAGCAATAATGGAACCAGATGACGTTTGGTTACGTGATGTGGTTTCTTTTCAAGCCACCCGCAAAAAGTTAATCTCTTCAAATTCCTGAAAGATGCAATTTCTAATCGAGTGACTTTATCATCGAACAAGTCGTATTTAGAATTTTTAAAACAACATCGGTTTACGTATAAACATTCCAAATTAGGGCACATTTGACTTATGGACATCAATGCATTTAAATCTATCCGATATACATTTTTAAGACTCAACTCCACCAAATTTGATCCTCTTATTTGTAACACTCCATTTACGTGGTCGTTATAAAAATCATAACTCCGTAGTTCCAATTCACGTAAATTCTGCAATTTATGAATAAAAATTCCAGCGTGTTCATGTGTTGAATTTGTATCACCCATCCGATACCCAGGTTCCAAACTCATCTTTTCGATTAATGGACACATTTGAACGACCAGGTGTAGTTGCGCTAATGTTGTTTCCCCGCACATTTTATAATATTTTAACTTAAACTGCTTTCCGGCATTTTTTTTAGATATCTCTTGTAAAGCATCCACTATTTCGTTATCAAGTCCGTACAATAATCTTTGAGGATGTGTTTCAAGACCAATATGTTCAATATTTTGACATAATGACAGAAGTTCTATGATTGCTGGATATCCTATGGAATCGCCGTATATGTCAATACTTCTCAAGTTAGGTAACTGAGTCATTAGAACTGTCGTATCATATGCTAAAATGAATGAGCAATCTTCATCGTTTCTAAAGTGTATCGTTTCAACAAATTTACAGTTATCTGCTATGCATTGTAAAACATTTTCCGTGTACGAAAATGAACATAAGGACAAATGCTTGAGATTGTGTAACTCTTTTAATAACTGAACAATGTTTTCGTTCTTTTCACAATGCTTTAAATTAACATGATTGAGGTGAAACTGAATAAGATCACTGAGCATGTACGATTTGGTATATAACGTAGGTAGAAACATTTCTATGTGATCTAAAGTACGATAGTCAAGCGTCAAGCTGGTCAGGTGCTTGGTAAATAATGTCTCTATCATCCGGCCAATTACATTCATCTGACTGTCAGGTTCAGGTTCTGAATCTGAATCGAATTCCCAAGATTTTTTTAGCCCCAAGGAATGTTCAGTATCTACTAACAGATGATCTAACGCTCGTATCACTTCAACTGCCAACTTATCATGTAACACCCTGGGTACGTTACATTCTAGACGGTTCCGAATGACGTCAATCTGCCGAGAGAGCGCGGCTTCAGCTCCGGCCGCGTTTCGTTGCTGTAGCTCTGCAATAGGTGACATCATCTGTTCCGCTTGTGACGCGATCCAGTCCCCGAGTTTCTCTAGCGCCATGCTCTCTAGTGTTCTGGGTTGCTGCACCAGGTACCGTAACATTTTGGTTTATCTGCAATTGCAAAAAACATACGATGACTACGTGGGTTTTGGTACAAGGTGAGCACACACGCCATACGCGCAGAAGAAATACGCGAATGTAACGAGCGCGAAAAATTTGTATTATTTTGGTCAATGTAGAATAGTTTTTGTTACGTAACATGTCGTGTTACACAAAGAACAACAATAAGTCACAACAACAAAAAAGCAATAAATAGGTTTCCGAGTTTATAGGGTTCCGGAACCCTTATAAGTTCTGCCCATCCTTCTGTCTGTTCATCCTAATTCTTTAAAATCATCTAACTTTTATAGTTATGCGTGTAACTATTTAGTAAATAGGTAATAGTTGTAAATAGTATTTAGGTACAAATGCAGTTTTCGTGTAGTTCTCAATTGAAGATGTAAAAAAAAAATCTTCTAGTTTTTGGGTATCGTTGAATACCTAAGTCTTCTAAAATATAAATAGGGTTTTATGTATAACTTTTTTTATCAAGTGTAGGTATCCTTTATGAAATATGGCCATAACTAGATAAAAGTTAGTCAAAACTTAATTTAGCATGCTCATACTTCATATTAGAAAACACCTTAATTAAAAAAAATTTCGTACATTTTATGATAGTTTTTTTAGTTATAGCGATAAAACTGCAGTAAATTCAAGACAATCTAGCTGATTATATCATCAAAACTCGCGTGAGGTGAGGGTTCGGTGTTTATTATAACACCGGCAACATAATGGTGAGTGCAAGCCGGTGTTATAATAGTTTAGCTGATTATTTTTCAAAGTTTATTCATCTTTTCGCAAAATGATCTTCATAAAGGATGTTTCCCAAGTAATTTTCTCTTTGACTAAGATAAAAAGTATATGTTATGTCGGAATGATACGTCCGCCAAACATCTATTTTTTCTATAACCTCTAATATCAGAACTATGTAATGTGACCGCAATTACCTATACGGCTTTAGCTACGGGTTACTAAGGTTTATTGAAATAAAGGATGTCTAAACGGATCTAATGACGTACCTAATGCCTCAGTTTGTCCGCATTTGATAGAACTTGAGTGACGAGCAACAAAGCCAAACACGGAGGACCAACAAAAAGACATTAGCAGTAAAATTAAATAATAAAAAAAAACGTTTATTGATATTCATTAAACGCCTATAGGCACATAAAGATCTTAAGTAGGTAGTTATATGTGTACAAATGTTGTAAGAAGAGAGCTGAGAATAAACAATTATGTACCTTAGTGGAACACTGTCCCCCACACTAGGATAACCTGTGTCGTGAGGTCACAGTTCTCAACTCTGGGCATGACTGTACCGCAGAGGTGAACTTAAACTAGGTTTGTCATAACAACGGTGTGGATAACATTACAAGGGCCTTACGGACAACAGCTAATTGCGGCACCTAATCCGCTCAGTTGGAAAATCACGCGAACGTGAACCTTATCGTGGCTTCTCAAGACGTAAACACGTATAATTGTCAAATTGTTAATATTATAATTTTAATGCCTTAGCACCACCACGCTACTATTTTGGTTACTTATAACCAAAATAGTAGCGTGGTGGTGCTCGTGCTGGTGATTATAACTCGAAGATTTTCGTCACAACACCACAATACGACGAGAAAACAACAATTTCACTCCGGTGTAATATATTACTCTATGATTTCACTATTCTCGAATATAACAAAACTGTTGAATTTAAAAGGACCACAAGGATTTTAAACAGGACCAATCAACAACAAATCGTGAGTTTTTTTGTGCAATGTAGGTGTTTAGATTATATAGATTATTTATACTTAAAAAATATCTTACCGAGAACCAGTTGTCTGGATCAATAAAACTCTTACTCTTGGTACTCTTTGGTCTGGATAAATCTAACATAGATTTTAAGACAACTTACTAACTTGAAATGTAACGTACTATGTGTTTTAAATAAATAAATAAAAAGTCAATTCTGTTTTAACTCGCAGCTGATTGGATCAGCTGTTTTTGACAATTCCACAGACTATCCATCACAGCTATCCATATTATAAAAGTTTCGTTCAAAAATGGAACTAAACTTAAGTCCATAGATAATATAGACACGTCTCTATGATGTAATGACATAATCGACTAAATTTGAAAATCGAATCGATTCATTGATTTTGATTTTTTGTTATATGGGTGTACAGTTCTTTAAAAATTCTACCATTTTGGTAGAAATATAAACAAATTCTAGTCACCCAAAATAATATCCAATATGAGTACCCGGGCAAAAGCTAAGGCTGCTCGAGCTAAACTAGAAGAACCGCTTATCAACCGCGGAAACGCAAACGAGCAATCATTGGTTCGAGAGAATAATGAGGAACGAAATAACATTTGTATTTTTTCAGACAATTAATGTGGAGTCGGATTAGGCAATCGTCTTCAAAATAAGACATCGAGAAATATATATAACCATTGTACTCCAGGTTATCATTTAACGCGTATTGTTAAGTCATTACATGATGCAGCCAAAGTAGCACCAGATAATATTAATTTATGTTTTGGTTGTTGGTGAAAAAACTTACGTTAAACGCAAAGATTTCATTGAATGTCTAAGCACATTGGATGCATTGAGCAAAGTATCAAAGGTAATTATTTGTTCTTTACCATATGACTTGACATGTTCTTATAGTTACAATCAATTCCTTTACAAATTGAATTGTGATCTGTACAATTTAGCCTCGCTTAGGGAAAATCTACATGTGATCGATGTAAACAATAATCTTGACATGAATGAATACAATGTATCAACCTTTAAAAAATCATTTTCTAAAAGACTGTGTGATTTGTTGACTTGGAATATTGACTCGCCCAGTGGTGTTAATGGGATTAGAACTATTATAGAAATTGTAAGTCAACCGGAAACTAACTGCGATGCTAACAACGCCCCAGCTGCGATAAGCGCAATGATGGAACAATGCTCACCGTTACGTCCTACAATTTTTTTAGACTACAATCTGATGGTAACATTATCTCCATAGTACACCAGAATATTCAAGGAGGTATAAAAGACAAAGAATTGGAAATTGGGTTATTTTTGGAAAGGTTTTGTATTGATGTTTTATGTTTAACCGAAACGTTTTTAAAGGAGCATTAGATGATACTGAATTTTGAAAATTTCCACATGGTTAGTAGTTTTTGTAGAAAGTTTGCAACTTAAGGTGGCTCTCTAATTTTAGTCAAAAAATTTCTTAAAGATTCAGATTTTATTAGCGTTATAACAATGATTCGTTATACTAGGTAGGTCAAATACATTAGTCTTAAAAACAAATTATACACAGTTAAAATAATTTACAAAGTTAATATAAAATTAATAAAATATAGGTGCACAATACAATAACATTTTTAAATGTCATTTCGTTAGAGCAATGAAAGTTAAACAAAGAAAAGATATCGAGCGTCTTTCCTCTGAACGTCACGCAGAAATATCATGCGTGGAATTAGATAAATACATAATAGTTGGTATGTATAGACCACCATCTAGTAATTATGAAATATTTGAGACTGTTACTGATGAGGTATTGAGTAAACATTGTAACAAATCAAAACAAGTGATAGTCCTTGGTGACTTTAACATTAATTTGCTTGCAGATTCAAAAAACTTGTTTCCTCAATTTAACGAGCCTACGCGCATTACTCAAACAACTGCTACCTATATTGACAATGTTTTCTGTGAATGTATTGTATTGTATCTATATTAAAATGTCTGACTTCCGATCATACTGGTCAATTTATTACTGTGCCACTCAGCAAAATTAATTCAAAGTTGCAAATTGTTCCAAGGCAATATACTGCAGTAAGGCTATATCAGTTCCAAGAAGATATAGCATCTGACTTTTTATCTAAACTAAATATTAGCGACAATCCCAATGAATGCTACAATAACTTATTCCAAATATTAATTCGAAATTTTAATTCTACATTTCCTATAATTTGCAAAAAAAATTACATCAAATTATTTTTTGATCAATGGGCGACTCCTGGGATAAGGATCAGTCGTGATAGAATGTATGAGTTTTACAATAAAAAATCAGGAAGTAATGATAAGCAATTAATCGATTATGTGCGCAGATACAGTAAAACATTTAAAAGGGTTTGCAAATATGCAAAAGCTTTATTTATACTCAGTAAGATAAAAAAGTCTAAAAATACATCTAAAACTGTTTGGTATATCATTAAAACTGAAACTGGCAGAGTGGCAAGTGAATTAGAGTACAAACTAACAAAAAATAACAAAATAATTACAGATAAGACAGAAATTGCCAACCAAATTGTGGACTTTTTTGGTGATATACCTTACAAGATCACTGAGACATTGGATACGAGCTGTTCAGAGGCCGCACAGTTTATTGTTAATAATGTAGATGCTTGTCCAAAACAGTTCAAATTTCATAAAGTGACTAGTGCTACTATAACCAGCACATTTAAGTCTATTAAAGTTAAGAAATCGGAAGATCTTTGGGGGATGTCAGTCCGTTTCATCGCTGAAATAATTGACAACTTGGCCCCATATTTAGCTCATATATTTAACTGCTGTGTCGACAGTAATGAGTTCCCCGATCTTATGAAATGTAGTAAAGTTATCCCTTTATTTAAAAGCGGCAGTAAAAAAGATCCTAGTAACTTCAGACCAATTTCCATTCTACCATGACTTTTTTGGAAAAATTATGCTGAATCAATTGTCTTCTTTCTTTAACATTAATAAATTATTGTACGGTAAACAATTTGGCTTTTCCAAGGGTTGTTCTACAGTTGACGCGGCCTCAAGTCTCGTAGAAAACATCTATGAGGTTGGGAAATAAAACAAAAAATCGGTATACAATTTTATTTGCAAAGATATTGCCTAACATGCACGAAATGAAACCAACCAAGTGCGAGTCGGGCTCGCGCACTGAGGGTTCCGTACCACCACAATAAATCAATAACGAAATTACCAGTTATAACTTGGTAATGAACATAAATTTATCACCCACTTAGCACCCAATTTAGCACTTGGCCATTATTTATTGTTATACTTTAGAGTGTGTACAATAATCATAGCAAATTTGACGCTTATACGTATTACCGTTTTTACATTAGAGCTAATACAAAAATACGTAAAAATACGTTTGTTGTATGGGGAACCCCCTTTCGTTTTAACTTTTTGACTTTTTTATAACGTAACATTACATATTCTGTGAAAATTTCAGTTAGCTATCTATTACGGTTCGAAAGATATAACCGTTAGTAGGACAGACAGATATACCGACAGACATCGCAGGCTTAGTAATAGGGTCCCATTTATAAACTTTCGGTACGGAACCCTAAAAACACACAGCCTCATTTAGAACCTAGAAGTTATCAGTATACACAAGATAATGAGGACATAAAACCATAATTAGCAAAACATCGAATAAGCGCGAGAGTAGCAAGCGGGAAGATTTTAAACTTGTTGGTCAATTTAGAACAAGTTTCTTAGTAACCTGTTCGTGTATTCTAATAGTACTATCAGACGTATGGATTTGCATTACAAACCGCCATCCAACTAACGGGTGGGAAAGCGAAAAAAAAATCTTTCTCTCCCGTTAGTTGGACGGCGGTTCGTCAACGAAGTCCGTCTCGTCTGTTAGCACTATAACGATTTACCAATGCGCGTACCTACATAGTGTAGTGAGCTTAAATGTTTGAAATAATTTCCTTAACTCTTGCATATCGTGCCTTAGTCGAACTGCAGAACGATTGTAATAGGTACATATTCTCAAGTAACACAACAAATAACAAACATCAGTCAAGTGGAAGTCGCGCGCGCGCTGAAGCTCCCGAACTGAATGTAAGAAAACATTTTTGGGTTCGAAACCCTCGGTGCGATGTACCAAGTAATTTTGCTTTGTTATGAAGTGACGAAAGTAAGTAACAATAGTTTGTGCCTGTTGCGTGGGTGGTAAGTGTTACGTGGCGGGTGGACTGTCGTAAGTAAAGTAGTTCCAGCGTAAGTACCATAATGTAGCTAAACGAATTTTTCAGCAATTACTACCGGATGATTAGAACAGTTTTGAATAATTCTGTCTATGACTAACTTGGTTATCTTTGAAGTATTATTCCTATCAGTCTCCAATCTTAATTCTTTTAAACAAATCATTGGGTTTATGTCCAAAACGTTTAACATAATGTCTTTCCCGAGTAAACATGATGCGATGGTTATAAATTCAATATTTAGACAATCTGAGAGCAGAAATAAAACCACTTGAGTTATAGTTATGAGATTTGAGTCCTTTACAAGCCACCCGCAAAAAGTTAATCTCTTCAAATTCCTGAAAGGCGGAATTTCTAATTGAGTCAATTTATCATCAAAGAAGTCGTTTATAGAAGTTTTAAATCTACACCCGCTTACGTAAAAACATTCCAAATTCGGGCACATTTGACTTATGCACATCAATGCATTTAAATCTATACTATTCACACTTTTAAGACTCAACTCCACCAAATTAGATCCTCTTATTTGTAACACTTTTTTTACTTGATGTTCGTAAAAATCGTAATTACGTAGTTCCAATCTACGTAAATTCTGCAATTTATGAATAACCATTCCAGCTTGTTCAAGTGGAATTGTAGTATCCAACCAATGCCAATGTTTCAGAATCATCTTTTCGATTAATGGACACATTTGAACGACCAGTTGCAGTTGCGCTAATGTTGTTCCCCTGCTGACTTTGTAAGATTTTAACTTAAACTGCTTTCCAGCATTGTGTTTAGATGCTATCTCTTGTAAAGCACTCGCTATTTCATCATCATGTATGTCTACGCTTCTGTCAGGATGTCTTTCAAGACCAATATGTTCAATATTTTGACACAATGACAGAAGTTCTATGATTGCTGGATAGCCTACGGGATCGCCGTATATGTCAATACTTCTCAAGTTAGGTAACTGAGGCAATATAACTATCGTTTCATATGGTATACAAATACAACACGATTCTTCATCATTTCTAAACTGTAAAGTCTCAACGAATTTACAATTATCTGCTATGCATTGTAAAACTTTAGGTGTGAACGAAAATAAACTTAAGGACAAATGCTTAAGATCGTGTAACTCTTTTAATAACTGAACAATGTTTTCGTTTTTTTTATAGTCCATGAAATTAACATGATTGAGGTGAAACTGAATAAGACCATCGAGCATGTTCGATTTGGTCAATAACGTAGGCAGAAACATTTCTATGTGATCTAAAGTACGATAGTCAAGCGTCAAGCTGGTCAGGTGCTTGGTAAATAATGTCTCTATCATCCGGCCGATCATATTCATCCGACTGTCCGATTCTGAATCTGAATCCAATTCCCAATATTTTTTTAGTCCTAAGGAATGTTCAGTATCTTCTAACAGATGATCTAACGCTCGTATCGCTTCAACCGCCAACTTATCATGTAACACCCTGGGTACGTTACATTCTAGACGATTCCGAATGACGCCAATCTGGCGAGAGAGCGCAGCATCAGCTGCGGCCGCGTCTCGTTGTTGTAGCTCTGCGATAGGCGACATCATCTGTTTCGCTTGTGACGCGATCCAGTCCCCGAGTTCCTCTAGCGCCATGCTCTCTAGTGTTCTGGGTTGCTGCACCAGGTACCGTAACATTTTGGTATCTCTGCAATCGCAAAAAACATACGTTGTTGAGTCCTTGGGTTTTTTGTTGGGCACAGCCAGCCAGCCAGTCAGCCAGCTTGACGCACACCATACACGCAATAGAAATACGCGAAAGAAACGAGCGCGAATTTTTTAAATTATTTTGATCAATGTAGTATAGTTTTTGTTACGTAATCGGTCGTGCTCGTGTTATACAAAGAACACAGCCACAGCAGTAAAACGAGCACGAGACGTTTTTAGGGTTCCGTCGTACTACAAGAACCCCTTATAGGTAAGTTGGTTCTGTACGTCCGTAATGTAAAAGAGGATTAAAAAATTCACTGCGCCCCATTCTGGTATCGTTGAATAAGTCTTTTACGTTTCGACCTTCGTTCATTGGATTTTTTTCTATAACCACTAATACCGTAATATCAGAACTAGTAGGTATGTATAATAGACACAAGTATTCGGAGTTTATTATGGTTTACTTCCATAAACAATCTTTTTTCAAAGTTTAGACTTCCAATAAACTTGCTTCCGCAAGCTTGGTTGTTATGGACTTGCAAATTGCGTGCAATAAATTACGAGAACCTGTTGCTGGTGTAAATTTAATGTTACTGAGTTACCCAGTTTTACTAACAAGAGGGGTATTATTATTAGTAGTAGTATTATTAGTATTAGTAGTATTATATCTATAGTTTATTGACATGTAACATATTAAGGTGTTATTAATAAAGATTTGTATTTGTATTTGTATTTGTATGTGAGTACGCAACTATACGGTTTTAGACCCTACCATACGCGCGTCTCGAAGAGCTCTTGTTACTAAAATAAATAGACTATTGCCCACAGGACACGCCTTAAACGCGAGCGCAGGGAACGCGAAAATAGTGACCTTCCGGTAAACACAGAACTGTGACAGAACAGAGAGATCTGGAGGTGTACAATCTCAAAAGTATTCTTACATTGAGATTTGTCTCGTTCTTTTGGCAAATGAGTGAGCGAGACAAAATTCACTAGGAATATTTTTATTGTTTATTTTAAAATTATAAAAATGTTGTCCAAAATTGAAAATTAAAGATCGTAAAACGATTCGGACATTTCGCTCGATAGAAAAAAACCGGACAAGTATGAGTAGAACTCGCACCCTGAGGGTTCCCTACAAACTTAATAAATATACTTATGTGTAGATGTAGAATGTGTAGATCTAACCCGAGAATCGAGTCGATTTTTTTTTCAAAAGATTGAAAAATTTAATGACAATCTTAACTTTGTGTAAGTTGTTAATAGTTTTTTGAATGTAATGTAATATCAAATTCCAAACTTCGGATTTTGTCCTTTACATGTGCTGTGAGACCTTGCTTTTTGCCAAATTTCATCAACGGGATTACCCTATAGGTTTTGATTCCCTTGTGAAATCGCAAAATGTGCGAAAATATGCGACATAAACGGTCATATCTTTTGATCGCATTGACTTAGAAGTTTGATATTTTCACAGCTGAAAGATACCGTAAACCCGAGTTTTTGATATAAATTTAATCAACTTGATACCTCAAAGCGTTCTTGAGAAAAAGGACAGACAGACAGATGGACAACAAAGTGATCCTATAGGGTTCCGTTTTTTCCTTTTGAGGTACGGAACCCTAAAAAAATATTAAAGTAACAAAGTTTTGCGCTTCACTATGGCTTTACTCCCTTTTTTAGATTTAAATATATATATTTACTAAATTATGTTCACAAAAACTTGCAAGCAAAAGGCAGGCAAACATCCTATATATATACATGAAAATCATGAAATAGGTAGGTCTACCTATATTAAAAACTGAACCCTTTGAACAATTTTAAAGACGCTCAGTTTACTTTTATGCTCTAGTGCACAAAAATAAAACTTTTATGCACTAGATCATAAAAAGCAGGTTTAGTCCGCTTAGGTACACCGTATATAAACTTATAAACAAATAAACAAGAACTTTACGAGCAAGGAAATGTATAATAATTACTTACTTTTCTCTCACAAATCGCCACAAACTAATTTAGAGATTGTACTCACCCTGAGTAATAACACATTGATGTGATACAAAATAAATAATTGTAACAAAATATATAACCCAGATGTCAAAGGGCAGAGCGTATCGAACATTGGGATGGTACGTACTACGTATGGCCCGCGTGGATATTGGTATTGTTATCAGAGTTAGAGCATAGCTAGAGGCCCGATATAGGAGGAAAAAACCGAATCAGGAATGTGGGGGGAGGGAGTAATGTTCATTGCATGGTATAATAATATACTCCGCCAGGTATAGCGCTCCGAGAAAAAGTGTCACGTGGTTGACACCCACTGACGTCATCAATTTATAAGCAAGAGCAGAATAAGTAATTTACAACAAGTTTGAGACAGGTGACGATACAGCTTCTTTTTTTTTTGTAAAAAAAATCATGACCGTGGATTCAATGTCCTTTAGTCGTAATATTAAACAGTTTACATTGACTTAATAGCGTCAAACAAGTCATAGTCACAGTCAGAGTCAAGCTAAGTAAGTCACGGTCAAGTCAAACTCATGCCCCTGTAAAGTGGTGGAAACTTTACAAGAGGCTCCTATGGAGTTTTGGAAACAACACGAAAAGACACGATTCACCTCGTCATATCACTTGTCCACACTCGAGCACGTTTACGAGCACATAATGAATAATAATTCCCCATTTAGTACACATTAACACTCGAAAATACACAAGTTTAAGAAAATAATCCAACCAGCCGACATGTTTTTTCCGCGTTGGCGCCAAAAAAACTCTGAACAGCTGATTTTCTGTATTACCTATAGCGTGAAATTGTATTTTCCCAATCTCCGTATATTACCTGGGAATCCAATAAATCAATGTGGTTTTGATATAATTAATCTAAAATTGCTTTGCTTGAGCGGACAAAACAAATGACAAATGAAATGCTTTTAGTGATTTATTTAATAATTTGTTTTCCAATATCTGTTTGTTGCAATAAAGTGGCAATTGGACAGTGACGTAATTGAGTGTCAACTCCCGGAGCGCTAGACCTTGTTTTCTTGGATCATGGTTCATTGTACCTTAAAGTTACCTAGTCTCATATATATATAAATTATAATTATATTATAAAATTATAATTATATAAACTTTTCAAATATGTACATACTTAAATAGATATTAACTCCTATTAAATAAGTAATATACCTACTAGCGCACGTTACGTCTATGACGTATCTAACAAGCACAGAATATTTGTATAGGTAGGTACCTATAAAACAGAAGGCTGAGCGATATATCGACCGCACAACATCCGGTGTAGGTATTTTGCTTTGTTTTATTTGGCATGATCACAAAATATAATTTATGTGCTTTAATTATGTTTATCCATGTCGTTTGGTGTTTTATGATCATTCAAAAGTTGGAGTTTTTGGCGCCAACATTGGAAAAAACATATCGTTTCATTCTTCGACCGAAATAAAATGAATGGACTGGCCTTATGGCCCGTCCATTCATAGAACTTGCTCAGTAAAAACGGGGTAAAACCGTCGGACATAACCATGTACAGGGGCCTTACGGACAACTGCTATTGCGGCACCAAACTAACGTTAAATCCGCTCAGTTGGAAAATCACGCGAACGTGAACCTTAACGCGCCCAGATATGATATGCGGTCGTGTGATTTTCGAACTGAGCGGATTTAACGCTAGTTTGGTGCCGCAATAGCAGTTGTCCGTAAGGCCCCTGTACATTTGTACAAAAAATAGATAGCGGGTTTTTGTTGTGTATTTACACTTCGGGAAAGCACACGAAGGCATAATTTTGACAGATCATGTAACAATAGTCTTGTATCGCACTTTCTACGGCTAGAGCGCGACTGAAACGAAGTGAGCGCCGGCGCTCATATCTTCGAAAATGCTCTTCTTCTGGGCCCGTCCATTCATTTTATTTTGGTCGAAGGTTTCATTGTGTTATTTTCCTAAACTTCTGTATGTTGGAGTGTTAATGCGTAATAATGGTGGATTGTTATTTATTAAGTGCCCGTGGACGTGCTCGAGTGTGGTAGTGAATTAACTCTTTGAAACATGTATTTTCGTGTTGTTTCCAAAGCTCCATAGAAGCCTCCAGGGGCCTTACGGACAACTGCTATTACAGGCACCTAATCCACTCAGTTGGAAAATCACGCGACCGCATACCTTATCGCGCCCAGATACAGTTTGCGGTCGCGTGATTTTCCAACTGAGCGGATTAGGTGCCTGTAATAGCAGTTGTCCGTAAGGCCCCTGTAAAGTCTCCTCACCTTACCTCACCACTTGTAATGCGTCTCGCTCGCACAGATGCTTTGACCGCCGTCTGCAGACTTTAGTACTTCGATGATCTAACTGTTCGGACAAAAATATTCCAATTTGTTATTTACTGGCTAGTCGAACAATTTGGACAATATTTTGTTCCAAATAGAACTGGCTTGGTTGCACCATCATCATTTCAGCCGTAAGAAGTCCACAGCTGGACATAGGCCTCCCCCATTGATCTCCAAAAGGGCCGGTTCGAAGCGGCCTGCATCCAGCTTTTCCCTGCGGTCTCTTTTAGGTCTGTCCATCTTGTGGGTGGACGCACGCTGCGCTTACCGGTCCGTGGTCTCCATTCGAGGACCTTTCGGCCTCATCGGCCATCTGTTCTGCGTGCTATGTGCCCTGCCCACTGCCACTTCAACTTGCTAATCCGGTGGGCTATGTCGGTAACTTTCGTCTACGGATCTCCTCATTTCTGATTCGATCTCGTAGAGAAACCCCGAGCATAGCCCTCTCCCTATCGTTGTGCGACTTTGAGCTTGCTTATGAGGACCATAGTGAGAGACCACGTTTCAGTGCCGTATGTCATCACTGGCAACACACACTGTTCGAAGACTTTCGTCTTAAGGCACTGAGGTATTTTGGACGAGAAGACGTTGCGTAGTTTACCGAACGCTGCCCAGCCGAGTTGGATTCGCCGATCGACCTCTTTCTTGAAGTTGGACCTACCTAGTTGGACTGTTTGTCCTAGGTAGACGTACGCGTCAACAGCTTCAAGAACTGAGTTCCCAACTGATACTGGGGTGGGCACAACATGGATATTTGACATTGTTAACAATTGTCATTTAATATCATTTTGAATGTGTATGAAACGGGTGCGAAATCAAACTTCAAAGTTTTATATCCTACTCTAACGTATAAACTTGTCTATATAGGCGTCTCATTTCATATTAAGAACCAGAGAAGAGCGCTTTGATTCCACTTTTATTATGCGAACTGCTAGTTTGTGGAATGCGCTGCCTGAATATGTTCCCCGATAGTTACAATCTGGGTGTCTTCAAGTCACGAGTGAATCGGTTTCTTCTAGGCAAGCGTGCTCCACCGTAGACCACATCATCGCTTAACATCAGGTGAGTTGGCGGTCAAACGCAAGCCTATTAATAAATAAAATAGAAATAAATAAAGCGAGTCGCACCCGTTTGATAAATATTTTTCTCTATGCAAGTCCCATGTCTTCAGCGTTAGCGGTTATATTTTCTTTGGAATTTATGGAAAGAAGTATACAAAACCAAATATAGAGACGAGAAGGGGAAAGATGTTTGGCCACTTTGTACTACATGACAAATTAATGAATACCATCATAGAGGGAAAGGTAGAAGGAAAGAGAGGACCAAAAAGACTTACAGCCGCACTCAAAGACGTTATTCTTAAAATTGCACTGTCTCGTTTTCATGTGTGACAATTTCCGTCAACGAGAAGTTGACAGAGCAATTTTAAGTATTCCTTAACTTAAGTAACGTCTCTGAGTGCAGCTGTAAGAAGGCTATTCTTAGGCCAAATAAAAGAGAAGGCAGATGTTATGTCGTACAGGGAGGTGAAAACGCTGGCAGAAGACCGTCAAGCTTGGAAGTTACTCCACCGACAAGAACTACGCTCTTAAATGTTGAATGAATGAATGAATTTAATTTATGATGCTGTTTGTAGCGTAAAAACTAATAATGAATGAATGAATTTAATTTATGATGCTTTTTGTCGGGTAAAAAATGATAATGATTGGAATGAATTTAATTTATGATGCTGTTTGTAGGGTATAAAATAATAATGATTGGAATGAATTTAATTTATGATGCTGTTTGTAGGGTATAAAATAATAATGATTGGATGAATTTAATTTATGGATGGTGTTTGTCGGGTAAAAATAATAATGATTGAATGAATTTAATTTATGGATGGTGTTTGTCGGGTAAAAAAAAATAATGATTGAATGAATTTAATTTATGGATGGTGTTTGTAGGGTAAAAAATAATAATGATTGGAATGAATTTAATTTATGATGCTGTTTGTAGGGTAAAAAAAAAATAATGATTGAATGAATTTAATTTATGGATGGTGTTTGTCGGGTAAAAAATAATAATGATTGCAATGAATTTAATTTATGATGCTGTTTGTAGGGTAAAAAATAATAATGATTGGAATGAATTTAATTTATGATGCTGTTTGTAGGGTATAAAATAATAATGATTGGATGAATTTAATTTATGGATGGTGTTTGTCGGGTAAAAAATAATAATGATTGAATGAAATAAATATATGCTGTTTGTCGGGTAAAAATAATAATGAATGAATGAATTGAATTTATAGATGGTGTTTGTCGGGTAAAAAATAATAATGAATGAATGAATTGAATGTATGGTTGCTTTTTGTCGGGTAAAAATAATAATGAATGAATGAATGAATTTAATTTATGATGCTGTTTGTAGGGTAAAAAATATCCAAATTAAAACAAAAAATTGGTTAAGTAATACAAATTTGTATTCATAAAATCTCTTAATAACTAAATAGCTAGTCAAAGTTCGCCAAACTAATGCCAGATAGACTTGCATGAAACTCGCTATTTATTGCATGAGCGACTGCAAGCCATCGAAACTTGCGGAAGGAATTGCCGCAAGAAATCACTTGACAAGATGGTCCTAGAATCTATTTCCATACCATTTTGATCAGACAATCTTGAGAAGGAACCTTTATTGAACAATAAAGAAAAAAGATTAATGAAAACCAAGCTCATTACTTTCTCTAGGTTTTTACTTTACAAATAGAAACACACGTAAAAAACGTAGATACTAGGACATTTACCGATACAGTCAGTGTTGTGTGTCGTAGTGACAACCCTGCCATTTTTCAAGATCAAGTGAGGGTAGGAGAACAAAACACCCGCTCTTCTCGCCGGACTCACCCGCAGTGTTCAGTCAGCTCGTGACCGCGGCCATTGTAACATGGTCGAAACGTCGAGCGAAAGGTACATATTTTTTACCTAAATTAAATAATACGTGATAAGTCCCGATAAACGTTTAAAACACGTAAAAACCTTTTATTTTTAAACTATTTGTTTGTTGCGTGCTTCATCTTCGACCACATCGTCGCTTACCAACAGGCGAAGTTGGAGTCAAACGCAGTATTATCCGGGGGAAAAACCAGTAGAAACCTAGACTATAACATATAAAAACCTAAGGAAAGTGATCAGAATTCTTGGTTTTCATAAAAAATATCCCTTTGATAGGATTTTGGCGTCGCATGTCTTGTGTATTTGCCGGAGTCAAGTATTAAATATTTTCAATTTTATTGGATAACGTCAAACAAGTCATAGTGAGAGCCAAACAAAGTCACGGGCAAGTCAAATTCATGGCCCGGTAAAGTCGTGGATCTTTACAAGAGGCTTCTATGGAGTTTTAGAAACAAAAGTATGCAACTAGTTTTAACGCAACCGTGAAAAAAAAATTGTCGCCATAGTTTTTTTTTTACTTGTGTACTTTCATTTTTTAATATGTAATCTTGGAATTATTTATTAAATATTCGTGAACGTGCTCGAGTGTGGGGATCATACAATAAAATGAAACATGTATTTTCGTGTTGTTGCCAAAACTTCATAGCTGCATAGCAAGCCTCCACCATTTACTAGGGCATGAGTATGACTTGACCGTGACTTACTTTCTTGACTCTGACTGTGAATATGACTTGTTTTACGACTTGTCATCAAACTTGATAATATTTTATTACATGACACTGGCAAACGCGCAAGAAGTGCGATGCCAAAATCCTCACAGAGAGATGAATAAAAAATAAAGCGAGTCAACTTTTGACAGTTCCTTGTAAGTCTATTTGGCAGAACAAGAAAATATTTCAAGTATAAACTACAATTTAACTACTATTAAAGATATAACGGAGTTATTAAAAATTCAGGAAAAAAAATGCTAAACTACTTTTCATACAGTTTTCATTTACAACCCATTTGTGGCTCATAATTGAGTTAGGTAACTTAGATAGAAAATAATCTAAAATATAACACAACGATCTTTAACCCTTAGTACAAATTTTGAAAGTTTTCGTTTTTTTTTTTTTCGGTTTCATAATTTTGTATGAAAACTAGAAAAGTTTTCGAAAACTATCCAATCGTCGAAATACACAATACCTATAGAGTCACGTAGAGATACACAATACCCATAGTCACTAAAGTGAAAAAAAAAGTCCGAACCAAAACTCGGCGCACGCTACGCATTGCGCAGAGTTTTTGGTTAGTTACAAGGTAGCCGCGATCCGAGTACAACGCCGCGCGACGCCAGAGCTACGATGACTGCGGACAACTAACGTTGAACACTACGCAAGCGACATAACGTCTACATTGGAGTAAATGTGGCATTGTGAACTATATAATTGATACAATGTATGTACAACGACGCTCGGACGTTTTTTGACTGTTTTTACTGAGAGATTGTTCACATCCACACATTTTAGTAAAGCGCCTTCAGCGGAAACGCGGAGGAACTAAATTCGTTAGTAATCGACAGTAATAAGTCACTCAAATACGGAAATAGTTGTCGAATAGCTTTCAGCCCAGCAATGTATGGAAAACGAAGAAAGTTTTCGAAATTATCAAACCTATGTACTAAGGGTACTGTTTTTATGAGATCAGTGTTCTAATCAACCCCCCCCCCCCCAAATCCCTCTTTTTTACAGAATTAAAAAATCTCGTTAGTCCCTGATACTAGAGCAAATTCAGTTGTACTAAAGACCGATGTAACGCCATCTATCAAGCCATGAGGAACTACTTCTATCTGCAAAGTTCTTATTAGAGATGGGTCAACGAGTTAACTCGAGTTCAGGTTATTTCGAGTCAACTCGAGTTACCTTGATCTAACATCTTTTCAATCACAATGGCGGAATAGTAGAATTATTCGCCGAGTCAACTCGAGTTACAAAAAAACAGATGGATGATCAGCAAACAAAGGCATGGACGATATTGTCCATGGTGTAAATATATAAAAAAGGGGTTGTCTGTAAAGTCGGTTAACGGACGATAATTTTACGTGATACCGCTTAGGCCGATCGTGCCTCTCTATCGCTTGTTCCGCGCTCTCGCTCGCACGCGCGGCTCAGGCGGAACGTGACAATTTTTCGTGCATGCAGCCGGCGTTCATCGATTTATAAGACGTTATCACGTCAAAAAAAAAAAAAAAAAACAGTTACTCTTTTTCTACTTGAATTAACTCAGTTGACTTAAGCCCGAGTTCACCCATCTCTAGTTATTATTAATTAAAACTTTTTTGGAACATTCTTTGAATTACTAATGCAATTTAAAATAACTCCGCGCGAAGGAATTGAAATTTTATCCTAATATTTACAATTTGTCAGGTTTTCTTTGAAGAAACGAAACATTTTAAAATTGTTCCCACGTTTTTATATTTTCGTTTCTTTTTTTTTTAACATCCGAGAGATCAAAATTTTCGGCTTTCGGGGGTTGATCGATTAAATTAAAATCGATTTTAATAATCGACTTATATAGTTACGTCGATTTTGTTGGAACATTCACGAAAAACTAACATCTTCGACCACATCGTCGCGTACCAGCAGGCGAGCTGGTGGTCAAAAAAAAAAAAAAAAAATACTTGACAAAAAAAACTGCGTCTCTTTTCTTTTCAACATGTTTGAAAAGAAAAGCGACAATAGGCATGTGTCCTAACATTTTTTTATTAAGAAAGCTGATCCTAATATGACGTCACACCGTGCATGCGATACAAATGCTAAACACACCCTTTGCGAGAAAGGGGCAGAGCATCCCCTCCCTATCCCCACCAAAAACTTTAAACGCTCATATCTCAGAGATTTATCATCCAATTTAAATATTTTTTTCAGTATGTTTTATTTAATAGTATCCTGTTATTTGTAATAAATTAAACATTAAGACACATGCCTATTTTAGAACTCAAAAATTCTAAACAAAATATGTTCCAACAAAATGGACACCGCATTTCCCAAACCTAACCTAATGTTTTGTAAAATCGATTTTAATTTGAAATGTTTATTACTAGACAGATTTTGATTAAACTTACACTAAATTGTTTAACTTATTTACAACCACATCAAAATCTGTCAAGCAAAAACTAACGTTGGATTTGTTGTCATCAAATTTTGGAATGTATTAAATAAACGAACGTTATATTAAACATATATGGGAACTGCTACAAATTTCTTTGCAAGTTAATTCTTCCACGATAAACAAATTCGTGGAAACACTTAGATTTAATACACACAACTCTCAATTATCAATAAAAAATATAACTAAACTTTCTTGACTATGACTTGTCTTTGCTTGACTATGACAAAACCTTCCAATAATTATCAATTAAACAAACCGACTTCAAAATTAGTAAAATACGCAATTTCGTTTACATGGATGACAATAAATATTATGTCATCAAAGAAACGCTTGTTCCAGTTATTTTGTTTTTTAAAACCAAACTACTGAACCGATTTTGATGAAATTTCTATGGGATCAATCTGGGTATATAAAATTATTTCTACAACCAAATTGAAATTCCCCTTCTCTTTTGGAAATGGTTAAAAATAACTTAACGGTCTTTGCTTGACTATGACTTGTCTTTGCTTGACTATGACTTGTCTTTACTTGACTGTGACTAAAAACGTTCTTTTGACAAGATTATTATACTGGAAAATTCTTGAAACACTGGAATAAATAAGATTTCCAGAGACGAAATTAAAAAAAAAATGAGGTGTTTTTGGAAAGCGTGGAAAAAACGTATATGCTAATTATAGGAAACGGTTTTTCATTTTTTTTTTTTTTAAAGGTTTTTGTAATAAAGCTGACTATAAACAGCCGACCACCCAAAACAAAATTTCAATGTGTTCAAAATTAAGGAACATATGAGCATTTTAATGTTTTGCTAGACAGAGAGCGCACTGTATTTATAACCGACGTAACTTTTAAATACGCCATACAAACACAGTGACACTCACTTTGTGGGAAAGGGACAGAGCATCCCTTCCTAATCCGACCAAACACTTAAAATGCTTATTTATATCTAAGAATTTATACGCTGATTTAAATGATTTATTCAGTATGTGTCAGTAAAAGTTGTAATTTTGTGTAATCCTTTTTGAAATTATTTTTAAGAAATGAATCACTTGTCCGTAAGTCAAAGGCAACCGCTCGTATTTTAAACGAGCTACTTTTTTTAAAAATTATTATTATTAATACCAGCAAAGTTTCATCAAAATCGGATTAGTTAGAGTGCTTTTCATGTTTGAAGTCCCCCAGACGCGGCGCTGTCATCGCGTATCAATCACTATCAGTATCATTTCTCGAGTAGAACTTTAACAACTTTTGGCATCGTACACGACTCTTTAACGACGGAAAATTAATAAAAATCTCACTAGCGTCCAAACACAGTAACAACACCTGACAACTACAACATGGACATTTAGTTCCGCTGTTTGCCGTGGGACTTCTAACATGAAAAGGACTCTAAGTATGAATCTGCCTCGAAGCCAGAGGCAAAAAATAACACAATTATTGTACGACTGCATTGAGAGTTATGTCTATTTATTTAATAAAAACACCCCAAAAGCCTCTATTTATTGTATCACAAAGCTAGACTAGACTAATTCTTCGTTGTGGGGTTACCAACACCCATATTCAAAAGTCCCGAGTATCTAAAAGGGTTTGCCATTATTTCCCTATACGCTGCCAACTGCCTCGGATCCATTTGACCCGCTAAATTGTATAACGCCATATAGGGGTCCAAAAATGAGGACACAGGCCCCTTGGAGGGGTCTAAGAATGACGCTACAGGGCCTTTGGAGGGGTCTAAATATGGCGATGCAGGACCTTTAGAGGGGTCTAAATATGGCGATACAGGACCTCTAGAGGGGTCTAAATATGATGCTATGGGACCCTTGGAAGGGTCTAAATATGACGACACATGACCCTTGGAGGGGTCTAAATATGACGTCGCAGGCCCCTTAGGGTCAATTGCTGTCGGAATTAGATTTTTTTGACTGCTTTGAGAACTAGTCGAACTGGTGGGGCTATCTTCGCGAGGGACTTGATAATTGGGGACAACTATGGGGTTCTTTTTGTAAGGTTTAGGGTAGTCTTTAGGGGGGGTAGGTGTCTTTGTAAATTTGCCGTTTGAAGACCTCTTTTGCGGGGTCTGTTTCTTCAAAGGGGACAGAGGTTGGGCTTTATTGACTAAGGTTATTTCTAAGTTGGATCCGACGACCGCCTTCCCATCAACGATCGAATAATTTTTGGTCAAATTTTGAGCTGTCGACTGATTTTTGGACGGCGATGGCGTGGTGGGTACGCGGACTATTTCCACGGCGGGTTTGGTGCTCAACTTGCACGTCAAGTCTAAAATGTCTTGCGCGGGAGTCGCCTGTTGTAAAACACTTTTTGTTGGCTTAATTGGGACGCCGTGTAAGACGTGAGGGGGGGGCATAAATGGGTCTTTTGGGTTGCCGTAAACGGTCTTTTCTGGGCTTGTAGTGCCATATAGAGGGGTCGCTTGGATAACTTTAGGGGGCTGCATTCCATTGAAATTTTGTGGAATAATATTGTACATTTGGAACAGTTGAGCGTTGGTCATTATTTGGTGTTGGACAGCTGGCAGGAGCATTGGGCTGGGGGCTATCAGGGGTGTACCAAGGACGGGGGCAGGCCACGCGGGGGCAGGTAAAGGCGTGACCTCCAGCCCCCGCTCCTTGAGTATGTCCAGTTTCTTCTTTTTGACAGCTTGCGGGCTCTCCGGGTATTCATCTAGGTCGATGATTTCCGGGGTTTTTGGTTTGTATGGAACCTGAAAGGAAAAGTATATTCGTATAGTCATCATCATCATCATCATCATTTCATCACATCATGTTCGCACTGCTGGGACACAGCTCTTCTCTCACAGAGATAGGATGGGCTTCATCCGCCATGCTGATCATCCGCTTATGACGATTAATCATAATGGAAATATGACATGCAAGGTAGGTCGACTTGTGGCGTCTACTTAGATACAGGTATGTGGTTTTGATCCAATTTGTGTGCCAATAAACTAGACAAAATAACATAAAGCATGATCAAAGATCGACCTAAAGGACCGCAGGGAAACGCTGGATGCAGGCCGCTTCCAACCGGCCCTTTTGGAGATCGATGGGGGAGGCCTATGTCCAGCTGTGGACGTCCTACGGCTGAAGTGATGATGATGATGATGATCAAAGCAGTAATGCGTGTCTTTGTATGTATTACATAATCTTTGGTATTACATGGCATCTCCGACACATGGATGGATATTAGTGGGGAGTGTGCTCCGACACATGGGAGTCTTAGTGGGGAGTGTGCTCCGACACATGGAGTTTTAGTGGGGAGTGTGCTCCGACACATGGAGTCTTAGTGAGGAGTGTGCTCCGACACAGGGAGTCTTAGTGGGGAGTGTGCTCCGACACATGGAGTCTTAGTGGGGAGTGTGCTCCGACACAGGGAGTCTTAGTGGGGAGTGTGCTCCGACACATGGAGTCTTAGTGAGGAGTGTGCTCCGACACAGGGAGTCCTAGTGGGGAGTGTGCTCCGACACATGGAGTCTTAGTGGGGAGTGTGCTCCGACACATGGAGTCTTAGTGAGGAGTGTGCTCCGACACAGGGAGTCTTAGTGGGGAGTGTGCTCCGACACATGGAGTCTTAGTGGGGAGTGTGCTCCGACACAGGGAGTCTTAGTGGGGAGTGTGCTCCGACACATGGAGTCTTAGTGAGGAGTGTGCTCCGACACAGGGAGTCCTAGTGGGGAGTGTGCTCCGACACATGGAGTCTTAGTGGGGAGTGTGCTCCGACACATGGAGTCTTAGTGAGGAGTGTGCTCCGACACAGGGAGTCTTAGTGGGGAGTGTAGAGTGTAACTATTTTTGATCCAATTAAGTTAGAAAGTAGTTGAAGGTACCTCGACAATCTCGTCGTCGCTGTTGTTCTGCTGCGGCGGTGGGTGGTGGATGCCGAAGTTGGTGACCGGCGCCGTGGTGGGGGGCAGAGAAGGGGGGGAAGAAGACGCCGAGTCCGGCCGGAGGGGGGGCACTGGCGCTGTGGACGGGACAAACATTATACGGTTAACGATGGTTCGTTTAATCATCTGTCCACGTTTTCACAGTTGGTATGATATAGTTACTTACGCGTGTTGGGCGCCGTGTTGGGCGCGGTGTGCGCGCGGGCGGGTTTCACGCGCACGGCGCGGAGGGAGCTGCGCCCGACGGGCCGCGAGCTCTTCTGTAAACAAACAAAGACTTATTGTAGAAGAGACCGATTCACTCATGATTTGAAGACACCCAGATTGTAACTATCGGGGAACACCCATTCAGACAGCGCGTTCCACAGACTAGCAGTCCGCACAGTTATGTAACAGTTTATTATAATTATGTGGCAGTCGATTATAATTATGTGGCAGTCGATTATAATTATGTGGCAGTCGATTATAATTATGTGGCAGTTTATTATAATTATGTGGCAGTTCATTATAATTATGTGGCAGTTTATTATAATTATGTGGCAGTCGATTATAATTATGTGGCAGTTTATTATAATTATGTGGCAGTTCATTATAATTATGTGGCAGTTTATTATAATTATGTGGCAGTGGTTACCTGTTCGCTGTGTGCGTTAGTGGGAGGAGCTGCGGGGGGGTGCGGCGCGGCGGCGGGGGGTGGCGGGGCGGAGCTCTGTCGCGCCAGCTCCTGCAGGAATGTAGTGTCCGAGTTGCCTGCGGAGAGAATACTTCATGACCACCAGATGCCTTATTATGGATGATTCGGATCGTGATCGCGATCGCGTGCCATCTCACTTACGCACGTGGTGCTAGTAAATAGATACGAACGGGACGGCGTGCAATCTCGATCCCGATCAAAGAATCATAATAAGGCCCCTGTTCTCTCAATACTATCAGAAAGTCTTCGTCTTTTTTAAAGGTGACAGGTGCGCAGGAGTGGCACCCTCATTGTGGAAAGGTATTACAGGTATCAGAAGCCGTGGTAGCCCATTTGGGAGGCCGCTAGACTTGAAAGCGTGAGGTTGCGAGTTCAAACCCCGGGCTCGTACCAATGAGCTCTTTGGAGTTTATGTACGGATTTTCATACCGCTGGCTTTTCGGTGAAGGAAAACATCGTGAGGAAACCTGCATACGTACGGAGAAGGAATTCAATGGCGTATGTGGATCCACCAATCCGCACTGGGCCAGCGTGGTGGATATGGCCCAATCACCCTTCCGGGGTAGGCTGAAAGTCCAGCAGTGGACTGTTAAAAGGCTGATTATGGTGATTATGATTACAGGTAGACTATAACATGGTTAAATGAGGGTTCCACTCCCATGGCCACTCGGGAAGGTGATTAAACTATTATTTTTGGGTCACGTAGTTATGAACCTCATAAACGCCAAAAACAGCCATTATTTTAGGGTAAAAACGGGACCCTATTACTAAGCCTACGTTGACTGCCTGTCTGTCCATCCTACCTATTAACGGCTGTATCTTTCGAACCGTAATAGATAGACAGTTGAAACTTTCACAGAATATGTAATGTTACGGCGGATTAACTAAGAAATGATTAAAAAAGCCAAAAATTCAAAACTGAAGGGGTGTCCCCATTCAACAACCGTATTTTTGTATTAGCTCTAATGTAAAAACGGTCATACGTACAAGCGTCAAACTTGGCATGATTATAGTACGCACTCTAAAGTATAATATAACAACAAATAATAAATAATGGCCAAGTGCGAGTTGGTGAGAAGTTTCTTTTCATTACCAAGTTATAACTGGTAATTCCGTTATTGAATTATGTTGTGGTACGAAACCCTCAGTGCGCGAGCCCGACTCGCACTTGGTTGGTTTTATTTCGTGCATGTTAGGCAATATCTTTGCAATATTATTAAATACAAGTTTCTGTTCATTACCAAGTTATAACTAGAAATTTCGTTACTTGACCGACCTTACCATTCGTTCAAACCTCGACATTATCATATAGTACACACTAACGTATAACAGCAAAAAATAATTACCACGGTAAATATCACGTTATTAATCATATAACTATGGAAATAAAATTACTCACCTAAATTTAACTTATTTGCAAGCTCACTTAAAAATCCCTCCTTTCTATCTTCTCTCTCAAATTCCCTCTTCTCCATCACAATATCTCTCTTCTCCGCCCCAATATCTCTCTTCTCGAACGCATTTTCCTTCTTCTCGAACCCGCTCTCTCTCTTTTCCGTGTCTATAAGTTTTTCCACAGGTTTCACTGTGATTTTTAAAGGTTTTTCTTCTTTGGGAAGAGAATCGAGAAATTCTCTGTTCAATTCTTCTGCTCGTTTAGATGTGACATTTATATCTTCTTTCACTTCACCTGAAAAAAAGGCATTATCATCATCATCATCAGCCATCATGTTCCCACTGTTGGGACTCGGGCCCAGTGCATGGTATAATAATATAATCCGCCAGGTATAGCGCTCCGAGAAAAAATTATCACGTGGGTGACACCCACTGACGTCATCGATGCCATGGATACACGTACATAAGCAAGAGCAGAATAAGTAATTTAGAACAAGTTCGAGAGTGATGACGATACACGAAACAATGGCGGACTCTCTATGATTTTCTGTGTTAACAGTAGCGTGAAATTATAACTCTCCAATATCCGTATATTGCCGGTGGAAATCCAATAAATCAATGTGGTTTTGATATCATCATCATCAGCCATAACCAGAAGGCCTCCACTGCTGAACATAGGCCTCCCCCTTTAACCTCCACACTGAACGAAAGCCTGCCTTTTGCATCCACTGGATGCCCGCGACTCTCACAATGTCGTCGGTCCATCTAGTGGTTTTGATATAAATAATGTAAATTCGTGCTTAACTTGAATTGCTTTGCTTGAGCGGACAAAACAAATGACAATTGAAATGCTTTTTAACTAATTTGTTTTCCAATATCTGTTTGTTGCAATAAAGTGGCAACTGGACAGTGACGTCATTGAGCGTCAGCTCCCGGAGCGCTAGACCTTGTTTTCTTGGATCATGTGCTCACCAGTCTCGCTGTCCCTGTGCGCGTGCGGCGGCGGCGAGTCGCACACGGTGATAATGTCGGTGATGCCGTTGGGTTTAACACCGTTACTCCGCTCGTGGTTCTCCAACGGCAGGAGGAATCTGGAAGTACATCATTTCTTGTCATTTAGATGCCAATCCTGGGGGGTTAGACAGCAAACAAAGCGTTAACGCCTGCGGAAAGATGAAATTGTATGAAAATGACGCTGACTATGACATTAGCTTGAGAGATGACATCTCTTAAGCTAATGTCACCCGGGACTCGAGTTTTGAATCATACGGTGTGAGAGGTCATGGTACCGTCCGGGTTCTCATCACATTATCTCTCGTAGACAGCTCTGATGGAGGAGTGGTGCGCGTGGTAGAGCGCGCGCCACAGCCGCAGCCGGCACACGGCCTTGTACCCGCCGCAAGACATGAGGTCATGGTACCGTCCGGGTTCTCATCACATTATCTCTCGTAGACAGCTCTGATGGAGGAGTGGTGCGCGTGGTAGAGCGCGCGCCACAGCCGCAGCCGGCACACGGCCTTGTACCCGCCGCAAGACATGAGGTCATGGTACCGTCCGGGTTCTCATCACATTATCTCTCGTAGACAGCTCTGATGGAGGAGTGGTGCGCGTGGTAGAGCGCGCGCCACAGCCGCAGCCGGCACACGGCCTCGTACCTGCCGCGGGACATGGGGTCATGGTACCGTCCGGGTTCTCATCATATTACCTCTCGTAGACAGCTCTGGTGGAGGAGTGGTGCGCGTGGAAGAGCGCGCGCCACAGCCGCAGCCGGCACACGGCCTCGTACCCGCCGCGGGACGCCACCAGCGCGTACAGCGCGCGCAGCGACACTGGCACACAAACGTACAACGTCAAACACGACTAACAGAACTATCTGCAACACAGATCTGCAATACTGTTTCTTTGACAAATCTCTAGTATATTTCTACTTTAACGTCGTATTAAGTACAAAAGCGGTCAAACGTAAGCTAATTAGAAGAAGTTTTCACTATAAAAATAATTATTTTTAGAGTGAAAACTTCGTTGGGCACTTTTTTTATTATTTTTTTTCCAAGTAAACAAGATCTAGCGCTCCGGGAGTTGACACTCAATTACGTCACTGTCCAGTTGCCACTTTATTGCAACTAACACAGATATTGGGACACAAATCTATACTAATATTATAAAGAGGAAAGATTTGATTGTTTGTTTGTTTGTTTGCTTGCATTGAATAGGCTCCGAAACTAAAGAACCGATTTGAAAAATTCTTTCACTGTTGGGAAGCTACACTATCCCCGGGTGACATAGGCTATTATAGTCTATACCCGTGCGAAGCCGGGGCGGACCGCTAGTATAGTATAAGTAGCAAGCAAGCTACAGGCCACCTGATGGTAAGTGACCACCGCCCTCTATAGAAACCTTTTTTTATTTATTTTTTAACGCTGATAAGTCCGCGTTTGACCACCAACTCGCCTGTTGGTAAGCGACGATGTGGTCGAAGATGAAGCACGCAGACTTAGAAGATACCTACCTACAATACCCGGGGCATTGTCAGTGCGTTGCCTAGCTTTGAGGACTCTATTCACCCTACGTTTGAAGCAGTCCAAATTATACTTTTTGGGGTGGGGAAAAAAGCACTGAGCTCTCGTGACCGTCACGCTCGGATACTCGTTCGGGTAAAGTCGGCTCCAGTCGACTAACGGAGCGAGAGAAATATAGTCGACCTTGATAAAGTTTTCGCTTCTGTCGTGTGCTCTTAAGCACACTTTTTTTAATTCACGCTCGCTTCCCTCCCGTTTTTATACGCGTCATTTCTCATGAAGGATATAAAAAGATACAATATTCGAAAATAATATGAAATCTTTGACAGAAAACGCAGATCAAATAAAAATTGCTTTTTTTTATTTGATCTGAGGATTAAAATATCAGCTTTTATTGCGCTCGCTTCGCTCATGCCACTATCACAGTGTTTAACCCTAAATATACTCACAGTGTTTGAGCGAGAGCGCCTGCGTGAAGCTGAGGCCCTTGTCCCGGTGGAAGTGCCGTAACATCCGGAGGAAGGCCTTGTCCTCTTCCGTCACGTTCGTCTCTCGGTCCGGGTCGGAGTCAGAACTGCGTTTTTCGAGTCCATTGCGGAGTGAAAGGCGCCGGGGGGTCTGGAATTAAGATCACGGCTACAGATATTCGGGGTCGAGATCTATTGAAACTTAGACTTTGGCGGGGGGAGACAGCAAACAGCTTATCGGTCTGGTGTGGCGACTTCTTAATTTCTAGTCTAAGGTGAATTACCGAGTGATGCGTCTCCGATGGAGGCGGCTTTTCTTCCTCGTTAAAGCGCGACTCCAGCGAGCGAATGGGTGGGCGTAGCGCGAGATGATTGCAGACAAACTTGGGGTGTTCTAGTAGCGCCAGTAAAATCTCACTGACGATAGTAACGTTGATAATATCTCAAAAGACATTTAAAACACCTCCGACATCATAAACGTCCTGATGACTTCAAAAATGCCTCTATTGGCGTCGATATCATCTCCCATTGGCAAAAAGGCAGAAAACTCTATAAAAATACTTATTAATCTTCCCCGGTGGTGAGTGAACGGTGGAGGGGGCTTTCATCTTCCCCTCGCCACTCGTTGCTCGCAGTATTGTCAGCAACGCTCCAAAACATCAAATACGGGAGTCACTATAGAAACATATAATTTTACTGGGTAGTGGAGTGAGACAGGAGGCGGGGGTCTCTCGTCTTCGCTGGAGCGCAACTCTGGCGAGTGAGTGCTCCAGTATCGTTAACCACGCCTCCAATGCTATCATGCTATCAGTAACGCCCCTAGTATTGTCAGCAACGTTCCCAGTGTCATCAGCAACGCCCCCAGTATCATCAACAACGCCCTCAATATTGTCGACAACGCCCCCAATGGTGTCAGATACAGAAGTCTTTACAGCAGCTTACCGGGTGGTGGGTGACAGGTGGCGGGGGTCTCTCGTCCTCGCTGGAGCGCGACTCGGGCGAGTGGGTGCGCGAGCGCGGCGGACGTCGGCGGCGCCCGCGCGGACGGCCCTTCAGCTTCGGGGCTAAGTGGTTGCACACAAACTCGTGCCCTTCCAGCTCTGGGTATTCGAAGGTGTCCTGGGGAACGTGAGCCTGGGTAAATGTATTATGTCTTCAAACATAGCGATTAAACGCATTTAAATTAATATTTTAAACAAAGTTATAAAAATTACTATAAAAACGCTTATGCAATGAAGTACGTATATATTAAGTGTTGTCACAATGTTTTTTTTAATATGTAAATTTGCTACACTATCGCATTAGGTTATAACCTGTAATGATAGTTCTAAGTTGGAAATAAAATAAATAAAATAAATATGTATAACAACGGTAACTCTTCAATGGTTACCACTAGTAAATCCCTCGAGTTTGGCCTCATTCTAAGTCAAATATTCTTTTCATTCATTCACATGAGCGTGTTTATAGTTTTTTTAACAATGATTTTGTAGAACCATTATTCAACTTTTGTATTACAAATACAAATACAATACAAAAACTCTTTATTAAAACACCACAATATATGTATTGTTACTCAATTGCATAAAAAAAGGCTTAGTGTTGCTTGTTACCTTGCAGTAAAGGATCCTTGTGTTCTTGGTGGGGGCGGAGTACCCGCCCAGCGCCGCGACGAGCGAGTCCCGGAGCCACGCTGCTTGGATGCCCTCGAGCCGGGACAGGAGCGCCCGGTAGCGACAGTACCGGGGATACGAGAACACCACGACGCCGGGGCTCTCTGCGTCAACGACTGTGGATGGAAAAGAGATATTTGTTAGGGGGTTAGAAGGCAGGATGTCGCTCAGTGTGGAGGCTAAAGGGGGAGGCCTATGTTCAGCAGTGGACGTCTTCTGGGTTAACAAATAATTTGGTTGTGACTCTTGCCTTACGGATACTGTTCCAGTTTTTTTATTGGTGAATACGCTTGCATTAATTGATCCACCGGCAGATGGGTAAACGGTGAACGTACTGCTATCCCCAAGCCGCTTGCCAAGCGTGCGGATTATGGCAACAACCTTCTCTAAGAGGGAGGGCTTTGATCAGCAGTGGACGTTAACTTTCTGATGACGTGACGCTTGCATTTCTCCGCAGTCTCGCCTGATGCGGTCTACGATGGAGTACTCACGATTTCAGGGTTGGTCCCATGGTAAAGTTGTTTTTAACGATGGGTATTACTCCTTTCAGCTAGTACAACCATGCAAATTATGTGCAGTTTCGATGTAATCGCTCAAAAACGGAGAAGTAAACATCGTGAGGAAACAGAAACGACAAAACCAAGAACCTCTAAAATTCAAAGACATGACAGTCACCAACATGCACTGGGCCAGCATGGAGGATTAGGGCTCATGTCTCTGAGAGGAGACCTGTGTCTCAGCAGTGGGAACATGGTGATGCATGATGAACTGCTCACCGATGGCGCTCTTCTCCTTGTCGATATCGCTGAAGTCAAGCCTGGTGCCGTGCAGCGGCGCCGTGGGGCGCGCGTCGCCGTGTGGCGCGCACGCCCCGCGCCACACGGCCTTTAGCCCGTACGTCCAGTCCTGGCCGGTGCACATCCACGAGAGCAGGTCCTCAGCGCGCAGCACCACCTTGTCGTTGATTGCCAGCACCTCGTCCTGGAACAGATAACGATAGAGGTTACATCACGGAAGAAACCAAAATCGTAAAGGGCCGTCAATTCACAAATTTCGTCATGACGGTTTTTGACTGCTGTACCAGAACAAAACTGTCAAAATTCGAAATTAATCCAAATTAAACCTTCATCGCTCTGACGGTACCCGGTTCGAACCTAGGCCCTGCACCAATGACTTAATTAGTACCATTTTTTTTTGTTTTCGAGGGGGAAATCTTCCGAAGATATCCGGCAAGAAGATATTCCGAAGATTGAAACGTCAGTCATTCGAAATCAGCTAGCAACTGTGATGCGGAGTTCGACGCATTAGTCTAAATAAGAATGTTCAATCAAAGTTCACTTATAATGCCTGGTAACAGATCTTCCTTCTCGTTTCCGTTCTATTTCTCTTTTCTGTTGTCAACGCCGTACTTCTCTTTTCTGTGATCAAATGCAAGAGAGAAAAAAAACCAGTCAGCGTCATTAACAAAAAGTTTCCACTAGCCAATCCAGAGAAAGAAAAAAAAACTTCTCTTATCTGTGAGCCAATCCAATTGTCAGTGTTTAGTTCGCTCGAAGGCCTCCGAAATAGCCTTGGAGTAATTATAATGATCACAAAACAAGCAAACAGGGAAATATACGCTCTGAGTATAAGTACTGAAGGATGGGATAAATCTGCGAATCTCGCACAACCCTAACAAATTACGGGCTTAGGGGTGCCACAGGGACGGACTTTGGGGCCGTTGCTAAGAGCCGATTCCAAAATGCAATCGTACGATTTTAGGTATCTGGATTTTCTGCCATAAAACAAAAAAAATAACGCCTTAATTGTCAAGGCGTATATAAAACAAGTAAACCATAACATTAAATTTGTTTATTTTATGTCAGTAATTTAACGTAATCCTTTATCTGAGTTTTACGTAAAACTACTTTTGTAAATTGGAGGTAAAAAAATCAGTCTAACCATGGTGTTTTATAATTTTGTATTATGTTAAGTTTTTGTATTTTATGTGGTAGTGCGCGAACCCGACTCGCCTTGGCCGGTTTTTAATTGTTCATTATAATATTTTACTGGTACCTGGCATATAATATATACTTACCTGTAGGTACATCCTGAATCTAAATACACAATTGAAATAAAAAACGGCCAATAGGTATTTATACATTTTAATGGTGGAATCCGTGCAGCCCTGCGAGAATTACTGGGCCCGCCGGCCGCCGGGGGCGGGGGTGGACGCCTGCCACGCACTCAGAGATAAGATTTCGCGGATTTATTGAATATTTTTTTTATTGATTGATTATTTTGTAACATACCACACAGGGGACCAGTGCGGGCGGATTATTTGATCAGGCGTGAATTTACGTAATTGAATGTCATCATCATCATCATTTCAGCCGTAGGACACGTCCACTGCTGGACATAGGCTTCCCCCATCGATCTCCAAAAGGGCCGGTTGGAAGCGGCCTGCATCCAGCGTTTCCCTGCGGCCTCTTTTAGGTCGTCTGTCCATCTTGTGGGTGGACGTCCTACGCTGCGCTTACCGGTCCGTGGTCTCCATTCGAGAACCTTTCGGCCCCATCGGCCATCTGTTCTGCATGATATGTGCCCTGCCCACTGCCACATCAACTTGCTGATCCGGTGGGCTATGTCGGTAACTTTCGTTCGTCTACGGATCTCCTCATTTCTGATTCGATCTCGTAGAGAAACCCCGAGCATAGCCCTCTCCATAGCTCGTTGTGGACTTATGGGGCCCATAGTGAGAGACCACGTTTCAGTGCCGTATTTCATCACTGGCAACACACACTGGTTGAAGACCTTCTAATGTAATTTAATGTAATTTGACCAATTATAATATTTTATTATTATTATTATTCTTGATCAAACTCAAGGTATGGGGATGACCAAACACCCAAAACTCGTTTTGATTCTACTTTATTGTGCGTACTGCTAGTCAGTGGAATGCACTGCCTGAATGGGTGTTCCCCGATAGTTACGATCTGGGTGTCTTCAAATCATGAGTGAATCGGTTTCTTCTAGGCAAGCGTGCTCCATCGTAGACCGCATCATCGCTTAACATCAGGCGAGTTAGCTATAAAACGCATTATTTTAAAAAAACTTTTGTGATAAAAAGTAATTAACAAAGACAAATGTGTATATGTAAATAGACGTTGCTTTGCCACCCTAATTAACCCATTTTCTATTAGACGAATAACAACCAGCGCCCAGTCCGTCCCTGGCCCATTCTAAATGAAGGGGATGGGGGCCGAACTAAAATTGCTTTCAAATAAGTAACCCACCCGCGTACGTATCACGGACTCGAGGCGCGATGCTGCCTCGATACTGAATCGATTACGAATTGATATCGAAGTGACATCAGGGGGTCTAGACAAGAACCATACACTGTTAGCGTTAACGCCTGCGGAAAGATGAAATTGTATTCAAATGACATTAGCTTCAGATAATTTATCTCATGCTAATGTCATTGTCAATGTCATTTTCATACAATTTCATTTTTCCGCAGGCGTTAACGCTAACAGTGTGTGGCTCTTGTATAGACCCCCAGTTAACGGGACAATTTTAATTTATATTTATTACAGATGTTTTTTTTAAGGATTTACTTTGTATTAACTTTGTCATAAAATCTTCGAAATCGATTTTAACCTACTTGTAATTGCCGCATAGATTTGAAACTTTGCAAGTATGTCGGGTTACGCGGAAAGAGTGTACTAAGCCAATAGGGGTCTAATAAAGGGGTGTATGTTTTTAATATAGGACCAACATGAATTCGTAAAAAAACTGCTCAACTTGTGGATTTGTAGGTTATCAATTCGGTCTTTTTTAGGGTTCCGTACCCCAAAAGAAAAAAACGGAACCATCATAGGATGAATATGTTGTGGATCTGTCAATCTGCCAATCTGTCTGTCAAGACATATTTTCTCAGAAACGCGTTGAGGTATCAAGTTGAAATTTATATCAAATACTCAAATCTACTGTTTTTTTCAGCTGTGAAAAAACCAAACTTGTAAGTCAACGCAATCAAAAGATATGAACGTTTATGTCGCATATTTTGCGATTTCACAGGGGAACCAAAGCCTATAGGGTACTTCCCGTTGACCTAGAATCATGAAATTTGGCAATAGGCAAGGTCTCACAGCACATATAAAGGAATAAATCCTAAAGTTGTTAATTTGAAGTTATATCATATTAAAAAAAAACATGTTTTTCAAATACAAACTTACATTTTGTAGTTGATATGTATGGAAGAGCCTTATTGTCAACTACAAAGTTAAGTTTGTCTTTTAATATTTCAACTTCAGTTAGTATTTTTTTTGGGCTCTCGCTCTGAGGGTTCCGTTAGACGGAACGAAGTCCTAATCGTTCTTGTCCCGTTTGATTTTTATACGTACGTACACCAATTACTTCGACATATGTGAACCAAGTACTTGTACATGTACGTGACGACTTCCATTATATAGATTGAGAAATATCTCGAGGTGGTCCCACAAAAATGTCATCAACTTCGCCACGGAAGCTATTGAAATATTAAAAAAAAAAAAAAATTGAAGGCCTGTTTATTTGGCAATATGAATAATTTTATTGAATCATAAAGTTGTTTGTAATTAATATTAAATGTATTTCAACAAACAAAGAAAGACCCGTTTCCCAGCCAGAATAACCCTCCCAATTTACGGTTGGCATTTTGTGAGAATGTTTCAAGTAATGTAGGCGAAGAGACGCGGTACGATTCCGTTACTGAGTGATTAATCTATAATAATTGTCAATTAAATTAACCGGCCAAGTGCGAGTCGGGCTCGCGCACTGAGGGTTCCGTACCACCACTAAATACAATAATTATCAATTTCAAAAACCGACTTCAAAATTAGTAACATGACATTTCGATTCGGTGAAATGATAAGGAGGTCATCCAAGTAAGAAATTACCAGTTATAACTTGGTAATGACCAGAAATTTGTCACCGACTCGCACTTGGTCATTATTTATTATTTGTTGTTATACTTCAGAGTGTGTACTATAATCATGTCAAGTTTGACGCTTGTACGTATTACCTATTTTTTACATCAGAGCTAATACAAAAATACGTTTGTTGTATGGGGACCGAAAAGCCAGTGGTATAAAAATCCGTACATAAGCTCCAAAGAGCTCATTGGTACGGGTGGTTGGCCTCACGCTTTCAAGTTTAGGTGTCGCCCAAATAGGCTACCACGGCTTTTTGATAATTTTCATACCATACATGTTTCGTTATTGAAATCGCCATTTGTCTCCTGAGCTACGTACCCTATGCTTACGTATATATACCCCGTGTCCGTTCGTACGTCATCATTTCAATGTTCGATCGAAGTTCAATGCCTTTATAACCGATTACAACAGAAATAGATTTATGATATTAGATATTTTACATGATGAATAATATTTTTTATTACCTCATAAAAAAGCTGATCATAAATAGAGCACATCAACAAAAACAAAATTAAAATTAGTTCAAAAATAAATAAGCTATAAGCATTTTAATTTCATACTAGACAGAGAGCGCACTATACTGAGCCGTGACGTCACGCCTCAGGAGCGCCATACAAATGCTATACTAACACACGCTTTGCGAGAAAGGGATAGAGCATCCCCTCCCTATCCCCACCTAAAACTTTAAACACTCATATCTCAGAGATTTATCAGCCAATTCAAATTATTGTTTCAGTATGTGTAATGTATTTAATTATATTCATCACTAAGCCTGTTATTTGTAAAAAATTAAACATTAGGAATCATGCCTAGACTTCAAAATTGTATTAGTGAATAAGCAATTTCGTTTATATGTACTTGGTGCAGTGCTCGAAATTAACCGGAACGCACCGGAACGCCGTCCCGGTTCGTGAAATCACCGTTCCGTTTCGTAAAAGAATCCAACAACACCTCACTCATCAAAATCGGTCAAGCCGTTTAGGCTACAGGAACCCAGAAACATACATGCTTACATACAGCCCAAAACATTGCCCTCCTTCTTGGACAGTCGGTTAAAAGTTCGCAAGGTTTGAAGGGAAATACGTTCCGATTCGCGATTAAGTCCAATGCGAACACTGCTCCCCATGCATGCATCCCAGTAAGTAAATCTTCCAGTTATTTTGATTTAATGCGAAATGGTAGAGAACCGTACACTTGTATGGCGGTAATGCGGCGTGCGCGCTTTCAAATATTTTCAATATTTATTTTTACTTTATTTTCTACAAATAATCTTACGCTTTTACAAAAAACTGCGACCACTAAAGTATTTGAATGATTGTTAGGACAACACACAATTTTTTTTGATAAAAATATCTTCTATAGAATCGAATGAAGTTGATTCAATCCATTGAAGGGAACGTAAAAACGGGTGTTTTTAGGAGAGTTTACGTTTTTTTTTCTATCGAGCCAAATTTCTTTAATCGATTATCGGTGAACACATCCGAATAAAATATTTCGAGAATATTTATTAAAAATAAAGAAATAATGTCAATTAATCGATTTTAAAGGTCTACTTTTGAATATTCGTGATGACGAATCGTCAAATTTGAAGCATATTTCGTCTTAAAAACCACTGAACCGATTTTATGAAATTTCTATGGGACCAATTATAGAGTACTAGCTCAACCCCGCGTTCTTACCCGTGATTTTCCAGTTTTTCCGCATTTTCTGGAGGAAAAAGCTCCCTAAGTCCGTTCGTGTGATTTACACTATCATCCTGCCAACTTTCGTTAAGATCGGCTTAGCCGTTTAGTCGTGAAAAGCGAACAAACATCCAGACAGACAGACAGACAGACAGAGTTACTTTCGCTTTTATAATAATTAGATAGATAGATAGATAGACTCTTTATTGTGTTCACCAGAAATAAAATTTACAAACAGATAGAAAACACTAACATAACATAACATAATTCATCATCATCATCATCATCAGCCGGAAGACGTCCACTGCTGAACATAGGCCTCCCCCTTTAACCTCCACACTGAACGACAGCCCGCCTTTTGCATCCACTGTATACCCGCGACTCTCACAATGTCGTCGGTCCATCCAGTGGGAGGCCTCCCTACGCTGCGTCTTCCGGTTCGTGGTCTCCACTCAAGAACCTTTCTTCCCCATCGGTTATCGGTTCTTCGAGCGATGTAGCCAGCCCATTGCCACTTCAAGTTGCAGATTTTAACAGCTATGTCGGTGACTCTGGTTCTTTGCCGAATATCCACGTTTCGGATTCTATCGCGCAAAGAAACTCCGAGCATAGCTCTCTCCATTGCCCGCTGTGTGACCTAACTAAAAGAGAGGGGTCGCAGGGAAACGCTGGATGCAGGCCGCTTCCAACCGGCCCTTTTGGAGATCGATGGGGGAGGCATATGTCCAGCAGTGGACGTCCTACGGCTGAAATGATGAAGACAAAATTGTTTTTTTTAATACAAGTAAATATACAGACCATGACCGACAAGACATGTTTGTTTGTACTAATTTATGACCATAATTAATGACAATATCCATATTCTTCTAAACTGGTAGCGGCTTGTTAGATTAATTTTAGTTTTAGTCGTAAATTTAAATTTATGATTTTAAGTTTTTATTTTACTTGTAATTTTGATATAAATCAATCAAAAAATCAATAAACATTGTAAGTTATTTGTACGTAACTACAAGGTACTGAAGAGGTAGGTATGTGAATCAAATAAACTGATTTTTATTTCATTTGAATGTGCGAAAGAGATAGCGCGAGCCGGTGAGCGCGGTCTTAATTAAGACCGCGGTGTCAACGCCTAATTAGGCGTTTCAAAATGAAAGTAAGGTTTGGTAAGTAATTATGGTGAAGGAGTACCGTTTGTGCGACGTGATCTGCAACACAGTTATAATAAAGAAACTTGTTAAAAATATCCCAAAGACTTAACCTTTTCATACGAAATTCCAAAAACTACACAATTCAAAGTTTACAATTAAATTTAACACAAACGTATAAATAAACGCACACATAGACACGTTACTCACACGTGCGCCGTGTATGCATGTGTGCGTTGTATCAACATAATGTGCGTGTGGATGTTTGTTTGGAACAAGGTGATGCTATACAGGTTGTGTTCAAGAAATATTGTAATTATTTCAATTATATTTTTTTGAAGGGCAAGTGCCTTTATTAACTAAACAAAATACAAGCTAATACTAACACTACAAAAAAAGATAGACTGCCCATAGACCGTTGAAGGTCTAAAGACAATCCAAATGATCCATTAAAAATAGGTTAAGATAAAAGAGAATGACTTTTGACTTTTAATTTTTATGTTTTAGGTAATTTTATTTTATTTTGATGTTATGTGTATGTAATAATAATTTAAATTTTTGTAATTTTGTATATATATGGGATTGTTTTCTGAAATAAATTGATTGAATTGAATTGAATTATCAGTTGGTAGCGTACCCAGCATGCTGGCGATGCTTATTCTTTGACCCGAAACACTTTTGGTCACGGCGCTTTAAAAGATTTTTGAAAATGAGGTGAGCTCCCGGTCCACTGCCCACGTAAGCATGTTAAAATCATTACGTACATTATTGTTTTGTTTGTTTTATGTACTAGTCTAGAATCCAAAATACATCTTTAAAAAAATAAAAATTTTTATGGATTTCATCGCGTTACCAATTACCATCTACAGGAGCTACAGTGTTCGAAACGTCACGAATTAAAATACACTCGAGTAGTCCGTAATAATCGAGAAAACCTATGAAATCATTGATCTTAAAAACACATTCACCAACATGCACTGGGCCAGCATGGTGGATTATGGCCCATCATCTCCCTGAGAGGTCTGTGGGCTGTGTCCCAACAGTGGAAACATGATAGGCTAATTAATAATGATTAATAACTGATCCAAAGCTTCAAGGTTGTGATGACAACCGTATAAAACTATATTTTACAGTTTTTTTTTCTTGCGCACTCAAAGTCTTGTCAAGTTGTCACAATCCTACATTCAAGCGAATCAAAGTTATTGATTTTAAATAACCTTGTCTTACACAAGGTTGTTTTGAATTTACACATTTTATTAGGCAATAACTAAAAACAGTTAAATATAATAAGGTATGGTACTATAATTTAACGACCTACTTTACTTTTCAATCGACTTCAATAAGAGGTTCTGAATTCGATTGTTTTTTTTTTTATGTTACCCCGTTTCTTTAGTGATTATAAACCGATATAATTTTTTTTTTATTGAATAGTTTTTAGCGTCGAGAGGAGTCACATTTATTAAAAAAAGCATGTGTTGAAAATGAGCACATGAATCCCGTTTATAGAATTTCTCCTATCGTTTTTTTTTTAAAACAAATTATTATGTTTATGTAAACAAATAATTGTCAATATTACTATAGAAACCAACGTGAGCGTGATTCATTATTTAAACTAATAAACGGCTAGCACTCACGGGTCGAGATCCGTGAGTGCTAGCCGTTTATAAGTTTTAATAATTATCAATAAAAAACCGAATTCACAAAATTAGTAGGTATTAGGTATTTTTGTTGTAATTTTTATGTTATCCTTGTTTTGTGGTGTTTTAATAAAGAGTTTTTGTATTGTATTGTATTGTAGGTATAAAATATGCAATTTCGGTTACTTTGATGCCAATATGGAATTTTAGTTATTTTAATTTTAAATCTAATCTACTAAACCGATTTTGATGAACGTTCTATGGGATCAAACAGAAAACAAAAATTCATTCAATTTTTTTTTTCCAAATCGCTTTACAAATGACGGAGTTAACAAACTTTTTTTTTAAACCTTTTCTGTTAATACTTAAGTCAATTTTAAAAAGTGTTGATTAATGCGGTGGTGTGTTATGGTGTAAATGTAAACTGTAAAATATGTGGCTGTGTGTATTTTTTTTTTATATCCACAGTAAAACAATACAAAAACCTACTGTCACCTACCTACCCCATTGTCACCAAACAACATCTTCGCAAATACGAGCAGCCTGTATAAGACGACATGTGACACGCACACAGCTAGCCCGCACGCACACAGGCGCACGTAGAATTGATAGCAACGTCGGATCTATTCGGTCGGTGCAACGCCCCGGCTGTTAGGGCTACTGCACGCTGGATGTATCGGGAACGGATACTAATTATCGTGATAATTATGACGTTATCGCGATAATTAGGTCATTCCGTGATAAAATATTATGTTTTAAATGTTTATCGGGACTTATCACGTATTATTTCATTGAGGTAAAAATATGTACCTTTCGATCGACGTTTCGACCATGTTACAATGGCCGTGGTCACGAGCCATTAAAAAAATACCATTTAAAAAGTGTTCAAATCGCGAAAGTTTAAAAATTACTATAAAATAATTACTATATATTATTATCTAGCAGAGGTAGAGAGAAGCTAACTTTTGTCTCGTAGACCACTTTTTTTTGTTTTGTTTTGGATAAACCCCTCATTAGCTAACATTGCATTTTTGAAAATTCATCAGCTTCCAAAGAGTTTTTGACAGATATCTAACGGCAGTGAGATGTAGACTGTAGAATGATAAACCAACAAAAAAACGCATTCAATTTTATATTTTTTTTAATGAAAATCAAATTAAAACGAACTAAGATAAAAAAAAATATGTATAAAATAATGCGTAATTTATTTATTCATTTAGGACTATTATAGTCTTGCGCTTCGCCGCCAACTGAGTATGCGGTCTACGTTGGAGTACGCTTGCCTAGAAGAAACCGATTCACTCGTGATTTGAAGACACCCAGATTGTAACTATCGGGGAACACCCATTCAGGCAGCGCATTCCACAGACTACTTCACATGTTTGTATGTGAGTATATAAATTTGTTTGTATGTGAATTACAAATCTTGCAAACCTAATTTGACCCACTTTCCGGCGTTCAATTGAGTTAAAATTTGGTACATTTATGTAATGTTAGTAATGTTATGTAATGCATTAATATGGAGCTGGTCTGATGATGGAGATAGAAGGTAGACATATGAACTCCTAAACGAAACGACATTGGATTTGTCTTCCCAAAACACTATGGTCCTAAATGAGGAGCAGATGCCTAAAAGTAATTTATTTTAAATATTTTGTTTCTACATGGATATTGTGAAAATACTTAAATTAATAAATTAAAAAAAAAGCACGTGGAAAAATAAATAAAATAATAAGTAAAAATAGCCCTAGTACCAGTATGCATGCTGCCTTACCGACATAAATTCTCAATAACACGAAATGGCGGCGCGGGGTCGCGGGGAGAGGCGCCGGGGACGGACTCAGCACAAAACCATTATTATTATTATTACAATGGATTTGCATTAATTTGTAAATATTTGGTAACACAAATATATAACACAATATCTATTTTATTTTATAAGTTTACTAGGGTCCGCCCCGGCTTCACACGGGTATAGATTATAGCCTATGTCACCCGGGGATAGTGTAGCTTCCCAACAGTGAAAGAATTTTTCAAATCGGTTCAGTACTTTTTGAGCCAATTCATTAGAAACATACTTACATACAAATCTTTCCTCTTTATAATATTAGTATAGACTAGCGCCCCGGCTTCGCTTTATTAATTTTATTACCTGTGATAATATCAGCCCTAAGTGAAATTATCTAACCGATGGTTAAAACCGCATCGAAATCCGTTCCGTGGTTTAGGAGTAGTTAGCGGTTATACAGACAGACAGACGCGGAAAGTGACTTTAATTTATACTATGTAGAGATTTAGAGAAGTGGAGAAGAGTAGGTAGCACAGCATCCAAAATACCTATTAGATTATAACCTACATTATATACACTTACATTACATCATTTACATCTACATTTCACATTTACATTATTCGTTTTTTTTTAACCTGATTCGATTATAAAAAATCGAATCGCAAGCCTATTTTGAATACTGTTATTTTTATTCCTCTCACATTAATAAGTAGGTAACTAAACTTTATTTATTGTTCAAAATGTTGTCAACAGTCGAAGTTTGAAGTTTTTTCTACTCCCCACTTAGAATAACTACTCAGAGAAGGTAGGTTTCCAAACAACGCCTTCTCAAAACGTAAGCTACAAATTCGCTTTGTAGCTTACGTTTCGATTGGTATTTTAAACGATTTAAGCAAGAAAATTAATGGATTACCTGTGGAATGTCACACCATAACTCTTATGCTGCTTTTCTGATTTGTTGTGGTACGATTTCACCGCGCAAATTGTCATAGTAAATTTTTTATATATTTTTTGGTGTCATATATGACACCATTTGAATGGCTTAAATTTTGCGAATGTACTTGGTTTCTTTGTGTAGTTATTCTAAGACTCCCCATTAAATTTAATTGAAAGATCTCAAGTTGTCAACAAAATTCATTAAATCAAAGAGTGTATGGTGTTTCAATGAATGTAAAATTCTAGCGGGAAAGTGGCGTGAGAAGCTTTAGCTAATCTACATTAATACATTATTATTACGAAAATGTTTTATTTTATGGATGTATATATATATATATATGTATATATAATAGATCTACGTTTGGCCACTAACTCGCCTGATGGTAAGCGACGTTTTTTATCAATAACCCTGTAAATTAATTAATGCAAAATATTAATTAAAACTACTCGATCCTTAATATTGTGTATATGAATTTCTAGTGTAATTCCGCTTCTACGTCGTTTTGAGTACAATAAAGATTTGGGACAAACTATTTTACTCTATAGATATTTGTGATGCTAATTTAAACCTAACCTGACATAAATATTAATTACATTAAAAAGTAAAATTAACCTAACCTGAAACAAATTGTAATTAAATCTGTAACAAATAATTCGTTTTAATAAATTGTACTAATGAAAATAATTTAAAAAAATTAAAAATTTGTTAATCTTGAAATTACTATAAACTTTATTTAATTGAAATGTAAATGAAAAATTTAACAATAAATACTGAAATTAACATGAATGTACTGTAAATATTATTTAATTGAAATGAACTCTAAATTTTTGAATCTATTATGAAATTACTATAAATATTATTCAATTCTATAATTACACTAGAAATTCATATACACATTAAAAATGGACTTCCGCAAAGTAACGCCTGATTCAATCAACTACTCGATCCTTGTTTATAAGTTTTGATTATTCTTTTGAGTACACATTTCATTTGATCTTTCACATAATATGACTTGCAAACGCTTAAAAAACATCTAACAAAAACTCCGTGTACTTAGCATTATTCATAAAACAAAAGAAAATTCATCAATTGACATTTCGCCCTTGACAGCTGCAGCTCGAAACAATCGCAAAAATTACATAAAAAAGAAAAAATAAGGTATAAAAACAAGCTACTGAGTCCGTCCCTGCCAAAAAGCAGTGAAAGATGAGAGTCGGGTCGAATACAACGATCGACCAATTTTGATACTTTTCCGAACCCCTTACGTAACTTTTGTGACAAAGAAATTAAACTTGATGGTTGAGTTTACTTTCCCGTTTGTACTAAGAAAATATATAATATGAAAATATTGTCCGAATCTAATAAATTTAAACGAAACTTCAGTTAGAAATAACATAAGTTATGCAGGCTTATTGTTTTATAGGCTTATTTATTCCTCGTAGGGCGTATCAACACAAGATCTGCTGCCTTATTATGGATGATTCGGATTGTGATCGCGATCGCGTGCCATCTCACTTGCGCACGTGGTGCGAGTAAATAGATACGAACGGGACGGCATGCAATCTCGATCCCGATCAAAGAATCATAATAAGGCCCATGGACTATATTTAAAGCAATACGTTAGTACAACTAAAATTAAGAGCTATCCAGTTAATTCATTTCTCTATTTTCCCTAAGACCATTGATTTCTAACAAAGCATTATATGTAAAACTATCAAAAAGCATATGTAAATATTTGAGTTTTTACTCTTGTTACAAAAAAAGCACCGCAGTAAGTCAAATAAAGATTAAACAATTAGTCATATGGAATATAATAAGTAATAAAATCATCATCGATCACCATTATCATCGTCATCACTAAGATTCCCTGTATCCGGATACCATGATATGTAGAGTTATATAGTTTTATTTTATTTTATAATACGTGATAAGTCCCGATAAAACAGAGTTATATAGTTCTAACAACGGGATATTAGCCGTGAGAATGTTGTGGATGGCGCTAGGTTGTGGGTGAAATGTGCACAATGACAACACTCAAACCCAGAGCAGCTATTTAAATTCATCATTCAAACATCTGCTCGGCCGGGAGGCGGACGTGCTACCACTGAGCCAAACAATTCGTCAAAAACTTGTGTGTAAACGACACGTGGTTGATCACAGATGTGTGTGTTATCTCTATGAATCGATACAAGTATTCATAAGAGTCAGAGTTCCCAGTGATGACGTTTAATCTGAGATAACGTAATAACATAAGCCATGAATAATCTATACTAATATTATAAAGAGGAAAGATTTGATTGTTTGTTTGTTTGTTTGCATTGAATAGGCTCCGAAACTACTGAACTGATTTGAAAAATTCCTTCACTGTTGGGAAGCTACACTATCCCCGGTTAACATAGGCTATATTATATTTTCAAAAAAAAATAGGGATCCTTACTAAAACTCCAATAATGTAACCCAAGGTGTAAAAAAATAAGATTTTCAATGTTGACTTTGCGTGTTTGACATTTCTAAGACAGGACAACGTCTGTCAGGTCAGCTAGTTTATTAATAAAATGGCAATTTACAAGTCAATAAATTTCACTTAAAAAGTGAGAAAAACACAAAATATAAAAGTAATAATAAATTGATTTATATTACAAACAGAATAATTAATTATATTGCCAAGAAAAACATAAGAACATAACAGATAACATAGCATTTGCCATAGTTCTATTTATTAATTTTTTTCATTTATAACTTGCCCAGTTAGAACGTGTTTATTATACACAACTTAAAAAACAGAAAATTTAAGAAAACTTAAAATATTAACTTAAAATAACTAAATAAAAACTACCTAATTCATTTATTATTTTATCCAAATTACAATTAACATTACAGGTATATTCTAGTAAAATAGCGTAAGTCAACATACGTTATAGTATGTTATATAAATAATAAGTATCTATACTATACTATATATACTATAATATTATAAAGAGGAAGATTTGTATGTAAGTATGTTTGTAACGAATTGGCTCAAAAAGTACTGGACCGATTTGAAAAATTCTTTCACTGTTGGGAAGCTACTCTATCCCCGGGTAACATAGGCTATAATCTATAACCGTGCGAAGCCGAGGCGGACCGCTGGTATTTTATCAAACAACAAAGATTTTTTTAATTCCGCATCTAAGCAATATATATAATAATAAAAATTAAAAGTATCAAGATCCAATACGCGCAGTAAGCAACTGCTCACGAAGTTTTCAACCGTCTATGAATATAAAAGGGCGTAAGTGCAAAATCGTTCATTTTCCGACCAAACGTATTTTAACTTTATCCCACTAAGATAAGGTCCATTTTCACAAACATATTTGTTTAACTTATTAATACCTAGCTTATACAGAATTTGGAGATTAGGAAACCGTGTTTTTTTAAAACTTTTTTTGCGTTTCAGTTTTGTTTGCCTATTTTATATGAGTTTTTACGCCACATATAGAAATTAAAAGCGATTACAAAAACATATTTTTTTCACTATGTAAATTAATGTAGAATTAAATTAATAATGTGACGGGTTCTATGCCCTTTATTGCTTGAGGTTGTGCACAAAATTTTTAATATACTGGAGACCTAAAAGACTCCAAAGGAGTCGACTTAAAATACTACAAAGCGTACAAGGCCCTCTGTCAAACAGTACGTAGCTGTTTGACAGAAGGCTTTAGTACGGTTTGTAAATCACGTGAGAGACTCCATGCTCTTTATTGTGCTCTATATTATGCTAAAACAACTGACACCATGTTTATCATGTAGATTTAATATTGTATGACGTACTTGCAACGTCCGAACGTGAGGGACTTTAGTTTGTAACATCATAATGTACCACGTTTGCTACAATTAGTAATTTTTCATTTTTAATTTCATTAGAATAAGTAATAAAGGTTTCCTAATTACGTAATAAGTGTAAATTTTAAAAGGCTACCAATTTGGAATGGAGCTTATAACTTATAAACTGCCGAAACGATTTTGATTGTTATGTAGAGGAAGCTCTCGAGGTAGTCCCACAAAAATGTCCTTTAACTTTGGCTCAGCAGTTTCTGAACCAGCTCTAATAATGCGAATAATTTAATTGGAGCCCCTTTTGATTAGGAAATATCGATAATTTAGTTCGAGCGCCTGTTGATTTGGCAATATCGATAATTTTGTTTGAGCGCCTGTTGATTTGGCAATATCGATAATTTTGTTCAAGCGCCCGTTGATTTGGTAATATCGATAATTTAGTTCGAGCGCCTGTTGATTTGGTAAAATCGATATTATAGTTCGAGAGCCTGTTGATTTGGCAATATCGTGAATTTTGTTTGAGCGCCTGTTGATTTGGCAATATCGATAATTTTGTTCAAGCACCCGTTGATTTGGTAATATCGATAATTTAGTTCGAGCGCCTGTTGATTTGGTAAAATCGATATTATAGTTCGAGAGCCTGTTGATTTGGCAATATCGTGAATTTTGTTTGAGCGCCTGTTGATTTGGCAATATCGATAATTTTGTTCAAGCGCCCGTTGATTTGGTAATATCGATAATTTAGTTCGAGCGCCTGTTGATTTGGTAAAATCGATATTATAGTTCGAGAGCCTGTTGATTTGGCAATATCGTCAATTTTGTTCGAGCGTCTGTTGCCTCCGAACGGTTTGATGAAATTTTAGTCAAGCTTCAGATTAGACCAGCAAGTGATCCTGTTAAGTTTGGTAGCGATCGGATAAATTCTTTTTTATGGGTTTAAATTTTTTCTCCACAAAAAAATTAATAAACTAGAATTGAAGTCTATACATTGACATATTACATCATAGAAAAAAACATACAAGTCAAGGGAGGTTGCTGTCACTACCAAGGAGGTTGCTACAAGGAAGTTGCATTGTTTTCATCTTTCACTGGTAGATAGCTGATGTTATAAGCAGTAACTGCTACTTTTATTCCGGATATAACGCAGGTGAAGCCGCGGAGCGCAGCTAATGTTAGAATAAAACATCAAAAACACGCTAAAGATAATTAATTAATAAACTAGTCATTACCAAAACACGTCCAACGGATATCGCATTAGCAAGTAATTCTGTGATTAGGCACCGCCATCTTGATTCACGACGTTAGGGATGGGGGAATATGGACTCGACCACAGAAAAGTTTTTTTTAAATTAGAACTAACCGTGCTAATTAAAAAATAATAATTAGAACAGCTGTCTAGGCATTTTTGTAAGAAATTTGTTGTAGCTAGTTGCACCCATATAAACGAAACGTCAGTCATTCGAAATCAGTTAGCAACTGTGATGCGGACAAAGAACTTTGAGACCTAACCCAAAAAGGTAAGGTCAAAGTTCTTTGGATGCGGAGTTCGACGCGTTGACATAAATAAGAATGTTCACTCATAATGCCTGGTAACAGATTTCCATTCTGTTTACTTCTCTTTTCTGTGGACTCGACAGTTATTCGATATTATCATTGCCCGAACTCGCCGAATATAAATCAGTTCCATTATACAAAATCGGCATGCAAAAAAAGTGCATTTGTATGGCTCCTCCTCCTATAGTAAGGATATACTAACATTACTACAATTTTCAGAGGAATTTTGATATGTTTATTGGAATAAACTTTATTAGCACAAAAATGATACCATGAAACTTTAAACTAAAAATCTTCCACTTGTTTATTTTATTTTAAAGAAGGGCTTATGTTAGGGTCACACCTAGTGTATCCCTTTTAGCACTTACAGCCGGGGGGCTCTAAGCCTCTCTTCTCACCTCTTGGCTCCTTTAATGTATACTAAAATTCCTAAAATCATCAGAGAATTAAATGTTGGAATGCTTAAAAATAAACTAAAAACTTTACCAGCACAAAAAAGCTACTATGAAATTTCAAAATTCCTTAATGATAAAAATGTTTTGATATGTAATGTAGACATAAACAAATAAAATAATAATAATAGCTTACATAAAATACAACTAAACCAAAATATGATTCTAACAATATTCTAACATAGACATAATTTCGTTTATTATTTTTTCCTTTTTAACTTTAACAAAAACTAATAAAAATATTAATAAAAAACTAACATTTGTACGATTGTAACAAGCAGTCATGAGATACGTCTCCATTGTTACGACCATGTATGCTACTTTATATGTATGTGTACCTACCATGTTCTGACAAATAAATAATTTCAATTTGAACTTCGTGGTGCCATATTTTTTTCAATTGCCGCTCAATATAGAAGTGTGCGTTTGTACAACTAGTAAAAATATACCAGTGTATGCAATACGTGTTTACCTCACCCCCTTCAGTATTTGGCATAGTTTTTTCGGTACTAGCTCGGTGTTAAGGCATATCCAAATTATATATGATCAAAGATTGACAAGCACTCATACTGCGTCAGTGCAAGTACCGTTCTTTATCGATCGTCAAAGTTGATAAAATGACATAGAATCAATCATAACGGGTACTGCCCCCCGATTCTACTAAACAAATTGAAATTGTTGCGATTTTAATTATTAAATAACTGCCTCAAAGTTAACAGTTTTTAATTTTTTTTCACACTTAGTATAATACATATTAGGTAGTTGTATTTTTCTAGTGATTTTTTTAAAATAAAACTGTCAATTTTGAGACAGTTATTTAACAATTAAAATCGCAACAATTACAATTTAAAAACAATTTCTTTATTAGAATCGGGCCCTGATCAAATGGCATTTTATCGATATCGATAAAGAGCGGTACTCGTACAGCTGATTCTGCATTCGCATACCTATATCCGGCGAGTTCTGACCGAGTCCGGCACACAACACTACGAGTTACCAACTGAACTCCTACGTGGGGCATCGAATTGAGGCTAGTTATATCCATGTGGCGGGTCCATGCCGTCCACGACATGTGTCCTAAATGTTACTGTCATCATCATCATCATTTCAGCCGTAGGACGTCCACTGCTGGACATAAGCCGCCATCGATCTCCAAAAGGGCCGGTTGGAAGCGGCCTGCATGCAGCGTTTCCTTGCGGTCTCTTTTAGGTCGTCTGTCCATCTTGTGGGTGGATGTCCTACGCTGCGCTTACCGGTCCGTGGTCTCCATTCCAGAACCTTTCGGCCCCATCGGCCATGGTGCGATGGGAAGCACATTCAGCAAGTGGATATTCAAACTTACAATATATTAGATAGCTCGTTGGTCCAGTTGGTACGATTCGATTCCCACCTGGGACAAACATTCATGTGATGAACATTTGTGTTTGTTCTATATCTGGTTGTTAATATATATTTAAGTATGTATTTAAAACTATATATGTATGTATATCAGTCTCTGGCAGCCATATCACAAGTTTTGCTTAGTTTGGGGTCAGATGACCGTGTGTGAAAAAATGTCCCGAATATTTATTTATTATTATTTAATAAACTTTTTTCTATACTATATACTAATATTATAAAGAGGAAAGATTTGTATGTAAGTATGTTTGTAACGAATTGGCTCAAAAAGTACTGGACCGATTTGAAAAATTCTTTCACCATTTGAATGCTACATTATTACTGATTAATATAGGCTATTTTAATAGGCTATATACCCGTGCGAAGCCGGGGCGGACCGCTAGTCTAGAATAGAGTCGCGGCTTCAACTCTCCTATCTATCGGGGAACATAACTAGTCCTCTGCAGTCGGTTAATAGAAGCCGAGACAGTACTTAGACTTAAATATAGGTCGCTTCAAAGGGCGTATGAATTTGTATACGTAGGGTTGCCATGGCATTCTGTTTCCCAGACATTGCCCGGTTATTGGAGCGCCCTGGGATTTCTAAGGTAACCCACCTTCCAGGGTAAAGCCACGGAGAGTGCCATTGGGGTGACAAAGTTTTGGTCTAGAAACTTGATTTGTAAATAGAATTGTATTTTGCGGAACATCGACTCGAAAGAAGAAGGGTAAAACAGGGATGTAATTCGACTAGATGTAATTTGGCTTGTTTATTTATTTTTATCCCTCCGGTCAAGTTTGTCCATTTCCAAAGTTGTCAACTTCCTAATTCGTCCATTCCAAACACGTCATTTTCCTAAGTTGCCGTAGTCTTAATTTTTTCTCTCTCTTCTTTTTAATCTTTAATTTTTGAAGTATATTATATACAACTTATCAATAAAACTATTACTAATGAAAATATAATATATACAGAGAAAGTAAGACGGAAAAAAATTGACAAATTCCTGAGTCTTCCACTTCCGAATTCGTCCATTCCGTATTCGTCTACAGATTAGTCAACTTCTTAATTCGTCCATTCCATATTCGTCTACTTCTTATTTAGTCTACACCGAAAAAAAAAAACATTCGAATTGATAACCTCCTCCTTTTTGAAGTCGGTTAAAAACTGCTTTTCATGATCTATCTAGTGCATAAAAGTTTGTTATTTATGCACTAGTAGATAAAAATATTAACTCGTTTAAATTGCTCAAAGAAGTTAAGTATGTAATATATTTCGGAATATGTTGGAAGGTTTCCTAGGTCTTTAATAATACCCATAGATTAAGATATTATTAAAGACCCAGGTCCCAGACATAAATTTTGTCAAACAAAAGTAAGAAATTGTTCAAATTTTCAGTTGTAACTAACGAGATATTACTAACAATGCGACTGTTTCATTTCCTCGCAATTAACGTAAAAATCAGAGTGAATAACTCGTGCATAAAACCCCGTTGTCTTCGGCGCAGGCTAATTAACGTCTCGGCTTAAATGGCCGGTTTTATGCACTTGTTGTATAATCTAATATTTTTAATACGCCTGTTATTTTCAACAAATCAAACATCTGTCCGATAGCCTATTGTGTAATAGTGTTCATCATCATCATCAATTCAGCCATAGGACGTCCACTGCTGGCCATAGGCCCATCGATCTCCAAAAGGGCCGGTTGGAAGCGGCCTGTATCCAGCGTTTCCCTGCGGTCTCTTTTAGGTCATCTGTCCATCTTGTTGAATAGTGTTATTAATTAGTTAGGTACTTAAATAAATAGGGTGACTATGTTTGGCAGCCCTACCGGGCCGGTGCTAGCCGGTCCAATCCCGAATATTCCGGTTTAAACCGGCTCCAGTTGGTTAGTGCCGGATAACGTACTCTACGTGTACACTGATCACCGGCTCAAGTTACGAAAGTAAAGCGTTTATAGCTAAGGAATATATTGTGACCTAGCTGCGCTCAGTGGTTTCACCCGCGTGGACATTCCATCATGTACATTGTTTCGGGATAAAAATCCTATGTCACTCTCCGGCCCTCCAACGATATCTATGCAAAAATTCACGTCGACCCGTGGCTTTGTTGCTGTGCAAATGAGAAACAAACAAACTGACAAACACACTTCAGGTAATTTGTTATTACATGCGATTTATGTAAATAAATACTGATTGTCATATTAAAATGGACATTATGCAATCAATTTTTTTTTTGATTTTTCAAGTGTGAGTAAGACACTGATTAATATAAATTTGTATAGAAACGTTTTAATGTATACTATAGGAAAACATTTATAACAATATTGGTAATTACACGAGAGGTAAGTAGGTATATAAACATAAAAAAGAAAGTAACAAAACAGCGCTCATTTTGCTAATCATACTTGAAACAAATCTTGGACCCGTTTGTGAATTAAAAATTAACTCAATCCACAACCCTACCACGGTAAATATCCCGTAAATAATCATTAACTTAAGTGAACAACCGTGATAGTTTAAAACAGTAAGTTATCATAATATCGGAGCCGCTCCGCTCATGACTTGGGCCACGGCCGTCGTTCTATTATTAGTGCCAATCGATAATCTGAGTTAAATGTGACAGTGGAGTGTACAGACATACATACAATATGTCTACCATTTATAATGAGACTACCTGCGCCCCGCGGTACCGCACGTATTTTCAACCAACTTCAATAAAAGATATAAATATATGATAATTTACGGGATATTTACCGTGGTAAGGTTGTGGAATGAGCTCCCGATATTTCGGCGCAGTTACATGCACCATGTTCACGGGAAGACTGAAGAATGCGGGTGGTTGGAGAACAGTTCAAAGTTAGGTGCAGACATAACGATCTACCCTCTTTCTTAGTCTTTTGCTACGGTTATCACTGGAACTCGAACTCGAACCTAAGTCCCGACAAAACACACTCACTGTGTCACTGCGTATAGTATTTTGAACACATTGCATGTAACTGCGCCGAAATATCGGGAGCTCATTCCACAACCTTACCACGGTAAATATCCCGTAAATAATCATATAACTTTAGTGAACAACCGTGATAGTTCAAACCAGTGTTTCAATAAAAGAGTTTCTCAATACGACTGTTTTTAGGGTTCCGTACCCATAGAATGTAAACGAGACCCTATTACTAAGCCTACGCTATCTGTCCGTCGGTCTGTCCTACTTTTTAACGGATGTATTTTTCAAACCGTAATAGATACTTAGCCAGTTGGCGGACCAACTAAGAAATAATATCAAAGTCAATAAAACCGGCCAAGTGCGAGTCGGGCTCGTGCACCGTCGGGTGCTGTTCCGTTTCGCACGAATCAGCACCCGCCTCAGAACTAAATTACGGAAGCGACATATGCTAAAAACTTCAAATTACTCAAGAACTATTTTAATTTTAAATAAAACTAATTTACATTAAATTCCATTATACAAATGCCCATTAGAAAATGAATAAATAAATTTTGACGAATTTCCAGACGCGGAGAAAAAACTTAAAACGTCTTTTAGAAAGCCTGTTTTCGCCGAATTATTCTATCGAGAAATGTTTCACCAATCATGTTTCCAAAATTACATTTAATTTAATTGTATACTTAACTATTTATAACCAAAATATTAATTTGTTGCTGTTTGCCATAACCGCGTAAATTGGCATGTGTCCTAATTTTAATTTATTACAAATAACGGGCTTAGCGATGAATATAACTAAATACATTACACATACTGGAAAAATAATTTGAATTGGCTGATAAATCTCTGAGATATGAGTATTTAAAGTTTTAGGTGGGGATAGAGAGGGGATGCTCTATCCTTTTCTCGCAAAGCGTGCGTATAGCATTTGTATGGCGCTCCTGAGGCGTGACGTCACGGCTCAGTATAGTGCGCTCTCTGTCTAGCATGAAATTAAAATGCTTATATCTTATTTATTTTTGAACTAATTTTAATTTTGTTTTTGTTGATGTGCTCTATTTATGATCAGCTTTTTTATGAGGTAATAAAAAAATATTAGTCATCATGCCTATTGATGCAACGCTACCCAAGTTCACGACATATAAACCCTTAAGAAGTTTTCACTTTAAAAAAAGGCAATAAAAATCAATACTAAAGTACCAAGATCTCACGGCCGCAGTATTGCTGACGGAATTACGTTGGCTTTAGCTGGAATAAGGTCGTAAGTGAACACTTCGGTGCAGCGGAATAAGGTCGTAAAGGAGCCGTGTTGCTATTTCCGTCTCTGTTGTTAAATAGAACAGGATGAATATGAGACGGTGATATTTGTTCCAATGTTGCCATTGCTAAAGCAATTGGGCAAACATTACAAAAAAACTGCGGCATACGGCAGCATCTCTATTATCTATGGCTGTGGTATCTATGGAAATTTTCTTACATATTTATAATGTTAGAATTTTCTGGAATAGTTCAAGGGCCGAGAGTTAGTTATTTTTGTGAGTGCTATGCCACTTTTTATCTCAGAATTCGGACGGTTCCTAGGGATCGTCTACGCGGGTGAAACTAAAACTTTATCTAAATTATACTTGACATTGGCTAAATGAACAAGATGTCTGGAGCCAAAACTTAAATAAGAGTACTTATCTCATATTTTTGGAGTAAATATAAAATTTTGCCATTTCGCACAAGAGGGATAGAGCATCCCCTCTCTATCCCCACCTAAAACTTTAAATACTCATATCTCAGAGATTTATCAGCCAATTCAAATTATTTTTCCAGTATGTGTAATGTATTTAGTTATATTCATCGCTAAGCCGGTTATTTGTAATAAATTAAACTTTAGGACACATGCCTATTATAATCGATTTTTTAATGCTGCAGTGGCTATATTTATGCGTATTTTCTAGTAATTCAAAATGATCAAAACGTCTCTAATGAGTTTTTATTACTCTCATAAGAGACTTAAGATATTCTGCAATTATTGATTCATGTGTGAAACACTCGACCTTATTTGAAGATAGATAATAAAAGGTCCATTAACCTAATTATAGAGTAAACTTCGTGACTGGGACACCGTGGGACTTAGGCAAAATGTTTTTAACAGGTTCCACGAAATAATGAATTTTTCAAACGCTACCGGACTGATATTTCTTAAATTTTCTTATTTAACTTTACGAAGACGTCCACTGCTGAACATTGGCCTCCCCCTTTAACCTCCACACTGAACGACAGCCTGCCTTTTGCATCCAATGGATGCCCGCGACTCTCACAATGTCGTCGGTCCATCTAGTGGGAGGCCTCCCTACGCTGCGTCTTCCGGTTCGTGGTCTCCACTCAAGAACCTTTCTTCCCCACCGGTTATCGGTTCTTCGAGCGATGTGGCCTGCCCATTGCCACTTCAACTTGCAAATTTTAACAGCTATGTCTTTGACTCGTCTGGTTCTTTGGCGAATATCCTCGTCCCAGATTCTATCGCGCAAATAAACTCCGAGCATAGCTCTCTCCATTGCCCGCTGTGTGACTCTGAGTTTTTCCAAAAGGCCAACAGTTAAGGACCACGTCTCAGTACCATATGTCATCACTGGCAACACACACTGGTCATGCGGGTTGATGATTTTGCGGATTGAATATTTTGTATTTGTACTTATATGTATTCTGTGGCCTTATAATAAATACAATATACTTATTATATTAGTGTGGTATATATTATGTACGCTGTTATTCAAATGCTCGAGTACCAAGAAGTGTCGGGCGCCGTACGGGTGGAATCCGGAGTCGCGCGTCGCTTACGAAATGTTAACGCGCACCACGCGAACAAGGCGGCAACCGCTCTTTTGTGGTTTAAACTTTAGGCGCTTGCAGACTGCGTAGTACAAGTAGCAAGTAGAAGTTGTAAGTAGCTATTTCGCATCGTCTGCAATGTTTTGCTTAGTGCAAGTGGCTTAGTAGTACAGACGTGCAAAATTTATGTGTTATTTTGCCATTTAATGGTTTAAGATTTAATTTTCTCAAATATAATTAATTACATTAGCTTAAGTGAGAAAATACAGATAACTTTGTATATTTTAATTATCATATGTAATATTATTTTATTTTTTATTATCTTAGAGAAACTAACGGTCTTAATTAACAGAGTTAATAATTAGCCAGAGACAAAGAGGTAAGGTAAGGAATAGTATTAGAAGGTCATGTATCGAATTTATGTTAATAACCTTGTTGTTTTTTTATTCTTTGAAAAAGCTTATCACTCAACCAAGGCTTGGTTGATTTAGTTATGTTATCTAAAGGTTCAATCCCGGGTTTCGGCACCATTTCATGGACAAATCGCCCATGGATACACTTTTTTGATAATAAATTAAATTTTTATTAGACTTGCTTGGTCGCTGGACATGATGGAAGAGGGAGATCACGGAATATATCGACTTATTGTCTAATATTTGACAGTGACATTTCATATGTTTTAAAAGTCGCTTAATTTAAATGTATTTATTTTATTTAAATTAAAAAAAAAATGTTTTAATTTTATTATTCCGAAAACGTAGGACAAACCTAGTAATACATAAAACTAAACTCCATATAAGTTATATACAAACGAACACTAAAATATTGTTGTTATTAAATACCAAGCACATCAACAAAATCGTACGTAGATGTTTTATGAACAAAAATATTTACCATTGTATAAATAAATACTGTATGTATATACGTTTTGGTTTCACTCAATAACAACAAAAATTGTGCACATTTTGCGCATGCCACCTTTTTCGGCTGGAGCGCGTTAAGTAAAGCAAGCAAACGAAGCAAACCCGAGGGCACAGGGTTGGCACTCCTGCACTTTTAATTTTTATGGTAATTTCAAATTATAAAACACTTTTAAAACTATCACGGTTGTTCATTATAGTTATATTGGGAGCTCATTCCACAACCTTACCACGGTAAATATCCCGTAAATAATATTTTTTTATGATTTTACGGAAATAATGCATTTGGTCCACCCAGAAGATGGTCAGACGACCTAAAAGAGACCGCAGCGAAGCGCTGGATGCAGGCCGCTTCCAACCGGCTCTTTTGGAGATCGATGGCAGGCCTATGTCCAGTAGTGGACGTCCTATGGCTTAAATGATGATGATGATACATTTGGTTATGCTTAACACGATTTTATAAGCTTCAGTTTAATTACAAATTAACTAACAGTTAAACAAGTTTTGCAAAACGACTTTTACCTACTTCTAACTGTGGTCAGTATCGATTTTAAACTGCGAGTACAATATAATAGGCATGATGACTAGTATTTTGTTATTACCTCATAAAAAAGCTGATCATAAATAGAGCACATCAACGAAAACAAAATTAAAATTAGTTCAAAAATAAATAAGATATAAGCATTTTAATTTCATACTAGACAGAGAGCGCACTATACTGAGCCGTGACGTCACGCCTCAAGAGCGCCATAAAAATGCTATACTAACACACGCTTTGCGAGAAAGGGATAAAGCATCCTCTCTCTATCCCCACCTAAAACTTTAAACAGTCATATCTCAGAGATTTATCAGCCAATTTAAATTATTTTGTTCAGTATGAGTAATGTATTTAGTTATATTCATCGCTAAGCCGGTTATCTCTATCTCTATCTCTATCTTCTTTCTTCTCATAGTATAAATTAAAGTCGCTTTCCGCGTCTGTCTGTCTGTATGTATGGCCGCTAACTCCTCCTAAACCACGCAACGGATTTTGATGCGGTTTTCACCATCAGTTAGATAAATTATCACGGAAGGTTTATATATATAACAAGCGACCCGCCCCGGCCTCGCACGTAAATTACACCCATGCGAAGCCGGGCGGACGGGTCGCTAGTTTGTAATAATTTAAATATTAGGACACATGCCTGTTATGTAATTGGCAATAGTTTGTACCATCGACCTGATGTGATGATGGAGCCTGAGGATTACTAGTCGTTTATTAGTATACTCACTTCTATCTGCTCTTTATTTAACTTACCTGTGAACAAAAATACAGTTATTAATGTGTGTCGATACTGTCGGTGTCAATAATAAGAAATTTTTTTTACAGACGTGTATCCTAGTAAAGTTTGTTTTTATGGATGTTTGCTCCTCTTTCACGCTGCAACGGAACAACGGATCGACCTGATTAAGGGCCAGAGAGTGACATAGGCTTTTCATCATCATCATCATCACCATTTTTCATCACTACGCGGGTGAAACTGCGGGGCGCAGCACCACCAGTCATGACCACCATTTGACTGTGTCATGAATGATAATGTGTGTGACCATGGGTCGCGGGCATCCAGTGGATGCAGATGGCGACGTCTTCTGGCTGATGATGATGATTACACCATACATGGATATTTAATAAGTCCATTTCGACGACAATTGGACTTTAAGGTCTCGACCTTAAAGTACGCAAATGATTGCCAACTTTTGTCTCGTCTAATATCTAGCTTTGCCCAAAATTTCAATGTGCAAAGAGGTTTGATTATTAATAAGTAGGTACTACCTACATTTTTTTATTATGTTTACGGTTTTTCCATTGCAAAGAAATGTCAAAAGTCAAGTTTTACAAAATATATGTTAATATGTAATAATAATAATAACGCTCGCGCGACAGCCCTGACACAATGACGAGTATGCGCCGTCCGATATTTTTTCACTAGAGAACACAAAAGCTATGGAGTCGAAGTGCATTTTTAAATATTTTAATTTAAATTATTTAGTCTTCATTTGTAGGAGAATATTTGAAGTAATTTTGTAATAGTTTTGGAACAAAATGTATATGATTACTTATTAAACTACTACAGATGTAATTTAAGTAAGTTTAGCAATTTTGTTAAGAAACAAAAGAGGGTAAGGTTACTTTTCAACATTTACTCTTCCACGAACCGGAAGACGCAGCATAGGTAGGCTTCGCACTAGATGGACCGACGACATCGTCAGAGTCACGGGCTGAGAGTGGATGCAAAAGGCAGGCTGTCGTTCAGTGTGGAGGTTAAAGGGGGAGGCCTATGTTCAGCAGTGGACGTCTTCTGGCTGATGATGATGATGATACTTTTCAAATTGGCCTGGTCAAACATACCTATATAATGTCGTTGTGGCCAAACACTTTTATGTCTCATTTAGGTATTTACAACATTTTAAATTAATTATTCGAGTGTACCAATTGCATTTTTTTTGTTGCCTTTATTAACTAAACAAAATACAAGCTAATACTAACACTACAAATACAGTTAGACTGCCCATACAGTGTTGAAGGTCTAAAGACAATCCAAGTGCCCACTATCAGTACCAATTGCTAAAGTTTTTAATATACTTGGTTTAATTACAGTTACATACCTAATTGCGCCTTGAATCCTTCATAACGAGGCGAAATTTATAATGATTTTGTAATTGAATCAATTTGCTTATTTGTAAAATATTATTTTATATTATAAGTCATCTATACTAATATTATGAAGAGGAAAGATTTGATTGAATAGGCTCCGAAACTACTGAACCGATTTGAAAAATTCTTTCACTGTTGGGATGCTACACTATTCCCGGGTGACATAGGCTATATTTTTTTTTCTAGGGATCCTTACTAAAATTCCAATAAAAAAAAAAAAAAAAAAAAGAATAGGATTTACTATTTTAACTTTGTGTGTTTGACAGTTCTAAGACAGGACATCGTCTGTCAGGTCAGCTAGTCAAACATAAATAATTACATTCCGAACTACATCGCAATGTACAGCTACAGTCGGTTCACACTTATGTTACTGGTAGTCGATTTTTACTACACGTTTGACTATTTTGAGTTAAATTTTCTCTTACTTGCGCGACCGCACACTAACGAAACCGGCCAGCGACTGACGCTCGCCGGTGCACACGACGCGTTTGTACACCGACGGATTGGTGCTATTCGCAATTCGCATCGCACCTGATTTATAAGATAGGTCAATACTCAATACATTGTGATGTGATTGCATGTGATGTAAGTATGCAATGTTTTAACGTTGTGAGATAGGGTCTATGATGACATTGGGGGTCTACGTAGTTTTCTAAAATAAATCAATAAAAAGTCTTTATTTCAGGCTTGGAATGGAACCCATATTGTTAAACATAAATTTTACAAATACAAAAGAAAATTAAAAATAGATTATAGAATTTAAAATAGTAGATGGACCCCGCGGTTTCGCCAGCGTGGATTAATTCTTGTATTATTAGCTATCTGCCAGTGACAATCTTATCAAAATCGTTCCAGCCGTTTTGGAGCTAATAGGGAATATACATACGAGTAGATACACACATAGCCTTTCATATATAAGAAGAAAAAGAAAATTAAGTACATATAATTATTTTTTTAAACCCCACGAAAGTTTAACATGGGATTGTTTTATTTTAAATATTTGATTGATTGATTAACTCTTTATTGTTCACACCATGAAATTTGATATAGAGGACAAAAAAACTCTTAAAACTAGTGTAACAACTGGCGGCCTTATCGCTAAAAGCGATCTCTTCCATTCGATCTCATTTGCATATTGGTTTAAAGATAAAGCCTAATCGGTTTTTAAATTTTCTCTGTGTTCTCACTCAGTGTTTTTTTTTTTTCAAAATGTGCTTATAATCTTTCAGAGGGCTCATAATGACGACGGCGTTTTATTAAAAAATATATTCAGCAATAACACGAGTGTCCAAATATTATTGTTATGGTTATTAATATTATTATTTCAGCACGTATAACTACTTCATTAGAACATCCGCAACATCGTTTCATTTTCTAAAACGTATCGCTAATGTTGCCAAAAAAAAAAACAACAGAAAACGTACAAAAGTAGTCTCCATGCCACTGTATTGAACACAACAATAATTCTATCCCTCTCACGCGAACTGGTAGAACAGTCTTCCGTCTCGCTCGTACACTATTTCAGCCCTCCCCGCGCCTCCTATGAAGGGTTCAAGGCGCGTTTAGGTATGTAACTGTTATTAAATCAAGGATATTTAAAAGTTATGCAATGGTACTTGAATAATTAATTTAAAATCTTAAATATAGATGAGGCATGAGTGTTAAGGTTTTTGATTTATTTTCCTATCCTGCTAGTTCCACAAAATTAACAATACGATCCCACAAACGCACGTGAATCTTATAAGACCCCTCTTTTTAACACCTAAAGGAGTGCAGGAGTGGCGCCCTCATTATATAAAGGCATTACAGGTGTAAACATGGCTAAATGAGGCTTTCACTCCCATAGTCACTCGGGCAGGTGATGAAGTGTTCTTTCACTCCCATAGTCACTCGGGCAGGTGATGAAGTGTTCTTTGAACTATTATTTTTGTTAACATATCGTATCATATAAACTCATTTTCGTTAAAAACTGAATTATAATTTATATAATTGTTTGGTAGGTTTGCACCAATCAACATAAAAAACACGAACACATGAACAACACAGTTGGGGGCGCCACTCCTGCGCCTCCTTACCTTAACCTACACACCTAGTTTAAGCTGTTTTAAGTCACGACTTAAACGCTGGCTTATTGAGCCGACGTTCTACAGCTATCACAAATTTATTCAATTTCAATTTGTAATTAGATGAATGTTGTATTGTCATAATAAGTCATTAGGTTGTTACTATGTTTTTTTTGTTTGACATGTTAATTAATTTATTATTATGTATTTAAATAGTTTTTTTTTTCTTTGTTTTTTTTCTTCTGATTGATGACTATAATAATATACACTCTTACAGCCGTACTCAGAGACGTTACTTAAACTAAGGAATACTTAAAATTGCTCTGTCTCGTTTTCATGTGTGACAATTTCCGTCAACGAGAAGTTGACAGAGCAATTTTAAGTATTCCTTAGCTTAAGTAACGTCTCTGAATGCGGCTGTTAGTACTTTAGTACTAGCAAAGATTATTATACTAGGTACTAGGTAATTGTAAGTAATGCAAAGGTATAACTTTTTATTTTTACTATACTTAGTATAAAATGTGTTGTCTACAACACAAACACACACACACAAACATGACATGTAATTAACGTTAGGGACCGTCCATTAATCACGTGAGGCTTGAAAGGGGGGAAGGGGGTTTAGCAAAAATCACGAAATATCACAAGGGGGGAGGGGGGTGTAGTAAGATATCACGTATATTAATTTTTTCGTCAAACGCGCGATTTCTAATCCGAAAAGCGGTGTGTGGTGTGACCTTGCCAATCAAAAACAACCTGCAACCTTTCTGTCTAGACATTTTTATTTTTGTCATGGTCCTTATATTCAGAATAAAATTAGATTATACTTTATACCTGTATTTAAAGATAATATTTAAAAAAATAAGATTCTTTGTAGGTACTAAAAAATAAACGTGATTTTGGGGGGGGTTTAGTCTTAAACCTCACCATGTATCACCAAGGGGGAGGGGGGGTTAAAAAATTCTAAAAAAAAACATCACGTGATTAATGGACGGCCCCTTACCAGTAAATTCACAGAAATCATAAAGTCACGCCCTTATCACTAGTCGCTTTTTCCCACATAGTAACGAACCGTGTCGTACTGTATCAGACACAGCTACATACCCCACCGCGTCCAGAGACAAAGCTCTGCGGGGGCCATGTGACCGCGTCACGTGGCGGATTTTTCTTTTTTTATTGCACTGTTTTTTTTTATTTAAATGCTTATTACCTGCCATGCTGTGGACAGATTTGTGTGGACACGCCCATAAAACTGTTTTTTAAACCTCCGACGCAAACAGAGGGTTGTTATACGTTTAACGTGTTTATTTGTCTGTGGCATCGTAGCTCCTAATTGGCTGAACCGATTTTGATTAAGCTTTAAAGGTGTCTTGTTCGTGAATGTTCTAAGACTTCTTAGGTATGATTCAAAAAAATGTTTACAGCAGTTTGACCATTATTTTGGAACCCCCATTTATTTTTACCCCCACAAATTTTTTTGGTTGTAAAAAAAATATATGTTTTTTTGGAATGGTTGGACTACTACTAGAAATATAAAACAACCTTACCACGGTAAATATCCCGTAAATAATCATATAACTTTAGTGAACAACCGTGATAATTTAAAACAGTGTTTTACTAGAAATATGTTTTCAAATTTGTTCGTTAAATGTGTGTGTCAAATTTTGACACATTTTGTATGCGAATGTTGTCAAAAACTGTTTAGAAAAAAAAAATTTAACAAGCGCCCTTAATTCCAATGACACTATAATCTTTGCAAAATGCAAATCAAGAATTTTACATACAAAAACCTTTATAGGGTTCCGTACCCACAGACCTATATCTAAGTAGACTTCACAAGCTGTCCAAACTGTATGAAAACTAAGCGTATCACATTTTTCGTACCTAAAAGTGAAAAGAAATATGTTTATTCTGTCGACCAACTCTATTTGCGGTATTCTTACAACTCAGTATTGCACAATTACCCATTCTCGTTTCAAACTGACACGTGTTGTCGCGGCACCGTACGAGCAGACTGATTTTAGCCGGACTCAATTATGACTATTAATCATAATTCGGTATGCTAAAAAAAATTAACCTATGCCAAAACCATTTCGAGATTTTATGTTACTAACCCTTATTTTTCTACTCCGACCTTTTAAAACAATAAGATGCCATTTATTTTAACATAAAACTAAGAAATCATTCGACTTTCATTGACCTCTAAATGACGTCACATTGTAGCATTTTATTTTCTGTACCTTTTAAGAATAAAAATATTATACATTTGACACACTGTTCGTCACACAGAATACAATATTTTTTCATTTCTGTGGTTTAACTGTCTGGTTTTTTTCAGGGCTGCCAATATGGGGTGCTTTTTTGGGCTTCTCAACGCAACGAAATTTTGTGCTATATGGTGACGTCACATAATTTCAATTTTCAAAAAAAAATTGTAAAATACCTTCTCAATAGAAAACAAAAATATTGAAATTGGTTTCTTAAAATAGCCTTATCTACGAAATAAAAATATAAAAAAAATACTTTACATACCGAATTGTATTGGAAATATGACATGCAATTTAGGTCGACATGGCGTCTACTTGGATAAAGGTCTGTGTCCGTACCCAAAGGGTGAAAACGGGACCCTATTATTTTTATTTTATTTATTAAGGAACAGTAAACAGCTATATTATATAATGTACAATAATGTGGATAGATTAATAAACTTAATAATAATACAGCCAACAACACTATTCACGGATTAATTACAGAATTATATAAATTTACCGCTAGGAGTAGCTAGCTTGCAATAAATAATATTGTAAAACAATTTGTATTTAATGTATATAAAATGGCAGCATCATTTTATCAAAACTGTATTAGCAAACGTCATGTGTATTCGTTGACAGTTGACTGCTGACAACTGTCAACGAACACAGTATATAAGTTGCGGTTGCATTACAATCGCCCTCCCCGATCCGACTGCTCCTAGCAATAGGAAATATTCAGTTTTTGGTACAGACGTCGGTTACCAGAGGCACACACACACACAGCGATCCCGCCGGCAGGATCGTAGACCCACAGGATCTGTTAGAAGATCGGTTAGATTCTCTCCAAATAATCATTCAGTTCAACAAACCGTTAGGGCTCCAGGGCACACCCCCTCTGGGGTGCCTGGGCAAGTCTGATTCCCACTCCCGGCGACGGCCCAAGCCGAGGTTCGTACCTTCGAGGTGCCCTTGTGCTAGTCGCCTATAAACTTAACCACCAAGTTATGCCGAACGCACTCTGCGTTCGCTAACTAGTCCGGTCAAGCTGTAGAGGCCAAAAGGCCAACAGTAAAAGTCAATCATAAAAAAAAAAAAAAAAAAAAAAACAATCGCCCTCTTTCGGTTCTCGAACCTCGAAGCGAGAACAAGTGTAAACGAATTGTGTGTAAAATAGTTCAGGAGGTGATTTCTTGGCTAAAATGCTAACAATATTATGCATATGTTTTTTGTTTTCTAATAAGACCTAAAACACAAAAATTAAAAATTTATGTTTTTATAAAGTTTAAACAACTATTAATTAACATAATAATAACAATATTGTTTCATAATATGTACTGAAGTTATGAGGAGAGCTGTTGAAGTACTGCTGATTTAAATTTACCAGCAAAAATTACGAAGCCTACGCTGTATGTCTGTCTGTCTGTCCTTTTAACGGCTGTATTTTTCGAACCGTACCTAATAGACGTAATTTACATATATTGTAATTTTATGTTTATGTAGTTGTGTTATAATTAACCTTGTCTCAGGTCATCATAAAATAAATATGTATTACCTACATTTATGTACATAAATAGCATCAATATATATTTTCATTACTCATACTCGGAAAGTAGGTCTGAAGTTGGCTGAGGAGCGGGTTGAAAGTAATACATTTCAACCCTAGGGAGAACCACTTTCAACTGACAGTGACAGTTGACAAATGACAGTCACTCAAATTATTTAAAAAAAATGTTCCAACTTTGTTTTTTTTTCTCCTCAGAGGATTATGGTCCCGCACTTTTCGTGCATTCGCCAGTGCCAAAAAAAATGGCGGGAATCCGATCTTCATTGTATAGTTTTGTTTATACTTCCGTATAGCAGATTTATATTAACACAATGAGTTCATCTCATTCCGATATGGATTTAACTCTTGATTTCATAAGAGAAGACGTTAACGGCCTCATATACCAAATTTGACGGTTTTAGATCAATGTTATTCAGTTAAATTACAATATTTGAGCTGGAAAAAAATACATGTCACAGATACATCTGTGTTTGAGTTTATGATTTGGTTCAAAACACGATAGAATAAACTTTCCTCGAACAAAAAAAAATCTGAAACAAAGTCGATTCAGTTTATTTTTTTTCGTTTTATGCTCTAATGAAAGCTCGTAACAACCTGGAAATTGCATGTACCGAAAGGCAATCTTATTCAACATTTTTTTATTTGGATAGATTTTTGATAGTGAATAGTTTCGTTTTTTAGTGAAATTAAAAGCGTAAAAAGGTCGCAAGAATTTTCGCGCACCGCGTTCAGTACCGCGCCAGGCGTCATCGAGGTCGGACCTATGTTCGTTTTTGTCGTTGCACTCCCCCCGCGGGCGTCCTGACTCTAGCGTGGCAAAATACATCGTCGCTATAACTTGGCGGGGGCTGAGGGAGCGTTTTGTTGCCTACGCGACTCGGATAAGAGGCCGTTAAAGCAGTTTGTATTCGTAATGAATAACCCCCTTATTAATAAACGTGGAGTAATCTTTGTTTTGTCTTTTTCTCTCTTTCAAATTTTGAACTCGATCGAAAAAGACAAAAGGCGGTGTAACTATTCCGAGGCTACTCTACGTTTATTAATAGGGGGGTAAGTGTTTACCTCGGGGTTAAAGACTTATTTAGTCCCTCGAACTATTAGCGGCCTCGCTACGCTCGGGCGCCAACTATTAAATCGTTAGTTTGTATTATTTCTTCTTATCTTAGAGCGATGTTAGCCGACCGGTAGCATGTGAGTGTTACAATCTGACGGCACCCGGTTCGATCCTCGGCCCTGCACTAGTGACTTGCTTACCACTTACTAACCAGAGCTATATGTTCCGCACTTTAACTTGAGAAAAAGGGTCTTGACAGACGGACAGACAGACGGATAACGAAGTGATCCTATAAGGGTTCCGTTTTTTCCTTTTGAGGTACGGAACCCTAAAAAGAACGGAAAAATTGGACGGTGTGGGATTTCCAGCTTTACAAGATGAGCTTTAGCGGGTTTTAGTTAGTGAATATGGGCCGTGAAGCGTGGCGCCATCGTCCGGCCCGCCCGCTCGTTCCGTCAGTGTGAGTAGACGCACACATTAACACACAGTACACATTAGTTGGCCTGGTACCCTCATTGATAAGGTTTATGTTCTCTGATAACAGTTACTGCTTATTGTTTTAGTATATGTAGAGGAAAGTCACCAAATATGGAATAGTATCCTAATATGGAATTCCTTCATTTCTCTAAGACTTAAGTATGAAACGCAACACTCGACCATCTTCTGTTTCATTCGGTCTACTACCTATCTAAGACTTAAGTATGAAACGCAACACTCGACCATCTTCTGTTTCATTCGGTCTACTACCTATCTAAGACTTAAGTATGAAACGCAACACTCGACCATCTTCTGTTTCATTCGGTCTACTACCTATCTAAGACTTAAGTATGAAACGCAACACTCGACCATCTTCTGTTTCATTCGGTCTACTACCTATCTAAGACTTAAGTATAAAACGCAACACTCGACCATCTTCTGTTTCATTCGGTCTACTACCTATCTAAGACTTAAGTATGAAACGCATCACTCGACCATCTTCTGTTTCATTCGGTCTACTACCTATCTAAGACTTAAGTATGAAACGCAACACTCGACCATCTTCTGTTTCATTCGGTCTACTACCTATCTAAGACTTAAGTATGAAACGCAACACTCGACCATCTTCTGTTTCATTCGGTCTACTACCTATCTAAGACTTAAGTATGAAACGCAACACTCGACCATCTTCTGCCTATCTACCTATTCTACCTATCGCCTATAGGTAGTAGACCGAATGAAACAGAAGATGGTCGAGTGTTGCGTTTCATACTTAAGTCTTAGAGAAATGAAGGTATTCCATATTAGGATACTATTCCATATTTGGTGACTTTCCTCTACATATTATTATTTTCTTTAGCACTGTTTTTAAGGTTTCAGCAAAACGGACGTTAACCGACTGTAACGGCCATCTCTCATTGTTAGACATTTCGATAGCCCGTTGGTCCAGTTGTAGTGAGCCTGCCTTCTGAGCTTGGGGGCGTGGGTCCGATTCCCGCCTAGGACAAACATTCATGTGATGAACATTTGTGTTTGTTCTATATCTGGTTGTTAATATCTATTTAAGTATGTATTTAAAACTATATATGTATGTATATCAGTCTCTGGCAGCCATATCACAAGCTTTGCTTAGTTTAATAAATTTAATAGAGTTCTAAAGGGTAGGGAAACGTATTTGTGATGCCTCTGGTGTTACAAGTATCCATAGGCGACGGTGATTGCTTACCATCAGGCAGACCGTCTGCTTGTTTGCCACCTGTGGCATTTAAAAAAAAAAAAAAAAATGTGGTCAGATGACCGTATGTGAATAAATGTCCCGAATATTTATTTATTTAATGTTAGAGGAAAAAAGATTATCGAATTGAAAGACGTATTGAGAATTATATTTCTGTGATAAATAAATAAATATATATATTTAGGATATTTTTGCACACATGGTCACCTGACCCCAAACTAAGCAAAGCTTGATCGTTCTATTTTTAACCGACTTCAGAAAAGAAAGGGTTCTCATTTCGTTTTTAGGGTTCCGTACCCAAAGAGTAAAAACGGGACCCACTACTACTATTACTGACACTATTACTACTACTGTCACTATTACCAAAGATAATTTAGTAATAGCTATTACTAATTACTAAGCCTACGATGTCTGTCTGTATGTCCGTCCGTCCGTCTGTCCTACCTTTAAACGGCTGTATCTTTCGAGCCGTAATAGAGAGCCGTAGAGAGTTAGTTAGTAATTTTCACAGGATATATTATAATGGTAGGGGCCGTCTATTAATCACGTGATTTTTTTTTGCATTTTTAACTCCCCCCTCCCCCTTGGTGAGGTTTTAGACTATTGTTTGTGTATTGATTGTGATATTTCGAGATTTTTGCTAAACCCCCATCCCGGTTTTACCACCGAACCGGCCGCCATCGCCAAAAATGCCATCCGCACATTGTAGATGCGTGGAAGACTCGCACTGTTCGATTTGATCGATTGTTTCTGCCACGCACCTGTAAGTTGTGGAATGGCTTACCTTCGGTTTTTCCTCCGAAATATAATTTGGACTGCTTCAAACGAAGGGTGAATAGAGTCCTCAAAGGTAGGCAACGCACTGACAATGCCCCGGGTATTGTAGGTGTCTATAGGCGGCGGTGACCACTTACCATCAGGTGGCCCGTTGCTTGTTTGCCAATTATTCTATTTAAAAAAAAAAAACACCCCCCTTCAAGCCTCTCGTGATAATGAACGGTCCCTTACGACGGATTAATTAAGAAATAATAAAAAAGTCAAAACGTAAAAACAAAATGGGGATCCCCATACAACAAACGTATTTTTTAGCTCTAGTGCTGAAAAATAATGTAAAATACATACTATATATATTTTAAAAACCTTATAAAATAAATCATGCTGTATTAAAACTAAGGTCACACCCTGTATCGTAGCATACATCCATACAGCTACGAGAGAAATTACTTCCATACATTGATATTTATGCCGCTGACGCGACTTGCGTTGCAACTCGGCTCGCTACAAACAGTTTTGCATAAAATGTGAACAAAGAAAGTAATTTTTTTTTTGTAGAGCTGTAATATTATTCGTCTAAATACATTTACGGCTTACAAGACAAGTGACGTTATTTGTAGGTGTAGTGCGCTCTCTGTTCTGTATATCTAGACATCATCATCATCATCATCTCAGCCGTAGGACGTCCACTGCTGGACATAGGCCTCCCCCATCGATCTCCAAAAGGGCCGGTTGGAAGCGGCCTGCATCCAGCGTTTCCCTGCGGTCTCTTTTAGGTCGTCTGTCCATCTTGTGGGGGTCTTGTCATCATATCTAGACATGGTGTAGCTGTATATCTACTCTAGACATAAAAATTCTTACAATATCTTCGTAACATTTCAAGACATTTAAATTTTGTTGTGGTCAGCTTAAGACACTAGCTGTTGTCCGCTACTTCGTACGTGTAGACTTTCATATTATACACTTTCAAACCCCCTTTGCCCCCCTTAATTTGTCCCTCTCGCAAAATACTTTTTTAATGGCCTTCATTGCATAAGGTATCTACATGAAAATTTCTGCTTTGTCAAGTTTTCAAGATTTCGAGATAAGACAGCGCGAGTGAATTAAATGATTAAAATTAATCCTATCGAGTGAAACGACAGTTACAACATGGGGTTCTTCAAAAGGCGAGTTAATAGAGTTCTAAAGGGTCGGCAACGTATTTGTGATGCCTCTGGTGTTACAAGTATCCATAGGCGACGGTGACTGCTTACCATCAGGCAGCCCGTCTACTTGGTTGCCACCTATAGCATTAAAAAAAAAAAAACACACTAATCTATAATGACGAAACATTTTAAATAAATAACGTAATGGATTACCGTGATAGCATGACGCGCCATAGTGATAACACGAGTGCAAAATTCTGTTATCAATAAAATAAATCATCATACGTTTGCTATTTTATCTAATGTTATATGTTATATTAGCATCACAAAATCTAGGTTTGTATAAAATGTATGACTTAGTAAAAAATACGCTCAAAATTGAAAAAATATTATAATATTACGCAATATGTATAAAACTATTTTCACATTATTTTCTGTTAAGACTTTGGAATTAACAAATTATAGTTTATGTATATTAAAAATAATACCAATTATTATTGGGCAGTCTAACTGTATTTGTAGTGTTAGTTTTAGCTTGTATTTTGTTTAATTATTAAAGGCCCTTGCCCAGTAAAAAAAATAAAAAAAATATTGAAAAACATAAAATTACAATCGTGTACGTATTTAACTAAAATTTAAGCTAATTTTATCAGTTAATAGTACATTATAATGTTATTGTTGACACAAATAAAGTTGCAATGTTATGTCAGTCAACCGTGCAGGCAACCTTTAATACACAGTTACACACACACAAATCTAATTCGATAGTCACGCACACACACGTCAGTAGAACTCTGCCATACAAATTGCCGCTTCACCACTTAAGAACAAAGTTCACATTCAAATGGCAGCTTTGAGGATATAATCCCTTTCATTTTGAGGGTAGATTTAGAGGATCGTGAGCAGAATCTCGTATGTTTGCTTTTGAAATTACCACTTTAATACTTTGAGTTTAAATTCGATTTTATTGGAGCTGTAACTTTACTACCCAAGTCTTTAATTCTAATACAATAAAGTTCAATATGGTTTGAATTGGGGTTGTCACGTTTAGTGGGGAAGTGACGTAATATGGGTAATTAACGTTTCGTTTTTATTTGAGTTAAAGATATTTTTTTTTAAATCGTTTTGATCAATTATAGTCGTGTACTTACGTGGTTTTGGATTTAGAATCGAATATCAATCGTCATACGTCACATTAACAAAAAAGCTTGTTTTTATTTTTATTAGAACGTCGGTCAAGTTGTTTTTGTAAAAAAATTGTTGTAGCTCGTTGCACCCTTCGACTAAAATAAAATGAATGGACGGCCCTAACCATTGAAATTGCTCAGTAAAAACGAGTCAAAACCGTTGGACATTTACTTCAACACCTAATTAGAAAAATGTACAGTATATTTGTTACTACAAATTGATCCCGGTTTTATTTGTGTATTTACACTTCGGGAAAGCAAATGAATGCATAATTTTGTCAGATGTTTCGTTATCACGTAACAATAGACACGTGTTGCACTTCCTACGGCTAGAGACCGACTGAAACGAAATGAGAGCCGGCGCTCATATTGATATCTTAAAAAATGCGGTTCTACTGGGCCTGTCCATTCATTTTATTTTGGTCGAAGGTTGCACCCATATAAACGAAACGTCAGTCATTCAAAATCAGTTAGCAACTGTGATGCGGAGTGCGACGCGTTGGTCTAAATAAGAATGTTGATTCAAGGTTCACTCATATGCCTGGTAACAGATTTTCCTTCTCATTTCCGTTCTATTTACTTCTCTTTTCTGTGGTCTCACTAATATCTTTAAATGCGTGTCTACCCTCTGTCTGATTTTTAGCTTTTTGGTGGAGGTTATTTTTAACCCCCTGGCTCAACGCATTAGCATTGCCATTCAGCGTGGTAATGCCACCAGCATGCTGGGTACGCTGCCAACTGGTAGTGGGCTTGAGCATTTGGATTGTCTTTAGAGCTTCAACGGTCTATGGGCAGTCTAACTGTATTTGTAGTGTTGGTATTAGCTTGTATTTTGTTTAGTTAAAGGGAAGGGAAGGGAGGGGGAAGAATTTTTTTTATGGTCAAGTACCATTAAAAAAACCCTATAGATACATATTAGTATAAGTACAAAAGATTTACTCCGCGAAATCATGAATTACGTAATTTAGTAATTAACATTTTATGTGGTGGTACGGAACCGTCAGTGCGCGAGCCCGACTCGCACTTGGCCGGTTTATTTTATGGGAACGCGCGTCACCGCACCTAGCCCTTGGCCCCGATGCATGATGTTTTACAAAACTGTTTGTCACTACAGTATACGTAACTACACGTATTGTAGTGGTGAAACCGGCTAAGTGCGAGTCGGGCTCGCGCCCTGAGGGTATCACCACAAAATACAATAATTATCAATTTAAAAAAACCGACTTCAAAATTAGTAATATATGGAATTTCAATTCAGTGAAAGAAATGATAAGATCGTCCAAGTAATTGAATTACCAGTTATAACTTGGTAATGAACAGAAATTTGTCACAGACTCGCACTTGGCCATTATTTATTATTTGTTGTTTTACTTTAGAGTGTGTACTATCATCATGCCAAGTTTGACGCTTGTACGTATTACTGTTTTTACATTACAGTTAATACAAAAATACGTAAAAAAATATTTAATAAAAATTTGGTACGGAACCATACCCTGGAGCTGGGTACAAGCTATAATACGTATAACACGTATTATGTACGATTCCTGTGAGAATGTGGACGCGGGTGGAGCCGCGCGGCGCAGCTAGTATCGAATATATACGTGATGCGTTCAATCGGTGCCAATATTCTGCAGTGGCGTGGGATGTCTCAGTAGCGACAGCAAAAACACTTCTTGCAAGAAGTGTTTTAACTTTATGACTTTTTTTATTATTTCTTAGTTAATCCGCCGTAACATTACATATTCTGCGAAAATTTCAACTTTCTATCTATTACGGTTCCAAAGATACAGCCCTTAATAGTAATGGCTGACCAAAATTATTTTGGTCAACGTTCACTGCTGAACAAAAGCCTCTCCCCCTTAGAGTATATAATTATACCCTATCAGTATTACCCTTTGCACCCCCGACGCAAACAGAGGGGTGTATAAATTTAACGTGTGTATCTGTGTGTCTGTCTGTGACATTGTAGCTCACAAATGGCAAACTCAGTCATTTATTAGTAAATTTAAATTTACAAGATATATATAAAATTGTATATTAATAAAATTATATACATACTATTAAAAAATTAAATACAACAAAAAAAATATCGGCTGAAACAATTTTTTTGTTTGTTTGTTTGTAAGGTGACTTGATCGAGAGTGTTAGTAGCTATAATTCATTCGGTTCGGCCATTCAAAGATAATCAGCTCTTATATCGAAGGATTAAAAATACTTTTGTAGTGTTTTTCTGCTGTCTCTACAAAGAGAACGCGAGTGATGGATTTTCGCAGAACCAAGTAACAAAAAAACTTCCATTTCGAAGCTTCTAGAAATTTATCGATAATATAGTTGTACTAGCAACGGCCCGCGGTTTCACCCGCTACCCTACGAAACCAATATTTTTCCGGGATTAAAAAAAACTGGGCGACGCGAGTGAATCGGGTTTTTTCTAGGCTAACATGCTCCACAGTTTAACATCATCGTTTAACATCAGGCGAGGAGGCGTTAAAACGTAAACCTGTTATTAATAAACCGGCCAAGTGCGAGTCGGGCTCGCACACTGTGGGGGGGCCGAACCGCCTCAAAATTCAATAACGAAATTACCAGTTCTAACTTGGTAATGAACAGAAATTTGTCACCGACTCGCACTTGGCCATTATTTATTATTTGTTGTTTTACTTTAGAGTGTACTATAATCATGCCAAGTTTGACGCTTGTACGTATGACCGTTTTTACATTAGAGCTAATACAAAATGCGTTTGTTGTTTGGGGACTCCCCTTTCGTATTAACTTTTTGACTTTTTTATTATTTGTTAGTTAATCCGCCGTAACATTACATATTCTGTGAAAATTTCAACTAGCTGTCTATTACGGTTCGAAAGTTATTGCCATTAATAGGTAGGTCTGACAGACAGACAGACAGTAGGCTTAGTAATAGGGGCCCGATTTATCCTTTGGGTACGGAACCCCAAAAAGAAACCAACAAACATCATTTTCGCATTTTATATATATACTTGTTTTATATATATATATGTATAATATAATTTTGGAGATCGATGGCCTATGTCCAGCAGTGGACGTCCTACGGCTGAAAAGATGATGATGATGATGATGATGATGATATAAATATTATAATCTTAGTACCTATACCTTACTTATCTTAACATAGAGAAAATCTGAAAAGTAAGTTTATCAAGTTTATTATATTCAAATGTTGGTACCTAGTAGGTATCGTTAAAAATATAATACAGCAGGTTGGCAGCCCTGCCGCGGCACTGGTAAATAACTGCTAAACCGGAAAACTATGGAGACTTTTTCGTTATTTAGTTTTAAGAACAAAGAACTTTTTATTATTATTTATTATTATTATTTATTTATTAAAACATTACATCTAGTACATTACATCTACAACTTAATAGTTATAGCCCCGTGCCCAGTTGGTAGTGAACCTGCCTTCTGCGCTTGGGGGCGTGGGTTCGATTCCCACCTAGGACAAACATTTATGTGACGGACATTTGTGATTGTTTTATATCTGGCTGTTAATATCTATTTAAAAATATATGATTAGTTGTAGTAGTAGTAATAGTGTGCAAAAAAATGACACATCATCATTATCATCACCAGCCTCTGATTTTTTTATTCAGTAATACGTAATTATGACATTAACTTTACTTTTATTTTACACTTAGTGTGGTATTTCAAACACCTGTCTGACCGATAGCCTATAATATTGCTAACCACTATTCGACAGTACCACCGCTATTAAAATTCGATTTTACGAGCACATTCTAGCTTGGGTATAAATTTCTTGGTCTCTAGTTACGCTCAAACTGAGATGTTAGATAAAAAAAACCCTTGACAATCTTTATAAAGTAGGCAAAATTTTGAAACATATTCATGAAATGGCACAATTTTTTTGAGATATGCGTGATATCTTGTATCGGCAGATTAAGTAATAGTCACTGCGGTTTCCGTTATCTTCGCGGACACCAAAATACCTATTCACTTTGGACTACATTGGTATTATTATTACAAGTACAGTCGATAGGAAAAGAATATTCCGTATTTTTAAGGGCTGTATAATAGGCCCACCAACACAATTCATGGACGATCGTGAAAACTTGTGTCGAAGCGAAGCTGAGGCCAGCATACGTGTTTCCATAAATTCTCAGTTGCCGTTAAGCCCTTTTCTGAACTTTTCATTAATTTTCACGTAAAAATTTGCAAATGCTTATCAAGACAAAGTACACAACCAACTATAAATATAAGTACCGTGAAAAAGACAGCCACGTCGAAAAGTCCGGCTTACATGCAAGTAATTACTGTATTTAAAAAAAACTAATAATATAAAACTAATATAAACTAATATAGGTAGCAAGCCAACTGCTAACCGTTGCGATTATGACAACACTTCTCTCTAAGAGGGTGGTCTTTGTTTACTGGTTGATGATCTGTTTATGTAGCACATATTTTTTACGCACTCATTTACTCAATATATATTTTTAAACATAAAACTAAATAGGTTTTTTTAAATTATTGAAACAAATAAATCAACTTTTCTTCCCGCCAGTACACGCCCGTTAATTCTTATCAGTTATTTGTGTAGAATGAACTCTAGATAAGATAGCGGAGTGACTACGGACTAAACGACTTTCTGGACTATCCATTCAAACACTTAGTTTGAGTTGTGGCTTGTTTTACTTGTTTGAATTTAACCCACCATATTTATAAACGCACATAAGTTATTTAAGCACTAAATAGGTCACTGATGTAGGCCCGAGGATCCATCGCTCAACAACGGTGAAGGAAAACATCGTGAGGAAACCGGTATGTCCATGAACCTCAAAAGTTCAAAGACATAATTATGACATTCCCCAAAATGCACTGGTCCAGCATGGTGGATTAAAGCATTTAAGGCCCACCCCCTCTCTTTCTCTCTCTCTTTGAGATAAGCTCGATGTGTTCCAGGTTCCAGCGGTGGGAACATGATATGGTTATAATGACGATGATGATTATAAACTCATTAAAAATACCTCGAATCTTCAAATTAAATATGCAGGCCGATTAAAAAAAAAAGTTTGTTACCTCAGAACTCCGTCATTTATTATTACAAATTTCGTCTTTTTTTATTTGAAAGGTTGACTGCATGGCCCCATAAAAATTTCATCAAAATCGGTTTAGTAGTTGTGTTTTTAAATCAAAATTACTGGGAAAATATGTCATTTATCAATGTAAACGAAATTGCGTATTTATTCATTTTTACGTCGGTATTTTAAATTAATAATTATATACCTACCTAGTTACTAAAATTATTGCTATTTTTATTTGATTTATTTTAAATTAAATTTTATTATTGAGATAATAACGATACGTCATATGATCAATTACCTCACACAATAACAGTTTTTTTATTTTTTTTTATTGTAATAATAAATAAAATAAATATTTAAAAAAATTGTTGTATTTATTGAGATTAACACGGTCAAGCCAATTACATTAGTATCTCACAAATGAATAATTATGCATAACAATAAAAAATAAGAAAGGAATTAAATTAATTACAAAAACAAAAACAAGCTCACAAAGAATAAAAATACAAAAATACAAATGTCAAGAATTTTACATATGTCATAAATAGCATCACTTTTATTTAAGACTGTCAACTAAACAATAAGCATCTCATCACCTAAACAAAAACATTTAAAACAGATATCCGTAAAGCCCAAGATCATTTTAGCACTGTTATACTCGTATTAGTTATATGTGTGTCATTTTAAGAAATAAAAAGTTTTAGTCCAAATTCCACTCCACAGCACTTCGTGTTTAAAAGTCGTCACATGGCAACGCGAAGTATGTATTGTGCGCTCGCCTCGAACGGTTTTGATACTTAAGAATTGTGGTATTATTATTACTTTTCCATATTTTAGTCTTAAATAAATTCTAAAATATTAATTATCATATTGTGGTTCATATAATGGCTCTAATCAGATTTCAGGCCATATGAAGGCTATACTATCCCCAAGCCGCCTGCCAAGCGTGGGGATTATGGCAACACCCCTCTCTACGAGGGAGGCCTTTGTTCAGCAGTGGACGTTTACAGGCTGATGATGATGATGATGAAGGCTATGGCTTGAAAGATTCCAAAACTTATACCAAAGAATACATATTTATTATTGCTTTTCATTATTTTTGTTTTAAATAAATTCTAAAATAAATGGCTCTAGTCAGTGTTTAGGCCATCTGAAGGCTATGTCTTGATAGATTCAAAAACGTATAAAAGAAAACATATTTTTAACGACCATGTTTTAATATGTTTACTAATAATGTAGACAAGACAGTATTAAAAAGGTTGAGCTCTCGAAAATATATTATCGTGAGTGGAATCGGAATCGGAACTAGTTAAAATCGATTTATCCGATGAAGTGATGTACTATCTTTATCGGAATTATCAAATATTTTATCGTTTTATTACATTATCAACTTGCGATAGTAAATTGTCATCAATCAAGCAAGAGGCGCATGTATTTTTTTAGATAAACTACCAATAAGCTCTGGGTATGCTCATTTTTCAAATAAAATTTATAAAATGGAATAGCTGATTGAATCAGGCGTCAGTGCAGAAGTCTATGTTTTATTTGTATATGACGAAAAAACTGTAGTGTAATTAATAATTTATCCCAAAACCTTTATTGTACTTGAAGCGATAGAGAATCGAACTGGAATTCAAATCATGTTCTTCCTGGATCTACTGCTCAACCATATTGACCAATTTTGGTAGTTAGTTCCTTTCATTTGTCATTCGCTAGGGTTGTGTACATTCATTGTAATGTTTCTCGTTATTAATAATATTAGTTCTTTATTTAATTGATGTAATCAGTATTAAGGAATATCAATTATTATACTATCAGTCTCACACCATAGATAGAATTGTGACATTTTATGAATTTTATAACATGAAGATAACAGAGACGTCATCATCATCATCAGCCAGAAGACGTCCACAGCTGAACATAGACCTCCCCCTTTAACCTGCACACTGAACGACAGCCTGCTTTTTGCATCCACTCTGCCCACATCCACGGATGCCCGCGACTCTCACAATGTCGTCGGTCCATCTAGTGGGAGGCCTACCTACGCTGCGTCTTCCGGTTTGTGGTGTCCAGGTCCACCGAGACGTAAAATACTTATAACTATTTTATTAGAATACCTATTCATAAAAATGTAGTGGGCAGTGGACTAAATAGATTAGGTTGTTAGTTTTGATGTTAGTATGTTTTGTTAAGTATGTATATACATTTTGTACATTATTTATATTGATTTGAAGTAGTTTTAGGTATTTATTCGTTGTTATAATTCCCATGTGCAATAAAGGTCAGATTTATACCTGTTAAATATAAAATAAAAGATTTTTGTTTGGTTAAAAAACATGAATAAAAATGACAAATTAATAAAAACTTGAATCTATTCGAAACGATCAAAACAGCACAGTCGCTGTACAGAATCCTACATCTACAAAATTACTGTACTTCCCTCAAGGGATTCCCACGGTTATCGACTGGGAATAAGGCTCATTTTCGCGTGAAGTACCTAAAGGAGTACATATTGGAGTGTGCCTTAAGTATAAACAAAATAATTTATGTAATTTTAAAAGCTTGTAGTAAAACGTAGGAGAAATGGAAAAGATGCTAATTAATAAGAAATTGGTCGGGTTGTAACCAAAGTTTTATTTATTTTTTCGGAAATATGTCATATGAAATCCTAATCACCCATCGATTTATATATAACAAGGCAACAAAGTTATAGTAAACGCATTATCATCTGAGTCATCAGGTCATAAATCATTGTCTGTCTATCTCGCTCGCACTTACAGGTCTTATGGTATGACGTTTATTGCTCGACGACTCAGTTGGTAACGCAATGACTATAGTTACTACTCACTAGGGACTTTAGCTTTGTGACAACGCACAGCCCCGGTATTGTAAAGCCTAAAAGCCTTAACCTCAGATAAGACAAACGAGGGAGATCTTCCAGTACAATTTTCGTATGTGTTCAAATGTTTCAGTGTTTAGAAACTTAATAAAATTTAATTTGAAGTTATTCGAAACGATCAAGACAGCACTGTCACATCTACATGTACAAAAGGTAGAATAGGCCTACTTTGAGAGAGAGAGAGAGAGAGAGTGAGAGGGAGGGAGAGAGGACGAGACCTAATCCTTGCTGGCCCCGTGCATGTAATGAATGCACAGAAGAGAGATTTTTTACGTTTACTTTTCTTTTCTGTGGTGGAATGTCATAATTTCTTTGATCTTTTGAGGTTCTTTGACATACCGGTTTCCTCAAGATGTTTTCCTTCATCGTTGTTGAGCGATCCCATCGAAATCTCACATAACTTATTTGAGTACTAAATAAGTCAATGGTGCAGAGCCGAGGATCTTTACTAACCTCCCCGATCAATTGAGACAGTCTAGTTGAGCTACGTCACGTTTGAAATGGTGGTTAAAACTTTACTAATGAAAAGCCAGTATTATTCTCTAGAACATGTTTTATTATTTTAGATAGATAGATAGATAAACTCTTTATTGTTCACACCACAAATTTCATACACACGATAAAACAGCTTAAAAACTAGTGCAACAATCGGCGGCCTTATCGCTAAGAGCGATCTCTTCCAGGCAACCTTAGGATGGATTTTTATTTTAATGTGGGTAGCTTACCTAAGATATTAATGTTATAATTATTATGAACGATTGTGATGATAACATTCGCCTAGAAAATAATGATACGTATTTATTGTAAAAGCTGACGGCTCTAAGTACATGCAATATGTCTAGAGTGAAAAAAAAATGAATTTTGATTTTTTTGCATTCAGTGACAAATAAAAATTAAATCGCTCCCGCCACCTCTTGTGCCTTAACACAATCCCCAACAGTAATTTCATCCATGAAATAGTTGGCGTTACCAAATAGGGATTAGAGCGAGAGAGCGAATCCAGCGCCGTGCGTGAGAGCGAGACGGAGGATCTTCGTAGAACCCGCTCTCGATTTTTGAGGTTTCCTTGGATATACGGTTTTTGGGGATCCGCGGTTGGATTTGGTTCGTAGGATGGTTTCTTTTTATATATTTATTTAACTAGCTGGTACCCGCGACTTCGTCTGCGCAGGATTAGTAAGTACTTCGAGTATCTTATTTCAAATTTAAATTATAGCTATACTTCGTTCGCAATTCTTAGATATTTTATGTAAACAAAGAAATGTCACGAAGAGTCACTGTCTAAGTGACATGCCAGTTGCTTTATTTTAAAAGATTTTTTTCCGACTTACTTGACAATTATCGTTTTATTTTGGACAATTCACACACTATCTTTAAAAATTATAGCCTATGTGTTATTCTAATGTATAAGCTATATTATTGTAAACTTTCATTAAAATCCATTCGGTAGTTTTTGCGTGAAAGAGGAACAAACATCCATACATACAAACTTTCGCGTTTATAATATTAGAAGGATAACTAGCCGCGTCGTCTAGTTTTCAGATATTTTTTTTGCCAATATTCTTAATTTTTCTTTACCTTAGTATATAACCTTCCACAAAGTATTAGACACATCGCTCGAAGAACCGATAACCGATGGGGAAGAAAGGTTCTGGAGTGGAGACCACGAACCGGAAGACGCAGCGTAGGTAGGCCTCCCACTAGATGGACCGACGACATTGTGAGAGTCGCGGCTCGCGGGTATCCAGTGGATGCAAAAGAAGGGCTGTCGTTCAGTGTGGTAAATAGAGGTAAATAGGGATACATTTATAGGGATATACAAACCCCGAGCATAGCTCTCTCCATAGCTCGTTGTGCGACTTTGAGCTTGCTTATGAGGCCCATAGTGACAGACCACGTTTCACTGTATATAATTATAATGGACCCCTTTCGTCTTAGTTTTACTTAATTTAGGAATAGGCTTGCGTTTGACCGCCACTTCGCCTGATGTTAAGCGATGATGCGGTCTACGTTGGAGCACGCTTGCCTAGAAGCAACCGATTCACTCGTGATTTGAAGACACCCAGATTGTAACTATCGGGGAACACCCATTCAGGCAACGCATTCCACAGACTAGCAGTTCGCATAATAAAAGGAATCACCGCAGTAAATACTTTCCCCGTAACCCTGTATTTTATCAAAATAATAAATAATATAAATTTAGCAATAAATTAGGTAGGTAGGTAGCGTCGATAGCCCGTTGGTCCAGTTGGTAGTGAACCTACCTTCTGCGCTTGGGGGCGTGGGTCCGATTCCCACCTAGGACAAACATTTGTGTTTGTTCTATATCTGGTTGTTAATATCTATTTAAGTATGTTTTAAACGTTTATCGGGACTTATCACGTATTATTTAATTTAGGTAAAAAATATGTACCTTTCGCTCGACGTTTCGACCATGTTACAATGGCCGTGGTCACGAGCTGACTGAACACTGCGGGTGAGTCCGGCGAGAAGAGCGGGTGTTTTGTTCTCCTACCCTCACTTGATCTTGAAAAATGGCAGGGTTGTCACTACGACACACAACACTGACTGTATCGGTTCAAATCGCGAAAGTTTAAAAATTTCTATTTAAGTATGTATATAAAACTATATATGTATGTATATCAGTCTCTGGCAGCCATATCACAAGCTTTGCTTAGTTTGGGGTCAGATGACCGTGTGTGCAAAAATGTCCCAAATATTTAATATTTTATTTATTATATGTAGTTCACCCGTAGTTCGCAATATAAGCAAGTTTTGTAAGGAACCCCGCGTGACGCGTGACGTCTCGCCGCTCGCGCTTCACTCTGTTGTCGTTTGATAAGATAACTGATTAGATTACATTTAACCAGTTATAATTTATATTCAACTATATGTGTTTGTTTCACAATTATAAATATTAATAAAAAGCGCGACATGAGAAAGTTTTTTGTCGTAAATATCGAATGAAGTCAATAAAAAAAAAATTACAAGATTTCTTTTATATGTAAAAAGTGCGGCGATCGAGCTTGCTGTCCACTTGATGGTAAGCGGTAATCGCTACTTAGGAACATCTGCAACACTAACGGTGTCGTAAATGCTTTCCCAGCAAAAGGGCCGGAGAGAATGACATAATCCTACTAATATTATAAACGCGAAAGTTTGTATGTATGGATGTATGGATGTTTGTTTCTCTTTCACGCTGCAACGAAACAACGGATCGACCTGATTTTTTGCATGGGTATAGTTCAAGAGCCAGAGAGTGACATAGGCCATAGGACATACTTTTCATCATCATCATCATCACCATTTTTCATCACTACACGGGTGAAACCGCGGGGCGCAGCTAGTATATTATAATATATTATAGGCTACTTTTTATCTCGGAAAAATTAACGCACCTATGGAATTGTCAACAGTCAGGCGAAACTGCGCAGCTATTTAAACACTTCACTGAAGGTAAGACGAGTAATTGTTCGAATGAAAGAAGCTCGAAAATTGATTAATTAAGTCCTTTTGTGGCAAATGAAACTTCATTGAAAATTAAACGTAAAAAAGCGCGAAAGAAGCGAGCGCGAGAAATTCAGTAGTATACTAATATCAGTCGAGTGTTATTATAGAAAAGGATTGTACACCATAATATGAATTTACTTTTGTTTGTTTAATTCAACTCCTTTATTAACTGTTTTAAACTATCACGGTTGTTGACTAAAGTTATGTAATTATTTACGGGATATTTACCATAGTAAGGTTGCGGAATGAGCTCCCGATATTTCCCGATATTCGTAAACATGATGCATGTTATTGCGCCGAAATATCGGGAGCTCTATTTTCATAAACGTTCTTTAACTTAACCAATGTCAACTTGACGAGAAGAGTCGCGAAAACGAGACAAAACGCATTTTAAAACAAACTTATTGGATGCAAGTCTTTTGCTTGAATAAAAGCAGTAATTTTGAGGTTACCTGCGTGCCATATCCGCGGTGATCTTAGCGGTAGGGTCAGAACCCAGTGAGTAAAAATGTTGACGTAGAATAACAAATTATTACCAAAAATATGCAGGTTTACGCGGATAGGGTGTACTAAGCCGAAAGATGTCCATAATATTATCTATGATAATACCCATTTTTTCTCGATTTTAGGGTTGGTCCCATGATGGTAAAAGTTGTGATTACACTAACTTATGAGCTAGCTACGTTATAAACTCACCTCGCCATGCAGACTCCTGCCGTCAGGCGTATTCTCCGGCAAGAAGTAAAGCCGTAGGCTGACCAGCGTCTGGTCTGACACACGGTCCGTCCACAGCAGTTGGAGCTCCCCTGTGTAGGATAATGCATGGTGAGATGGGCTCAAGAACTTGTGGTTTTGAGTGATCACATTCGTACTGCTAGATGACACTATGTTTTTTTATTATTTGAAGCTAATTAAAGTTCTTACCAATGGAAACCAGCTCTGAGTCCTGCCATATCCTCACGAAGAAGAAGTCTCCAATAGCCAGGATCTTCTCTGTAGGACCCGTCAGCCGTAGCGCCTTGTAGAACGTGTATTGCCCGTGATGGCCGCACGGTGCGCCAACCAGCTGGAAATATAGGCTTTATCAGGAATAAGGTATTGCTGTGAGCTGTTGAAAGCACATTGCTATCATATAAAATAATGGATTTGGTAATCATTAGAGACTCGCTATGCTAAGATATTCTTTTGGGTTGCCTTTATAAGTTTTCATCATCAGCCAGAAGACCTCTGCTGAACATAGGCCTCCCCTGCCTTATAAGTTTTATAAGATGTCATCTAAAAGAAACAACTCGATATGAAGAATATGTATAATAGAAAAACTCGAAAGTAGCGGATGGGACCATTTTGAACTATTATTGGGTTACGTAATGCAGAACAGATAAAGAAGCTGCGTACGCGACTGGTCGTGCATAAAGTTGTAAATACACTTAAAAGTACAGCGCGAGCTAAGCGAGCACGATTTTTTTAGCTATTTATCAAAGATGATTAGATTATTTGTTTATTGGTGCACAAGTACGGTGTACCAATGTAAAAAGTTGGCCGTCACGGGGCGCCCGGCAGATGTGAAACGTGACGGCATAAGAGAGCGTCATTTGCCGTCACGGCATACGAGGCCGTTTATTGCCAAGGCGCGCCAATAGATGTCCCACATCAGAAACATTGTTTTTTCTTTCTCATGCTAATGGCTAGAGCGTCATCTAAACAGATGCGGTGACTGCGGCGGTGGCGTTCAGGAGCCGGTACTGCTGCCGCGGCCGCCACCGCTCCACCACGGCCCGGATAGAAAGTTCAGACGAGTTAGCAACAATCACAACAACGGATACGAAAAGTTTTCTAGTAAGGACAGCAAAACATACATCATTGTAATAAGAAATCGTTTTTTCAGCTCTTTATGTCTGATTGTAAATATGTATAAAATTGATTTAGATATATTTTTTATTGTAAATATCATTGATTCAGAAATTTATATTTTATTGTTAATATCATTGAATTAGACAATATATATTTTTTTTTGTAAATATCATTGATTTAGACATTTATACTTTATTGTAAATAAATCATTGATTCAGAAATTTATATTTTATTGTACATATCATCGATTTAATTATTTATATTTAATTTTAAATAATATTGATTTAATTTGTATATGACGAACTAAATAAAACAACAAAAACAAATACAAATTAAAAATGGACTTCCGCAAAGTAACGCCTGATTCAATCAACTAATAATATTAGATTTAGATTATTTTTTTATTGTAAATATCATTGATTTATAAAACACTTCGTGGGTAAATATATTTAAAATATATTGTGTAACGCGGAAAGGGTGTACTAAGCCGAAAGGGGTCCGTACTATCCATTATTATGGACAACTTTTACTATAAAACCAACACTAAAATCGCGAAAAAAATATCGACTGTTCCATAAAAAACACACTCACACCCAACAAAATGTATGGAACATCTAATATTTTTAGGCGACTTCAGGCTTGGTCCCATAGTAAAAGTTGTTCATAATGATGAGTCAAACGGACCCGTTTTGGCTTGGTACACCTTTTCCGCATAACCCTGTATATTTTTTATATTTACAACAGAACGAGTATAGTCATAGTCATTTTATTTATAAAGCCAATTTACATGTCAGATATTTTTTTAAAGTAAATAAATCAATAGTAAATAATTAAAAATACTACTTAGTAGTTAAAAATTAACATAAAAATTTGTAGAACTCATGATAATTGTAGAATGCTTGCTCAACAAGCCAACGTTGTAAGCGTGATTTAAAACATTGCAGGCTAGGAGCTGCAGTGACATGTTCTGGGAGGTGGTACATGTATATTTAAGTACTATGTAAAAAAAACTACTTCCTGCAAATAATATATCTAAAGGTAGTCTTATATTAGTAAATAAATTACAATAGTATGTACTTAGTTATTTTAAGTTTTAGTTTATAGTTATTTAAGTTTTCGTTAATTTTCTGTTTTTTAAGTTGTGCATAATAAAGAAATGCATTACAAATACAATTTTTGGAGTTACACAAGGTTATATTTGAATCGTTTAATAACTAGTTAGCTAATAGTTAAATTTAAATAGTGTTATATTTTAATGCTAATTAGGTTTTAGGTATATATTAATTCGTTTTAGGTACTATGTGCGTATTATTATTTATATTTTCCTTTTAATAATAAATTTGCAACAGTTTCCTTGTTCAGAAAAGTATATACTTACTCATATATTTAAATGGTAAGTAGCAAAATTATGATAAAGGTCACCCCACATTTAAAAAAAATCTTTAGTGGCCAAATGATTTCCAAGTTTTCGACGGACGACTGTCAGTTTTGTTTAAAAATAACGTCGGGTGTAGGTTTACTATCTGTCCAAATTCGTCCGGACATATCCGGACTTTTAGACCTTTGTCCGGCCTTTTTAACTTGGGCGATTTTATACCACGGTATGTAACGACGACGTGCACAGTTTTTGAATTAAATGTAACTAAAATGTATAATTTATTTGGTGTAAGATTAATATTTTTTTGCAATCTGTACCACCACACGCGCGACCTCTGAATCAATAAGTATAAAATTGAAACAGCCCTCGGCTAGAGTGAGAGGGCGCTATTCGCGCGAGCGAGACGACATAAAAGGCTCACTTTACACTATACTTGTGGGGTTTAGTGCACTATTATTGTATCTGTCAAAAAATATATATGGAAATAATGGAACTTGGTGGCTTCGTATTAGTATTTTTATTTCTTTCCTCTGTGAGGATTTTGGCGTCGCACTTCTTGTGCATTTGCCAGTCAAGTATTGAAATATTTTATAGTCCCAGTCAGAGTCAAAAGTAACGGTCAAGTCCAAATAATGCTTTTTGTTTCTATGAACATTTGGAAACATCACGAAAAAAGACATGTACGTTTAACTTGGTTATTTATATCAACTATTAATTAAATAATCCTCTATTATGCAAATAATACTATGAGGCGCCATGTTTTTTCCACGTTGGCACCAAAAAACTCCTATCCATAATTTTAAATATCTTTGCCTAGTTGGTAGGTAAAAATTACTGTTGCTTCGAAAAAGAAACAAAAAATAAATACATTTTTGATTATGTATATGCTAGGCTTGTTTGTTTGTTACTTCACCACTACATTGATAAACTGGCCAAGTGCGAGTCGGGCTCGCGCACTGAGAGTTCCGTACCACCACAAATTACAATAAGGTCGTCTAAGTAACCGAATTACCAGTTATTGTTCAGGTTTAACGCCTTCCAAAATAGTCAAAGCATTTAATTAGGAAAATATGGCATTTCGATTCGGTTAAATGATAAGGGCCTTACGGACAACTGCTAATGCGGCACCAAACTAACGTTACATTCGCTCAGTTGAAAAATCACACGACCGTGAACCGTATCTGGGCGCGTTAAGGTTCACGTTCGCGTGTTCCAACTAAATAACGAACTTACCAGTTATAACTTGGTAACGAACAGAAATATGTCACCGACTCCCACTTGGCTATTGCAAGATTTTTTATTTGTTATTAGGGTTCCATACCTCAAATGGAAGAAAACGGAACCCTTATAGGATCACTTCGTTGTCCGTCTGTCAAGACCTTTTTACTCAAGAACGCGTAAAGGTATCAAGTTGAAATTTATACTAAATACTTGGGTCTACGGTTTCTTTCGGCTGTAAAAAAATGAAAGTTGTAAGTCAAAGCAATCAAAAGATATGAACGTTTATGTCGCATATTTTGCGATTTCACAGGGGAACCAAAACCTATAGGGTACTTCCCGTTGACCTAGAATCATGAAATTTGGCAAGAGGCAAGGTCTTACAGCACATATATAGGAATAAATCTGAAAGTTGTTAATTTGAAGTTATATCATATGAAAAATATTGTTTTACAATTACAAACTTACATTTTGTAGTTGGAATGTATGGAAGAACCTTATTGTCAACTACAAACTTAAGTTTGTCTTTCAATATTTCAACTTCAGTTAGTTTTTTTTTTGTAACTCACGCTCTGTGGTTTCCTTCCAACGGAACCCTCAGAGCACGAGTCCTACTCGTACTTGTCCGGTTTTTTTACTTTAGAGTGTGTTCTATAATTAAATACCAAGTTTGACGCTTGTACGTTTTATCGTTTTTACACCAGAGCTAATAAATATGAATAAACGTTTCTTGTATAGGGACCCTACTTTAGTTTTTAGGGTTCCATACCCAAAGGGTAAAAACGGGACCCTATTACAAAGCCTACGATGTCTGTCTGTCTGTCCTACCTATTAACGGGTGTATCTTTCGAACCGTAATAGATAGCCAGTTGAAATGTTCACAGAATATGTAATGATACGGCGGATTAACTAACAAAAAAACTAAACTAATCAATCAATCAAATAAAAAAGTCAAAAAGTATTAGCGTAAGCGGCTCTCTTAACAAATAACGTATTTTTTTAACGTATTTTTGTATTAACTCTAATTTATTTATTTGTTTATTCATTTAGCACGGTTATACACCAATTACACTAAAGAGACACAGTTATGAAAAATTATAACCTACAAAATTAACAAATTAAAATGTCATAACAAAATATAATTACATTAGGTAGGTACTTAAAAAATCTAAATCAATTTAAAAAAAAACGATAATATAAAAACGATAATACGTACAAGCGTCAAAATTGGCACAATTATACTACACACTCTAAATATAACAACAAAAAATAAACATTGGCCAAGTGCGAGTCGGTGACAAGTTCATTACCAAGTTCTGTTCAAGAACTGGTCATTTCGTTATTGAATTTTGTGGTGGCACGGAACCCTCAGTGCGCGAGCCCGACTCGCACTTCTCCGGTTTTTTATTATCATCATCAACATTAGCTCACTGATGGGCAGCTATCTCCCTCTTTTACCAAATACTTTTTTAATATAAAAATCCGAAAGTAAAATACGCAAGTGAAACCGCGAAACAGCACAATTATTTAATTCTAACTTCTTGTTTTTTTTTTATATATAAAAAAACAACCTTCGCTGTAACCTTGGCTCGGAGTCTTCGCTCGATAACAAATCAGTAGGTATATCATACCTAAGTACAGTTGTGGACACAAGTGTTAAGATTTAAGTTTTAGATAGATAGATAGAAACTCTTTATTGTGTACACCAGAAATAAAAATTACAACACTTACGAGCTAGTGCCACAAGTGGCAGCCTTATCGCTAAAAGCGATCTCTTCCAGGCAACCATTGGATGGGAAGAATTTACGTAACAGAATCGATGGGGGATGCTAAAACACTTTTAATGATACCATTAAATAGATACTACTAAATGATACATAGTATAATTTTGTTTCATATTTAGGTCTGTAGGGTATTTTTTTTTCTTATATTTATATAATCTTTGCTTATATCAATGGGTGGGTGAATAGGCATGATGACTAATATTTTTTTATTACCTCATAAAAAAGCTGATCATAAATAGAGCCCATCAACGAAAACAAAATTAAAATTAGGTCAAAAATAAATAAGATATAAGCAGATATAAGCATTTAAATTTCATGCTAGACAGAGAGCGCACTATACTGAGCCGTGACGTCACGGCTCAAGAGCGCCATACAAATGCTATACTAACACATGCTTTGTGAGAAAGAGATAGAGCATCCCCTCCCTATCCCCACCTAAAACTTTAAACGCTCATATCTCAGAGATTTATCAGCCAATTCAAATTATTTTTTCAGTATGTGTAATGTATTTAATTATATTCCTCGCTAAGCCGGTTATTTGTAATAAATTAAACATAAGGACACATGCCTATTGGGGGCCCCTGTAACTGCCCACCTAATTGTATGGTAAATAAATAAATAGGGTTCCGTACACAAACTATTATAAATATTATTTTGACATAATTATTATTAATCTATTTGACATTGCTTATTATTTAGAATCGTATTGTGTCACTATTAATTTGATTTATTACCTTAGTTTATTTTTTTATGTTTTGATCTATTTAATGAATTGTATGGGTGGTTTTGTTGCCTGAAATAAATTAATTTGAATTTGAAAGGGTCTCTCCGTCGGACTGGCCATATGGCTGGCTATATAGTCGAGGTGGCGTTTGCCATCCGGGCCTGGCTTGCGGGGATTGCCGTCAGCCAGGCGGTAGGTAAGATAGAGGAGTCTCCAGTCTCGGGCTCCGGGCTTGTAGGAAGCCGGGCCCTTCTGGCCCAGTCCGACCCTGAAGGGTCTAACTGGACCCTATTACTAAGCCTACGCTGTATGTCCGTTCTTTCCTACCTGTTAACGGGTGTATCTTTCGAACTGTAATAGATAGCCAGTTGAAATTTTCACAGAATATGTAATGTTACGGCGGATTAACTAAGATATAAAAATAAAGTAAAAACTAAATACCTACAACAAAATGTATATTACAATGGAATTACTCACGTATGCGAACCACGTCAGTGTTCATAATTAAAAACAACAAAAGTTTAATGTTTGTTAAAAAAAATTGCCAATTTTTTTTTTTAATTGTCATTATAAAAAAAATTGTCATAAATGTCTAAAGACTTTTCCCGTCGACCGTACACATGATCCATCGCACAGATTCGGTAACAGTTGCAGTCAAGTACAGAATAGGAAAACGACACAGAGACACGATTCGAAATGGATGTGGCATTTTAGGAATATGTATATTTATAGTTTTTTTTTTTTTGCGATATTCGATAGCAGTTTGACATGAAAATGGCTAATAAAGCAAATGATTTTTTATCAAGATTTCAGTCTTGTTAAAAAAAGTCATATTATGAAAATTCATAATTTTCTTGGATAAAGCAAATGATTTTTTATCAAGATTTCAGTCTTGTTAAAAAAAGTCATATTATGAAAATTCATAATTTTCTTGGATAAAGCAAATGATTTTTTATCAAGATTTCAGTCTTGTTAAAAAAAGTCATATTATGAAAATTCATAATTTTCTTGGTAGTAGGTAGGCCTAGGTAGTATACCTACTTCATTTGATTAGGTAAGTACCTACAAAGACTTATATGAAGGCAAAATACCTACCTAATAGACTTGGTTTTGGGTAGGTACATTGACCTCATTACGCAGACGTTGCATAAGGGTAAAGTTTCTTTTTAAATTCTGTCCAAAATTTCTGACTAACGTTACATTGATGTGTATTATATACATCCAACTTCTCGAGTTAAACGGGCACTGCAATGCCTTGCGCGACGAATAGGGATGGGGTAAATAACGACAGAATCTATCGATATAACTCAAGTTAGTTACCGCGGCTATTGAAACAGCTAATTGGGATAACCCAAATCAACTGATTCAAAGATATTTTTGATTGCAGTTATTTTTTTATTAAGCATTAAAAATATGATAAAATAAAATATGAACCCATTGACTCTCGATCTAGTAATAAATGCTGTGTTTCGGGAGCCAATGGCCTCTCCCATTAGATATTACTAACTAAATGCCAAAACACAGACTAAAATAATATAAAAGATTATGACAAAAGTTATTAATTTATACAAAACAAATAAAAATAGAAAAATGAATACATTGTAAGTAATAATAAAGCAACATAATAAAAAAGAATAAGGTGAAAGCCAATAAGGTCAAGGTCAATTAAAACTGCAATAGCCTTGTCTACATAATGGTTTACATATAGAAAGTTTCATGTAATGTTAATTTTTCTGTTACTTTTTTATCAACATTTAATAAACGGAAAATTTTGACTTTTTTTTTTTTTTTAATATAGTTCGTATTAAATTTAATAACATTTATGTATGGTATTGGTACCTACCTACGCTCTTTATTTCACGCAATTCACAAGTGATAAATGGGATAAACCCATTGTGTTGATGACAGTACAACTGGTACAACTAAGTTCATCATAATGATTGCGTAACCAATAGATACATATTTATGTAAAACACTCGGATAATTTGAATAATTTGATGGATTTCGTTTATGGTGTTTGTATTTCCTATTAAATATTAAAGGACAAGCTTATATTTTAACGGATTGAGTCGTAACTAACGTACTGTTTTTATGCATACCTATCAGTTTGATATAATGCCTAAAATTATGTACTTATACTTCAATCGACACATAATAATTACTAAATAATTTCGTTTGTAATCTATCTCTATTTTATTTCAGTAAAAAATCAGCCATATCATTATAAAAAAACCATTTACAACTGTACATGTATCATACATACTTAGGCATGTTATCATATTATAAATTACCTACTTACGCAATTAATAACACTATAAATTGTCATTATCATAATCTCCAATATTATTTTTGTTATTATTTAGGGCAACGTTTTTAAGGGTCAAACTATCGACTTTACCTCATCACTAGCCATGCCGATATGGCGGAGCAGTAATAATAATAGTAGCGTTTAGTAGTTTTCATTTCGAGTGGTTTTGACAATGGTAAAAACAACAAAGAATTGTGATTAATCGAGTGTAATTCGATTAATTAGGAATAAATCGATTTGAAAACTTCACACTTCCTTCACTCAATCATGTTGTTTCTTTTTAATCGTAACAATGGATGACGTCACGCTTTGACAAATACCTATCAAGATAAACCACGTAATTTTAACTCGGCTAAACGTAAGTATCCAAGAATTACATTTGCGGATTATGAAACGCAATCAAGTCTATTTTTAATTAACTTCGTGATGTTGCACTTTTAAAAATAAGAACTAACCTTGTATGAAGGTTTCTCCATATTTTCGAAATCCAAACAAAGGTCCGTAAAATCCAAATGTTATCACTTCACATAACAGTCCAACATTTTATATTTCTATTGTTAACAATGGCAAATGCATTCTTAAATTAACTTCAGCTTAGACATTGCTGATTGCACCAAAAATAAACAGTTCCCGGATAATTATAGACGCACACCAACACTTCGAAGTACTTTCGTAATTTCATTTGTCAATTTGACATTATTTTCAAATGATTGAAAAAAAACTAATCAAATAGTCTATTGATGATAATTGTAACAATAGTACAATTACTTTTAAGATCACAATCATAACAATGGTTAAATAACACGGTTAATTTGAATGATTAATTCTAAATCTATTTATTTAGGTAAATAATGAACACAACAAAACAATATGGCGTACGATTAAGAAAAATAAGTCAAAATTTGCGCGCGGAAGGAGTCATTTTGACAACATGGACGCAGCCATTCCGGTGCGCGGCCAGCTCGTGTCTGTTTATCTGTGTGAGTTTGAGGTGCTCTGTATAATCTGTATTTCTTACCCACTCGCACGACGCCTAGGGCTGGCACTGCGGGCTTTTAGAATAGAATAGAATAGAATAATACTTTATTGTTCAACTGAATGTTATTATTTTTGTCACAAAACGATTATTGTTTTTTATTTGAAATATTATTTGTTAGAAATTATTGTGGGTAAATTTAAATGTCTTGTCTATTGAATGAATTTATTAATTTATTTAATTCATGTATACTAATACAGTTGTCACATTAACAACAGGTCATTTTAATAGTATTGCAGGCAAGGACGTTGGTTCATGGTTGCAGGCATAATTTTTCCATGTACATTGTACAAACATTTAGGTCTAATGCAAAATTTAAATGATTGTGATTGTGCAATATAATTTTATAATATACGTTAAATTGGCAGGTGGCAAGTGGCGACGTGTGTCATTCAGTTCACATCCACTATTTAATTTATGTTTCATAATATGTAGGTTTTTATACAGGGTTACTGGTAATAACTTAGTATTCTGTTATCCTACGTTTAGACAAATAACTTTTATTTTACAACTTAAGAAAATTCGCGAAAAAAATCTGCTGTTTCATACATTTTGTCGGGAGTGAATGGTTTTTAGGGTTTTTATAATTTGTAATTTCGTTTTTGTATTTGTGATGGTACGGAACCCTCAGTGCGCGAGCCTAACTCGCACTTTGTATGGAATAGCTGTTTGTTTTTTTCTCGTGAATTTTGAAATCTCTTAGAACAAGTTGTTTGTTTTGATGTACTAAGGCCGCCCTTAAGAGGATGCTAACTAAATTAATTTAATTAATTCAATCCATTTATTTGCCTATATTTATAATTTAACAATTAATTAATTTTTATTAACCTAACTTTTTACCATGACTAAAATTAGCAATTCATTAGGAGTATAAGTTTTATTACAAGTTGGCATGTATACTGTACATAGGTATTTAACGAATATTATTTGAAGCATAAACAATTGTTTCATAATAAACTAGCTGACCTGATAGACGTTGTCCTGTCTGAGAACTGTCATACACGCAAAGTTAAAATTCTAATTCTTATTTTTTTACACCTTGGGTTACATTATTGGAGTTTTAGTGAGGATCCCTATTTTTTTTAAATATAATATAGCTTATGTTACCCGGGGATAGTGTAGCTTTCCAACAGTGAAATATTTTTACAAATCGGTTCAGTAGTTTCGGAGCCTATTCAATGCAAACAAACAATCAAATCCTTTCCCCGTTATAATATTAGTATAGATTATGACATAATAATAAAAATACTAAAATGTATACTATATGCAATTAAAATCATACTGCTTAAATAAAGTTAAGAAATGTTGTCGAGGCAGACGGCCCTGAATCAGCACAAACATCGTCGCACACATGCACAGCTGTATCCGAACACAAACATTTTTTACGTAAATAATGATTGGCACAGTACAACTACAAAACGAGAAATTAACAAATTTTATAATAAAGTCGCAAATCGTTTATAAATGATTAGAAATTGTTTTATAGGTATAATTGATTGTACGCTTTCACTTTTTAATTCGCTACAACATTTGCAAATGTATTTAAAACTTACTACACTATTGTAAACTAAGCAATACCAATACTCATTATTATGTATATATATGTATTTTTTTATTTTGGATACCTATCAAGAATGTAAATTCCTAAAACTAAACGTTTATTAGTTTACTCATTATAATAATAGCTTAAAATTATAATTTCAATTAAAATGCAACAATTTATAGAATATTCATAAGGTTTGTCTGATTTTTTTTCGTTTACTGTACGGCTCGTAGGTACAGTATGTCCGGTGTGTTAGTTAATTTATTTTTAGTTTAGCGTTTACATAAAAACTGATTGGGAATCGTTCAAGTAACGATTTCTAATATGTTGAATTCTATTGTACGTGCGATTTACAAATATTTGATAATGGACAATATGATAATTTAATGGAACAAGCATTAAAAATAAAATTACTTTTAATTTTATTCAGTACTACATTTTGTCAATTTATTGAATTTTAAGCATACTTTATCAATGTGGCACTGGCAGTCAATACTATATCTACAAATAGGTACTTGGTAAAAGTTTTTTAGTCAAAACTTATGACTTAATACGTACTAAATAAATAAATGATGTGATGTCATAAAAATTTGATTTGATTTGTACTTACCTACATCTTATAATAGGCATGATTCCTAATGTTTAATTTATTACAAATAACCGGCTTAGCGATGAATATAACTAAATACATTTCACATACTGAAAAAAATAATTTGAATTGGCTAATAAATCTCTGAGATATGAGTATTTAAAGTTTTAGGTGGGGATAGGGCGGGGATGTTCTATCCCTTTCTCGCAAAGCGTGTGTTAGTATAGCATTTGTATGGCGCTCCTGAGCCGTGACGGCACTGCTCAGTATAGTGCGCTCTCTGTCTAGCATGAAATTAATTTAAATTAAAATGCTTATATCTTATTTATTTTTGAACTAATTTTAATTTTGTTTTTGTTGATGTGCTCTATTTATGATCAGCTTTTTTATGAGGTAATAAAAAATATTAGTCATCATGCCTATTCTTATAATAGTGATACTTTCTGTACCATTATCTAAACTAAATTTGACAGCTCTAAAATTGTTGCCAGTCTTCTCTCACATATTAAAATAAATAGATAGGCAGATAGTTTAAGTTTTTTTTATTATTATTTTTATGCCATAGGTGGCAAACAAGCAGACGGGCTGCCTGATGGTAAGCAGTCACCGTCGCCTATAGATACTTGTAACACCTGAGTCATGTCAGATTGGTTTAGTTTAGTGAAGGTACGACAGAATCGACATATTATCTCTTTATGACCGTATGATTTATCTATTTGGCAAAGTAACGATGACAACACATTGATCGACAAAGACATCAATTTGTCATTGAAACCTCAGCTTCATTTTTTATTGATTCTAGAATATCATTATGACATTTTTCATACCAGTCAAAATACCAGTTTCATCTATCCTAAAAGTCATTAATAGCAATCAATCAATGACCAGTATGACAACTATACTTGCAAAGCAATACCTAGACCTGCCACTACTGCTTTACTAATCTCATAGGTCACAAACATCAAACTTTATTGATAGGTGTCAATTTCAAATAACATAATTATGTCAAATAAATGCTCGTCATTCGAAAACTATTATTTTGGCAAATGTGACTTAAAATTACACGTTCCGTAATTTCCGTATGGTTAGGGCATAACTAGATACAAGAAACTAACTTTAATAGACGAGCCAAACGACTCAAACCTACTACGCATGACAAGTATCTTTATGAGATTATCCTAAAGTATTAGTATAAGTATGTAGGGCCTATTTAATAGATCACATTGACATCTGTCAGTCTTAGCAAAGTAAAGTCAAACTAAATCGTAAAATTGCTGTCATTTGGCAATAACAATAAATACATAATTTTAACTGAAAAAAGTTGAGAAATTGTGCAGTTCTAAATATGAAAAAATAAATAATATTGTTACAATGTTACGTTGTTTAATTTTGAAGTGTCAAATGTGATCTTTTAAATTAGCCCTATTTTTAGTCAAATAATCACTATCGAATAAGCAAATTTAAATCTATTAGCGAGTCTGTATAAATTAGATGATTCAACTGTAATGCTGTGGGAAAAGTATTTAAACATTTTAAACTATATTTATTACATAATCACTGTTTATGTAAATCGCTGATTCACACAATGAATAGTGACATAAGTGGCTTATATTATAAAATTCACGCATCAACAATTAAAATTAAACAAACAATCCGATGTTTTGCATTACAAATATTACAATGCCACGGAACGATGGACAAAATATCGTTTCTTACCATAAGTTCGTTGGTTTATCTTATCTATTTCACAGGTCGCCCGCCACGTTGTCATGTCCCTAGATAATTTAATACATATACGAGTATATTATAATGTTCAGTATTTATATGATTTGGCTACGCTACGTTTGTCTAAAATCGAGACAATAACAATGTAATTTTGTTTAAATTGTTATAGCTTTAAAACGTGGCTTGGAGACATTTTGAAAATTCTTCCTCATGTTCTTTCTGCTCAACTCTGGCAACCACAACCCCACAAACATTCTTATCTGTTGATTAGAAGAAAAAAAAATAGAAAAAAATAGTCTTACATTGAGGCCTATTCTGTCATACCTAAACTAAACCAATCTGACAGGAATAAAATTATCTGCCTCTCTTATCATTTTAATATGTGAGAGAAGGATGGCAACAATTTTAGAGATGTCAAATTTAATTTAGTTTAGAGTGCATCAGAATCGATGCCACTGAGCTTTGTCTCGCTCTCTTGGCTAATGAGTGAGCAGGACAAAATGTAACATAAGCTTATTATAAGATTATTTTTGAGATTATGGTAGCCTGGACTGGCACTGTTTTCAATAATGCGTCAAAACTGTGTTCAGTTTTGAATTTAATGTAGAAACCGTTAATTAGTTAGTTTTTAACTATTATACAAGCTATTTTCCCCAGGGTTTTCCTGGAATGTGTCTCGGCTTATCATTTAGTGTATTTAATAAAGGTAGGTAGAACTAGAAATTGAAACATCTTTTGATTTGCTAATAATTTCAATTAATTAAATAATTTAATTAATAATAATTTCAAAATTTGTCTGATGTGGCCAACGCAACGTAGCCTGCCATTTTATTTTACAGGCGTCAAATTTGTGAAAATTTCGTAAATTAATTTTTCCTTACCGAATATTTTAAAATTTGGTATAATAGTTGCATAATGTCCCAACGAAATATTTTCCGTCAAATATCCATAAAAAAATGTATTCGAATTATTTATGAAGCGTTGATCTAAAACCCAATTTTGTAATGAACCCATCAGATTTTCTACACAAGAGTATCCAGTATTCTCCTTCGAGCAAAGAATGAATGGACGGGCCATAACCATTGAAGTAGTTCAGTAAAAACGAGTCAAAACCGTCGGACATATACTTCAACACCTAATTATAACCATGTACAGTACATTTGTTATAAAAAATAGATATCGGTTTTTTGTTATGCATTTACACTTCGGGAAAGCACACGAAGGCATCATTTTGTCAGATGTTTAGTTATCATGTAACAATAGTCACGTGTTGCACTTCCTACGGCTAGAGACCGACTGAAACGAAGTGAGAGCCGGCGCTCATTTTGTAATCTTCAAAAATGCGCTTCATCTGGGCCCGTCCATTTATTTTATTTTGGTCGAAGGTATTCTCTGTAAACTATTATAGTGCACCATTCATTTTCGCTAATAGCCTACTAATTATTTATTTTTGATATATTTTTAAACAGCATTAAGATATAAGTAATGATATATACCTACCGAAGTAACATTAGTAATAAAGTTTTACATTAGTTTTTAAGTCTTGTTTTATTTTATATTATTCAAACTATCAATGTCATATCCAAAGTCATTTTGGCATAAGAAATGCAAATAAATCTATTGTATTGTTGCTAATTAAATACTTATTGTGTGATAGACAAGTACCTACTCTACGGACAACAGACTTATCTGCAGGGGTGGAGGCAATTGCCATAGTATTTTTTGTACAAAATTATTTTCCACCGTTTCTTTATTGCCCCCGATTTGATCTGGGGAATTAAGGCGATGCTTAGGTAATTCTTATAATTAGCAACCTCTAATACCGCTATTAATAATTTGGTTAGTCACAGTACACACGACTCACACACCTGAGAATGGGTGACCAAATTATTTTACCTGAGAAAAATACTAAAAACTATGTCTATTATTTCTAATATTATTATCTATTTTTAATTCCCAAAAATTCTTGAAATGCAAATGTTGTTCAGTATTATCCCTTTTATGAAATACTAGCGGTCCGCCCCAGCTTCGCACGGGTATAGATTATAGCCTATATCAACCGGGGATAGTGTAGCGTCCCAATAGTGAAAGAATTTTTCAAATCGGTTCAGTAGTTTCGGAGCCTATTCAATGCAAACAAACAAATAATCAAATCTTTCCTATTTATTAAGACTGATATAATATGAATAAGATAGAAAAAATAATGGCGCTAGTTGAGAAATCTATATACATAAAAATATATGAGTTTGTATCTGTAATTCTGTATACGTATGTTTCCTATGGACTCCAAAACAGGTGGACTGATTTTAATAAAACTTTCACTGGCAGATAGATGATGTTATAAGGAGTAATACACGCGGGCGCAGCCGGTAATAAACATTTCTAAAATAAACAAATAAACGAATAAATACATAATAAGCAACTCTAATTCAACTTCTTAATTTTTTGAACATTCCTTTCCCTACGTTAATCTAAAAACAATATTAAAAGCATGCCTAAATTTTACTAAAATAAAAAACTAATTGGCAAGTTGGCAGTTTTAAGTAGGTATCAACCCTAACTAATCTTCAAATTTTTCACTAAATGTCACGTCACATTTCGTGTTCCAAGTTCGAAAATACGAATTGATTCGGTTTGTCATGTTGGTATGATAGTTTGCGTATTGTCACAGAATACATATCAGGTACTGCAGGCCTAGCACGGGCCGTGGACAAATTGTCTAATGTGTGTGTAACTACACATATTCTAAGCTTTCCACCGTTTTTATCCCGCGAGAAAAAGACAAACGTATCCATATTCTAGGTTTGTCGCGTCTAGGCGTGGATAAAAGCGTTTTTATCCGTTTTTTTCCTAATAATTTATCCACAGCCCATGCTAGGCCTGCAGTACCTGATATGTATTCTGTGACAATATGCAAACTATCATACCAACATGACAAACCGAATCAATCCGTATTTTCGAACTTGGAACACGAAATGTGACGTGTAATGTAACTACATTTACATTTACAGGCGTCTTTTTTCGTTAAGGTGGTACGATTCTCCTATGGCGGGAAATTCAAAATTTAAACAGTTTTTTGATCCTAGTAGCCGGGCCAGGTAATTATTTTTAAATAACACGTGTTAGCGCAAAATGTTGGCTGTTCTTTACATTATAATGTACAACTATTTAACAGTAACGCACCATATTACTTACATTTGTCAATAAACCGTTTGAAACAGCAACAATTCGTTTATTGACAAATGTAAGTAACAATGTGCATTAGAGATAAATAACTTTACATGATTTTGTAAAGAATAATAATCAATTTGCGCCAACATCATGATCGTTTACAATAATTACCCGGCCTAGCTACAAGGACAACAAAACTGTTTGAAATTTGAATTTCTCGCCATTTGTGAATCGAACCACCTTAACCTCTTTTCAACGTCCGACGCAAAAAGAGGTGTAGTGCTATAAGCCATGTGTAACTGTATGTCTGTAGCATCGTAGCTCCCAAAAGCCTGGACCGATTTTGATTTAGTTTATTTTGTTTGAAAGGTGACTTGATCGAGCGTTCTTAGCTATGATTCAAGAAAATCGGATCAACCGTTTAAAGGTTATAAGCTCTTTAACCAATATAGGAACAATATATTGGTTGTATTTATATTACACGGGAATTACTCACGTAAGATTTATCTACTCACCCCCACCCCCGCACCCGATCAGCTGCCGTTGACATTGCGTTGACATCACGTGCGCGCCGCGCGGCGGTCCGCAGTGCCAAGCGAGACGCGCGCGCGCGCATTCGCCTTGAAAAAGACTGCCTAATGCGGTTGAAACTATAGTCGGAGCGTGAGTAATTCCCGTGTAATAAAAATAAATGTGTGAACGTCAGTTTCGATAATAAAATATATTGGTTCTTTGAAAATTTCAACTGACTATCTAATACCTACGGTTCGAACTCGAAAAGCAATGAATAAATGAAAAGCTAGCAATGACAGACAGACAGACAGCGTAGGCTTAGTAATAGGGTCCCGTTTCCAGCCTTTGGGTATATAAATCTAAAAAGTATTACTATCCGACTAATTTAAACATCCATATCCTAAGAAAATAAAATTAAAGTCAAACAAAGTAATTTATACAAAAAATATCACCCAGTGTATACAAACATTCAAACACACACAAACAAAGTCATTCGTTTTCAAATAATCCTTATAATTTCCTTCAAACTAATATCAACTAAAACGACCTTTAATACGGTCGATAATCAAATATCACTTGAATTTGACATCACCACTACATACATAGAGATTCTTGCAGTCTAAAATAATTCCTAAGTTTATGTAGGTAAGGTTGATAATTAATTAGATGCAACTTTGTTATCACAAGTACACGTCCACAAAAGAGATACGGGCAGAAAAAATGGGGTAACTTGGATTTTCGTGAAACAAGTAGGTAATTGAATTTTAAAATCGCTTTTATAGTCGCAGTGTTAAAGTTAGGATTTTATAGTTACCTATATGATATCAACTGGCCATGATTATAGTACACGCTCTAAACCTTAGAATAACTAATCAAACAACGACGTAGGTTTCCAAACAACGCCTTCTCAAAACGTAAGCTACAAATTCGCTTTGTAGCTTACGTTTCGATTGGTATTTTAAACGATTTAAGCAAGAAAATTAATGGATTACCTGTGGAATGTCACACCATAACTCTTATGCTGCTTTTCTGATTTGTTGTGGTACGATTTCACCGCGCAAATTGTCATAGTAAAATTTTTATATATTTTTTGGAGCCATATATGACACCATTTGAATAGCTTAAATTTTGCGAATCTACTTGGTTTCTTTGTGTAGTAATTCTAAGCTCTAAACTTTTTTTTTTAAACCTATACTGCCCCACTGCAGGGCAAAGGTCTCCCCCATTTCCTTCCATAAATTTCGATCCTCCGCTCTAAAGTCTAAAGCATAACAAAAAAAGGCCATGTCCGAATCTGTGACAAATTTCTGTTCATTACCAAGTTATAACTGGTAATTTCGTTACTTGGATGACCCTGGACGTACCTGGGGGTACGGAACCCTCAGTGCGCGAGCTCGACTCACACTTGGTCGGCTTATTAGGTACATTAAAGCTAATACAAAAATGCGTAAAAAAATACGTTTGATGCATGGGGAACTTTTTTAAAAATTATTTCTTAGTCAATCCGCCGTAACATTACATATTCTGTGAAAATTTCAACTGGATATCTATTACGGTTCGAAAGATACAGCCATTTAAAGGTAGGACAGACGGACAGACAGACATCTTAGGCTCAGTAATAGAGTCCCGTTTTTAGCCATGGGTACGGAACCCTAATAAGCAAGTGATTGTAGATAATGGCGGGAAAGTAGATTAGATTAGAGCGCATCACAATAACAAAATAGGTAAAACTGCGGCCTTATAGTACCTATAGGGTATTGGTATCTCTTCTCTATCTCTATCTCTTCTCTATTTCTTTTCTATCTCTATCTCTACATAGTATAAATTGACGTCACTTTCCGCGTCTGTCTGTCTGTATGGCCGCTAACTCCTCCTAAACCACGCAACGGATTTTGATGCGGTTTTCACCATCAGTTAGATACATTTTCAAGGAAGGTTTATATATATAACTAGCGACCCGCCCCGGCTTCGCACGTAAATTACACCCGTGCGAAGCCGGGGCGGGTCGCTAGATAGGTATATAGGTATCTGACTGTAGTTTACATTGTAGGTACGTATTCTTAGAACTAGTTAGAAATTACTTTCCAAACTCAGAACTAACTGAAATTGACTGGCCATTTATAATGGAATAGAGCTACTTATTTAAAAGAATGTAAAAGTAATAATAATAATAAAGTCACATTGTGTACGCAGCCTTAAGAGCAATTTCAACCAAATGGATACGACACGGTGTGGACGCACACGGGGTGTAATTTTATTAACCTATTATCTATTTAATGTTATTTTATAATAATAATGTTTAAACACAAAATGCAAGCAGGCAGGCTACCTGATGGTAAGTGGTCACACACTTGTTACACCAGAAACGTCATGACTCACGTCACGGGGCTCTGCCCCACAGACCTATCTAGTCTGTGCTCTGCCCACTCTTCGGGGAAAGGGATGTTCACTTTTTTCATGCTCTCGAAATAAATGGCTCTGTAGGCCTTCAGTGGATGACGTAAGAATACTTTAAAATTGACTGTATCTAGATGTCAATCACGTAAATGATTATACAACAAAGCGACAGCGATATACAACAAATTATACGATAAGGAACGATACTTGCACTGCTGCAAGTAGTCAAGTACCGTTGTATAACGATCTACAAATTTTAATTTACTAAGAAATCGAAATATTCGGTAAAAACAATAGAATCGATCATAATGAGGATCGGGTTTATCGAATTTGTGATTTTTTTTATAATATGTCGGCGATGAAAAACGTTACTTGCACTGCGTTAGTTCAAATTAACATGTAATTAATTAAATATTTATTTATATAACTTTTGATTTATAATAAGATTTTTGTTTATACACATAGTGGTTACTTATAAAGGTTTGCTACGCTTTTTGGGTAAGTAATACACTTTTATACAGTAAATTGAGTAACTTTTTTTACGGTTTTAAACGATACAACACTGTACTCATCTAAATCGTGAATATTTTTTTGAATACACAAATACACATTAATTAATTAAATTAATACTAACAAGTGAATATATTATATTTACCTTGCCCCTGGGCGTCGAAACTTTTGGTCTATGGGGTCCACGTACATAAAAGTTTTTTAAACAAATTTCGCCACAATTAGTCGACGCCGCTGGTGATAAGAGAGCTGGCTCATTCCTCGCGCAGAGAATTTCTTTGGCAATTGAACGCGGGAATGCAGCCAGCGTTCTTGGTACTTTACCCCACGGACAACTTTTTCATTATGATTTTTAGTTTAAGTGTATTAATTAAGGCTTTTTGATTGCTTCGTTTAATATACATTTGTACTTAAATAAACATAAAAATATACTAAAAACACCACGTTCAGTGTGGAGGTTAAAGGGGAAGGCCTATGTTCAGCAGTAGACGTCTTCTAGCTGATGATGATGATGAAAAATTATAAAAATATATAAAATATAAATTTTATCGCAAATGTTTTGTTCAAACAATCGCCCCGTGTGTTCCACTGACCCGAACACCACTCGCTCCGTCCAAACGAATGTGTACGGAGTGTAACACACGGGGGGATAGTTTTATTTTGATAAACAAGCCATTTTATATTACATATTTTAATATACTTCGGTATTTGAGTATAAAATAATGCAGCATGTTTATAAATAATTATTTACTAAAATATAATGTAACTAATGGGGAACCGATGGGGAAGAAAGGTTCTTGATTGGAGACCACGAACCGGAAGACGCAGCGTAGGGAGGCCTCCCACTAGATGGACCGACGACATCGTGAGAGTCGCGGGTATCCAGTGGATGCAGATGGCAGGCTGTCTTCTGGCTGAAGATGATGATGAATGTAACTAATGGGGGCGGCCGCTTTGGGGCTTTAAGGGCGATTGGTAGAAGCGTCGGGTTTCCAGAATGCCGGCTTTTATTTCGCACAGAAATTGAGCATTGCCATTCAGCATGGCAATGCCGCCAGCATTCTGAAAACATTTCCCAATGGTCTTTTACCACCTTATTACAAAACACGGTTTAACTTTGGTACTAGGATTAGTACCAGGTTTAAACCATGGACTAAAATAGTTTTTTTACTGTAACCTAACCGACTAAAAAAAGGAGGTAGGTTCTATGTTACTAAAATATGTAGATGTAAATTTTCTATACTATAATAATATTATAAAGAGGAAAGATTTGATTGTTTGTTTGTTTGCTTTGAATAGGCTCCGAAACTACAGAGCCGATTTGAAAAATTCTTTCACTGTTGGGAAGCTACACTATCCCCGGGCGACATTGGCAATTTTTTTTTTGTATAGGGATTCTAACTAAAACTCCAATAATGTAACCCAAGGGTCCCGGGGTGCGTTGCTAGTACATTATAATCATACTAATATTATAAATTCGAAAGTTTGTTTGTTCCTCTTTAACGCAGCAACATAGCAACGGTTTAATTTTTTTAATGGGGCCGGAGAATGATATAGGCTACTTTTCGTCGTCATCATCATCATCACCATAGATCATCACTATGCGGGTGAAACCGCTAGCCGCGTGCCAAAAAATATCAAAAAGGTTTTAATATTTCGGGTTTTCGATAATTGTATCAGCAAAGACAAACTTTGAAAACTCAATAAATATCAGTATAATTAACAATGAAATCCAAAATCTCGAGATATAAGATGAGATTAAAGCGCATCTTCGTTTTGTGGAGCCAAACGGAATCCATTGAAAAATATATTCCAGCAAAAACGGAGACTAAAAACTGTAGAGACGCTGTTCTACCAGATTCATCATCATCATCATCATCAGCCAGAAGACGTCCACTGCAGAACATATATTCCAGCAAAAACGGAGACTAAAAACTGTAGAGACGCTGTTCTACCAGATTCATCATCATCATCATCATCATCAGCCAGAAGACGTCCACTGCAGAACATATATTCCAGCTAAAACGGAGACTAAAAACTGTAGAGACGCTGTTCTACTAGATGCATCATCATCATCATCATCATCATCAGCCAGAAGACGTCCACTGCAGAACATATATTCCAGCTAAAACGGAGACTAAAAACTGTAGAGACGCTGTTCTACTAGATGCATCATCATCATCATCATCATCATCAGCCAGAAGACGTCCACTGCAGAACATATATTCCAGCTAAAACGGAGACTAAAAACTGTAGAGACGCTGTTCTACTAGATTCATCATCATCATCATCATCAGCCAGAAGACGTCCACTGCAGAACATATATTCCAGCAAAAACGGAGACTAAAAACTGTAGAGACGCTGTTCTACCACATTAAATATAATTAATTCGACTATAATAATTCACCAATTTAATAGATCATACTCTTGTGAATTGACACTTCATCAAAATTCAACAATGTAATCTAGTAACAATATAACTTACAATGTAACTTTATCAGTTAAAAATACATTATTAATTTATTGTAATAAAGACGAAAGAAGCAATTCAATTCAATTCTATTTCTTTTTCGTGGCTCCGTGCGGTATTGCCACAACTTGCCAATGTCTTGTTTAGAGTCGAGTAGGCAAATATTCTGGAGATTGTCCGGTTTATTGGTGGCGAAAGAAGCAATTTTACGTTTATACTTTGACTTTGCTAAAACTGACAGATGTCAAATGTGATATAAGTATTAAATTGGCCCTACTTTAGAAGGAGATACCCCACGCCTTGTCAGTTCGTAGTCATAGCCAAATTTATTTTTATTTATTTTATTTTTTATTAAAATCTAGTTATTTTAGACCAGAAATATGATACAGTAGTAATTTTTAAACTTTCACGATTTGAACACATGTTTTAAACGTTTATCGGGACTTAACACGTATTATTTAATTTAGGTAAAAATATGTACCTTTCGCTCGACATTTCGACCATATTACAAAAAAAAATGTTAAATAATACGTAATAAACATTTAAAACATATGATACAGTAGTTAGGCCAAAATGTACGTAATCTCGGCACAAGCATTTATTTGCTCTGACACCTGCAATAACATTGTAAAAAGCTAAGAACACTCGATCAATTCACCTTTCAAACATACAAAAAACCAAATCATAATCGGTTGAGCTGTTTGGAAGACGATGCCACAGCTACACAGACACACAGATACACCCCTCTTTTTGCTTTGGGGGTAACTAGAAAAGCAAAATAACGAAAAAGCGTGAGTAGCTAGTCGAAAAAACTTAATATTTGAACTCATGTCTTTTTAAAATATAAAGGCGGCTTAGATCGCGGCTGCGATCGGCCGCGATGCACAAGAGTCAACCTTTAGGTTGAATCTATTTTACCTAAATAAAATAACGCGCGATAAGTTAAAACAAAGCTAGTCGGCTAGTCGGGTTCTAAAAATACATTATAAGGCTAAAATTATAAGAAACTAGCAGTCCGCCCCGGCTTTGTCACCCGGGGATAGTGTAGCTTCCCAACAGTGAGAGAATTTTTCAAATCGGTTCAGTAGTTTCGGAGCCTATTCAATGCAAACAAACAAACAATCAAATCTTTCCTCTTTATAATGTTAGTATAGATAAAAAATAAAAATAACTGACAAGTCTCCACATATTTCCCTGTTCAACCATCCACCCCAGAAAGGCAGTTGCGACAAAACTTTTAATTATATCTCCCTCACCTTCCCACATATATCTCCGTCTCGCTTGCACATTGTTTGCGTTGCGATGTCGCCATCCCCCTTTTACCTTTTGTTTTTTCTGTTTACCTTTCTCTTTCACACCTTGTGTTTACTTGAATTTAATGAAATTGGATTGTAAGTATTAAGAGTTATTGTTGATTAAAAAAAAAATAGAATTTAAATCTGAGCGGTGGTGGCCGAGCGGTAGCATGTGCGGTTTACAATTTGACGGCACCCGGTTCGATCCTCGGCTCTGCACCAATCACTTATTTAGTTTTTAAATATATTATGCGCAGTTTCGATGTCATCGCTCAACAACGGTGAAGGAAACCATCGTGAGGAAACCGGTATGTCCAAGTACCTCAACAGTTCAGACATAATGACATTCACCAACATGCGCTGGGCCAGCATGGTGGATTACGGCCCATCCTCTCTCTGAGAGAAGGCATGTGACCCAGCAGTGAGGACATGATTGGCTGATAATGATCACTATGAAGTTTTATCGTATGTTTGTTCGCACTATAAAACCTCTCCTGTGGTAAGAACAAAAAACCTTTTTTCAATTTTCTTATATATTTTTTCCCTTCAGGCTTTTGGCTTCGCGCTATCTGCGCATTTGTCATGTACAAAAATTATTTCATTTATCACATGCAGTGTTGTTATTTATAGAATACATATTTCCGCAAACTACATAATCATAAAAAGATCGATTTTGAAGTCGCTTTAAAATACATAACTAATTAGTTATGAGTATTGGGTACATAACTAAGTACATAAGTTCCTTCCTAAGCTTGCCTTTTACTCACAGCCGCACTCAGAAACGTTACTTAAGCTAAGGAATACTTAAAATTGCTCTGACAACTTCTCGTTGACGGAAATTGTCACACATGAAAACGAGACAGCAATTTTAAGTATTCCTAAGCTTAAGTAACGTCTCTGAGTGCGTCTGTTAGTCTTCTAACCTAATTATAGATACATGGATTTCAACTAAATTATCCAAAAATATAAGTAATACATAATAAATAAAACTGGCTAGAATATTATATAAATAATTCAGACTAAGCTCTCCAAGTTTAGTGCTAAATCGGAAAACGGCCTGTATGGCGCTCAACACGTTTTGATACTTTTAACAAAATTAAAGTTATATTACTATGATTATTTACCGTGGTAAGGTTGTATAATGAGATCCCAATATGTCGGCGCAGTTGCATGCACCATGAACAACCGCGATAGTTTAAAACAGTGTTTATTTTTAAACAAAATTACAAAATAAATATATATATTTTGGGACATATTTTTATGTATTAATCTTGCGTTCCGTACTTTCCTTGTTGACCGGTATTTTTCTGAGATAAAAAGCTTATAATTAATATCACTCTGCGAGCTTTAATTAATTAATTATAATTCATGCAAAAAAGGGTTTGTCTGTAAAGTAGGTTTACGGACGATAATTTTACGTGATAACGCTTAGGCCGATCATGCCTCTCTACCGCTTGTTCCGCGCTCTCGCTCGCACGCGCGGCTCAGGCGGAACGTGACAATTTTCCGTGCGTGCAGCCGGCGTTTATCGATTTATAAGACGTTATCACGTCAAAAATCACGTTGCTAGAAAAATAAAGTTATCGTTGAAAGAAATACTAACAAACGGACAAACCAATAAACCCACTATCACATTTATTTATTAGTATGATTTATGTTCCTAAATTACATAGTTGCATTAATTACAATGATGAAATGTATACATAAATTTTTATTTTATTATTTAAATTAATATTACACGTTTTCTACTATTCCATTGCCTACAACTTTATCGTAGCTAATGTAGCTATCACATACATTCATTTACTTGAAAAATATTATCACGGTAAGTATCAAATCTCATAATTTTCGTCACAAGCAGGGCAATATTGTATCTATGCCAGCAATGCATATTCTAAATACATACGCACATTACACAAGCACACACTCGTGTAGCGACAACGCGTCTATGTGTGCGTGCTCCAGGTATATGGGCTTACAGTTAGGGAGCTTCAGCTTGGAGTCCTGGACACAGTTTAAATTATAGATACTAGAGTGTTTATGCATGTTTTAGCAGCTACTTAATCTGTGGCATAATATCGTTTGTCACATACTCAGAATGATATTTTTGGGGTTCCGTACCCTAAGGGTAAAAACCTATTACTAAGCCTACATTGTCTGTCTGTCTGTCCGTCTGTCCTACCTTTAAACAGCTGTATCTTTCGAACCGTTATGGATAGCCAGTTGATATTTTTACAGAATGTCTAATGTTACGAATTAACTAATAAATAATAAAAAGTCAAAAGTAAAAACGAACAACAAACGTATTTTTGACGTATTTTTGTATTAGCTCTAATATAAAAACGGTAATACGTACAAGTGCGAGTCGGTGACAAATTTCGGTTCATTATCACGTTATAACTGGTAATTTCGTTACTTGAACGACCTTTTTATTCGAACTTTGACCTTATTTCATCGAATCGGATTGCCATATTTTACTAATTTTGAAGTCTGTTTTTAAATTGATAATTATTGTATTTTATGGTGGTACGGAACACTCAGTGCGCGAGCCCGACTTGCATTTGGCTGGTTTATTTATTTAAGTAAATACATATTCTGTGATATTTGTGACGTCAAATTTAATGCCTACCCACTAAATGAGTTTCTAGGTATATGCAATTTATAAATTCTCTTCGAGGTATTTTTGAACATATTATAACTTTGTTATGTTGTTGTAACTTTTAACTATTATTTTTAAACTTAGTAAATACGGTGAGATGCAAACATAACAGTCCTAGTAGACGTGTGGATTTGGCTGACGGACCACCGTCCGTTTCCAACCAATGGGTAGGAAAGAGAAATTTTTCTATTTCTCTCCCGTTTGTTGGGCGGTGGTCCGTCAACCAAGTCTATCTCATCTGTTAGCTACCTAAATACGGGAAGCAAATTCATATTATCATGTAATTATTGTAAGAACATAAAACAATACTGACAAAAAAAAAGTCAAATAAAAAAAAAACTATTTTATTCCTTAGTAACGCCAATTTTTAAGTACAGTCCCAAAATCACAAAGGTCGATACTGTAAGCATAGCAACACAAAAGCAAATCAAATAACTTCGAAACCCTATTTCAATGTTACAAGTATCAAAATCGCTCGGTCGCAGTCGCTGAAGTAAAGTGCGCAACACATTGAAAGCCCGCATTAGTGTGCGTTGGTTGTGTTAGTGTGGGTCAGTTCGAAAACAGGAATGTCTTTCCATACAAAGCTAGAATAGTATGGATAAGATTGATAACAAATGGAAAATAAAAATACTAACAATGCAATTTTTTAATACTTACAATATTTAAACGGATTTAAAGGAAAAGGTTTAAAGGAGACTGTAATTTTTAGGCTTCCGTACCCAAAAGATGTCAACGGGACCATATTACTAAGCCTACGCTGTCTGTTTATCCGTCCGTGAGTCTGTCCTACCTATTAACGGCTGTATCTTTAGAACGTTAATAGATAGACAGTTGAAATTTTCACAGAATATGTAACGTTACGGCGGATTACCTATAATAAAGTCATAAAGTAAAAACTAAAGATATGGCGCCCCATACAACAAACGTATTTTTGTATTAGCTCTAATGTAAAAACAGTAACACGTACAAGCGTCAAACTTGGCATGATTATAGTACACACTCTTAAATTCTAAAGTATATCGACAAATAATAAATAATGGCCAAGTGCGCGTCGGTCGGTACATGGATGGGTGATCTTTGTGCACTACTTTTTTGTATTTTGTGGTGGTACGGAATACGGAACACTCAGTGCGCGAGCCCAACTAGCACTTAGCTGGTTTATTTAAATAACATACGTAGATTTTTAGGTTAGAATTAAATTACTTATCAGCCTAACATAAGGCTATATTTCAATTAAATTAAGATGCACCTATTACCAGCGAACCTTAAGAAAAAGGGAGAAAAATAAGCCACTATATGCAGTGCTCCCCGGTTTCACCCACTGTCCTACAGGACCCATGAACTTTTCCAGGATAAAAAGTAGCCTATTTGTAAATCCAGATAACATAACTTAAGCTATAGTTTGGATTAACACATAGGTTTTTTATCCTAAACAAAGTTTACTGTTTGGATAGCGGGTAAAACAGCGGGTCGGAGCTAGTTAAAAGATAATTACGACATACGTAGTATAGTATGAAATCTTTGATAATTACCTATTAAACTTTATGTTTATTTATGTTTTTCTTTTGGTGTTTTTAACGTGATGACGATTTTAACTACTTTGAAAAAATATATGTATAAATACATATGTTTATTTTATAAAAATGTAATACCTGCTACCTTGATTTAAATGTTACCTACATACATTTATCACAGAGGGAAAAAATATATAACAAGGTAAAAATGTTTTATGACGTCATATTTAACGCTAGTTAATATGGATAAGGCTTTCCTCAGTTTCTTTTGTTAAAATTAAATTGTATTTAACTTACAGTACTTCGTTAATAACCATTGTTGTGAGTTCTTCACTAAACACACATTTTAAAAGTTATTTCACATAAATAATGTAATAACAAAATGAAATAACATTCCTGCGAGTAGGTACCTATTACGGAATAATTTGAAGTAATCGAGATACAATTAATATAGAGTCACAATCGTGCCAAAACTCGACCTAAACAAAACTCGGCGCACGCTACGAATTGCGCAGACTTGTTGGTTAGTTGCAAGGTAACCGCGATCCGAGTACAACGCCGCGCGATGCCAGAGCTACGATGACACAGCGGACAACTAACGTTGAACACTATGCAAGCGACATAACGTCTACATTGGAGTAAATGTGGCATTGTGAACTATATGAGCTTCTTAGCATGATAAAGCTAAATTGTTCCTCCATTCATATTCGGTTTAATCCCCTTATCAACATTTCTAGGATCAATACAAATTATAGGCAAAATTGTTACTTGTGTCGAGTGAGCAATACATTTAACTCCACTGATAAGCGAATAGGCCTACACTTATTCTGTACTAGCATTACATTGTCCAGGCGGTTGTTGAATTCTTTAACTAATTTGGTTATTAATATCTGTTTTCTTTTTTAATTTAATTCTGTTTTCGTTTCATTATGTATTTATTGTATCCTCAGTGTTCATTGTTAGTTATTATTATTACTATATTAGTATCCGTGATGACCTGTAACTGGCTTGGTGTATCTATTTAAGTTTACTTATAAGACATTTGAAACCAAGCTGTTGGTCGTCCTTTTAAGCAAAAAATAAAATAAAATATATAATTGATACAACGTATGTACAATGACACTCGGTCGTTTTTTGACTGTTTTCACTGAGAGATTGCGTGACTATAGGAATTGTATCTCGATGGTTAGTAGTAATATAATTATTGCCAAATTAATTGTGTATTTTTTGCATAAAACTTAAGTAATTAATAAAGTTATATAAACTGTTATAATAATAACCAAATTATTAATTGAGTAAAACCACAACTTCTCATGTCACAATCATGATAAATACATTTTTTTTAAACCTAGCTAATAATAACCATCATAATTATATCTTACTAATATTATAATCTCGAAAGTTTGTATGTATGAATGTATAGATGTTTGTATGGATGTATTGTTTGTTCCTCTTTCACGCTTCAACGGAACAACGGATTGAACTGATTTTTTTGCATATGTATAGTACAAGGGCTGGAGAGTGACATAGGCTACTTCTCATCATCATCATCGCCATTTATCATCACTATGCGGGTGAAACCGCGAGGCGCAGCTAGTAATGAGAAATGTTTGTTGGTTTGTTTGTTCCTCTTTCACGCAACAACAGAGCAACGGATTGACCTGATTTTTTGCATGGGTATACCTAGTTCAAGGGCTGGAGAGTGACATAAGCTACTTTTCATCATCATCATCATCATCACCTTTTTCATCACTATGCGGGTGAAACCGCGGGGCGCAGCTAGTATAATAATAATAATTACTATCGAAACCCTAGAAATAATAATAACTATTATTATTACTTGACGGCGATGTCACCAGTCACCTTATCTCGTCGACGATTGACGCACACATACGTAACTATGCGTATGTGAGTGAGCGCTCGATGTAGGGGTGTGAAGATTTAGAAATGGCGAATTCTTTTTTCTTTGTTGTACTGTCATTTAAATATTTTATTTGTTTATTTTTAGATCCATTATTACTAATGATGTAAAACTGCATACTGCATTAAATAAACAGTAAGTATAAATATATAGTTAGTAAGTTTCTTGACTACCGCTGGCTTAGCTTATTTGTTTTGTTTTTCATTCTGTTAAAAACAACGTAATTCCTACTTTTTAAATTGAAAAATAACGGTTTATCTTATTACTTTTTAAATTGAAATGAAGTAGTTTTGTAAACATGAAGATTTATATGTTTTTTTTTTTAATCTTACTACTTATTATAGCTGAAATGAAGAAGTATTTTTAAACATGAAGATTTAAATATGATTTAATATAAAAAACTGTGTTTCTTACTACTTTTCATATTGAAATGAAGAAGTATTGTAAATATGAAGATTTCTAGGTTTTCGCTATTATTGCACTATTAAATTAAAGGCAATATTCTCATTCCTCACGCAGATAAGTGATTTATTTGGCAATACATCGCGGGAGTGCAGCCAGCGATCTTGATACTTTACCACACGGACAACATCTTGTTTTTGATTTAAGATTTTTAATAATAAATAATATTAGTGATGATTAGTAGGTAATAAGTAATAATTAAGGCTTTTTTTATATTCGTCGTTTGATATACTTACTCTTAGAATAACTACACATAGAATCCAAGTACATTCGCAAAATTTAAGCCATTCAAATGGAGTGATATATGGCTCCAAAAAAAATATAAATTTTTTACTATGACAATTTGCGCGGTGAAATCGTACCACAACAAATCAGAAAAGCAGCATAAGAGTTATGGTGTGACATTCCACAGGTAATCCATTAATTTTCTTGCTTAAATCGTTTAAAATACCAATCGAAACGTAAGCTACAAAGCGAATTTGTAGCTTACGTTTTGAGAAGGCGTTGTTTGGAAACGTACCATCTCTGTGTAGTTAATCTAAGTACTTACTGTTGTAATTAAATGAAATAAATTTTGCTTGCTTTTGGCGATGACGCAGTCTACGGTGGAGCACGCTTGCCTACAAGAAACCGATTCTATCGTGATTTGAAGACACCCAGATTGTAACACACACATAGCTCTTCTCTCAGAGAGGATGGGCCCTAATCCACCATGCTGGCCCAGTGCATGTTGGTGAATGTCATGTGTTTGAAGTTATAAAAAAAAACGAAAAAAATATTGGAGAATCCGTATTTTTTTCAAGTTTATATATAATAGATCTACGTTTGAGATGGACAAGGACAACAACAAGCACAAGCGACAAGGATGTCGCTGAGGCTGTAACACGTTGATCTAAAAGAAATCTATTCCCTCTAGCCTTGAGGATGCGTAGCTAGTAGTTCTCAGGAAACAAGGAGGACGGCAGGGAGTTCCATTCTTGGACAGTACGTATCATAAATGACGAACCATATCGTGTAAAAAAGTTAACTAATAACTTAAAAACTATTTGAAATAAAGGTTGTTAATTTCTGGAGGTCTAGATGTTTCCAACTCTATTCCTAGAGAAGTTCACAACACTCGCTTGAAAACTCGATAATACTGAATGCAAACATGCGGCCTCCTTTTGTTATAACATCAAATGTTATACTTTTGAGAAATGTTTTTTAGTTATTCGCATTTTCTTAATTCTCACATTCTTTGACGAAAAAAGCAACGAAAACTGGATTTTTGGCGTTCTGGGACCTTACGGACAACTGCTATTGCGGCACCAAACTAACGTTAAATCTGCTCAGTTGGAAAATCACGCGAACGTGAACCGTATATGGGCGCGTTAAGGTTCTCGTTCGCGTGATTTTCCAACTGAGCAGATTTAGCGTTAGTTTGGAGCCGCAATAGCAGTTGTCCGTAAGGCTGTTCAATAGAAATATCTATAGAAATATCAATTTCTGTAATATATAGATCTGTATTTTACCGACTATAAAAAAGAAGGGTGTTCTCTTCTTTTTAGGGTTCCGTACCCAATTGAGAGCCTATTACTAAGCCTACCCTGTCCGTCTGGCTGTATCTATCGAACCGTAATAGATATCTAGTTGAAATTTTCACAGAATATGTAATGTTACGGCGGATTAACTAACAAATAATAAAAAAGTCAAAAAGTTAAAACAAAACGTAAAAAAATACGTTTGTTTTATGGGGACCCCCCCCCCCCCCCCTCCATACAACAAACGTATTTTTTTACGTATTAGCTCTAATGTAAAAACGGTACCTAATACCTACGTACAAGCGTCAAACTTGGTATGATTATAGTACACACTCTAAAGTATAACAACAAATAATAAATAATGGCCAAGCGCGAGTCGATGACAAATTTCTGTTCATTACCAAGTTATAACTGGTAATTTCATTATTGAATTTTGTGGTGGAACCCTCAGTGCGCGAGCCCTACTCGCACTTGGCCGGTTCATTAGTTATAAGCATTTTTTTATGATGTTAAAATAAGTCGTGAAAAGATAACAATAAGACACGTTTGTTACCTTCCCTGTGTTTGCTAGCCTGATAGGGTACAAAACAAAAACTGTCGAACTGTTGAAGGTCACACCAAGAACGCGGTTATTCTTGAAATAATTATATATATTGATTTTACAGAAATGTTACTTACTCGAATATTTGTAGAACTAGGTGTTAAGGGGCCTGTATACCGTCTGCAGCTCTCTCGCTCACACATTTTCACATTATTGAAGATATAAAATCAATGAGTGTGAATTTCCAAAAAGTAACAAAATCATGTCTTGGTGTCTTGAGATATATTATGAGTGTTTAAAGTTTTAGGTGGGGATAGAGAGGGGATGCTCTGTCCCTTTCTCGCAAAGCGTGTGTTAGTATGGCATTTGTATGGCGCTCCTGAGCCGTGACGTCACGGCTCAGTATAGTGCGCTCTTTGTCTAGCATGAAATTAAAATGCTTATAACTTATTTATTTTTGAACTAATTTTAATTTTGTTTTCGTTGATGTGCTCTATTTATGATCAGCTTTTTATGAGGTAATAAAAAAATATTAGTCATCATGCCTAGTAAATAAAAATACAAAAAATATGCTTCAAAATCTAAATTTTGTAGGTTTCAAAATGTACCATTTCAGGTGTTAAATACATTCGTAGAGTAATAAGTAGGTAATTATGATAATATATATACATGTATGTTATACATAATTATGCTATATACTTATGTATAAATAACAGTCCTTGAGCACCGTTCGTGGTAGAGCCACAGAAAAAGGGAGGGATACACATATTTTTAAATAATTTAATTTTAGCATATTATTTTTTATGGCCCTTCGAACAAAATAAAATGAATAGACGGGCCATAACCATTGAACTTGCTCAGTAAAAACAAGTCAAAACCGTCGGACATATACTTCAACACGTATTATAACATATTTTATAACCATGTACAGTACATTTGTTACAAAAAATAGATAGCGGTTTTTTTGCTGTGTTTTTACACTTCGGGAAAGCACACGAAGGCATAATTTTGTCAAATGTTTCGTTATCATGTAACAATAGACGCGTGTTGCACTTCCTACGGCTAGAGACCGACTGAAACGAAGTGAGAGCCGGCGCTCATTTTGCAATCTTCAAAAATGCACTTCTTCTGGGCCCGTCCATTCATTTTATTTTTGTCGAAGTTATGGCCAGTTATTTTATTTTACAGCTTCTATGTTTTGTAATTATTATTTTCTGTGATAAAAATAAGAAACAAACGAATAAAACGCAGAACTGCAAGACGTTTGAACTCTGAGCTGCTACTTGCGTACGTAGGTATGTAACATTTCGACTAAAAATTATTGGCAGTAGCTGTAAATAATTTCATATTATATTTCTATACATTATATTTATTATCTATATATAGCCTACCTGCGAGCCTGTGACCACGGACACTGCAAAAACGTCAGGCATTGAAATAATGTAAAATACTCAAGATAAAATACGTTTTTTTTTTCTTCAATATGTATAAATATGAGAAACCATCAGAAACCTAATTTAATATTTTCTATCATCATCATTAGCCTGCCCATGAATTCTGAACATATTTATTTTTAATAAATAATTTAGTTAATGTGGGCTGAGTGTTTAGCCCTAGTGTCAGAGGTTTTCTAGTGGCCTTGGACCTGGTCTAACGGTTATAAAACAACAACAAAAATAGAGTAAGAGACCAAGATAAACGAAGAGTTGCCATGTTGTAGAAAAAAATATTATATTTACAGAATAGACGTATTGTTAATATACATAAAACAATTACTTAAAAGACTGTGAGCAACATTTGAATTAATAATTGAAACATTACATTACTAAAATATAATCAACATAATAACAAATTAGTATTTATTTATTTATTAGTATTTAGTTATTTTAAGTTTTAGTTTTTAGTTATTTATTTAAGTTTTTGTTAATTTTCTGTTTTTTTAGTTGTGCATAATAAAGTATTATTTGAGTTCAACGTAAAAACAAATTATCGATAAATTACTAAACATCGATGTTTCCGATAACCTGGCGTGCGAAATCACTAGAAATCACGCTAAATGCAGGCGATGTGCCCTACGCCTTATCACTGCTAATAATAAAACGTACGTGGAGCGCTAGGGCTGAGGCGCTCCGTGGGATTATTGAATATCGATATCGACAATTTTTTATTTTAATTTTATATTTTTAAGTAACTAAGTGGCGAGAAGAGCTCCCTCGAAATTGTATGGTATGATATAATAATATTTTTTCTTGTAAGGGTTTAGTGTTGTTTTATCAAAATAATGTATTTGTATTTAAAAAATGTGTTAAGTAACATAAAAAAAGTGTAAAACTATGTAAACTAACATTAATGGGAGTTGCTTAATAGTGAAAATTACATAAAACATAATAGACAATACTAATACTTATTCATAAATCATAACCAAATCACCTGATAGGAACCGATTCACTCGTTACTTAGAGATGCCCAGAAGACACCCACCCGCCCGGCTTCGCATGGGTGTTATTTACGTGCGAAGCCGAGGCGGGTCGCTAGTTATATACATAAACCTTCCGTGAATATTTATCTAACTGATGGTGAAAACCGCATCAGAATCCGTTGCGTGGTTTAGGAGGAGTTAGCGGCCGTACAGACAGACAGACGCGGAAAGTGACTTTAATTTATACACTAGAGATAGAGAAGAAGAGATTAGGCTGTAAGTTTCCCTAAAAATGCAAAATAAATAAATAAACTATTATAAATACTGCAATAATTTTAGTTTATCGAAATCTTACAATATTGTCCCACCCCTATCTACCGTATCCATTTAGTTTGACAAGCATTCGGTTTCATATATCCGCTCGGCTTGAATGTGTGCGTGGGTTGCAGTGTGTGCGTGTGGGTCAGGGCTGTCACATTATTTATTAAAGTTGCGGGCTGCTACACAACATAATATTTTGAATATTATTCTATTTTATTTTTACTTCACAGGCCGACCAACAGCTTAGTTACAACTGTCTTATAAATATAGCTACTTAAATAACCAATAACACAACCATAATACACAAAGCCAATTAAAGGGTCGTCACGGATCAGGGGCGGATCCAGGATTTCATTTGGGGAGGGGGGGAATCTGGGGTTAATTTTGGGTGGGGGGGGGGGGGGCATTCTGACAAGGTTAGAAGGAATCAAATCGAAAAATTGAGTCGCATGTATGGAATTGCTAGGTGTTTTAGGGGGGCCATGGCCCCCATGACCCCCCCTGGATCTGCCAATGCCACGGATAGAAATATAGTAAAAACAATACCGATACCGATAATACAATAAATACATAATGAAAAGGAAACATAATTGAAAACAGTTATATCAAACCAAATTAGTTAAAGAATTCACTGCTCAACAACCGCCTGCCAATGCAATGATGAACATTTGTGTTTGTTCTATAATTATCTGGGTGTTAATATCTATTTAAGTAAACTGTCATTTATTTATTTTTATTTTAAATGTTATTTATTCAATAAAAATTACAAGTAAAATAAAAAATCTTAAATTTAAATTTATAACCAAAACTAATCTATAATTAAAATTAATCTAAATGTAAAACTAATCTAACAATCCGCTACCGGTGGGCAGCTTATGTATTTAAAATACATAACATTATTATGCATGTATATCAGTCTCTGGCAGCCATATTACAAGCTTTGCTTAGTTTGGATTTATATAACCATGTGTGCAAGAAATGTCCCAATTTTTTTTATATTTTTTATTTAATGCTCGTATATTAAAATAGACAAAATAAGTCTTAGCCTATTCGTTTATCAATGGAGTTAATTTATATGAATAAAATTTGTATGTTACCGGCAATGTGTATAATCCGGTATTCTATACAATGCCTAGGCAATGTATAGAATGCCTAAAACGTTCAGGTAATGTAAGAAATATTTTATTATTTTATACTTTGCCTAGGTATTCTATACAATGCTGAATGCGCACCCGGCAATGTGTGTAAAAGACGAGAGCAGGGAAGGGGGAGACGTGCGAGCAGGCAGTAAACTCCTTGCGACGCGGGCGGGAGGCGTGATGACCCTTTAAAACAGCTTATAAACATATGCAGTGCTCGAACTGGACCGGAACGCACCGGAACACCGTTCCGGTTCGTGAAATCACCGTTTCATTTCGTAAAGGAATCCAACGACACCTCACTCGTCAAAATCGGTCAAGCCGTTTAGGCTACAGGAGGTACTACAGGAAGCCAGAAACATACATGCTTACATACAGCCCAAAACATTGCCCTCCTTCTTGGAGTCGGTTAAAAGTTCGCAAGGTTTGAAGGGAAATACGTTCCAGTTCGTGAGTAAGTCCAATTCAACCACTGCCTATACTGCAGATTACTATTATACGGATTTTAGTTCCTCCGCGTTACCTCTGTGTTGTAGTCTATGAAGTCTATAATAGTTATTAATGATACAAGTGCGGTAAGTTGGTTATTACAAACGAGTAGACGAATGTAAGCCCGAGACGAAGTCGAGGGCTTACCATAGTCACGAGTTTGTAATAACCAATCCGCACGTGTGCTATACAACGTTTTACAACACATTTGCGAGAAAAAAAGGCTACAAATGAAACAATTTTATTATTTTGTTTATAACTTAATATCAGTCACAACAATAGTTTCTATAATATAATAAGAAAATGGCGCGAACATGCAAATAGCGCCACTATCACGTGGTGAAAATTAGAACTACATCTTTCGTCTCATTTTCTCTTTAGTATTAAACTGAAACAAACGTATTGAGCAAAAGCGCTTCCAAGGAGGTTTGATCATTCAGCTTATTTATTCTCGCAATATGAAACTCTTTTGTGGAATTCTTATGTAATTATGATGGAAATTAAAAAAATACCGTAAAGTTCACGCACGGTGCTATACATCTGAGCGTGCGGACAAATTCATTTCCGCACGCTCCGTTGTATGATCCGTAATGTTTAACTTTCGAACGATGTATACAGGCTTCGTAAGTGCACTTTTTGAGCAAATGTGTTGTAAAATATATTTCTTCCTGTTCCTTGATGCCCGTCGCCACCATCTCTCTCTCTCTCTCTCTCTCTCTGTGAACCGACCTACATAAGACGTGTCAATAATAAATACCAGTTCTACATGAGCAGTCTTTCACTCAAAATAAATACTATTTGCTATTATAAAGAACCCAATAAATCCCAAACACTCTGGAGGCATTTTATCACGTATATCACGGATATACGTATATCACGTATATCCGTGTATCACGGAACAATTCGTATATGAAAAAAGTTTTAGAAAACTATACAATGTACTTAGGCTGGACACACTTTTGGACGAAAAAAATCATATATTTCTATACCTACTTTGTGACAGCCCTTAATTTCAGATCAACAAACTAATAAACGCAGGAGGGTGTCACGCACACTACCATACTTACACAAACACAAACAAAGATAATTTTACGAGTAAGTTACAATTTTTAAATATTATTGGAGTTACATATACTTGAAAATGTAAGTATTTACTAGGTATTAATATATTTATGGATTTTTACGTACATATTTCAAACTAGCTGCGCCCCGCGGTTTCACCTGCGTAGTGATGAAATATGGTGATGATGATGAAAAGTAGCCTATGTCACTCTCTGGCTCTTGAACTATACCCATTCAAAAAATCAGGTCGATCCGTTGTTCCGTTGCAGCGTGAAAGAGGAACAAACATCCATACATCCATACATCTATACATCCATACATCCATACATACAAACTTTCGCGTTTATAATATTAGTAGGATATACCTATTCAATAACTTCACACTAAATACTTTACTTTGATAGGTATTATAATAAATCATATAATATGTACTTATGTAAAAACAAGTAAAACAAAAAAGTAGGTAGACGAAAAAAACGAAATTAAACCCGTATTTTTTTATTTATTATACCTATATAGGCTTGCGCTTGACCGCAATCTCGCCTGATGTTAAGCGATGATGCGGTCTAGATGGAGCACGCTTGCCTAGAAGAAACCGATTCACTCGTGATTTGAAGACTCCCAGATTGTAACTATCGGGGAACATCCATTCAAACAGCGCATTCCACAAACTAGCAGTACGCACAATAAATGTGGAATCAAAGCGTGTCATCATGATTATCATCATTTCAGCCGTAGGACGTCCACTGCTGGACATAGGCCTCCCCATCGATCTCAAAAGGACCGGTTGGAAGCGGCCTGCATCCAGCGTTTCCCCGGAGAGACCACGTTTCCTGACCGTATGAATCCACCTACATTGTGTTCCTACATATACATTGTCAATAAGTTCAACAAAATATTATATACATTGCCACATATACATTGGAAATAAAATGTCACAGTAATTATCTACAGGCAAGTAACAGGTTCGAACTTATCGTAACTATAGCAATTTACAGAAAGGTAAAAAAAAAGTATTATTGCACTTTACTTTGGCCTCCCACTAGATGGACCGACGACATCGTGAGAGTCGCGGGCATCCAGTGGATGCAGGTTTTGGCTTTCGTTCAGTGTAGAGGTTAAAGGGGGAGGCCTATGTTCAGCAGTGGACGTCTTCTGGCTGATGATGATGATGATTTAATTATGAATAAAATGAACTGGAGTACATGATTTTTTTACATTTTTGTAAATTTATACTCAAATAGTGTAAACAATACGAAGTCGCGACATAAGGACACCTACGGAGCGAGCATAATAAAAATCGGGTGACGGTAGGTAGGAAAATGTAGTAAGTATGAAATACCAATTTTTGAATATATTCAATTTTCTTTGATGTAAGTTAAGTAAATGATCTATTGCATCGACCTAATTTTTTTATTTATTTATGTGTTTTAATAAGCTATCAAATAAAATGTCATTCGTTACATATTTAATACATTGCAGTTTATCCTACAATCAAATTATTGTAGGATAATTATGTTTTATTTTTTTATTTAATTATTTATTTTAATTCAGCATTTTGGGAACGCTGCCCACTGCTAGCGGCTTGTTAGATTAGTTTTAGTTTTAGATTAATTTTAGTTTCAGATTAGCTTTAGTTATAAATTTAAATTTAAGATAGTTTTAATTTACTTGTGATTTTTATTGAATAAATATAAATAAATTGAATTCAAAATTAGTATGTAATACGCAATTTTGTTTACTTCCAAGTTCAGTGGCAATATATGGCAATTTTATATATATTGGCAATATATATTATTATTATTAACCAAGTAAGCGAATTTTCCAGTTAATTTGATTTGAAATGTAAATACGTCCCGTACGTTCTTTCTGTTGCCATACCCTAACAGGGTCATATGTACTACTTGTAATTTAAAAAATATAAACATGTTATTTAAGGTTTGCATGCATACATATGTCGCAATAAACATATTGAGTATTGAGTATTGAAAACCAAACCACGAACTCATTTTGATAAAATTTCTATGGGACAAATCTGTAAGTGCTTACTTTCAACAAAAAAAAACATATCCGTTCATAAATAACGGAGATCAGAGGTAACAAACATTTTAAAAAACTCCTATTTTGAAGTCGGTTAAAAAACTTGGCGCCATATCATTTAAAATATTGTTCAACAAAATTAACACTCAATTTTCGAGTAAACTACAGAATTATGTTATACTTACAACGATCCTCGATTTCACCTACAGTAAACATGAATTTACAAGAGTAAAAAGTCCAGTGTGTAATATATAAACTCGTACCGAATTCCATTTCAATTTGTTCAGCAGTTTAGGACTTACAAACATACACACTTATTTTCACGCTTTTTATAATATTAGTGTGAGAGTGTCATTAAGGTAGGGCCAATTTAATAGATCACATTTGACACTTCATTAAAATTCAATGACGTAACCTTGTAACAATATTATTTAATTTTTCAAAATAGAATCTAGAATTATCACAATAGAATAAAATGTTGAACTGCACAATTGTTTAACCTTTTTTCAGTTAAAAATACATATTTATTGTAATAATGACAAAAATCGTAAAAGACAATTTTACGATTTACTTTGAACAAATCTTTGTCTTTACTTAGTCCGCGCTGTCACTTGTTGATGCAAGTTTATTACAGAATCGCATTGCAGAACTACTTTACTAAAACTGACGGATGTCAAATGTGATCTATTAAATTTGCCATTTTGTGACAAATTCCATTATTTTGGATTGACCAATACTGAAAAAGTGTAAAATACACGCGATGAAATCCGGTAAAAGTATTTAATTGAAATTTTCTATGTGTAATAAAATAATTGCAAAAACCAAAGAAATCATGAAAAATTTCGAAATTCCTCGAAAATCAAATTACTTCACTTATACCATTTTTATTTGAAACCCGACTAGAGTCGACCCTAATTCGTTACGTGTACTTGTGTGTGTAAGTACTTATAGATATACGCTTGTGTGTGCGCAATGATATAACATTAGGGTTGGCACTCGCATTTGTCTATTTTTTTATGATTATTCATTTTGAGTTTTATTATAATTTTAATAGTTTTATTTAATATATGTATTTAAAGAATTTTAGTATGTGTTAAAAGATTTATTTGTCATGGAATTAAAATGTGCCCATGAAATTATTTGATGCAGACGATAGTCATTTATAAATTACTTAGAAGTGTGTACCTACTGCCTAGTTACCTACTAACTTTTTTGACGAAAATACATAATTGTTTGTAATACCCAATAAATTAGGTTAGGATGTATATTTGAGTTTTTTTTTAATAAACCTAATCTATGAATTTCTTTATATTAAATTTAGTAATAATTATTGCCTACTTGAAAATTATATGTAGAAAATAAATTTGAATCGCCTTGCCACCTAGATTGTAAACCACACATTTATAAATATTTTTAATGTTTTGAGTCTTCCTTATTATAAGTTTTAAACGTTTATCGGGACTTATCACGTATTATTTAATTTAGGTAAAAAATATGTACCTTTCGCTCGACGTTTCGACCATGTTACAATGGCCGTGGTCACGAGCTGACTGAACACTGCGGGTGAGTCCGGCGAGAAGAGCGGGTGTTTTGTTGTTGACCTAAACATGTGTTAAAATCGCGAAAAAAAAAAAAAAAAAAAAAAAAAAAAAAAGTTAACAGAACGACACAAAAAACGACTTATGGAACTAAGGACGAATAGTTTGATGAACATATTATGATAAGTACAAACTGAAAAATGGGTCTTGATTTTGGTCTATTCCGTAATGGTGATATCACCTGGGTCATCATAGGCGACATTTTAGCGACCATCTGTCCATTGATGTATAAATCATCTAGGTGGTCATAGGCGACTCTATTCAATTTATCTAACATTTCGGTATCTAACAAATCTATACATCACCGGCAAATGTAAAATAATAAATGGTTCGAATACACAAAGAAATAATAAGAATATGTGGGATGTTGACTTGATGATCATTGTCCCGATAGTCGTTTTGGTGAACGGCCTTATAGCGAAGAGCCTCGACCACCACCAGCTAGACGGTTGGGTCAAGGGTCAGATGTATAAGGCGGTCATCCTGGACACGGTGCGCATCTTCAGGAGGTTCCTCACTCTGCAGCCCTAACCACCGGTAGCTGGGGCTCAGCCCCGTTGCCCGCGGCCATCTAGGTTTAGTTTTTTTTAATAATATCTTGTTTTTATATATTTATTGTAAAAAAAAAACACTTAAATTTAAGAAAGAAAATAAATATATGTGAATATATGGTTCAAATACATAACGTCTTATATCATAATTTCATATAAAGTAAACGGGGTAAAATTAGGGGGAATTAATAATGCCCATCTTCTGTCCGGGCTATACCCGAAGATCAAAAGAAATAAAGTGAATTATCCCTACATAGTATAAAATACGAGTAAAGTTCCTTTCCGCGTCTGTCTGTCTGTCTGTATAACCGCTGACTCCTCCTAAACCGCGCAACGGATTTTGATGCGGCTTTCACCATCAGACAGATAATTTTTCACGGAATGTTTATTTAAATATTAAAACTTACAGGTCACTATTAAATAGTAATAATAATAATAATATGTCGACAGCCCTGCGCGGTTTAGTTTGCATTCCGAGCGCCGACACGCGCGCCACAATCAACGTACAATACCCGAGACACACCGCGGCTTACTGTGGACATGGCCGATGTCACAGGTTTACTTATCCAGACTTCATTTTTATATACGGCCTTACGGTTAGCTGTTTTAAGCGATTCAGGTTAGGTGATGAAAAAAGTTGCGCGACCGCAAACCGTATCCGGGTGAGGTCGCGTGATTTTCCAAGTGAGCGGATTTAAAGTTAGTTTGATACCGCGTTAGCAGTTGGCAGTAAGGCCCCAGGACTGCCAAACAAGAATACAAATTCGATATTTGTAAATCTAATTGTATAAGTAAAGAATAAAGAAAGAAATCTGAATTAAGTAGTATGTATATATATATATAATTTTTTTATTAACCTATACTGTCCCACTCCTGGGCAAAGGTATTAAATTAATTAATAATTTAACTTTCAACCATTTATAACATTACTTGATTATAAAATAAACATTCATTATTCAAATTTGGTTGCAATTGGTATATATTTGTTTAACACTGTTTTAAACTATCACGGTTGTTCACTAACCTTACCACGGTAAATATCCCGTAAATAATCATATAACTTTATATTTGTTTGTTTTTTTTTATCAACCGTTAGGTTGCACGACCTTCTAGAATAACAGACGTGTGGATTTGGATGACCAACCGCCGTCCAACCAACGGGAGGGAGAAAGAGAAAATTTTCTCTTTCTCTCCTGCCCCCCGATTCTACTAAACAAATTGTCTTTAAATTGTAATTGTTGCAATTTTAATTTTTAAATAATTGCCTCAAAATTTACAGTTTTGATTTTTTTTTCTACTAATTTATAATAATAGATAGTTGTATTTTTGTAGTATAGAAAAATATTTAAAACTGTCAATTTTAAAGCAATTATTTAACAATTAAAATTGGTGATTGAATCAGGCGTTACTTTGCGGAAGTCCATTTTAAATGTGTATATGAATTTCTAGTGTAATTCCGCTTCTACGTCGTTTTGAGTACAATAAAGATTTGGGACAAACTATTTTACTCTATAGATATTTGTGATGCTAATTTAAACCTAACCTGACATAAATATTAATTACATTAATAAGTAAAATTAACCTAACCTGAAACAAATTGTAATTAAATCTGTAACAAAAAATTCGTTTTAACAATTTGTACTAATGATATTTAATATAATATTATAATTATATATAATAATAATTATTATTATTTTTATATAATTATTATTTTTTTTTTTTTTTTATTATTTTTTTATTATATTTTTTATATTATTATTATTATTCAGATATTTATTTTCCTTCTTAAATTTACGTTTTTTTACAATATTTCCTATAAAAACAAAATATTATAAAAAAACCTAAACCTAGAGTGCCGCCGGCAGCGGGGCAGGGCCCAAGCTACCGGTGGTTAGGGCTGCAGAGTGAGGAACCTCCTGACAATACGTGCCGTGTCCAGGATTACCGCCTTCTGCATCTGACCCTTGACCCAACCATCTAGCGAGAGCCTCTTAAGATGTTGGTCGAGGCTCTTCGCTATAAGACCGTTCACCGATACTACTATCGGGACAATGATCGTCGAGTCAACATCCCACATGGCGGTAACCTCGTGAGCTAAGTCAAGGTACTTGCTGAGTTTGTCCTTCTCGGCCTTCACGAGGTTCTCGTCATGTGGGATGGTGATGTCGACGAGCACTGCCCGGCGCTGGGATCGGTCGACCAACACGATATCAGGCTTATTGGCGACAATAGTCCTGTCCGTGATGATAGAGCGGTCCCAATAGAGCAAAGCACGACCATTTTCGAGAACTGGCGCTGGTGCGTACTTGTAGTACGGCACCTCAGACTCGACAAGGCTATATCGAAGGGCAAGTTGCTGGTGGATGATCCTGGCCACTAGGTTATGCCTGTGCAAGTACTCGCCGTTAGCAAGATGCGAACAACCGGAAATGATATGTCGGAGAGACTCTCCAGGACGGTGGCATGCCCGACAGATGTCGACCGTACCGTCCTTCATGATATATTTCCGGTAGTTGTTTGTCTTGATAACTTCGTCCGCAATTGCACAGGCAAAACCCTCGGTTTCCCCAAAGAGATCACCGAATCGTAGCCAGTTCACCGACGCAAGCAAGTCCACATCGGGCCCTGTTAAGGCCCGATAGAACCGCCCGTGCAGCTCCTTGCCCTTCCATACATCCCTGCGATCTTCGATGCTCAGCACCGATGGTTTACGCCAATTCTCGTTTGCCAAGGAGAGCGCCGTGAGGCCCCTGTCAACAGCCACAACATCACGATGCATCCCACTCTCGCTGTTACGGAAAAAATCCCTGAGACTGCACACTTCGCGGTTGTGTAGGTTCTTGGCATTTAAAAAGCCTCGACCCCCCCACTTCCGCGGAATGTACAGTCTCATAACAGACGAGCGTGGGTGTAGCATGCGATGTGATGTGAGCAGTTGACGGACCCTCCTGTCCAGGGCGTCCAGCTCAGTTTGAGTCCACCTCAATATGCCAAAGGAGTATATCAGCAAAGGCATCACCCAACCGTTGAAGGCACGCACCTTGTTGCCGCCAGACAAAAGACTGTTAAGTACTTTTGTAAGGCGACAAAAGAAGCGTTCCTTCACCGATTTCTTGATGTTCTCTACCGATATACCCAACGACTCTGACATACCGAGGTACTTATAGGTCTCGGCCTCGGAGAGAGATCTGAGAGTCATCACCTCAGAAAGCTGTAAATTTGGAGAATTCACAACTTTTCCTCGCTGTACATGCATGACCGCACACTTGTCTACACCGAACTCCATCCTGATGGCACTGCTAAAAACCTCTGTGATTTTTAGCAGCTCCACCAAGTCTTGGCGTTTCGGTGTGAACAGCTTGAGATCGTCCATGTACAGCAGGTGAGAGATGACTTGACCATCTCTTCGAAGTCGATAGCCTAGTCCTGAATCCCTCAGCAGAGTGCTGAGAGGGTTCAGAGCTAGGCAAAACCACAATGGACTAAAACTGTCACCCTGGAATATGCCCCGCTCAATCCTTAACAAGTCCTGCGGGCCAAAGGCACCATCCCCACCACCTGGTTGACGAAGGACTGTGGTCCATTGCCTCATACATGCGCCTAAGAATGATTTTAGAGTTGTATCAATTTTATACAACTCTAAAACCCTCTCTAGCCATGAATGAGGCACTGAATCATAGGCCTTCTTATAGTCAATCCAGGCAGCGGAGAGGGCTCCCTTGTTACGCCGGACTTGCTGACTAATGGCGGTGTCGATGAGGAGGAGCTCCTTAGTACCACGGGACCCAACCCTACATCCATTTTGAGCATGGGCCAAAACGTTGTTCGCAACAATGTGCGCGTTAATTTTATTTCTCAAAATGGATGTAAGGAGCTTGTAGATGGTAGGCAAGCACGTGATAGGTCTGTAGTTTTTGGCTTCCGTGGTACTACCGGACTTATGGAGCAGGAAGGTGACACCTGTGGTCATGAAGCTGGGAAGGGAACCGAGCTCAAGGGCTTCTTGGAATTGTGTCGCCAAGCGGTCATGCGAGCATCGAATCCATTTTATCCAGAAGTTGTGCAACCCGTCCGGCCCAGGACTTTTCCAGTTCTGTGCCGTACGGATCGCACAACTAACGTCTATAGAGTCTATTAAAATAGACCCCATGGGTTCGATGGACTCGCATTCCCGCTCGACAACACGCATCCAATCACCCTCCGTGTGCTCGACGGGCATCGACCAGATACCGCGCCAGAAATTAATCATGGCGCTTGCATCCGGCAGCTGCCCGTCACTCACACGTTGGTCAGTTTCCTCCCAGCCTCGGTACACCTTCCTCTGGTCACTTTGGAAGAGGCGATTTTGCCAGTATCTATCCACACGCTCTCTGTAGCGGCGAATACGGTTTGCCCATGCATAGACTTTCTGCTTCAGATAGTCGATGCGTTCCGTAACATTGGCTAGATAGTGCTGAGGCCTTATATCGGTCCCAGCGAATGCCTGAGTCACGAAACGCATGACTCGGGGGCGATTATTCCCCCGCCTGAAGCAGACTAGCTTTGCAATGAGAGTCCTGAACGTGCTGATACGCCGCTCGATCCGCACTTGCCATGCGGGTACCCCCCCGGCGGTTCGCGGTGCACGGTTAGTGTCCGGGAACTTAACACGTGCAACGCGACACGCCGCGATGGCACCGCAGTACAAGATCGAGTGAGTATCAACTAAATCTTCGCTAGCCCGCAAATATGGAGCTAGCAAAGCATTCAAGGCTCCCATTAACGCCAAGTTACGCCTATGGGTGGACAAACGTGGTAGTCGCGGCCTAGAATCGGGTGTGAACCGATACTGTGAAATCGCGTCCTCCAAAGCCCCCCTCAGTTGCTCTCTCACCTGGTCAGAAACACCACTCGCCAAATCTCCCTCATCGACTACAGGATCCGCCAATGCCGCTAGTGTCACCACCGACGCCGGCACTGACGCCAATGTCGGGGCAGACGACGCGACGGGCGGGTCCCGCGTCGAGACAGGAATTGGGCGAGCACGTAGTTCTTCCTGGCGGAGCCGATCAAGCACAGAGTCATCCAGCAGCTTACACCGGTGGATAGCCCGCACTTGATCCGATAGTCGCTGGGCGGACACGGTGATGGTTGGTTGAAGAGCCTGAAACAAAGGCAGCATCCTGGCACAATACGCTGACAAGTTTGTTCCTCCCTCTGTAGCCCTGTAATAGGCGCGCATGCAGTCTTCATTCATTATTGTAGACCATCGCATGCGACGCACTACACCACCGGTAGCGGGGGCCGGGCGTGTGGCAGAATGCCCCACAAGCCCCAAGCGTGCCGGCAGCGGGGGACGTCCCCGTCGCGCAGGTGGAGGTGGCGGCGGTGTCCCAGGCCCGCTCGTGTCGCTCGACGAGCCGCTTGCCTCGCGGGTGGTGTGGTACTCATCTTCACCCGACGAGGTGCTCGGAGACGACGACGAGGCGGGCGGTGATGGAAGGCGTGCGCTCTTTGTGTCCGCTTGTTTCGTCCGTGATCTTGTGATCATTATTTATTGGTATTTCCTTGTTATTTCATATATTTTTCATTTTCCAAATTTTGACAACATGTGTCAAAGTAATAAAATTTTCTTCGTTTCTTCATTTTTAATGTATTTTGTTGGTTGTTTGGTTGTTTAACTGGTGTACAATGATCTATTATGTTTATTTTCCTTTTGTATAGCAATATCTTGTTGATTGTGATAATCTTTATAGCAAAAAATAATTTATAAAACTGAACTGTGAAAAAATGGACTTTCGACTTTCGACTTTATTATTATTATTATTATTTTTATTTATATTTTTTTTTTTTTTTTTTTTTTTTTTTTTTAATTGTTAATCTTGAAATTACTATAAACTTTATTTAATTGAAATGTAAATGAAAAATTTAACAATAAATACTGAAATTAACATGAATTAAAATTGCAACAATTACATTTTAAAAACAATTTCTTTAGTAGAATCGGGGCCCTGTTGTTTGGACGGTGATTCGTCAGCCAGGTCCGTCTCGTCTGTTAGCTACTTTCAATTTCACCTGAAAAAAATTACATAATCATCATCATCATTCAATAAATTGTAAAAAATAGACAACCCATAAACTTTTGAATAACCAACAAAAAAAAACTAAATAATAAAAATAATACTTTAGCTGAAAATCCACGGCGTATCCTCTATAATGTACCTCTACCTCACACTTCCTTACAGATAACGCACACATGCACGTCCATATACACGTACCTTATTCATTATGTAAGCGGACACGCACACTACCGCGAGCACACACACACACGCGCGCAGCGAAGTTTTTAATTTTAAAATCGTACCGAACGTTAAGTAGCTTGTATAGTGCAAATTATATTGAGTAGGATTTATTTCAACATAAATGAAAAGCATTATTTGTATTTTTATTTTTACCAATTTTGAGTCACTTATTAATAAATATTTATAAACTTTTAGATAAGATTATAAAAAGCATAATTATGTATTGTTATAGAATAAATATAGTAGAAAAGTAATTAAACCATCGAAATAAAAAACAAGTTAAAATTAAAACCTATAATGAAGTGCTTTAAAGGAGTTATATACTAAAACTATATAACTAAGCTAAATATTTACTATACGCCCCATTTTTAATCATTAATGCATTTATATTAAAATTTATCCAAAACATATAATGTTATTTAAAAAAATACGGACTGAATTGAAAACCTTAACATTTTTTTAAGCCGGTTAACGGCCGCTTATATCAAATTTGACGGGTTTAAATCAATTTTATTCAGTTAAATAGGGTATTTGACTACTTTTGGGAAACTATTGCACATTATTGTCTGATATAAAATAATGTATACTGCATTTATATTTTCTGGATATCAGTCGTATTTGCGATATAAATCGATGTTAAAGTTTGAATAAAAAAATATCGCGCCAAAACGCAGACCTGCGTCATAGCTCCGATCACGTGACTAATTGACGTCACACAAAACAAAACAACTGCAGCCAGGCTGCAAAAGTTTGATGATTAATTAATTTCTAATAGAAGTAATGGTTTATAAATATTGTGTAGTGCCAAAATGTACAAATACTTCCATAAAGACACCGGATAAAATATTTGTTCCTGTTCCAATGCACCCAAAACTCGGAAAAAGTGGTTGGAACCAATCTAAGGTTGGAACTAAGTAGCTCGTAGAGAACCCAAAAGTATTGGAGCTAATTAAAGTGTTTCTATGTGCGAAGATCATTTTGAGGTACATATTTGAGTCTATATATTTCTATTATAATTTGTGTTTTTATTGCATTACTATTTTATGTACTGTTACTTTCTTTTTAAACATTGTAAAGACATAACCTAACAAAATAGTGATATCCACTTACTACAACATACTTTTTGTACAACTTGATTGAATGTTTTGCTTGGAGAACAATTAAAAATTAATACTGACATTGTAGTTTTTACGTTTTGAGTTCTGCAGCGTAGAAACAATGACGTGGATTATTATTAAAGAAATATGCAACCATAAAAACATTAATTTTGGGTAAGTTACTGCTGTCTGCTTGCACAAAATGTTTCTCCATTCTTCTCACATTTAACCTCCGGAAAGTTTTTGGTGAAAATTTCTGGATAAATCGCTCTCAAAATAGCTTTACAACATTAAATTCGCAAATATCAATACAAAATCTGTTTGTTTAGATTTGTGTGACGTCACTAGGGATGAAGCCAGTTACAGACCGTTTTCGATCACGTGATCAAATGTCGAAAATACAGTTATTTTATTCGCGTTTTTTACAAAAAATGAGCATATTTTTATCAAAAAATCAATGAAATATGCTTTTTCATTATGTCATGTTTATGGATGGCGTCAATTGGCATAATATTTTTAATACAGTCAAGTACCCTATTACAATATTTGAGCTGGAAAAAAATACATGTCACAGATACATCTGTGTTTGAGTTTATGATTTGGTTCAAAACACGATAGAATAAACTTGCCTCGAACAAAAAAAAATCTGAAACAATGTATTTGGATACATTTTTGATAGTGAATAGTTTCGTTTTTTAGTGAAATTTAAAGCGCAAAAAGGTCGCGAGAATTTGCGCGTGCTGCGTTCAGTACCGCGCCAGGCGTCATCGAGGTTGGACCTATGTTCGTTTTTGTCGTTGCACTCCCCCCGCGGGCGTCCTTACTCTTGCGTGGCAAAATACATCGTCGCTATAACTTGGCGGGGGTTGAGGGAGCGTTTTGTTGCCTACGCGGCTCGGATAATAGGCCGTTAAAAATGAAAATTACATTTTAAAAACCGGGCAAGTGTGAGTAGGACTCGTACCCTGAGGGTTGAGTACAAACTTATTAAAGTATGTAGATAGTTGAGAGTTGTTTAAAACGGTTGAAAAGGTTGAAATATTGACGTACGCAGCATGGGCTCTTAAGAAAGTTGGACGTGTACCTTACCGCGCCTAGATACGGTTTGCGGTCGCGTGATTTTCCAACTGAGCGGATTAGGTGCCGAAATTAGCTGTTGTCCGTAAGGCCCCTGGTACTGAAAGTACAAAAACAAAATTAATTACTCAACAATGCTGCGGTTTCTTGGGGCAACCGCCAGACACGGCCAATACGGACGCGGTCCAAGACGAGGCACTGTTATTTTTTAGCTATGTCAAAGATAATTTTAGTTTAACCATACCTACTGTTAGCGTATATACATGTAAATGTTATTAGTGTCATTTAAATAGGGTTATGCTAAACTAAATTTGGAAAAATGCTCTTTTTGGTAAGTTTAATAATTTTAACCGCCATGGTAGCCCATTTGGGAGACCGCTAGACTTGAAAGCGTGAGGTCACGAGTTCAAACCCCGGGCCGTACCAAAGAGCTCTTTGGAGTTTATGTACGGATTTTTCATACCACTGGCTTTTCGGTGAAGGAAAACGTCGTGAGCAAACCTGCATACGTACGGAGAAGGAATTCAATGGCGTATGTGAATCCACCAACCCGCAACTGGGCCGGCGTGGTGGATATGGCCCAATCACCCTTCAATCCGTGGGTAGGCTAAAAGTCCAGCAGTGGACTGTTAAAAGGCTGATTATGATGATGATGAATAACTTTAACTAGCGTTTTTGTGCAAATTGGTTGTTTATTTATGTAAAACACTATGTAAGAAGAAACACTGTTATTTTTTAGCTATGTCAAAGATAATTTTAGTAAAACCATACCTACTGTTAGCGTAGGTATATACATGTAAATGTTATTTGTGTCATTTAAATAGGGTTATGCTAAACTAAATTTTGTAAAATGCTCATAAAATGGTAAATTTAATAATTTAAACTAGAGTTTTTGTACAAATTGGTTTTTATTTATGTAAGATGTCAGAAAGAAAAAGCAAATGGAAAAAGAAGAAGAATAAGAATGGAGAAGAATGGTCAGAATATTGCTAAAATTAGCACCACGAATTAATATGTTTAGAGAAAAATTATTTATCCCAAAATCCGTATTGTACTATTTGTACTCGAAGTGAAGGAACCCAAGCTTAACAGGCGGCGCAGCTAGCGCCATCTGTAAAACTCAAGTTTCTACCAGCGCTAACTCTTGGCCAACTCAAATAAAATACGAAACAAACGCACGTGATTTCACTCCGGGCCTTACGGACAACAACTAAATACCGCAAACCGTATCTGGGCGCGATAAGGTTTACGTTCGCGTGATTTTCCAACTGAGCGGATTAGGTGCCGCAATTAGCTGTTGTCCGTAAGGCCCCTGCACATTGAAAAATCAGGTAGTGACATCTATCTAGTCTGTGTATTAACTATTGGGTCAGTTTAGAAATCCCGTTGCAGCAAATTAACAACAGAAGAGTTCGTTCACAAACTGTCATGAAAAACTTTAAATGGAAGATAAAAGCGTGGAACTATCATGCGAACATCTATTTTAGTTCTTATCTTAAAATCGCTGCGGCAACACAAAATTTTATGTCCGGCCAAAGAGTTTTGGCGCCAACGCGGAAAAAGCATGTCGGCTCGTTGGATTATTTTCCTAAACTTGTGTATATTCGAGTGTTAATGTGTACTAAATGGTGAATTATTATTTATTAAGTGCTCGTAAATGTGCTCGAGTGTGGACAAGTGATAAAACGAGGTGAAACGTGTCTTTTCGTGTTGTTTCCAAAACTCCATAGGAGCCTCTTGTAAAGTCTCCACCACTTTACAGGGGCATGAGTTTGACTTGACCGTGACTTACTTTGCTTGACTCTGATTGTGACTATGACTTGTTTGACGCTTTTAATACAATGTAAACATGTTTAATATTACGAATAAAGGACATTGAATCCACGGTCATGAAAATTTTAACCAAAAAAAAAACCTGTCCGGCCAAAGGAGTTTTGGCGCCAACGTGGAAAAAAACATGTCGGAAGCATGTCGGCTTGTTGTATTATTTTCCTAAACTTCTGTATTTACGAGTGTTAATGTGAACTAAATGGTGAATTATTATTCATTAAGTGCTCGTAAACACGCTCGAGTGTGGGCAAGTGATATAACGAGGTGAAACGTGTCTTTTCGTGTTGTTTCCAAAACTCCATAGGAGCCTCTTGTAAAGTCTCCACTTCTTTACAGGGGCATGAGTTGGACTTGACCGTGACTTACTTAGCTTGACTCTGACTGTGACTATGACTTGTATGACGCTATTAAGACTAAGTAAACTGTTTCAGGTGGCCGAGGCAGGGTAAGCGGAGCGTTGGTCGTCCAGCTGCAAGATGGGTCGACGATATTGTTACTATCGCGGGTCGAACCTGGACTCGATTAGCACAGGACCGAGGCAGATGGCATAACAAGAGAGAGGCCTATACCCAGCAGTGGGATAAGGAAGGCTGTGGATGATGATGATGAAACTGTTTCATATTACAACTAAAGGACATTGAATCCACGGTCATGAAAATTTTAACAAAAAAAAAGTCCGGCCAAAGTTTTTGGCGCCAACATGGAAAAAAACATGTCGGAAGCATGTCGGCTTGTTGTATTATTTTCCTAAACTTCTGTATTTACGAGGGTTAATGTGTATTAATTGTGGATTATTATTAAGTGCTCGTGAAGTCTGGGAAAATGATATAACGAGGTGAAAATAGCTCTTTTCGTTTTCTTTCCAAAACTCCATAGAAGCGTCTTTAAAGCCTCCACCACATTACTAGGGCATCAGTTTGATTTGACCGTTACATATTTTGCTTGACTCTGACTTGTTCGACGTTAATGAATACTATGTAAACTTGAATTATATTATGACTGAAGGACTCGGTATCCATGGTCAAGAAAAAAATTACAATAAAGAAAATAAAAATAGCCCGGCCATTGATTGATACAGTGAAATTTTCGTACTTTTCAATGTTTTAGTAAAATTAATGGTGATTTAGGCCACAAATACAGATAAATAGTTATTTCTCTTGTGCAGCAGAGAAAACCCTTTCACCGTGGAGCCCAACGTGAACGGTACGATGGTTTGTTTTGTTATTACACGAAAAAATATTGTCGCGTCCGGCATGTTTTGGTTTTATAATTTCCTTGTTTTCTCTCTCAGCTGTCGGGAAAAACATGAGATGTTGTGAAATTGTAATAAAATTAGGTGTAAAGGCGTAGAACTTCTTAAATAACACTACTTTCGTTGTTCGTTAGTAGTGTAGGTAAATAATTTATAGAGCAAATAATTTGCGAAATTTCGCTACCCACGCAATACCTATTTCCTTTATTAATTTAATCACCGTAGAACGCAGGAGGCCGTCTGAAAAAAACAATTAAACCTGACGCCTAAACGCTAGCTTTAGGAAATAATTCTCAGAATATTATTCAGCAGCATTTTTTTAAAATCCTGTGTAAATGGAAGTTTTTAATTTATAGACTCGCTTTTTATGTACATATATATAAACCTTCCGTGAAAAATTATTTATCTGATGATGTAATTCGCATCAAAATTATTAATTATACAGACAGACGCGGAAAGCGACTAATTTATACTAGAGAAGAAGGAAAATGTTCATGTAATATTTTTTCAAGCAAATTTTCTAGAATAATTAAATAGATAAATATTGCTGACGATCACATCCATTCCTCCCCTCCCATATCATCAACAATAAGCAACCCCTCACCCTATAATGGCCCCTTATAAATAATTTTCTTTCGATCCAGCAGGGTTCATAGATTTAAACATATTTTTTTCAAATTTAAATCAAACTTTTTTGTTTTCTTAACTTCATTGATAAATTAAAATCATAATGTTATTGGACTATGAATTAATTATTAATTTAATACTAATTAAAATATGTTGGTATGTATATTTTCTTTAACAAATCAAACTACAAATAAAAAAAACACACAAATTAATTAAACATTAATATTTTGGAGGAATGGGGAATCCCCATACGTCAGTCGTGTTGTAAGTTTAAAAAAATATTTTTTATTAGGAAGTTGTCGCATAATAAGTCAAAACTACTGTTTACAGTAGAAAACACGACAAACTAAAAAAAACATATTTTTTTATATCAAAAAAATCTGTCCAAAAAAATTATCATTATTTCTTATCAACCCTGCGTTCCACTTCCAGTGGAGATGTGTGGGGGCGAGAGCTGGCGCGGGGGCGTGGCGCGCTCCCCCTCGCACGAGTCCGTCACCACCGACCTATCGCTGTTCAGCGTGTCTTCAGCCGCGAGCGACGCGAGGGTGCTGCGAGCACTCGCCTGCAAGGTACAGATATCTCTCCCCCCCCCTAAACTGCGACTAGAACCACCGGACGATGGGCAGCAGTGTCCTTTTAGTACACGGTGAACGTACTGCGAGTCCCAAGCCTGCCAAGGATGGGGATTATGGCAATATCCCTCTCTAAAAGGGAGGCCTTTGTTCAGCAGTAGATGTTTAGTGGCTGATGGTGTTATGTGATGTGATAGTTCAAGGGCTGGAGAGTGACATAGGCTGCTTTTCATCATCATCATCACCATTTTGCATCACTACGCAGTTGAAACCTCGGGGCGCAGCTAGTACTGTATATGTAATTAAAATTACTTCACTAAATTAAGTTTTTTAACCTTCAATGTTTGATTCTAGGCCGGCCAAGGGCCAGATCCAAATCTGAGGGTTGCCAGTCCAAATCCAGATTGCAAAAGTTTAAAGTAAGTGAATTTAAATTACAGTGAATACTGACACTTATCTTGAGTGGAGACCACGAACCGGAAGACGCAGCGTAGGTAGGCCTCCCACTAGATGGACCGACGACATTGTGAGAGTCGCGGGCATCCAGGGGATGCAGATCAGGGATGTAACGGAGGTAGTTTTATCGGAACCGAAGGTGGAGTCGGAGTTTTTAAATTTGCTTTATCGGAGTCGGAATCGGAGTCGGAGGCACGTGTGGTGGAGGTGAACGTGTCGTGTGCGTAACAAATTAACAACAAGTGAAAAAATAATTGACGATAGAGTGCACGTAGTGGGAGTCGGGGGGATTCCCCGCGCGACATGTATGAACCTGTTCATAACAGTCGACACAGGCCGCCGCCGCCGCTATGTTATGCTTCGACCTCCGATTAAAACCTTCGATTTAAAAGTGTCGGAACCGAAGGTGTAATAATAATCGGAAGTTCCGACTTAACGGAACCGGAGTCGAAGCTCCGTAATATCCCTGAAGCAGATGAAAAAAAAAATAAAAATAAATAAAAAAAAAGGACATTACAAGAATATTACACGAGAGAGGTTGCTCAGCGAGCTATGGAGAGAGCCATGGTCGGTGGTTTTCTGAGGGATCATATCCAGAACGAAGTTATTCGCCAGAGAACCAAAGTCACCAACAGAGCTCTGCGTATTATCAAGGATTCATAATGTTATTATCAAGCTGAAGTGGCAATGGACCGGTCATATATTTTTTTTTTCTATCTGTCGCAGATCTGATATTAATTGTTGGTAGATGTGTTTTATGATGATTATGATTAAGGCAGACTCTTTTTAAGGAAGGTGCCAGCAGGAAATCAGTGCAGGGGGTCTAGACAAGAGCCACACACTGTTAGCGTTAACGCCTGCGGAAAGATGAAATTGTATGAAAATGACACTAGCTTCAGATAATTTATCTCATGCTAATGTCATTGTCAATGTCATTTTCATACAATTTCATCTTTCCGCAGGCGTGAACGCTAACAGCGTGTGGCTCTTGTCTAGACCCCCAGATGTTGCAAAACTGTGTAAACCAGGGTGTCTCAAACTTTCGGCTCCACGTACCCCCGTTAAAGTTTCCAGGTGACAGCGAACCCCTGAACTAAATAATTTATTAAATCCCCCCCCCCCTCCTAACCTCCCAAAGAAAACAATAAAATAGACTGTTGAACAAAATAATAATTTTATTTCAATAAAAGGTAACAAATAAAGTGCCAAAAAAAATACATATATTTTTATTAATGTGATGGGTGTGCTTTTTTCTTGTCACAAATGGAGTAAATTTTAGGAGTAATTTTGGACAATTTTAACCTTATTTCTGACTTAGTCGCGCGCGCGCCACCATGTGTGCTGCAGGTGCCTGCCAGTCATCACGCAACCATTACGTAAATCTTGTCGCGAACCCCTTGCCGTCGAATGGCGAACCCCTGGGGGTTCGCGTACCCCACTTTGCGAAACCCTGGTGTAAACCAACAGCTATGGAGGCACGGAATCTACTAAGTCTACAGAAAAAGAACAGCAAAATATTTGAAATAAAACAAAAGACTGTAAACACGCAAAAGCTACCCATCGATAGATAAGAGAGTGACTAACAAACTACTCAAGTTAACTAGGTCGGACTTTTCCAGAAGACCATCATCAACCCTGCCTCTCCAGTCGGCGGACAGCTGCCGCGCTCTGCTGGCCGGCTGCGGAGCCCTGTGCGCTCAGCTGGGGCTCCGGCGGTCCTTCAGCGCGGCAGACGTCACACGCCCGCCGACACAGCACCATATGAGGAGGTAATAACTTACTAACATTTTCATATGAGGAGGTATTCACTTAAACTTAACATTTTCATATGAGGAGGTATTCACTTAAACATGATATTTTTATTATGAGGAGGTATTCACTTAAACTTTAATATTATCATATGATGAAGTACTCACTTAAACATAATATTTTTATATGAGGAGGTATTCACTTAAAATTTAATATTTTCATATGAGGAGGTATTCACTTAAACTTTAATATTTTTATATGAGGAGGTATTCACTTAAACTTTAATATTATCATATGATGAAGTACTCACTTAAACATAATATTTTTATATGAGGAGGTATTCACTTAAACATAATATTTTTATATGAGGAGGTATACACTTAAACTTAACATTTTCATATCAGGAGGTATAAAACATCTTCAATCAATTCACACCTTCAATTACAAACGAGATACTTAGACAACTTAGATAATCAAGTTGATACTTGGAATTTAAAGTCATTAAAAATGGCAAATGAAATGTTTGTTTTGTGAATTAATTTCAGTGCAACTTCAGAAGTGGGATTGTGTGCGGCGCTGGAAGCGTTAACGCTCAGCGCCACTTCGCGGTCTTGCAGCACCTGGGTGGCAGGTATGACTGCTTTGTGTCATCATCATCATAAGCCTATCTTAAAAGGCGTATAACAAAATGCACCGTTCAATTTTACATATTAGCATTTACGGGCAAACATTTAAAAAATAAAACCGTAATTTTCAAGATATATTTAAAATAAGTAAACCTACATAATTTTTATTTCATTTTATGTTTGTAATTTAACGAAATCAAACTCAACCAAACTCAAACTTTCCCTCAAAGTTTTACGAAAAACTACTTTTGTAAATTGGAGGTAACAAATGGATATGTTGAGTTTTTCCAAAATCTGAAGCCGCTACATTCAATAAAAAATACAGATCTATTTAATACAGAAACTGAATTTTCTACAGATCTTACTAATTGATAGAAAAAGAATACCAAAAATACAGTTTTCGATGCTTTTTTCGTCAAAAAATGTGATACATAGCCTCCTAAGCGCGTGCTTACTTTGAGGTCGCAGGCGCGGGCGCGGTGGAGCGCGCGAGTTCGAGTTCACATTGGCCGCCTGGCGTTTGCGCGGGCGTGACGCGCGAATCGCGGGTTTTTCAACACACAAACAACTCCATACGTTTAATATAGTGTCGCAAGTGTGCCCGCTACTTCCACCACACGTGCATTTTGTACGTGAACACTTGCATCATCATCATCATTTCAGCCATAGGACGTCCACTGCTGGACATAGGCCTCCCCATCGATCTCCAAAAAGGCCGGTTGGAAGCAGCCTGCATCCAGCGCTTCCCTGCGGTCTCTTTTAGGACCATTGACCATAATTATGTTTCATAATTCATGAAACCATACCATAATTATGTTTCGCGTCCGTGCCCGCCACCGCGCCCTCGAATTAACGTGACCACGCGCTGATAGACAGGCAGTCTGATTTTCAGTTTTCACTTCCAGTCACTGCTAGTTATACTGGGTTACGCGTAATGGACTAAGCCAAAAGGGGTCCATAGTACCCATCCTTATGGACAACTTTGACTATGGGAGTAACTTTAAAATCGCTATTCCATAGAAATCATTCGGTCATTGACGCTCGATAAAATGTATGGAACAGCTAATATTTTTCGCGTTTTCAGGGTTGGTCCCAGTTGTTTATAATGATGAGTATAACGAACCTTTCGGCTCAGTACACCCTTTGTGTGTAACCCTGTACTTATTTTGATGTGTTGTTTGACAGTGGGTGGATCTCAGTTGCCTTCCCCGCAGAGGTCTCAGGCCTCCCAGCCGTTACAAAGGACCACACCTAACGATAACAAAAAGGTAACTACTTTTTGCAAGCAGTAATGTGCAAACTTAATGTAACTACTTTTCACAAGCAGTAGTGTGCAAACTTGATTTACCTCATGTTTTGTGTCTTTAAGGTTCGTCAGAACTACATAAAGCGTCGGCTGCTGACCACGTACCGAGCTCTGGAGAGGATGTCGCAGTCAGACTTCAACCTGGACCGCTTGGAGGTGAGTACTTTATATACTCATACAACAAAATACAATACTACCATGGTTGGCTGGTTTAAGAGATCTCCTTTTTTTAGCCAACTGGACACGTCGTTTCAATTTGACACGTCGCCGTGTCGTTCAACCTGACACGAACACGTCGTTTCAACTTGAAACGTTTCAAGTGGCCTCGTCGATTAAACTGGACACGTTGTTTCATCTTGAAACGTTTCAAGTTGGACTCGTCTTTTAATCTGGACACGTTGTTTCAACTTGAAACGTTTCAAGGGGACTCGTCGTTTAAACTGGACACGTTGTTTCAACTTGAAACGTGTCAAGTGAACTCGTCGTTTAAACTGGACACGTTGTTTCAACTTGAAACGTTTCAAGTGGACTCGTCTTTTAAACTGGACACATTGTTTCAACTTGAAACGATTCAAGCGGACTTGTTTAAACTGAACACGTCGTTACAACTTGAAACGTTTCAAGTGGACTCGTCGTTTAAACTGGACACGTCGTTTCAACTTGAAACGTTTCAAGTGGACTCGTCGTTTCCCATCGCCTCACGCTGGCGAGTTGGTCGTATAATATGTAATAACTGACGCAGGCGGCTGCGGTGTGCGCGGTGTCGGGCGCCGGTGCGGGCCCGGGGCCTACCACCCTCGCGGTGCCGCACTCCAAGTTCGCACACCCAGGTACTAACAACAACATTTTTATGGTTCCTACAAATATATTGATAATAAGTCCATATAATATATTTGGTATATTCTATACAAATGATCATCATCATCATCAGCCTGAAGACGTCCACTGCTGAACATTTATTATTTTTATTATTTATTATATCATTTTATTTCAATATGAACACGGGTCTAGCCCGGACATTTGGTAGGCATTGGTGGGGCCGAAGCCAACACCAAGAGGCCCCGTTGAATATAAAATACAATATTATTGAATGTGTATAAAATGGATTACAAAACTATTGTGCAGTATAGGATATAAAACGTCTAGGCTATTGAGGTGAACAACTTGTGGATGGGTAACAGATCTATGGTATGAGGTACGGCACCTGCCAATTATGCCTCATTTCAAAATTATATCATATTATATCATTTATTATTTTTTGACTTGTTTTTGTATTTTTCTTATTTTAAATTTGTATTTGACGTTTTTGTATTTTTATTATTTTAAATTTGTATTTGACGTTTTTGTATTTTTATTATTTTAAATTTGTATTTGACATACTATTATTCTATTTTGACAATTAATATATTTTAATAGTAATTTGTGTTAATTCTAATTCGGTATTTTTGTGTTATATTATTATTATTATTTCTACTGGAGATTAGACATAAATACTCGATTATAGTACAATATAGGTACTCAATCCAATATTGAGACTAATATAATTTTAATTTTTTACCATATTTTGTAATAGACATGACCTGTAACAATTGGTATTAATAAATATGATTATGAACATAGGCCTCCCCTTTTACCTCCACACTGAACGACAGCCTGCCTTTTGCATCCACTGGATGCCCGCGACTCTCCGGATGTAGAAAGATGAATGTAATCGGCAAAGTCGTTCTCAAGTTATGGCGTGACCGAAGTAAATAGGTTTTTTTTTTTTTAATATATAGATTTAAAAACACACACTTGTGTTACTGTTCCAGAAGCAGCAGAGCTGGTGCTCACTGCTGCAGACTTGGAGCGCGAGCGAGGCCGCCCACTCTCCAAGTACGAGCGGAACATGATGATCTTCAACTGGCTGCACACCCTGGACGAGGCTGCGCCCTTCTAGCACACTACTACCACACCTCGGCCCTGAACTACGCAGCTACGGACAAGGTATCATCATCAGCCGGAAGACGTCCACTGCTGAACATAGGCCTCCCCTTTAACCTCCACACTGAACGACAGCCTGCCATCTGCATCCACTGGATGCCCGCGACTCTCACGATGTCGTCGGTCCATCTAGTGGGAGGTCTCCCTACGCTGCGTCTTCCGGTTCGTGGTCTCCAGTCCAGAACCTTTCTTCCCCATCGGTTATCGGTTCGAGCGATGTTGCCTGCCCATTGCCACTTCAACTTGCAAATTTTGACAGCTATGTCGGTGACTCTGGTTCTTTCGTGCGGGCACTTAATAAATAATAATCCACAATTATTACACATTAACACTCGAAATACACAAGTTTAGGAAAATAATACAACGTGCCGACATGTTTTTTTCCACGTTGGTGCCAAAACTCCATGAGTACATACATATAGTCCTTTCATGAAGGGTGTGTATGTATTTCATGAAGGGTATGTATGTACTTCCTTAAGGGTATGTAATATGTACTTCATGAAGGGTATGTATGTACTTCCTTAAGGGTATGTAATATGTACTTCATGAAGGGTATGTATGTACTTCCTTAAGGGTATGTATGTACTTCATGAAGGGTATGTATGTACTTCCTGAAGGGTATGTATGTACTTCCTTAAGGGTATGTAATATGTACTTCATGAAGGGTATGTATGTACTTCCTTAAGGGTATGTATGTACTTCATGAAGGGTATGTATGTACTTCCTTAAGGGTATGTATGTACTTCATGAAGGGTATGTATGTACTTCATGAAGGGTATGTATGTACTTCATGAAGGGTATGTATGTACTTCATGAAGGGTATGTATGTACTTCCTTAAGGGTATGTATGTACTTCATGAAGGGTATGTATGTACTTCATGAAGGGTATGTAATAATTACGTACCAGGCGTCGCCAACCCCTTTTCCGCTTATGACCGCCATTCTGTGTAGCATTTATAAATAATGTACATAGACTTGAGAGTCAAGATTGTCCAACACATTAGCTTTTTAGATCTAAGAAATCAAGATGGCGGTCAAACGCAAGCCTATTATTTATAAAAAAGAACAAGAGTCGGTTCTGTTTTTTTCATTATAACTAAAAAAGCATAGACAATACAAAATAAAAAAGACAATACAAAATATGACAATCTATATGGCTTGATATTACAAAAAAAAATCGAGTTACATAAATTACCTATAGAGTCACAAACATGCAAAAAAAACGAACAAAAAGTCGGTGACTTGTTGGTTAGTTACAAGGTAGCCGCGATCCGAGTACAACGCCGCGCGATGCCAGAGCTACGATGACATAGCGGACAACTAACGTTGAACACTATGCAAGCGACATAACGTCTACATTGCAGTAAATGTGGCATTGTGAAGTATATAATTGATACAACGTATGTACAATGACGCTCGGACGTTTTTTGACTGTTTTCGCAGAGATTTTGACTCTATAGGTATTGCCTCGATGTGAAAAAAAAACGCAGTCACATATAGACTAGAATTATAAATAAACGCTCTGGTATAAACCAATGTATTATATATTTAAATACTAAGCTTAGTATAACATAAATGATCTCACTGCAAAGAATCTCAATCACACGAATAATAATGCAAAAGTATTTGTTTGTTTGTAAAGATATCATTTACTAATTGTGTATGTGTATATCGGGTCAAGCCAAATTGACGTATACATACATATAACCATAGACAAAGAGTTGTTTTGTCTATGCTATTGCATATTTAATTTGGCCTCATTGTCCTGTTAGGTCAAATTGACGTATGTATAATTATTATATTATATGCATGGTCAATATGGCCCCTTGTGTTGTCAGGCCATAATGAAGTAGGTAATGTCTGTTCTATTTGGTATATCCGTGTGGTCAGGCCAAATTGACGTATGTATAATTATTATATATTATATGCATGGTCAATATGGCCTCTTGTGTTGTCAGGCCATAATGAAGTAGGTAATGTCTGTTCAATTTGGTCTATCCGTGTGGTCAGGCCAAATTGACGTAAATACGCCTACTTAATTTGGCCTGACTTATCAGGTCAAATTGACGTAAGTATATGCAATGCAAACAGAAAAGATTTTTGTTGTTTAAATTCAAAATTAAAAAAAAATTGAACGGCTGTCAAGGCATTTTTGTATGAAATTTGTTGTAGCCAGTTGCTCCCATATAAACTAAAAACGTCAGTCATTCGAAATCAGTTAGCAACTGTGATTCGGAGTTCGACGCGTTGATCTAAATAAGAATGTTCAATCAAGGTTCTGTCATAACGCCTGGTAACAAATTTTCCTTCTCATTTCCGTTCTATTTACTTCTCTTTTCTGTGGCAATGCATGTCCAATTTGGCCAAGCCGTGTGGTCAGGCCAAAATGACGTATGTATATATACATGGTCAATTTAGCCTCTTTGTGTTGTTAGGCCATAATAAAGTAGGTATGTATGTACAATTTGGCTTAACTAAAGTGTAAAATTAGACCCTATACACTTCGAAATGGCTGAATGGATTGTGATGAAATAGCTTGTACATTAAGCTGTATTTTCCCGGAAATGGTAAAGTTAAGACGAAGGAAAAGTCGCAAAGCGCGGGTAGTAAAGTTTTCCATTACGAATTGGATGTTAAGAATTCTATCATGTAGGTTAAAATTTATGAAATGTTATATTTAAGGCTGGGACTCCACCACAGGACAGCTTAGTGAGATTACAGCTAAGGGGCCGTCCATTAATCACGCGATGTTTTTTTTTTAGCATTTTAACCCCCCCTCCCCCTTGGTGATACATGGTGAGGTTTAAGACTAAACCCCCGCCCCTCCCACCCAAAATCACGTGTATTTTTTAGTACCTACAAAGAATGTAATTTTTTTTTAAATTATCTTTAAATAGAGGTATAAAGTATAATCTAATCTGAAGACCATGACAAAAATGTCTAGACAGAAAGGTTGCAGGTTGTTTTTGATTGGCAAGGTCACACCACACACCGCTTTACGGACTAGAAATCGCGCGTTTGACGAAAAAATTAATACACGTGATATCTTACTACACCCCCCCCCCCCCCCCCCCCTTGTGATATTTCGTGATTTTTGCTAAAACTCCCCCCCCCCCTTTCAAGCCTCACGTGATTAATGGACGGTCCCTAAGAACAAATAAAACTCAGTAACCAAAGATATTAAAAACAATGGATCAAATTATTCGGAGCAGCACTCATATGTAGACAACAGACAATATTTTATTTGTAACAAAAATCCACACACACTTCATCATCATCAGCCAGAAGACGTCCACTGCTGAACATGGCCTCCCCCTCTAACCTCCACACTGAACGACAGCCCGCCCTTTGCATCCACTGGATGCCAGCGACTCTCACAATGTCGTCGGTCTATCTAGTGGGAGGCCTACCTACGCTGCAAAGGTACAATTTAGAAATACTGACAAACCAATAATCTATGAAGTTACAACAATGTCTAATTTAACTTGCAACAAATGTAGACTATGCACAGAATACAGTAATAGTTTGTATCGTTTTAGTTTGGACATTTTTGAGCACTGTTTCTAAATCCATAGTTTTTATATATCTTTGGTGGTAATGCCCGATTTTATATTACCTAAGTATTCTTGCGGTGTGGCCCTGGCCTAAAATATACTAACAAATCCTACTGGATGAAATGTATGAATGCATTTATGATGTATCTATAGGTATAAATTATGTTACAATAAATAAATAAAAACAAATTGATTTTTATTCACAATATTTTATTCATTAATCATTTCCTTTTTTTAATGATGAAATCGTTTGACCACTCTCATCTGGGCCCCGATTCTACTAAATCAATTTGTTTTTAAATTGTAATTGTTTCAATAAAAAAAAAATTATACTAAGTTTGAATATTAGGTGGTGATATTTTTCTAGTTTAAAAAAAACTGTCAATGTTGAGGCAATTATTTAAAAATTAAAATTGAAACAATTACAACTTAAAAACAAATTGGTTTAGTACAATCGGGGCACAGATGGTAAGTGACGATGCGGTCTTAGATGGAGCATGCTTGCCCATGAGGTGCCTATTCACTCTTGTCTTGAAGAGATAGGTTGTGCCTTATAGGGAACACTGAGGCAGGCAGCGCATTCCATTCCTGTGCAGTTCGTATTAGGAAGGAATTTTGGAAACGCTGCGTGCGGACTTTACCAAAGTTCACGATGTAAGGATGGAATGTCCGCCTCGATGATCTATGGCGGAAATTGGTTGACGGGACCAGCTTAAACAGCTCTTGTGCACATTCTCCAAAATGAACGCGATAAAATCGTCCTAAATCGAGGAACCCTCTTATCATGGACAATATGTACATTCACAATGCTTTAATGGAGGCCTAGGATCTCCAAAACTATGTCTAGAAGTTTCATCTGTCCAGTTGCAAAACTATCCACTAACGAATCTGTCCAGTTGCAAAACTATCCACTGACGAATCTGTCCAGTTGCAAAACTATCCACTGACGAATCTGTCCATTTGCAAAACTATCCACTGACGAATCTGTCCAGTTGCAAAACTATCCACTGACGAATCTGTCCAGTTGCAAAACTATCCACTGACGAATCCGTCCAGTTGCAAAACTATCCACTGACGAATCTGTCCAGTTGCAAAACTATCCACTGACGAATCTGTCTAGTTGCAAAACTATCCACTGACGAATCCGTCCAGTTGCAAAACTATCCACTGACGAATCTGTCCAGTTGCAAAACTATCCACTGACGAATCCGTCCAATTGCAAAACTATCCACTGACGAATCTGTCCAGTTGCAAAACTATCCACTGACGAATCTGTCTAGTTGCATATCTGTCCACTGACGAATTTGTCCAGTTGCGTATCTGTCTACTGACAAATCTGACCAGTTGCATATCTGGCCACTGACGAATTTGTTCAGTTGCATATCTGTCTACTGACAAATCTGACCAGTTGCTTATCTGTCGACCGACGAATATGTCCAGTTGCTGTCTGTCCACCGCCGAATTTGTCCAGTTGCATATCTGGCCACTGACAAATTTGTCCAGTTGCATATCTGGCCACTGACGAATTTGTTCAGTTGCATATCTGGCCACTGACAAATTTGTCCAGTTGCATATCTGGCCACTGACAAATTTGTCCAGTTGCATATCTGGCCACTGACAAATCTAACCAGTATTGCATATCTGGCCACTGACAAATCTGACCAGTTGAGAATTTAACTTTGTGTAGACACCGCTGTTTCTATGATCGCTACTAAACTCAATGTTGTGCCGTCCGAACCACGACAGCGCAAACTTTAATATGATCTATCTAGGAGTATTGGAAACTATCGGTTTGATGTGAGAAGAGCTGGGAGCATCAGTCCTGGAAAAAATAAATTAGGTTTTAATTACGAAATTAAACAAGTATTAAAAAAAACATTTGGCCAAGTGCGAATCGGGCTCGCGCATTAGTAACACCACAAAATACAAAAAGTAGTGCAAAAAGACAACATCACGCCCAGGCGGTCACCCATCCAAGTACCGAGCGCGCCCGACGTTACTTGGTAATGAACAGAAATTTGTCACCGACTCGCACTTGGCCATTATTTGTTGTTTGTTGTTATATTTTAGTGTGTACAAAAAGCATGTCAAGTTTGACGTTTGTACGTATTACCGTTTTTACATTAGAGCTCATACAAAACAACGTTAAAATAATACGTTTGTTGTTGTTAATCCACCGTAACATTATATATTCTGTGAACATTTCAACTGGATATCTATTACGGTTCGAAAGATACAGCCGTTAATAGGTAGGACAGACAGACAGACATCGTAGGCTTAGATTAGGGTCCCGTTTTTACCCTTTGGGTACGGAACCCTAAAAAAACAAGCTTTTAGGCGTCCGCCATATTGAATTTAGCTGTGTTTGTATTTTTAATTAACCTGTGTTATGGCGTGACAGTACCCTCCGCCGGACAATATACTATGCGTATTGTCACGATTAAATAATAGACAAAAAGTAATTGAATATGAAAGTAGCAAATGTGAGAAAAAATGAAATAATTTGGCTTAGTAATAGAGTCCCGTTTACACCCTTAGGGTCATCATCATCATCAGCCGGAAGACGTCTACTGCTGAACATAGGCTTCCCCCTTTAACCTCCACACTGAACGACAGCCTGCCTTTTGCATCCACTGGATACCCGCGACTCTCACAATGTCGTCGGTCCATTTAGTGGGAGGCCTCCCTACGCTGCGTCTTCCGGTTCGTGGTCTCCACTCCAGAACCTTTCTTCCCCAATCACCCTTACCCTTAGGGTACATTTGGGTAAATTGTGGCCAAAACCACGCCTGGTCCGTTGTAAAAAAAAAATATTATGTAAAAATGATGGATCACGCGTTCGTGCGAACAATGCGACCGTTGTTCGCGCGAGCGATGGACAAGTAGTAAGCCGTACTAACTTCCTGATTTTGTCGCGTCGTATCTTCAGTTGCTGATCTTTCGGCACTCCGTGCACTTTCAACAGATGCTTCCTCACGGAACAACCGCCTTTATATCTGTAAGAAAATAAGTCCAAATGGCAATGTTAGTGTGATGTCTGATCATGTTAGTGTGATGTCTGGTAATGTTAGTGTGGTGTATGGTCATGCTAGTGTGATGTATGGTCATGCTAGTGTGATGTATGGTCATGCTAGTGTGATGTCTGGTCATGCTAGTGTGATGTATGGTCATGCTAGTGTGATGTCTGGTCATGTTAGTGTGATGTATGGTCATGTTAGTGTGATGTATGGTCATGTTAGTGTGATGTATGGTCATGTTAGTTTGATGTCTGGTCATGTTAGTGTGATGTCTGGTAATGTTAGTGTGATGTCTGGTAATGTTAGTGTGATGTCTGGTCATGTTAGTGTGATGTCTGGTAATGTTAGTGTGATGTCTAGTAATGTTAGTGTGATGTCTGGTCATGTTAGTGTGATGTATGGTCATGTTAGTGTGATGTATGGTCATGTTAGTGTGATGTATGGTCATGTTAGTTTGATGTCTGGTCATGTTAGTGTGATGTCTGGTAATGTTAGTATGATGTATGGTCATGTTAGTGTGATGTCTGGTAATGTTAGTGTGATGTCTGGTCATGTTAGTGTGATGTCTGGTAATGTTAGTGTGATGTCTGGTAATGTTAGTGTGATGTCTGGCAATGTTAGTGTGATGTCTGGTAATGTTAGTGTGATGTCTGGTAATGTTAGTGTGATGTCTGGTAATGTTAGTGTGATGTCTGGTAATGTTAGTGTGATGTATGGTTATGTTAGTGTGATGTCTGGTAATGTTAGTGTGATGTATGGTCATGCTAGTGTGATGTCTGGTCATGTTAGTGTGATGTATGGTCATGTTAGTGTGATGTATGGTCATGTTAGTGTGATGTATGGTCATGTTAGTTTGATGTCTGGTCATGTTAGTGTGATGTCTGGTAATGTTAGTGTGATGTCTGGTAATGTTAGTGTGATGTCTGGTCATGTTAGTGTGATGTCTGGTAATGTTAGTGTGATGTCTGGTAATGTTAGTGTGATGTCTGGTCATGTTAGTGTGATGTATGGTCATGTTAGTGTGATGTATGGTCATGTTAGTGTGATGTATGGTCATGTTAGTTTGATGTCTGGTCATGTTAGTGTGATGTCTGGTAATGTTAGTATGATGTATGGTCATGTTAGTGTGATGTCTGGTAATGTTAGTGTGATGTCTGGTCATGTTAGTGTGATGTCTGGTAATGTTAGTGTGATGTCTGGTAATGTTAGTGTGATGTCTGGCAATGTTAGTGTGATGTCTGGTAATGTTAGTGTGATGTCTGGTAATGTTAGTGTGATGTCTGGTAATGTTAGTGTGATGTCTGGTAATGTTAGTGTGATGTATGGTTATGTTAGTGTGATGTCTGGTAATGTTAGTGTGATGTCTGGACATGTTAGTGTGATGACTGGTCATGTTAGTGTGATGTCTGGTCATGTAAATTCAAATTCAAATTATTTATTTGTCAGAACATGGTAGGTACACATACATATAAAGTAGCATACATGGTCGTAAGAATGGAGACGTATCTCATGTCCTTGCCTGTTACAGCGTACAAATGTTAGTTTTTTATTAATATTTTTATTAGTTATTGTTAAAGTTAAAAAGGAAAAAAATAAACAAAATTATGTCTATGTTAGAATATTGTTAGAATCATATTTTGGTTTAGTTGTATTTTATACTGTTACATTACGTTTCACTTGCACAACACATAATTTATAATCATTTACTGTTATTAAATGAGATAAATGTAGCATACAACTTGCACTTGGATAACCTAATAAAAACAATAAACTATCTGCTAAAAAGATAATATGACACTGACAATTGCATTTTATTTGACACTGACCACTAGTTAAGAATGACGCGAACTTGGCTTGTCATTCCAAAGCCATCTATGGTCCAACTTATTTCGACCCGCGGAAGTTTTAGAAACTAACCCACTTTACGTGTCGATTTTCAATGACATATAACATTGCGACGACAGCGCCGCGGTTGCTGGTCGAGAGAATATTGTGTACTTTGATAGGAATTTGAAGGCGATGCATCGAGCAGCCATTTTGTGGGATTTGGTTCCAAACTAAGACGCTCTAATTGCAACTTACATTTTAAACGGAAATCTAATCCGTGGATTTAATAAAATAATAGTATTATTATTAACATAAGTGTTAAAACCCCAATATTGGGTAAGTTGTGCATTTTATTACGATTTTAGAGTAATTTCATCATTGGAATAGCGCTTAGTCATTGGTTGTATTTTAGTGCTATTATAATGTTTTGTTACCTATAATACCTATTAAAAGTCCTTCCGCCTTGCTACTTGCCTTGACTGCATCATCCTAGATCACTAATTACCACATTCCGTTGCACTCATCCTTACTTCATCGCGTCATCATGTTCTCACGGAATGTAGCAGTCATGGTGAAGAAATCGGACATTTTACTAATCGTCCAATTTGTGCGGGTTCCAGGGTTTTATGGCACAGCTACTACAAGGCACTAGGAAACAAGAGTGTGCGCCCTTGGCGCACTGTGGTGACCGTGCTAACCGGGTGACACCTCTGCTGTTGTCAACCAGACTTCCGTTTCCGCGCTGCTCCAGAATAAGCGTGCAGGAGAGTGATTGTCCAACCAGTGCAGTTAATAGAACTCTTGTACAGACCTTTTTATTCTGATTTAAATAGTTTTTTTGTTCTACCTTACTTTAGATTTGATACCTACCTCATAATTAGTAAATTCTGTTTATTGTTTTAGATTAAAGTAGATTATTTACGACTTTTAGTTTTCTTTATATTATATAAAATTTGTATGCGTCTAGAACGTATCAATGGCGCCCAGCTCGTGGTTTAGAACTTCTTTTAGCTGCACTGGCTTGGAATTGGTGTAGGTAGTTGGTTTTCTTTCGGTGATGGTTGAATGAGGTACGTGTTAGACGGTTTTGTTTCGCACATTCATTCATACGCCAAGAAAAGTATACATACATTTTATAGTATACTGTTCATCGCTTACCATAACTGCTTATTGAATGCACGAAGTAAATCGTTAGTCATTTAATTTTGTAACGGATTGGACAATTCTTTTCTACCTACTTATTTATTCAATAGCTGTTAATTATGCACTTGTAGGCTAATTTCACATGTATAATAATAATATATTGTGATAGGGTTATTTTTTATTTAAACTACACTATAGTGTATTCGTATATAACCTGCACAACATACCTAATTGTCACTAAATAAATAGCACGATACTTAGAAAAGAGTAAACATTATTCTACCTAAAAACAACATATAATAATAAAATATGTCTAAGGAAATAAAATTCTTGTCTTTACAAAAATCCGAACTAGAATATGAGGTCGGAGTTAGAGCCGAAACACCAGCGGACAATGTGTCTGATCTTAGAAAACAAATTTTAAAGCAATCTAAATGTATACCTACTGAAGATATTTTAGAATCTCATCTAGAGCCTACAAATGATATAAACGGCGCTAAAGAAAGCTTGAGCAAATTGAAGGATAGCATAACTGCAATTAAAATAAAATTTGATAAAAACCTATATTCACGTTCGGAAAATCTTGCTCACCATATTGCTCTTAACTTGCTCGTGTTAACTAGTTTCCTTATGTAAAAATAAAAATAAAGAACATAGATCATTATTCAATCTATGGTTTGCTAGATTCGGGTTCTGCTGTAAATATTATTGGCAATAACTTGCACCAAGAATTAATGAATAATGGTTTAGTCATTACGACAACAGAAACTATCACTATATCTGCAGCTGGTGGACATACTATGAACTCGCTAGGTTTTATGCTCTTGCCAGTAGTCTTCAACAACAGATGCATTGAAATAAAAGCACATGTTGTCCCAGAGGTTCAATCGTGCCTGATATTGGGCATTGATTTTTGGAAAAAATTTGAAATATTTCCAAACAATATCAAAGATATTGAACTACTGCCACAAAATGATCCTACATTACTAGAAATAATAAAACACACCGCTGAATGCATCATAATGCCGTATGAAAATCTTAAATACAACCAAAAACAGATAGCCGACCAAATAGTTGAAAAATTTAAAGAAGTTTCGTTTGAGCAAAGAGGCCTCGGAAGGACACATCTAATAGAACATCGAATTGATACGGGTAATGCAGAACCAATTAGGCAAAGGTACTATCGTTTGTCTCCCGAAAAGAAGAAGATTATTGCAGACCAAGTAGATGAGATGTTAGAGCTGGACGTATTAGAACCTTGTGAGAGCCCTTGGTCTTCCCCTGTGCTGGTAGTTGATAAAAAAGACGGTAAGCCCCGATTCTGCCTCGATAGCAGAAAATTAAATGCGATTACCAAAAAGGATGCTTATAACTTACCTTATATCTCAGAGATACTTGACAATTTGAGAGACGCAAAATATCTCTCAAGTATAGACTTATCAAAGGCTTTTTGGCAAATACCTATTGCTACTACTGATCGCGAAAAGACTGCATTTTATGTCCCGGGTAGAGGAACATTTATGTTCAAAGTCACTCCATTTGGATTATCAAACGCTCCTGCTACACAGCAGCGTTTAGTTGATGCTTTGTTTGGGCCGGAATACGAATTAAAACTATTTTGCTACTTAGATGACATTATAATAGTAAGTAAAAGCTTTGAAGAACACGTCAGCCTACTAACGCGCGTTCTAGAAAAACTAACTAAAGCAAATCTAACTATAAATCTATCAAAGTGTCAGTTCTTCAGGAATCAATTAAAATATTTAGGCTACGTAGTTGATGAGCACGGCCTCCGAACAGACCCAGAAAAGGTAGAGGCCATTATCAGATTTCCTACCCCCACCACTAAAAAAGAGATCAAAAGATTTCTTGGGACAGCATCATGGTACCGTCGTTTCGTGCCAAACTTTAGCACTATTGCAGGACCACTAAACAAGTTAACTTCAGGTGGAAAGAAGGCACTAGCTTTCAAATGGACTCCTGAAGCAGACAAAGCATTTATAGATCTTAAAACTAACTTAGTTAACACCCCTGTACTAGCCTGTCCTAAATTTGACCACAACTTTGATGTACATACTGACGCGAGTGATTACGGAATAGGAGCTATGCTGTCTCAAACGATTGATGGCGAAGAACACCCAGTTGCGTACATGAGCAAGTCCCTCACGGGTGCTGAACGCAATTACAGTGTGACAGAAAGAGAAGCACTGGCCGTACTTGTCGCGTTAGAACACTGGCGCTGTTATCTGGAGAATGGAAAGACTTTCTCAGTATACACGGATCACGCGGCATTAAGGTGGTTTCTTACTCTCACTAACCCTACTGGTCGTCTTGCTCGATGGGGAATAAGATTGTCCTCGTTTGATTTCGAAATAAAGCACCGTCGGGGTAAAGACAATATTATTCCTGATGCTCTATCCAGGGCTATACCTGTTGCACCTATAGACTCCGTACAAGACTCTACACCCACCACATCTGACTCTTGGTATCTGGCTATATTTAAAGGGTGTCTTGATTCGCAGACAGGATTTCCTAACTACAGAGTTGAGGGGAATGTACTTTATCGTTATATGAAAAGTAAGAACCCACTAACCTCAGAATTTTCTTGGAAAGAAGTAGTGCCACAAGAATTGCGTGATGAAGTTATTGATAAAAATCATTCAGTTCCGCTCGCTGCTCACTTCGGAATTTATAAAACGTATAAACGCGTATTATTAAAATACTACTGGCCGGGAATGTACGCAGATATAGTGAGATTCGTCGGTGAATGTTCTACGTGTCTTGCTTATAAACACCCAGCTCACGCAACCCTTGGCAAAATGGGTAGGCCTAAAAACTGTTCTCGTCCCTTTCAGACAATTTCCATAGATATTATTGGGCCCCTACCTACTAGCAGAAAACAGAACAGCTATATACTATCTGTTTGCTGTTGTTTTTCTAAATACTGCCTAATATTTCCAATGCGGCAGGCGACCGCAGCTAATGTTTGTAAGCATCTAGAGGATAGTGTATTTATTGTACACGGGATTCCGCAGAATATAATAATGGATAATGGGTGCCAATTTGCTGGACGAGAAATGGATGCTCTCTTAAAAAAGTATAAGGTGCCACATGTCCACTTTACCCCTAAGTACACCCCACAAATAAATAGTGTGGAAAGGTATAATCGAACTATTATTACAGCTATCTCGACATTTGTAGAAAACGACCATAGAAGTTGGGACGTTAACATACCGAAGATACAGTTCGCAATAAATAACTCTGTCAATGAGGTGACCGGATTTACACCTGCGTTCCTGGTTCATGGAAGAGAGTTGGTGACCTGCGGGTCGCATTATATTGACAATGATAACGCCAACGAGATAATTTTTGTACCTCGCGACATTTACGCAGAAAATCTAGGCCACTTAGCAAGCATATTTAGTGATGTTCAAGCCGCTCTTTGGCATAGTCATCAAAAGTCATCACAACGTTACAACCTACGACGTAAAGATATGGAGTTTAACGTCGGTGATATAATATGGAAGCGCTGTTTTTTTCATAGCGATAAAGAAGCGCGATTTAGCAAAAAACTAGCACCTAAATTTGAAAAATGCAAAGTTATAGAAAAACGATCACCATTAGTCTACATTTTAGAAGATATGTCAGGTCGGAACATTGGTGCATGGCATATCAAGGATTTCAAACTTAAATTATTAACTTCATAGTAATAACATGTAGAATAGTACTACCTCTAAGTTCGGATTTTTCTAGTAGGAAAAATCCTTGTCTAGGAAGGGGTGTACTGTTACATTACGTTTCACTTGCACAACACATAATTTATAATCATTTACTGTTATTAAATGAGATAAATGTAGCATACAACTTGCACTTGGATAACCTAATAAAAACAATAAACTATCTGCTAAAAAGATAATATGACACTGACAATTGCATTTTATTTGACACTGACCACTAGTTAAGAATGACGCGAACTTGGCTTGTCATTCCAAAGCCATCTATGGTCCAACTTATTTCGACCCGCGGAAGTTTTAGAAACTAACCCACTTTACGTGTCGATTTTCAATGACATATAACATTGCGACGACAGCGCCGCGGTTGCTGGTCGAGAGAATATTGTGTACTTTGATAGGAATTTGAAGGCGATGCATCGAGCAGCCATTTTGTGGGATTTGGTTCCAAACTAAGACGCTCTAATTGCAACTTACATTTTAAACGGAAATCTAATCCGTGGATTTAATAAAATAATAGTATTATTATTATCATAAGTGTTAAAACCCCAATATTGGGTAAGTTGTGCATTTTATTACGATTTTAGAGTAATTTCATCAATGGAATAGCGCTTAGTCATTGGTTGTATTTTAGTGCTATTATAATGTTTTGTTACCTATAATACCTATTAAAAGTCCTTCCGCCTTGCTACTTGCCTTGACTGCATCATCCTAGATCACTAATTACCACATTCCGTTGCACTCATCCTTACTTCATCGCGTCATCATGTTCTCACGGAATGTAGCAGTCATGGTGAAGAAATCGGACATTTTACTAATCGTCCAATTTGTGCGGGTTCCAGGGTTTTATGGCACAGCTACTACAAGGCACTAGGAAACAAGAGTGTGCGCCCTTGGCGCACTGTGGTGACCGTGCTAACCGGGTGACACCTCTGCTGTTGTCAACCAGACTTCCGTTTCCGCGCTGCTCCAGAATAAGCGTGCAGGAGAGTGATTGTCCAACCAGTGCAGTTAATAGAACTCTTGTACAGACCTTTTTATTCTGATTTAAATAGTTTTTTTGTTCTACCTTACTTTAGATTTGATACCTACCTCATAATTAGTAAATTCTGTTTATTGTTTTAGATTAAAGTAGATTATTTACGACTTTTAGTTTTCTTTATATTATATAAAATTTGTATGCGTCTAGAACGTATCAATACCTTAATTAGATGTTTATTACTACCTATCTAAGCTATTATTATTATTATTTTATTTGTTTATGTCTACATTACATATCAAAACATTTTTATCATTAAGGAATTCTGAAATTTCATAGTAGCTTTTTTGTGCTAATAAAGTTTTTAGTTTATTTTTAAACATTCCAAAATGTAAGTGTGATGTATGGTCATGTTAGTGTGATGTTTGGTCATGTTGGTGTGGTAATGTTACCGTGGTTGGTAAGATGACTTACACGTTAGGACAGAGATAGCAGTAGTAGTTGTACGTGTAGAAGTGCGTCTTATCTTGATGGATCCAGAGGTCGCGGCGGCACTGGAACCTCGACGGGCAGTACTCACACTGAAACATACAACATATTACTTCAAATAACCGACTTTCGAATTTTTTCCCTCACATATTCGGGACAAAATGCACACACGGTCATCTGACCCCATACTAAGCAAAGCTTGTGATATGGCTGCCAGAGACTGATATACATATACATATATAGTTTTAAATACATACTTAAATAGATATAAACACCCAAATATAACAAACATTCTTTTTTCTAGGCAAGCGTGCTCCAACGTAGACCGCATCATCGCTTAACATCAGGCGTGATGGTGGTCAAACGCAAGCTTATTAATTATTAAAAAAAAATGACGCTATTAAGACTATGTAAACTGTTTAATATTAAGACTAAAGGACATCCACGGTCATGAAGATCGATCTTTGCTTAGTTTGGGGTCAGATGACCATGTGTGAAAAAATGTCCCGAATATTTATTAGTAAAAAAAAAAAGGGGAGGCCTTTGTCCAGCAGTGGACGTTTAATGGCTGCTGATGTGATGTGAACCTATTTATTATTCCGACTGAAGGAACCTGTAACAATGGTCACGAAATAAATTTGAAAAAAAAGTTACCTGCACAGACTTGGTAGGTCTGAAATGCACGATCATGTGTTGTATGAGGTTGTTCCGCATCCGGAACCGGGCGCCACACTCGTTGCACTCGAAGGGCTTCTCGCCAGTGTGCTCTGCGCGGATGTGGTTCTGTACAACGATAAAACTACTAATTATTTTTCTTAGATTCCTTTAATCAGTCGAAAATTTATTGAATTTTTAATGACGGATGGATTTTTTTTTTTTTACACGGAGAAAAGCTACTGTGCCCTCCGCGTCCAATACAACAACGCATTCAGGGCGGTGTTGGGGCTGCCCCGGTTCTGCAGCGCCTCGGGCATGTTCGCGGAGGCGCGGACAGACTGTTTTTACGCGACCATGCGCAAGCGAGGTATGTCCTTGGTGCGCAGAGTGCGGGCCAGCTCCAATGCCGTCCTGGCGATGATTGCGGCCAGGCTCGATTGTGCTTTCCTTCGGCATTGCTGTAACAGGCATGTTCCAGTACCGATGCCGAAGCGAAGGTACTAACTACTTATGGTGACATTGTATCTGTTGTATTTATTGTATTGTTTGACTATGGACATTTGAATTGTATTTTTGTTTGATTTTTGTATTGATTTAATTAATGATTGACTAAATTAACTGAACTATTATTATTTTGACATATTATTTTATTGGACATTGCTTATTACTTTTTTCAAATCAAATCAAATCAAATCAAATCATTTATTTGCTAGAATACATTTACATTTTACTTTAGAATTGTATTGTGTCACTTTATTATTTAGATTTTATTGCCTTCATTTATTTATATATTTTTTGATGTACCTAATAATAAATAAATAAATAAATAAATATTCGGGACATTTTTGCACACACGGTCATCTGACCCCAAACTAAGCAAAGCTTGTGATATGGCTGCCAGAGACTGATATACATACATATATAGCTTTAAATACATACTTAAATAGATATTAACACCCAGATATAGAACAAACACAAATGTTCATTGCATAAATGTTTGTCCTAGATGGGAATCGAACCCACGCCCTCAGGCTCAGAAGGTAGGTTCACTACCAACTGGACCAACGGGCTATCAAATAATTATATTAATAATAATAATTGAATTGTATGGGTTATTTTATTGCCTGGAATAAATTAATTTGAATTTGAATTTTTAATGTATAATGTACTAAAATATATTCCAAAAATTTTACGTAACGTAAATTCGTTTAAGTTAACAAAATTGTAGTCAAGTATAATAAAAGTCACAGACCCTGGAGTCCGTGGAGTTTAAAATAAAAAAAAAAAAAAAAAAAAAAAAAAAAAAAAACTAACTCTTTTTTTATAGCATGTAGTCACCACCTAATATAGGCATGATGACTAATATTTTTTTATTACTTCATAAAAAGCTGATCATAAATAGAGCACATCAACAAAAACAAAATTAAAATTAGTTCAAAAATAAATAAGATATAAGCATTGTAATTTAATTTAATTTCATGCTAGACAGAGAGCGCACTATACTGAGCCGTGACGTCACGGCTCAGGAGCGCCATACAAATGCTATACTAACACACGCTTTGCGAGAAAGGGATAGAGCATCCCCTCCCTATCCCCACCTAAAACTTTAAATACTCATATCTCAGAGATTTATCAGCCAATTCAAATTATTTTTTCAGTATGTGTAATGTATTTAGTTATATTCATCGCTAAGCCGGTTATTTGTAATAAATTAAACATTAGGACACATGCCTATTGTGGTGGCGTTTAGTTTACTTCTTGTGCCTTGTCTCCATCATGTAAGCAAGGACGTACATCATGTTGGTGTTTATTAATAAAAAAAATCGGTGTGCTTCAGATCTGCATGATCTAATTCCGTTCTGCCCACTTTTCTATCGGACTGCCAGAGCGGGCACGAAAAATCGACACCGTTTTATGGTTGATATTCCGAGAACCCGTACGAAGCGCTTTGATTCCACTTGTATTGTGCGAACTCCTAGTCTGTGGAATTCATTGCCTGAATGGGTGTTCCCCGTTAGTTACAATCTGGGTGTCTTCAAATCACGAGTGAATCGGTTGCATCTAGGCAAGAGTGCTCCATCGTAGACCGCATCATCGCTTTACATCAGGCGAGTTGGCGGCCAAGCGCAAGCCTATTAATTATTTAAATTTTAAAAAAAGGCCTAGTGCAAGTCAAGCTCGCGCTCTGAGGGTTCCGTACCTCCACAAAAATCAATAACGAAGTTACCAATTATAACTTGGTAATAAACCTAAATTTGGCACCGACTCGCACTTGGCCATTATTTGTTGTTATACTTTAGAGTGTGTACTATAATCATGCCAAGTTTAACGCTTGTACGTATTACCGTTTTCACATTAGAGCTAATACAAAAATACGTTTAAATTAAATACATTGCAGCTGCATACCTACAGTGCAGAGTGCACCAAGGCTGGCAGCGCATAGGGGGCCATTCAAGTATTACGTAAGCAGATTTTTTACAATTATTTAACCCCCCCCCCCCATTCCCCTTGTCAGCAAAAGTAAGCAAACCTCTTCCCTCCCCCCTCCCATGCTTACGTAATCATTGGTACCTATATGCATTTTTCTTTTAAATGCGTATTCATTATTTGTGGGAATCCCCGACATGTGTGTTTTGTTTTCTAGCATAGACAATTTGTGGGTTGCTGGTTTGTGGGTTGCAATTTGTGGGTTTGTGGGTTGGGTTACACAATGTGTAAAAAAGTAAATAATAACTGCTGACGTAATCACGATCTCGACCCCCCACCCACCATGTCATCAAAAATAAGCAAAGCTTACGTAATACTTGAACGCCCCCTGAGTTCTATCTACATACTTGAATGGTGGGTCTGTCGACGGCCCTGAACGCGCACTGCCCGCAGGAGAATCTCTTCTCCACCCCGTGCATGCACTGCTGGTGCCGGGACAGCTGACTGCGGTGCACAAACTTCTTCCCGCAACCCGCATACTGCAATACGCTCCCGATATCTCACACAAAACACATAGGCATAACATATACAATAACCATCATCATCATCATCATCCCTGAGTGACCCACTGCTATGTATAGGCCTCCCTTTGTTTATGCCACTCTCCCTGGTCTCTCGCCATTCGCATTCACACGTTCCCGACAGTATTTCTGATGTCGTCAGTCCAGCTCATCCTCGGTCGGCCTGGGTTCCGCCAACCTAGTCTCGGCCCCCACTCGGTCACCACAATAACCATAACAAGAAGTTTTTTTTTTTTATATACAATTATTTTTTTATATATGTAAGTATACATATAATTTTAAACATATTTTTTTTCTGTTGTTACCTGGCAGACATGCTGTTTATCGAAATGTTTCAACGCGTGGTTTCTGAACCGTTGCTTGTTCCGAGCCATCTCGTAGCACACGCTGCACTGTATGGGGCCGGTCTCCTTGTAAGGTAACACCGCCAGCGCCATCAGCTCCTTGTTCCTCTCTTGGAAAAACTTCCGTCTGGCCATGTCCATCTGAAATAGGCAACAATGAGTCATTGTTACTAACTTTTATTTAACTTGGCTTTAGTTTGACTGCCCCGGTGCATCAGTTGGTAGTGAACCTGCCTTCTGCGCTTGGGGGCGTTCGATTCCCACCTAGGTAAAACATTTATGTGATGAACATTTGTGTTTGTTATATCTGGGTATTTATATCTATTTAAGTATGTATTTAAAAATATATATGTACTAGCTGCGCCCCGCGGTTTCACTCGTATAGTGATGAAAAATTGTGATGATGATGATGATGATGATGAAAAGTAGCCTATGTCACTCTCCGATTCTTGAACTATACCCATGCAAAAAATCAGGTCGATCCGTTGCTCAGTTGCTGCGTGAAAGAGGAACAAACAAACCAACAAACAAATACACTTTCGCATTTATAATATGTATTAGTATGATGTATATCAGTCTCTGGCAGCCATATCACAAGCTTTGCTTAGTTTGGGGTCAGATGACCGTGTGTGCAAAAATGTACTATGATATTCGTATATAGTCTTAAATACATACTTAAGTAGATATTAACAGTCAGATATAGAATAAACACAAATGTTCATCACACAAATGTTTGTCCTAGATGGGAATCGAACTCACACCCCCAAGCTCAGAAGGCAGGTTCACTACCAATTCACGACCAACGGGCTATCGGCCGCCATATTGGATTTAGAATGACGTCACTAAGCTCCCAAAGATGGCGGACTAACTGGTCTCACACATACAGGGCAAGTTAATTAGACATGGTATTCAAGATTCAGAAGCTATGTGTTAGGGTTATAAATAGATCTTGGTTTCTGGACAGCTGCAGACCACTCTTCAAATCATGCAACATACTTCCGTTGCCATGTTTGTATATTAAGGACATTTGTATTTTCACCAAAGAGTACTCAGATTATTTTAAAAAACGTAGTCAAGTTATTACCCGTCAGAAAAGAGTCAAGTTCACTAACCTATTGTATCAACCTCCTGTCAGAAAAGACTTGTACAAAAGAAATGTGTGTAATATGTGTATATCTATTTATAATAAGGTACCTAATGATATAAAAATGTTGGACGGTAACAAATTTAAAAAAGAATTGACTAATTGGCTTCTTAACCATTGTTTTTATAGTGTTAAGGAATTTATGGAATTCATTTCTAATATTATTCGTTTGTAAAATATTTAAATTCTTTCGTATAAATAAGCATTTGCACGTCTGCTTGCAGACTGAGTACAAAGTGACATAAATATAACATTAAGACCGTTTAATGTAATGTATTCTGCCCACGGCTGCCCCCTGCTTTCTTCATTCTTCATTCTGTGTATGTAGCCCACCGGATTAGTAAGTTGAAATGGCAGTGGGCAGGGCACATATCACGCAGAACAGATGGCCGATGGGGCCGAAAGGTTCTGGAATGGAGACCACGGACTGGTAAGCGCAGCGTAGGACGTCCACCCGCAAGATGGACAGACGACCTAAGGGAGACCGCGGGGAAACGCTGGATGCAGGCCGCTTCCAACCGGCCCTTTTGGAGATCGATGGGGGAGGCCTATGTCCAGCAGTGGACGTCCTACGGCTGAAATGATGATGATGATGATGAATGTAATGTATTCTAGCAAATAAATGATTTGATTTGATTAAATAGAAGTTTGTGAAAAGAGTACTCACCTTTTTGGGCTTTTTAATGTTGTATTTATTTTTTATGACGCTGCATTCTTGAGCGTCATTAGGAATATATTTGGGCAAATTGTTTTTAAGGTTTGACATCAAACTTCCAAATAGTTTTTCATGATCCTGGCCATCTTCGGGTATTTTCTGGTATTTTACAGGTATTTTTAGGCCGAAGGAGTTGGTAATATTAAGCCGTTTTACCGTTTTTATCTCATTAAAACTTTCACGATCATTGAAAAGTTTATGTGATTCTTTTGTTAGGTGGTCTTCTGTGTTTTCGATTTGGCTAGACATGCCAAAAGTGTCAACAACTGTTTGACAAGATGCATCAACTTTTATACAAAATTTGTAAGCATCTTTAAAAAGTTCATTCATCTCCTTGTTCGATATAAAATTTTCTATTCTTATGTTAGATGTTTGGCCAGATACAGTGGCTGGTTGACCAGATACAGTGGCTGGTAGACCAGATTCGGTGGCTGGTTGACCAGATAAAGTGGCTGGTTGACCAAGTATATTGGCTGAATCGTTTTGAAGTTTGTTTTTCAATATCGATTGACCTGTTTCACTTTTAAAATTCTGTATAGTATCTGTGTTACGTTTAGTTATATATTTCATGTTTGTTGGGTCTTTTGTTGTTTTTGTTTTTAATGATTTGCAAAGGCCTACTGTTTGGGTTTGGAGCATATGTTCATCGGATTCTTTCGTTATATTCAGTGCTTTTGAGTTATGTCCGCCATCTTTAGTGGGGTATAACATTATTTGGGCATCTTTTGAAAGAGTTATACAATTCATAGTTTTCCTTTCATTGTCTATGTCATATTCGTGTTCTTGTTTAGTCTGAATATTCACAAATTCAGTTTTATATGTATGTTCGTTATCAATGTCAAAATCATCATCTTTCATATCATCATTCCCTATAACAGGTTTTGTATCATCATCTGAAGGGTAATCATCGTCATTGAATTCATTTATATCATTCCTTTGTTCATTTTGTTGAATAAATATATGAGAATTTTCATGATTCTCTATCGAAAAAGGATCAATTAGACTCTCTATCACGTCTTGGATATTTGGTTCAGTTTTTACATTATGTTCTGCGATAGTCCTTAAAAACTCCTCGGCCTTTGAACTCAATTCTCTTAATTGTAATGATTTCGTTATTGTTTTTATGCAGGATCTGCAGACGGTTTGTGGTAGACCATCGTCTGGTGCCATCTGAAAATTTACCGAGTTGTTTATAAATTTTATTTGGCTATGGAACTTCTAATTCTAGTGAATTCTAGTCTAAGAAAGTGGGGGTGATAAGACCTGCACTGACATCCTGCTTGGGTCTATTTGCCCGCCAGCCTGGGTAGGCAGGCGGATGGGTATCCAGCCGAGCTCCTTAAAATAACGAAGCACGGCTTCGGGTCGCTGACTAAGCTGCTCTACCCCTCAGTACTTAGTAGGGGTAGAGCTATGGAACTTGTCCAAGAAACAGAAGTGATCAGAATTCGAGGTTTTCATTCGGCTTTTATAATGTTATTGCAGCCGTCATAGCAAATAAATAGTTGGAATTCTTGGAATTATAGCAAGGATTACGTAGCATAGGACGCTGAGACTCGATGCAAACTCGATGAAGTGACAATAATACGTAAGGCAACTGGCAGTGGCTGAAACCGAAAAGTCAAAGATCGTACTGCATGAGAGGCCTGTGTCCAGCAGTGGACTATTAACGGGTATATCTTTCGAACCGTAATGGATAGCCAGTTATTTTTTTTACAGAATATGTAATGTTACGGCGGATTAACTAACAAATATTAAAAAAGTCAAAAGTATAAACGAAAGGGTGGTCCCCATACATCATCATCATCATCAGCCAGAAGACGTCCACTGCTGAACATAGGCCTCCCCCTTTAACCTCCACACTGAACGACAGCCTGGCTTTTGCATCCACTGGATGCCAGCGACTCTTACTATGTCGTCGGTCCATCCAGTGGGAGGCCTACCTACGCTGCGTCTTCCGGTTCGTGGTCTCCACTCAAGAACCTTTCTTTCCCATCGGTTATCGGTTCTCCGAGCGATGTGGCCTGCCCATTGCCACTTCAACTTGCAAATTTTAACAGCTATGTCGGTGACTTTGGTTCTTTGGCGAATATCGACGTTTCGGATTCTATCGCGCAAAGAAACTCCGAGCATAGCTCTCTCCATTGCCCGCCCCATACAACAAACGTATTTTTTTAACGTATTTTTGTACTAGCTCTTTTTGTATTACTTGCAAGACTTACCCTAACTCCAGTTGATAGGAACAATTGTTCGCTGCTGAATTCATTTTCGCCAAACAAGGGGCACAGGTCATATTTAGACAGACAAGTTCGACATGCACGCATTTTTAAGCTTCACCAAGAAATTTATAATAAATAAATTTAATTTAAACTTTTACAGACATTTGATTTGAAATTATATGTACTATTTGAAATTTTTAATTCTCTTTCAAAATACTTAACTTAGCTTTTATAGCATATAGTAGTCTTTGTTTATAGCAAAGAGAATATTTTATAGCTAAGTACAAGGTATTCCAATATTTAATCAATAAAAAATAAACAATTTTCAACTATCTTGACATTGACATATTTTTTTTTCTTCTGTAATGATTTTGGCGTTGCACTTCTTGTGCATTTGCCTGTGTCAAATATTATAATGCCAAGATCACTGCTTGGACTTGGATCACTGTGTTTATTATTGGTTTACTTATTTACAAGGACTTCCTATAAGTCCTTGCTTATTATTTTATTACCGTTTGTTTTCATGAAACGAACAAAATAATATAAACATACACAGATAACTGTGTAACGGACATTGGCAGAATTGTGATAATTTGTGTTGTGACCACAGGTTGTGACACTTGACTTGTGTTGTGACACGAGTTGTGTGTCAACTCAGTCAAGTCGAAAGTATTTTTTGTTGCTTTGTTCACCCATGCTGTGGTAATTTAGAACATTAGTGGCGGAACGCTCTAAGGCTGCTGCCATCGATCCGCCCCTAACCAAAAAGATGAAAGAGAATGTAACTCGACGCTACGCCTAACTAAACTAATTAAAACAACATAACGTACTGTGTCAATACCCTCTGGTATAAGTGTTCTGTGGTCAATATCATCCATCAAAAATGTTTCAAAATAAAAAACATAACGTCAACAATAATTATTCTTTGAACATTATTAATAATTAATTTATATTTTCTTCGATAAATTTCACGGTAATATCTCTAATTTTATCAGTAGAGTGATTCAAAGTTTCTGTGAACCTATTTTAGTGTTAATTTGAACGCATGTGCCACCGTTTCAATTTAGCTACCTTCGAACTGAGATTTCATATTTTACTACGTATCGTTGCCCCCCCCAAAGATTTCATACTATACTACGTGCCCCCGAACTGTGAACCCATAATATATTTGTGCTAAGCTTTGTTCAAATTTCGGAGAAAAAACTCGTGCAGTTATCTAGGCCACGTAGTACAGCTTGAGTAAAGCCCGTTGCAGACCTTGCGAAGTACAGGTGGCAAGTACAAGTAGCAAGTACCTACTAGATACTAGTTAGTAGATACTTGCTACTTGTACTTCTCATGGTCTGCAATGGCATAATACTTAGGTGATAATTTGAATTTAGTTTAGGAATCGTGGTAATTTCTGGTAATAACTGTGATGATTACTTGTTTTGCAGTTGTTTGAACACTTTGAACTGATGCAGGACTCACTACCTATATTATTATCACTGTATTGCAAGATGTCATTCAAGTTGCTGGTTGCAACGTGAGCGATGAAAAGGTAATTTCATATTAAAACTGTTAACATATTCGTGTCCTACAACGAAAGAGAATGTAAACACAATGGTACCGTATTACTAATGACCATTAACCCAATGAATAGACTTTTCGAATTAGCAATCCAAGGTATTTATTACTATATAATTACGATTTACCCTTAGTCTCAGATATGATAGTTTTCGAACACTTTTTTCGTTTACGTATTGTTCCATACATTTTAGTAAAGCGCCTCCAGCGGAAACGCGAAAGAACTAAAATCGGTAGTAAACCGCGGTATAGATTGCTTCACTATAGTACGAAAAAAATATCGAATACCTTTCAGCCCAGCAATGTATGGAACAATACGAAAACGAAAAAAGTTTTCGAATACTATCAAAACTTGTACTATGGGTAGAACAGAGTAGATACTTTTAAAGGTTTCGTACGGCGTACTGTACCCAAAGGGTGAAAACGGAACTCTATTACTAAGCTTACGCTATGTCTGTCAGTCCGTCCTACCTCTTAACGCTGGTCGGTTTTTTATGTTATTTCAAAAAGCAAAGAAGTTTAAACCACTGCTGGAACACAGGCCTTCTCTCAGAGAAAGGATGGGCCCTAATTCATCATCATCATCAAACTTGCTTGGGCGATATCTCGGAAACTGTCGATCCTGGACTAGCAGTTTCTTTGCAAAAGTGATAGATCTCGTCGAGATCTTCATTTCAGATGACAGCTGTCAAACTTGCTTGGGCGATATCTTGGAAACCGTCGATCCTGGACTAGCAGTTCCTTCGCAAAAGTGATAGATCTCGTCGAGATCTTCATTTCAGATGACAGCTGTCAAACTTGCTTGGGCGATATCTTGGAAACCGTCGATCCTGGACTAGCAGTTCCTTCGCAAAAGTGATAGATCTCGTCGAGATCTTCATTTCGGATGACAGCTGTCAAACTTGCTTGGGCGATATCTCGGAAACCGTCGTCCTGGACTAGCAGTTCCTTCGCAAAAGTGATAGATCTCGTCGAGATCATTTCGGATGACAGCTGTCAAACTTGCTTAGGTGATATCTCGGAAACCGTCGATCCTGGACTAGCAGTTCCTTCGCAAAAGTGGTTGATCTCGTCGAGATCTTCATTTCGGATGACAGCTGTCAAACTTGCTTAGGTGATATCTCGGAAACCGTCGATCCTAGACTAGCAGTTCCTTTGCAAAAGTGATAGATCTCGTCGAGATCTTCATTTCGGATGACAGCTGTCAAACTTGCTTGGGCGATATCTCGGAAACCGTCGATCCTGGACTAGCAGTTCCTTCGCAAAGTGATAGATCTTGTCGAGATCTTCATTTTGGATGACAGCTGTCAAACTTGCTTAGGTGATATCTCGGAAACCGTCGATCCTGGACTAGCAGTTCCTTCGCAAAAGTGATAGATCTCGTCGAGATCTCAATTTTGGATGACAGCTGTCAAACTTGCTTGGGTGATATCTTGGAAACCGTCGATCCTGGACTAGCAGTTCCTTCGCAAAAGTGATAGATCTCGTCGAGATCTTCATTTCGGATGACAGCTGTCAAACTTGCTTGGGCGATATCTCGGAAACCGTCGATCCTGGACTAGCAGTTCCTTCGCAAAAGTGATAGATCTCGTCGAGATCTTCATTTCGGATGACAGCTGTCAAACTTGCTTAGGTGATATCTCGGAAACCGTCGATCCTGGACTAGCAGTTCCTTCGCAAAAGTGATAGATCTCGTCGAGATCTCAATTTTGGATGACAGCTGTCAAACTTGCTTGGGTGATATCTTGGAAACCGTCGATCCTGGACTAGCAGTTCCTTCGCAAAAGTGATAGATCTCGTCGAGATCTTCATTTCGGATGACAGCTGTCAAACTTGCTTGGGCGATATCTCGGAAACCGTCGATCCTGGACTAGCAGTTCCTTCGCAAAAGTGATAGATCTCGTCGAGATCTTCATTTCGGATGACAGCTGTCAAACTTGCTTAGGTGATATCTCGGAAACCGTCGATCCTGGACTAGCAGTTCCTTCGCAAAAGTGATAGATCTCGTCGAGATCTCAATTTTGGATGACAGCTGTCAAACTTGCTTGGGTGATATCTCGGAAACCGTCGATCCTGGACTAGCAGTTCCTTTGCAAAAGTGATAGATCTCGTCGAGATCTTCATTTCGGATGACAGCTGTCAAACTTGCTTGGGTGATATCTCGGAAACCGTCGATCCTGGACTAGCAGTTCCTTTGCAAAAGTGATAGATCTCGTCGAGATCTTCATTTCGGATGACAGCTGTCTATAATAGGTAGAGACTCTGGCAAAGCTATAGTAATATTTTTGTGTTTCAGGCATGCAATCTCAACCAAACGCAGGACATACAAATGTAAATGATACAAGTGCTGCAATGGTTCCTAATGAAGGTGGTTTTCATCGGATACACAAGAAGAAAAAGATTTTTAAGAAGATTTTCGAGATTGGTTTGTGTTTGCAATCTCAAAATTATGATTTTTGAAGTTACCAAAAGAATGTGAAGAAACTGCACATCTTTTGATGTTCTTCGATAAATTATTTGATTCGGTGAATGGATCTTACAGTGAAATTCAGGGAAGACATTTTTACTTGCTGCAGTAACGCCGAAATCACCACATCAGAAATTATGGAGTGAAGATCTTCCAGTTTTAAGATCATTACGATATTTAAATGACGAGAGGGAAAAGGTTGTTCGGTCCATAACAAGCTGGATTAAGACTAAAGAAGGATTCCAAATGCTTGTAAATTCTTTACACAAAAATCAACTTAACTATATTGTTAATAAATTTCAACCACAGGATGACAGGACCCATTAGAAAATATGTTTGGCTCCATATGGTCACTGAGCATATGCAATAGAATGCCTGGTGCATTTGTTTTTGAAAGCAAATATAAATCACTTTTAATAAATAATTTATCAATGGGTCATACGCAAGGAGCGAATTGTGAAAAAGATACTTCAGCCGGCTTACAAACAATACGCGATTATTTTGATATTTGAGCTCCAAATCAAATGATAAAGAAAATATCGAAATTGATGAGGAAGAGTTTATAATGAGGATCAGTAATCATCATCAGCCGGAAGACGTCCACTGCTGAACATAGGCCTCCCCCTTTAACCTCCACATTGAACGACAGCCCGCCTTTTTCATCCACTGGATACCCGCGACTCTCACAATGTCGTCGGTCCATCTAGTGAGAGGCCTCCCTACGCTGCGTATTCTGGTTCGTAGTCTCCACTCCAGAACCTTTCTTCCCCATCGGTTATCGGTTCTGCGATGGGCGATGGCAATGGGCGATGTGGCCCGCCCATTGCAACTTCAACTTGCAAATTTTAGCAGCTGTCGGTGACTCTGGTTCTTTGGCGAATATCCACGTTTCGGATCTTATCGCGCAAAGAAACTCCGAGCATAGCTCTCTCCATTGCCCGCTGTGTGACTCTGAGCTTTTCCAAAAGGCCAACAGTTAAAGACCACGTCTCAGTACCATATTAGTAAAGTAGTAGCAAATTCAATAGAACTAGTACTCACTATTCTTCATGACATATCTTTTTGAATTATCCAAATCGGACCATTACTTACGAAGATATTAAGTAATAAACATTATGCCGTTCCTGCCGCTAAAAGAAATGTACGTGGGTGCGTATGACGTCACTGGGACGGTCGCCGCCAGTTACCCGTTGGCCGCTAAAAGGCGCGCAGTGTTTTGGGTGGTTAATTGTGACTTTGATGCAAATTAAGTGCCCGATTTGTGTCTAATTCATCTTTTTAACTATGTACAAATATTGTAATGTGTACACTGGCAAAATAAACAAATAAACAAAAAGTATTGAGCCAAAATGTACAAACACCTCTTTTAAAACGCCAGAATGTAAAAGTAGGTTACAACTTATTTCCATATCAACTAAATAATGGGTAGGTATAGTTATGTAGGTACTAACATCGAAATGATCTACACAGCCATGTCTAGTAGCTTGGGTAGAGGGTGGAGTCATAGTAAAAATAATAGTAAGTTGACTCGAGGCCCGTAGGAGATTTAAATACCTACTCATGCCCGAACACGCAGGGTTGTCCGTGTCTCTGAATTTTATAGGTAGCTATGTATATTATAATGAAACAATAAAACGTAGATACGGATATACGGATTTAAAAAAAACTATATATTAAAAAAAAATAGTTTTTCTGGCGTTTTAATAGAGGTGTTTGTACATTTCGGCACTATACAATATTTGTACATAGTTAAAAGATCAATTAGACACAAATCGGGCACTTAATTTGTATCGAAAATCACAATTATCCACCCAAAACACTGCGTGCCTTATAGCTGCCAACGGGTAACTGGCGATGAACCTCCCAGTGACGTCACAAGCTATCACGCCGGCCGACCAGTGAATTTCGCTAGTAATTTGGTCATAACTTCGTTATTTTTTGTCGTAAAACAATATTTTTGCACTGTATGTTAAGGATTTCTTAGCTCTATAAATCTGCATTCTCAACTAAAAACGTTACTGATCCTCATTGATCCCATCAACACTCAATCAATGATGATGAACGCATCCACTAGTGATGTAGAAAATTGTGCAGCTGTTGGTTATTGCAGTGGATGGATGGTCAGAAAGGAAAAAATAATATTTAGTTAACCACTGTAAAACCTGCAATAAAGACCTCGAAAACCATGAGGAACTACCATTCGTGGTCTCCACTCAAGAACCTTTCGTCCGGTTTATCGGTTCTTCGAGCGAAATGGATTATAATTATAATACATAATATTACCTATGATTTTAGACAAACACAGTAAATTTTTTTAAATCGCAGAATATATACAATTGATAATATCTATAAATGTAGATTTAAACTTTTTAAAGTCTAAATTGCACAAACAACGCCTGCAGAGTTTTTTTAATATCGATTGGTGCAAAATAATCTTAAACATATTGTCAGGAAAATCACAGCCAAGCGATGAGACGGAGATTGTTAAAGCTGCTTTTGATTATTATACAAAACATAAAACAAAAAGTTTAACGTAATCAGGTGTTTTTTTAAAAAAAATTTTATAGGATTTAGCATAGTATAATGTTTAATTAAAACCAATGCATTTTTAACATATTTTTGTATAAGCTCTAATGTAAAAACGGTAATACGTACAAGCGTCAAACTTGGCATGATTATAGTACACACTCCAAAGTATAAAAACAAACAATAATAAATGACCAAGTGCGAGTCAGTGACAAATTTCTGTTTATTTCTTCAAGATATAATTGTGTTACATTATAGCGTATTCATTTGATAATTTCATTTATGTGTTGTATAAAACTGTACAGCCGTTTAATAAAATATTTTATTAAAGCTCGCAAAAAAGCTTATTATTTCTGAAGTAGACGGAGCGCTGCAGCCAAACTTATGCTTAGCGGACTTAATTTTTACAGTAGGCAAGATGTTTTTTCTACTATGGAAAATGATTGTAGTTTTTTACGGAATGTATGGGATTGGTCACGTGAATTTTTCACCAGTTGTGTAAATCTCATACATTTTGTATAAAACTACAAGCGTTTTCTGTAGTAGAATAGAATTAATACAACCTGCTATTCATCTGTAGGTTAAATGTAGTACCGTTAGTGGCGGATAGATGGAGGCACATATAATTGATTTCAAATATGGCTGAGTTGCCAGTCTATCTCCGTATATACATAGTAGTCTTTGTGTTCACCTCTCGGAACGATTGGTTGCATCTTGGAATATCGAGTTTTGCACTACAATAAGATAAAAGTGAACAAGCCGCGCGCGGCCCCGTTACCCGTTCGAGTCATTTAGTCATCTGCCACGGGCCGCGCTGCGCGCTCGTCCCTTTCCGACATCGGAATCCACGCATCCGTCATACAAAAAATTATTAAAAAGTTCAACTCTGATCAGTTATCGTCCACATAAAAAACAAATAAAACGGCGATTATCACTCATTCAACATCAAACTGTTGAGCCGCGTGAGTGTTTAGACGTGTATTAAAAATGGTGATCGAAAAGATTTGCTGCCTGGGCGCCGGATACGTGGGAGGTCCCACTTGCAGTGTTATTGCCCTAAAATGCCCAGATATCAAGGTAACTGTCTGCGACAAGAGCGAAGACCGGATAAGGGCGTGGAATTCAGATAAATTGCCGATCTACGAACCGGGTTTGGACGAAGTGGTGCGCCAATGTCGAGGTAAGAATTTATTCTTTTCGACCGACATCGCGAAGGGTATCCGCGAGGCCGATTTGATATTTATTTCCGTCAATACACCGACAAAAACCCACGGCAATGGCAAAGGCAGAGCAGCAGACTTGAAATACATAGAGAGTGCAGCGCGAATGATTGCTGACTTGGCGCCAAACAACAAAATAGTAGTCGAAAAAAGCACTGTACCCGTCCGAGCTGCTGAAATCATCATGAAAATATTAAGGGCTAACACGAAACCTGGTGTGGAGTACCAGATACTGTCAAACCCTGAATTTTTAGCTGAAGGAACAGCTATAGTTGATTTAATTGAAGCCGATAGAGTATTAATTGGTGGTGAAGAGACTCCTGACGGTCAAAAGGCTATACAAGAGCTGTGCTGGGTCTACGAGCACTGGATACCCGCTAAGAACATCCTAACAACAAATACTTGGAGCTCCGAACTATCCAAGCTAGCGGCAAACGCATTCCTCGCTCAGAGAATATCAAGTATAAATTCCCTGACTGCTGTCTGTGAAGCAACGGGAGCAGACGTGTCGGAGGTCGCCCGAGCCGTTGGCCGAGACTCTCGTATCGGCCCGAAATTCCTCGAAGCTTCAATTGGCTTTGGCGGCAGCTGCTTCCAAAAAGATATCCTTAACCTCATCTATCTGAGCGAATGTCTCAACTTACCTGAAGTATCGGCATACTGGCAACAAGTCCTCAACTTAAACGACTGGCAGAAGGCCCGTTTCACTCGTAAAGTCATTGAATCTTTATTCAACACCGTCGCTGATAAAAACATTGCCATACTCGGCTTTGCGTTTAAGAAAAACACGGGAGACACTAGGGAATCACCCGCCATACATGTCTCGAAGACGTTACTGGACGAAGGAGCTAGATTGCATATCTACGACCCCAAAGTAGAAACGGAGCAGATATTCTACGAACTAACAAACACGTACGTTGCTTCCGAACAAGAATCGACGAGGAAGAACGTAGAGATTCACGAGACAGCGTACTCCGCTGTAACGAGAGCCCATGCCATAGTTCTGTGTACCGAATGGGATGAATTTAAAACCCTAGATTTTAAAAAGATTTACGAAGCGATGATGAAGCCGGCATACTTATTTGATGGGCGGAAGATATTGAATCATGAAGCGTTGCAGAGGATTGGGTTCCATGTGCAGACGATCGGGAAACGGCTGGCTCGGACCGGCAGCATCAGAGCGCAGGGTTGCCAGACCATGCCCTAGTATTTGTGAGTATTTTATTCTCTATATTTATATAACACGTATTGTATTAATACGAATTACTCACATATGATTTAACCAGCTTAATCATATGTTAATCTATTTCGTAAACTTCTTTTTCCGATTATTTTTTATTTTTATTTTTCCAGTTATTTTGATTTAAAAATCAAACTACTGAACTGATTTTGATTAAATTTCTGCAGACTAATCTGAAAGTATATACGTAATATCCTTTCAAATAAAAAAGAATATATAATTTTATTTATTTGAGTACAAAAGAAGAAAATAAAAAAGCCCTAATTTTTACTTATTACTAATATTATTAATACTCAAAAATAAAAAACAAGATGTCCGTGTGGTAATGTGCCAAGAACGCTGGCTGCATTCCCGCGTTCCATTGCCAAAGAAATTCTCTAAAAAGAATTAAATAATAATTAATAGGCACGTTATTAATTTAATTGGAAGACATAACTTTTTCCAGTTTTTGATTTAAAAATCAAACTACTGAACTGATTTTGATGAAATTTCTATGGGGCCAATCTGAAAGTAGGTATATCCTTTCTAATAAGAATTTTCCAAATCGGTTTTAAAATTTAATGACAATGATCTGAGTTAAAGATCTGAGTTAGAGTTGGACGGCCGATTATTCGCTGAATGTTTTTGCTACTTATTAGGTACCTCGTACTTATAATACTTATAGGATATTTTTGATAAAAGTGTAACTGGATGGTTTTGGTATATTTAGATAATTGGATTGTTTTTGATTTTGTATTTTGGAATTACACCTACCCACCGCGGGAAGAAGTCGGCTCCGGGAATCAGGTTTCCTTGTCCGGAGTACGACGCATTATAATAACTGTATCCACAAAATGTTTATCTAAATAAATTTTTATTATTATTATTATATTATTAAAGGCTAAGATATTTTTACCTGGGTAAAGGTGGACTTCAGTGCATCGTGACCGATCGCAGCCGCGCTCCTCTGACACATACGTCTAACGCGCGCGACTGATGCGACAAGTCTTTGCACTATGAAAATGTATGGCGCCGCTTCCGAGGTCTACGTCAGGCGCGTGCGGCCGGCGACTCACGTCGCCATACATTTTGAAATCGCATCAGACGGGCGCGGCTGCGATCGGCCGCAGTGCACGGAAGTCAACCTTAACGAACATAATAAAAACCGGACAAGTACGAGTAGGACTCGTGCTCTGAGGGTTCCGTTAGACGGAACCGTCAGAGCGCGAGACCAAAAAAAAAAACGAACTGAAGTTGAAATATTTAAAGACAAACTTAAGTTTGTAGTTGACAATAAGGTTCTTCCATACATTCCAACTACATAATGTAAGTTTGTAATAGCAAAATAATTATTTTTAAATTATATAACATTAAATTTATAACTTTCGGATTTATTCCTATATATGTGCTATGAGACCTTGCCTCTTGCCAAATTTCATGATTCTAGGTCAACAGGAAGTACCCTATAGGTTTTGGTTCTCCTGTGAAATCGCAAAATATGCGACATAAACGTTCATATCTTTTGATTGCGTTGACTTACAACATTCATTTTTTTACAGCCGAAAGAAACAGTCGACTCAAGTATTTAGTATAAATTTCAACTTGCTACCTTTACGCGTTCTTGAGAAAAAGGGTCTTGACAGACGGACAGACAGACGGACAACGAAGTGATCCTATAAGGGTTCCGTTTTTTTCCTTTTGAGGTACGGAACCCTAAAAATACAACCGAATGGAGAACCCCTTTTTTGAAGTCGGTAAATTACAACACTGTTTTAAACTATTAACTACTAACTATTTTAAGGTAATAAAATTTACCTATCTATCAATTCGCCAAGTAAAAATTTGCGTATTTTGTCGATAAATATTCAAATTTAAACATTCCCCTCAACTATCTGCTTAGCTGAATTGACTGAAAACAATTATCCATTCTAAATACATACTTAATTTGAGGATTGTACTCCATACTTTTAATTTGTACTTTTATACATTATTTTTCAAAAAACTTTTTTGGCTTATTTCACTTCTTGTTAGAACGAAAAACTTGAATTCAAAATGGCATACAGATTCTTTGGAATTTATCATAGAAATATTAGCTTATAACCATGCAATGGCATCGATTATGATGTTCTCTAAACTAAACTAAATTTGACAGCTCTAAAATTGTTGCCATCCTTCTCTCAAATATTAAATTTAAAAGAGAGGCAGATAATTTTGGTCCTGTCAGATTGGTTTAGTTTAGTGACGTATGACAGAATCGATGCCAATGGCGTCAATTCCGTTGTACCATTCCACATCCACGCCACGTTAGGTTCACCAACTGGACCAAGGGGCTAAATATCCCGTAAATAATCATATAACTTTAGTGAACAACCGTGATAGTTTGATTTAAAACCGTGATGAGATATAACCTGAGCCTTTTCAAGGCCAGAGTGAATAGGTATCTTCTAAGTCTGCGTGCTTCATCTTCGACCACATCGTCGCTTACCAACAGGCGAGCTGGTGGTCAAACGCGGACTTATCAGCGTTAAAAAAAAAAAAAAAAAAGTCTTATGATGAAAAATAAATTAAAAGCTTTAAAAAATAATGATGTTGAATCTATTGGTTTAAATATCGTTGCATTTGGCCGATTCGATCCAGTTTATAAATAAGTAATTTGTATTCATTGTGCTCGATCGTTCACCATCTGTGTAATCAATTGAGGTGCACGTGCATTACATAGATAAACTAAAAATAACTCAACAGGATGCCTCTGGAGGACGACAACCTTAAATTGGCTTGGCAAACAAGACTAGCAGCTTTATGAAAAAAAAAAATAAAAAAAAATTAAAAAAAAATTAAAACCCCGATAAAAGAAATGATAATCTTCAAACGGCAGAACAGATTCTGAACATTTGTGTTTGTTCTATATCTGGGTGTTAATATCTATTTAAGTATGTATTTAAAACTATATATGTATGTATATCAGTCTCTGGCAGCCATATCACAAGCTTTGCTTAGTATGGGGTCAGATGACCGTGTGTGCAAAAATGTCCTTAATAGTTATTTATTTTAGGTTTTCTTGAATCGTAGATTAGAACACTGGATCAAGTTACAAAAAAAAAACTTTATCAAAATCGTTTCAGCCTTCGCTTATGCGCATTTAGCGCATTGATTCCACTTGTATTGTGCGAACTGCTAGTCTGTGGAATGCGCTGCCTGAATGGATGTTCCCCGATAGTTACAATCTGGGTGTGTTCAAATCACGAGTGAATCGGTTTCTTCTATGCAAGCGTACTCCAACGTAGACCGCAACATCGCTTAACTTTGTATACATGGAGGCTCCATTCGTGGTGATACATGACACTCAGAGCTTTTGTTTTGTAGTAAATTCTAGTTAATAAATATATATAAGTCTTTACGATACTACGGTGAAAAAAAAAAAAAAAAAAAAAAAAAAAAAAAGATTAAGAAAAAAGATTAGAAGAAAAGAAAAAAAAAGAAAAAAGAAAAAAAAAATAAAAAAAAAAAAAAAAACTACTTTAATAATCGTAATACTAATTATGTGTACCTACTTGTCTATTATATATGTATTTATCAAATTATAATATCAAAGGTGATTATCGCCGAGAATCTAAAAAATATAGTAAACTGCTATGCAATATGTTTGGTCTAACAATGTCTCCGACATGTGTCGGAGAAAGTATAGACGGAACAACATAAAAAAAAAAAAAAAAAAAACATCGCTTAACATCAGGCGAGGTGGTGGTCAAATGCAAGAATATTACAATACAATACAATACAATACAATAGCCATTTATTCCGAATAAGATATTAACATAAATTATTTGTACAGTTTTATAAAATGTCTCTTAGTTCGGTGTGCCTTTTGGCATAGCCCTCCTCCAACTGTCTCATCATCATCATCAGCCTCTAACTGTCCACTGCTGGACATAGGCCTCTCCCAATGCACGCCACTGAGCTCGGTCGGCAGTACCTTGCATCCAGTTTTTACCCGCCGTTTTACGCAGGTCATCACTCCACCTGGCAACAGGGTGTCCTACACTACGTTTGCCTAAACGTGGTCTCCACTCTAGAACTCGTCTACCCCATCGGTTATCGGTTCTTCGGGAAATGTGGCCGGCCCACTGCCACTTCAGCTTGCTAATCCTTTGAGCTATGTCGGTAACTTTGGTTCTATGTCGAATCACTTCGTTCCGAATTTTGTCCCGTATAGAAACTCCAAGCATAGCTCTCTCCATAGCTCGCTGAGCGACTTTAAACTTGTGGACCACCTTAACCGTGAGTGTCCACGTCTCGGCACCGTAGGTCATAACGGGTAGGACACACTGGTTAACTGTCTCCAACTGTCTCCATTGCTCTCTATCATCTACCACTCTTGTCCAGTATGGCACAAGGGTCAGCCGAATGTCATCATCCCATCTTCTTGTTGGACGTCCCTGTCTTCTTGTGCTGTCCCTTGGGTACCATAGAGTGACCAGCTTACTTGCAAGAATATTATTAAATTAAAAGACACCAATGTTTTTTTTCTTTTCGAAAATGTACGAGACATAATTGTGGCCGGTGAGCCAGGCCGTAGATCGTCGAAACAAATCAAACGCACAATTTCTTATCTTCACTCGATTTCCTACAAAATTTATCATTACCTATCAATAAACTTGTCAATAACATGAAAAACCAATATTGTTATTATACCTTCAATGAAGGCGTGCTTTAATTATAATATTATCATCATTACAAATCGTAGTGTCATAAAAATCTTTATCATAATTATATCAACTCGTAAAAATGACAAAAGTGTACTTAACATAAATACTTTGATTGTCGGTTATTATAGAGAAAGCTATTTAATGTTTTACTAACTCATAAAATAGTAAATTGTACGAGTGCATAAAACCCATTTTATCCACGTCTCGGCTAATATAGATTTATGCTATACCAGCGACCCGCCCGCCCGGCTTCGCACGGGTGTGATTTACGTGCGAAGCCAGACCGGGTGCTTGTTATATATATAAACCTTCCGTGAAAATGTATCTAACTGATGGTGATAAATGCATCAAAATCCGTTGCGTAGTTTAGGAGGAGTTAGCGGCCATACAGACAGACAGACAGACGCGGAAAGCGACCTTAATTTATACTATGTAGAGATAGAGATAGAGAAGAGATTATATATGAGAGTTACGCACCCTGCTTTTCACTGTAAAAACGGTAATACGTACAAGCGTCAAACTTGGCATGATTATAGTACACACTCTAAAGTATAACAACAAATAATAAATACTGGCCAAGTGTGAGTCGGTGTCAAATTTCTGTTCACTACGAAGTTAAGCGACGTCGGGCGCGGTCGGATTCGTGGAATTGAATTGAATTGAACTGGTCAAAGACCTTCGACTTGAGGCACTGTGGTATCTTGGACAAGAAGATGTCACGCAATTTCTCGAACGCTGCCCATCCGAGTTGGATTCTTCGGGCGACCTCTTTGCCTAAGTTGGACTTACCTAACTGAACAATCTGTCCAAGATAGGTGTAATGGTCAACAACTTCGAGAGTATCGTTCCCAACGATTACCGGCACGGGTTCAACATGGACATTGGACATAATTTTTGTCTTGTCCATGTTCATTTTAAGACCCACCTGTTGGGAAAGGCTACTGAGGTCGCTGAGCATCGTATTTAGGTCTGCCATGATGACTATATCATCGGCAAAACGAAGGTGAGTGATGTATTCGCCATTGATGTTGATGCCTAATCCGTTCCAGTCCAAGAGCTTGAAAACGTCCTCCAATGCGTTTGTGAACAGTTTCGGAGAGATAACATCTCCCTGTCTCACGCCTTTCTGAAGTTGGATTGGTTTTAAGTAAATAGATACGATAATATTATAAGTAGGTTTAATTTAAATCGGCTTCCAATATTTGTTTACACAGTTCGTTACAAGTGTAAAGAGTAAAATTGATTTATACTTCACCGAAATAATAACTACTTGGAAATTTCCAGCAGATTAATGTTCTTTATCGTTCAAAGGATTTTCAACCTTATGGTGTTCAGCCACTTCCTTGTTTCTGTGAACTTTTCCTAAACAAGTTCGGTGAGTCGTACAGGGCTACGCATATAGGCTGTACTAAGCCCAAAGAAGCTCATTTTACTCATCATTATTAACAACTTTTACTACGGGACCAAACACAGAAAACAGAAGTAAATAGAACGGAAATGAGAAGGAAAATCTGTTACCAGGCATATGAGTGAACCTTGATTGAACATTCTTATTCAGATCAACGCGTCGAACTCCGCATCACAGTTGCTAACTGATTTCGAATGACTGACGTTTCGTTTATATGGGTGCAACTGGCTACAACAAATTACTTACAAAAATGCAATCCTAATATAAACAAAAAAAAAAGCTATGGGACCAACCTTGAAATCGCAAAAAAAAATCAGCAGTTCCATACATTTTTTTCGGGTGTCAATGACCGTTTGCTATAGTGTTTTTTTTTGTCGCGATTTCAATGATGGTTCCGTAGTAGAAGTTGTTCATAATGATGAATACAATTACCACATTTTATTTGTATTACACGGGAATTAATCACGTAAGATTAAGTCGGTCACAAATAAAATAAAATAAACCTGTGAAAACCACGTCAGTTTCTATAATACAATGACCTCCTTTCGGCTTACAGTCCGTACAGTCTATGTGCGCAACCCTGTACAAGTAAGAATTAATAAGCTTAGAGGTTGATCACCGCGGTCCTTCCGCGAAACGCATGTGTGCATCACGATCACGGAATAAAGCTTGATTCACATTAAACCGGACACTGACCTTGGCATAAAAACAAACTAGCATAAAAAAGTATGTATTTAAAACTATATATGTATGTATATCAGTCTCTGGCAGCCATATCACAAGCTTTGCTTAGTTTGGGGTCAGGTGACCGTGTGTGCAAAAATGTCCGGAATATATATTTATTCCGGAATCGATTCCTGTTCGGTAGTTTGAAATGAAACACGCCGAAAGACATCTCGCTTTACCTTTATATTTTTTTTAATATTGTTAGATTGATTTGGCTTCAACCATTGATTATATATATATATTATATTTGAATTTTATTTATATGTGCAGCTGCCTTATTATGGATAATTCGGATCGTGACCGCGATCGCGTGCCATCTCACTTACGCTTGTGGTGCGAGTAAATAGATACGAACGGGACGGCATGCAATCTCGATCCCGATCAAAGAATCATAATAAGGCCCCTGTTTGTTATTTATTTTATTGCATATATTATTTCAAAATTCACGGAACTGGATTGTATCTCTGTTTTATTTGTGAAAACTTTTAAGGCTTGTTTATTTTAATTTTTCTTACTATGTCTTATGTTGTTAAAGCTGTTTGATTTCCGTAAAAAAATAAATACCGTGATCAAAAGCTACGGCCGGTGCTGCACCCGTTAGGCTACCTTGCCATATCTCCCTTGTCAGATCTGAGGCGTTGGCCCATACGTGCAATGTCCGTAGAAAATAAATAAACAGCTAATCAAAAGATAACAAACCATTTGAGAACGTGTTTCGCCCACAACAGGTTTTCAAGTAATGACAATACAATGTATTATTATAGCTACTTATATATTAAGTCAGCAAAAAATATGAATGAGCGAAGTAGCGGGATTTCCAGACAAGAAAAATAGCGGAAAGATTGACAGGTTGAGGTGTACAGTTCTGTAAACCCAAACTTCGACCTTGGTGGTGGACCAAACGTGGTCTCTCACTATGGGCCTCATAAGCAAGCTCAAAGTCGCACAACGAGCTATGGAGAGGGCTATGCTCGAGGTTTCTCTACGAGATCGAATCAGAAATGAGGAGATCCGTAGACGAACGAAAGTCACCGACATAACCCACCGTATCAGCAAGTTGAAGTAGCAGTGGGCAGGGCACATAGCACGCAGAACAGATGGCTGATGGGGCCGAAAGGTTCTGGAATGGAGACCACGGACCGGTAAGCTCAGCGTAGGACGTCCACCCCAAGATGGACAGACGACCTAAAAGAGACCGCAGGGAAACGCTGGATGCAGGCCGCTTCCAACCGGCCCTTTTGGAGATCGATGGGGGAGGCCTATGTCCAGAAGTAGACGTCCTACGGCTAAAATGACGATGATGTTGATGAAACATCGACCAAAAAATAATAATGGACGTGCCATAACCATTGAATTACATTGGAACACCATCCGTATTCTTCTTGACAAACCTTTTCATTTGATATCCACATATAATACCTACCTACCTTCTGAGCCTGAGGGCGTGGGTTCGATTCCCACGTAGGACAAACATTCATGTGATGAACATTTGTGTTTGTTCTATATCTGGTTGTTAATATCTATTTAAGTATGTATTTAAAACTATATATGTATGTATATCAGTCTCTGGCAGCCATATCACAAGCTTTGCTTAGTTTGGGGTCAGATGACCGTGCGCGCAAAAATGTCACGATTATTCATTTATTTATGTATACCGATGGAAGATGCTAACTGATTATACCACAAATACTACATACCTTGTATACTACAAACTTTCAGTAGTTGTTTACAATTTTTCGCATATATAATTGCTAATTACGTAAAGTATGCACTGAAGTCATATTTTATAACAAACACAGTTTTCCTTTCCGTTCAGAGTCAACATTGTAAAAGTAAACACGTCGCCTCACCTGATTCAACATTACATTATGATTATCATACAAGCTTATCCTGCGGCGTTACTCGACATTTAAAGTTTTTGTTGTATATTTGAGTAAAAAAACATGTTAATCTGTTGATGTTTTATTTTGAATACTTCTCACAGAACACAATTTTTTTAATAATGTTTTTTTCTTTTTCTTTAAATTTTTGCACACACGGTCATCTGACCCCATACTAAGCAAAGCTTGTGATATGGCTGCCAGAGACTGATATACATACACATATAGTTTTAAATACATACTTAAATAGATATTAACACCCAGATATACGATTACCGAAGTGAAGCAACGTCGGGCGCGGTCGGTACTTGGATAGGTGACCGCCTGGGCGTTGATAGGACTTTGTCTTATTACCCTTTTTTTTACTTTAGTAGCTAACAAGCTATGTGGTGGTACGGAACACTCAGTGTGCGAGCCTGACTCGCACTTGGACGGTTTTATTACATTAAAACTAATAGAAAATACGTAAAAAATACGTTTGTTGTATGGGGAGCCTCTTTCGTTTTTACTTTTTGACTTATATGTTAGTTAATCCGCCGTAACATTACATATTCTGTGACGTGTAGGAAACGGACAGACAGACAGACACCGTAGGCTTAGGATTCCGTTTTTACCCGTTGGGTACAGAACCCTAAAAAACAGCTAAATCGGTTCAGCCGTTTTGGAGCTACGATGCCACATATACTCACATTCTTGCTTATTTTTCACTCGGTGATTTATTATCTGTGAAAACGTTAAAATGTGCGAGCGAGACAGCTGTGGCGTAGAGCGGAGTCTTAAATCGTGTAAAGCAGGGTTTCTTAAAGTGGGGTCCATGATGCGAGTGTCAGGGGTCCACAGTCCCGGCGTTTATTTATATGAATTCGTTTGAAGTACGCAGTTATTCTCTTTTAGGTCGTCTGTCCATCTCGTGGGTAACGCAGTGTGTGGGTGCGTGGGTCGCAGGGAAACGCTGGATACAGGCCGCTTCCAACCAGCCCTTTTGGAGATCGATGGGGGAGGCCTATGTCCAGCAGTGGACGTCCTATAGTTGAAATGGTGATGATGATGATGATGACGCAGTTGTTTAAATTAACAAAACCAAAAATTAATTAATTTTCAAAAGTCATTGTTTTCTTATTCGAAAATTCTAGTCTGCAGGGGTCCGTAGTGTTTTGAAATTTTGAAAGTGGTCCGTGACTTGAAAAAGTTTGAAAACCATTGGTGTAAAGGTAACATGGGGTTCTTCAAAAGGCGAGTTAATAGAGTTCTAAAGGGTCGGTAACGTATTTGTGATGCCTCTGGTGTTACAAGTATCCATAGGCGACGGTGACTGCTTACCATCAGGCAGCCCGTCTGCTTGTTTGCCACATATGGCATTAAAAAAAACAGGCAGACATTACTTTCGCATATTATATTAGCATCAAACAGTTTTGTATCGTTTATGCAATGTGTGAATTATATAACTTTGTTGACCTACTTTATCGGAGGAAAGGAGGTTCTCTGTTTAAGATGCTTCTATTAGTATTTGCACGACGACGCAAAAACAAATGGAGGGTATTGGAGTTAACGTGTATGTACGTATATGGACCCGGGTATAAAATAAATAAAGAAAATAAATAATTATTCGGGACATTTTTGCACACACGGTCATCTGACCCCAAACTAAGCAAAGCTTGTGATATGGCTTCCAGAGACTGATATACATACATATATAGTTTTAAATACATACTTAAATAGATATAAACAACCAGATATAGAACAAACAGAAATGTTCATCACTCAAATGTTTGTCCTACGTGGGAATCGAACCCACGCCCCCAGGCTCAGAAGGCAGGTATGTCCTAAAACTGCGACCAGAACCACCGGAGGTTGGTTAATCCGCCGTAACATTGCATGTTCTGTGAAAATTTCAACTAGCTATCTATTACGGCTCGAAAGATACAGCTGTTTAAAGGTAGGACAGGCGGATAGACGGACAGACAGACAGACAGACATCGTAGGCTTAGTAATAGGGTCCCGTTTTTACCCTTTAGGTACGGAACCTTAAAAACCATTGGCTCCCGACAAAATGGATGAAACATAAATTAAATAGTGGATGCTAATAGGGTACTTGACTGTATTAAAAATATTATGCCAATTGACACCATCCATAAACATGACATAATGAAAAAGCATATTTCATTGATTTTTTGATAAAAATATGCTTATTTTTTGTAAAAAGCGCGAATAAAATAACTGTATTTTCGACATTTGATCACGTGATCGAAAACGGTCTGTAACTGGCTTCATCCCTAGTGACGTCACACAAATCTAAACAAACAGATTTTGTATTGATATTTGCGAATTTAATGTTGTAAAGCTATTTTGAGAGCGATTTATCCAGAAATCTTCACCAAAAACATTCCGGAGGTTAAATGTGAGAAGAATGAAGAAACATTTTGTGCAAGCAGACAGCAGTAACTTACCCAAAATTAATGTTTTTATGGTTGCATATTTCTTTAATAATAATCACGTCATTGTCTCTACGCTGCAGAACTCAAAACGTAAAAACTACAATGTCAGTATTAATTTTTAATTGTTCTCCAAGCAAAACATTCAATCAAGTTGTACAAAAAGTATGTTGTAGTAAGTGGATATAACTATTTTGTTAGGTTATGTCGAGCTTTACAATGTTTAAAAAGAAAGTAACAGTACATAAAATAGTAATGCAATAAAAACACAAATTATAATAAAAATATATAGACTCAAATATGTACCTCAAAATGATCTTCGCACATAGAAACACTTGAATTAGCTCCAATACTTTTGGGTTCTCTACGAGCTACTTAGTTCCAACCTTAGATTGGTTCCAACCACGTTTTTCGAGTTTTGGGGAGTTTTGGGTGCATTGGAACAGGAACAAATATTTTATCCGGTGTCTTTATGGAAGTATTTGTACATTTTGGCACAACACAATATTTATAAACCATTACTTCTATTAGAAATTAATTAATCATCAAACTTTTGCAGCCTGGCTGCAGTTGTTTTGTTTTGTGTGACGTCAATTAGTCACATGATCGGAGCTATGACGCAGGTCTGCGTTTTGGCGCGATATTTTTTTATTCAAACTTTAACATCGATTTATATCGCAAATACGACTGATATCCAGAAAATATAAATGCAGTATACATTATTTTATATCAGACAATAATGTGCAATAGTTTCCCAAAAGTAGTCAAATACCCTATTGAATAATACACGTCGCCACTTGCCACCTGCCAATTTAACGTATATTATAAAATTATATAATCACAATCATTTAAAAATTATATAATTACAGTCGTTAATAGGTAGGACAGACGGACAGACTGACATCGTAGGCTTAGTAATGGGGTCCCGATTTACTCTTTGGGTACGGAACCCTAAAAATGAGGTTGCTGTCGCTACAAAGGAGGTTGCTTCAAGGAGGTATATAAGGGGCGAAGCTAAAAGTTCAACATTTAGCTTGTCAATTGTTTTATAGATTGCAAAACGCAACGTCAATTAACACGTTATTTTATCAAATAGCTTCACCCTTGACCCGGTTGTGTTTCAATGCATCCGTTAGGCACATGCTAGTTGACGATAGAAGCCAATTAGTTATTCAAATCATTGGTGAAAAAAAACCTCTTCGTCCTGAAATAATGGCGTCGATTAACTCACACACTAAACTAAACCAATCTGACAGGAATAAAATTATCTGCCTCTCTTTTCATTTTAATATGTGTGAGAAGGATGGCAACAATTTTAGAGATGTCATATTTGGTTTAGTTTAGAGAACATCAGAATTGATGCCATTATGTTTTGCACATGTGCAACGGAGAGAGCTATGCTTGGAGTTTCTTTGCGCGATTGAATCCAAAACGTTGGTAAGACTCACTTACCAAGCGCTAGTGATAAATTTTTTATTTATTACAATGATAAGAGGTAGGTCTTCTTCGTGCGTGTCAGCACCGTCATATTGGAAAGGATGTAAGGTCGTGGTAGCCTCACGTCCTCACGCCCAAGGTTCTCACGACTCGATGTCGGGCCTTCGCCTTTGTTTTCCTGCACCTATCTGATGTTTGATAAACGCGCTTTATTAGTTTTACTTGTCACTCATCTCGCTCCAAGCGTTTATTTGCTCCGACAGCCAATTCACCTACTTATGATTCATCATATCATGTTCCCACTACTGGGACACTGGTCTCCTCTCAGAGAGAGGATGGGCTCTAATCCACCATGCTGGCCCAGTGCATGTTGGTTGATGTCGTGATTTCTTTGATCTAAGTTCTTGGAGGTACCGGTTTTTTTTATTATTATATTATTTTATTCACAATTCAGTCCACAGTCGCTGAAACAAAAAATAAAAATCACAAAATATTTTAAACGTGTATCACTAAGGACGATTGCAATTTGATACCACCAATCCCCACAGATCCATTGCTATCCTATAAAATATAAACCACACGCACTGCCAATGCCCCGGGTATTGTAGGTGTCCATAGGCGACGGTGACCACTTACCATCAGGTGGCCCGTAGCTTGTTTGTCGACTACTATATTAAAAAAAAAAAAAAAAAAAAAAAAAAAAAAAACCTACCTATATTTATTGTAATAATTATATATATATATATATATATATGTGCCATTGTGTGATTTTAAAACGCTGAAAATACTATAAACTAATTTTTCCCCTGAGGCTATGGCTGACTTTTTTCTGTTAAGGTTTCCTCACGATGATTTCCTTCACCGTTAAAATTAAATTAAAATTAAATTTGTTTATTGAGATAAAAACGATCTGATCAATTACATTTACCTCACAAAGCAACACAGAAAAATAATAATTAGAAACAATAATAATAAATTCAAAAACTGAAATTCCACAAAAGTAAATGTAAACAACGTCAGGCTTATAATCTAAACATTGTAGATGTAGATGTCCCCGGGTATTGTAGGTGTCTATAGGCCGCGGTGACCACTTATTCAAAAAAAAAAAAAAAACGATTACAATTTTCAAAATGTCAAATAAAATATTAGTTCTAATAATTTCCTAAATGTCAAATATAAATAAAATTAAGCAGGTAGGTACAATTATTTTTCTAAAAGTCCAAATCATTATCGGGTTTTTTGCCCCTATCCCATTGGTCGATTTGGTTCTCCGAATATATCAAAATAGATGTCATTACAGTTCTCCAGTTGTCACAAAAAATGTCAAAATCAGAGTTGGCGGCAAGGAGTGCATTGAAGTGGCGGCGGGCTCGAATAAGAGGTGACATTGAACGCGCCACTGTGCGATTTTCATCTACGTGGAACAAGTTATTCCGGCGACCACGCCTGCTGGCGGGAACCCCGGGTCCGTCAGGGACAAATAGCATGCAAACCAAATCGTGCAGATTGGTTGAGCGATGGCATCGAAACAGCACATAATATATTGAAGTACTAAATAAGGTAACTAAATAGGATAGCGTTGGTCCAGTTGGTAGTGAACCTGCCTTCTGAGCTTGGGGCGTGGGTTCGATTCCCATCTAGGACAAACATTTGTGTGATGAACATTTGTGTTTGTTCTACTTCTGGTTGATAATATCTATTTAAGTATGTATTTAAAACTATATATGTATGTATATCAGTCTCTGGCAGCCATATCAAAAGCTCTGCTTAGTTTGGGGTCAGATGACCGTGTGTGAAAAAATTTCCCGAATTTATTTATTTATTTATAAGATGGTACAGGGCCGTGGATCGAACCGGGTACCGTCAGATTGTAAAGCGCACATGCTACCGCCCGGCCACCACCACTCTACATTATGATTAGTTATATAATATATTAGTCATGATCCAAGAAAACAAGGTCTAACGCTCCAAGAGCTGGCACACAACTACGTCACTGTCCAGTTGCCACTATTGCAACAGTTTTTTTTATTTTATAATCTGTAAAATAAAGTTCAAGAAGCATTTCAATTGTCATTTAGTTTGTCAACTTAAGCAAAACGATTTAAGTTAAGCATGATTTTAATATATTAAACACATTAAATAGATCAAAACCATTGATTTATTGGACGCCCACAGGTATTATATGGAGATTGGGGGGTTATAATTTCACGCTACTGTTAACACAGAAAATCAGCTGTTTCATAGAGATTCCGCCATTGTTTCATATTAAGAGTTTATATGTCGTGAACTTGGGTAGCGTTGCATCAATTTACGCGGTTATCGCAAACAACTACAAATTCATATTTTGGTTATAAATAGTTAAGTATACAATTAAGTTAAATGTAATCTTGGAAACATGATTGGTGAAACTTTTCTCGATAGAATAATTCGGCGAAAACAGGCTTTCTAAAACACGTTTTAAGTTTTTTCTCCGCGTCTGGAAATTCGTCAAAATTTATTTATTCATATTCTAATGGGCATTTGTATAATGGAATTTAATGTAATTTCGTTTTATTTAAAATTAAAATAGTTGTTGAGTAATTTGAAGCTTTTAGCATATGTCGCTTCCGTATAGTTCTGAGGTGGGTGCTGATTCGTGCGTATATCTTCCTGCATGCATATAATTATAGCATATTTTTGTCCCTGTTCTGCTCTTGCTTATGCACGTGTACGTGAATCCATGACATTGATGACGTACCTGCGTGTCACCCACGTGACATCATTTCTCGGAGCGCTATATCTGGCGGAGTATATTATTATACCATGACATTAGATTATGTCGCGTTTTTTTAAAAGTGTTTTAATCACTTTCGGCGAAACGCGAGATTATAAGATTAGATAACCAACGTTATTACAAATTAATTCGATAATTCAATTAAAAACTGCGATAGCGGTCGACAAAGCGCATGAGCGTGCGTTGTTATTGTGTCTAATCAGTGAGTATTATACGTTGTAGAGTATTGTAGTAATATTACCTACTTCCTGTCGGTTGTAGATAAGTTTACGCAACGAATAATTTCGTCTGTCTCGTGATTCGGACGGCACGATGGCGGCCAATAATAAAAAAGATAAAGATAATTTTTACTTCTAAGAGTCAGTTACATGAACAACACAGCTATATAAAACATGAGTAAATAAATAAATAAATAGACATTTTTGCACACACGGTCATCTGACCCCAAACTAAGCAAAGCTTGTGATATGGCTGCCAGAGACTGATATACATACATATATCGTTTTTAAATATATACTTAAATTAATATTAACAACCAGATATAGAACAAACACTAATGTTCATCACACAAATGTTTGTCCTAGGTGGGAATCGAACCCACGCCCTCAGGCTCAGAAGGTAGGTTCACTACCAACTGGACAAACGGGCTATCTGAGTAGAAAATTACATGAAGTTATAAGATAAATAAAGAAAAGAAGTTTTTATCATTTTCATCTTCATCATCAGCCAGAAGACGTCCAACTGCTGGACATAGGCCTCCCCCTTAGAACTCCACACTGAACGACATCCTGCCATCTGCATCCACTGGATGCCCGCGACTCGCAATGTCGTCGGTCCATCTAGTGGGAAGGCCTACCTACGCTGCGTCTTCCGGTTCGTGGCCTCCACTCAAAAACCTTTCTTCCCCATTATCGGTTCTTCGAGCGATATGGCCTGCCCATTGCCACTTCAACTTGCAAATTTTAACAGCTATGTCGGTGACTCTGGTTCTTTGGCGAATATCCACGTTCCGGATTCTATCGCGCAAAGAAACTCCAAGCATAGCTCTCTCCATTGCCTGTTGTGTGACCGATGTAAAACTAACTCATATTCTTGCTGAAATCTAGAAGTATAAAACCGGCCAAGTGCTAGTCGGGCTCGCTCACTGAGGGTTCCGTACCACCATATAAAAATGTTGACTACTAAAATACAAAAAAAATTGTTCAAAAAGCCCCGTCCTACGTTGCCTAACTACGGCGATCGAGAGCCAGTGGTGAACAGAAATTTGTCACCGGCTCGCACTCGGCCATTATTTATTATTTGTTGTTTTACTTTAGAGTGTGTACTATAACAAATTCAAATTTATTTATTTCAGGCAACAAAACAACCCATACAATTCATTAAATAGATCATCAATACATATAAAAATAAACTAAGGTAATAAATCAAATTCATAGTGACACAATACAATTCTAAATAATAAGTTAATAAGCAATCTCAAATAAAATAATAATGTCAAAATAATAATAATGGTTTAGTTAATTTACAGTCAATCATTAATTAAATTAATACAAAAATACAATACAAATTTCCCTACCATTGTTTGTATTTTCGCTTCGGCATCGGTACTGGAACATGCCTGTTACAGCAATGCCGAAGGAAAGCACAACCGAGCCTGGCCGCAATGATCGCCAGGACGGCATTGGAGCTGGCCCGCACTCTGCGCACCAAGGACATACCTCGCTTGCGCATGGTCGCGTAAAAACAGTCTGTTCGCGCCTCCGCGAACATGCCCGAGGCGCTGCAGAACCGGGGCAGCCCCAACACCGCCCTGAACGCCAACCTGAACTATAATCATGCCAAGTTTGACGTTTGTATTATTATTATTTCTTAGTTAATCCGCCGTAACATTACATATTCTGTGAAAGTTTCAACTGGCTATCTGTTACGGTTCGAAAGATACACCCGTTAATAGGAAGGACAGACAGACAGACATCGTAGGCTTAGTAATAGGGTCCCTTTGGGTACGGATCCATAAAAAAATGCGACCGAATTGAGAACCCCTTTTTTGAAGTCGGTAAAAAATGGAATGGAATCTATCTAGAATGTTGTTCGAGATTTTCACTTGGACCGAGTTTAATGCCGATTTGTTCCTGTAGATTGAAACCGTCGCTTCGCTCGGTTGATTACCGACTTCTTATGCGTGAATGCTGAGTCTGTCTACATGTTTACCTCTCCGTACATCTTGCGGCGTGTTTGAAACTGGTTTTGGACTCGGGGTCTCATGATTTAGACCCCCATTTCACGGTCAATGCCTCCTGGGCATTGTCCTGTACAAAATGCTTATTCTGCCACCGTAATTATGGGTTGATTGCATCGAGATACAATACCTTTAGAGTCACAGTCTCTAAGTGGAAACATTAAAAAAAATACTGAGCGTAGTTGTGCATACCTAGACATCAATTATATAGTTCACAATGCCACATTTATTCCAATTTAGACGTTATGTCGCTTGCATAGTGTTCAACGTTAGTTAAATAGAATTGTATTTTGCGGAACATCGACTCGAAAGAAGAAGAACGTTAGTTGTCCGCTATGTCATCGTAGCTGTAACTAATCAACAAGTTGGCGCAATGCGTAACGTGCGCCGAGTTTTGGTTCGTTTTTTTTTGCACGTTTGTGGCTCTATAGGTATTGTATATAGATACCGCCAATGATTTTTAGTCAAAACGTTCCTTATTTACGCAGAAGACGCTTACGATGTCCAGAGGCAAGGGCGTCGCCAAGGGGGTGGGAGGGATGGGCGGCTGCCCCCCCCCCCCCCCCCCCACAAGAGTTAAAAAAATGTAGCCAACTGCAAAGAAACCAAAGCCTTAAAAGGCCGTGTCTTGCTTTGCCGATAAAACTCGACTGAAACCCGCACGTCAAAACTCTACAATTCATATTTTTCTCATCCTCCATAATATTAACTTGCCCCCCCCCCCCCCCCGGCGACGCCCTTGTCTAGAGGTCTTGCATCTTGAGAGAGTTTTTTAACGGTAAACTCGCAAACCTTGTGTCTTGATTTGGTTAAATTGAACAAGATTCAGTTCTCCCCAATCCGGGACCTGCTCAAGCGAGGCCTCAACTTCAGTCACTAGTTTGTTCCTACTTCAACGACGGCCTGTGAGGTGTTTGCACGACCAGGGGGGGTTAGACAAGACCCATTTTCTATTAGCGTTAACGCCTGCGGAAAGATGAAATTGTATGATAATGACATTGACAATGACATTAGCTTGAAAGATGTTATCTCAAGCTAATGTTATTTTCTTACAATTTCATCTTTCCGCAGACGTTAACGCTAACAGAAAGTAGGTCTTGTCTAACCCCCCAGTATACTGTGCATCACCGGTGCTATCGTCCGTAACAATGCATGTTGCTGGTTTGCAACATGTCATTAATATGGAGAATAAACAGCGTCGGCGATAAAACAGAACCTTGCGGAACGCCAGCATTGATAGGAATACTGTTTACTCTGCATTTGTAATATGTCCGTTTTCTTTTGTTGCAGATACGTGGAATGGAACGTAATCAACATGCCACAACGTCGCTCGATTAGTTAACACTATAATATGCCAAGTTAAGGTGGTGTTTATTTCACAAATCGCGGGAAATTCAAATTTCAAACAGTTTTCTTGTCCTTGTAGCTAGGCCGGGTAATTATTGTAAACGATCATGATGTTTGCGCAAATTGATTATTATTAGTTACAAAACCATGTAAAGATATGAATCTTTTATGAACATTATTACTTACATTTGTCGATAAACTATTTTCTGCTGTTTCAAACGGTTTATTGAACAAATGTAAGTAATATGGTGCGTTCCTGTTAAATAGCTGTACAATGTTTTTTTTAAATTAATAATAGGCTTGCGTTATTCCCGCGTTGCGTTTTGCGTTTGCCCCACAGACCTATATCTAAGTAGACTTCACAAGCGGACCAAACTGTATGAAAACTAAGCGTGGCACATTTTTCCGACCTAAAAGTGAAAAGAAATATCTTTATTCTGTCGGCCAACTCTATTTGCGGTATTCTTACAACTCAGTATTGCACAATTACCCATTTTCGTTTCAAACTGACACGTGTTGTCGCGGCACCGTACGAGCAGACTGATTTTAGCCGGACTCAATTACGACTATTCGTCATAATTGTGTTGAAAATATGACATGCAAGGTTGGTCGACTTGTGGCGTCTACTTGAATATAGGTCTGTTGTTTGCCCTTATTCCTTATGGGACCGTCCATTAATCACGTGAGGTTTGAAAGGGGGGAGGGGGTTAGCAAAAAACACGAAATATCACAAGGGGGAGGGGGGGGGGGGGGGGTGGGGTGTAGTAAGATATCACATGTATTAATTTTTTCGTCAAACGCGCGATTTCTAAACCTAAAAGCGGTGTGTGGTGTGACCTTGCCAATCAAAAACAACCTGCAACCTTTCTGTCTAGATATTTATGTCATGGTCCTTAATTATCCAGAATAAAATTAGATTATACTTTATACCTGTATTTAAAGATAACAAAAATAAGATTCTTTGTAGGTACTAAAAAATACACGTGATTTTGGGGGGGGGGTTAATCTTAAACCTCACCATGTATCACCAAGGGGGAGGGGGGGAGGGGGTTAAAAATTAAAAAAAAACATCACGTGATTAATGGACGGCCCCTATTGGACTTGATACGATGTTAAAGCGGAAATACATAAGAGATTATATCAAAACAGTTTTAAAAATGAAAATAAAGTAACGCCTGTATCAATTAAACAAAACATACTATTTCAAGTTGTTGTAAGAGTTAGAAATATGTAAATCAGGCACTTGGCAACATGTCATTATAAATTTACATATTTTAAGTAAAATGTTAAAAATTATGTAAGTGTTGTAGTAAACGTAACTATTATTTAGTAAACACTGTACTTGACCGGTTTTTAGCACAAAGGAACGCGTAAGGAACTATTCACATCGACCGGCGCGCGTCGGTGCGTATTTTACAACGCGATTGTTGTGGACTCGGGGCTCGTTCCTAGCGTTCCTAAGCCCACTTGGTTCAGTGGACTGTATTAAAGGGGGTTCTTCGGTGGTAGGTCAGAGAAACGTCTTGCTCGGTGGATGCAGAAACAATGCGTAATTTATTCCATGTTTATACAATTCTAACTTATTCTATCCTAACAACCAGTGCACCCTACGCATCACCCATTGTTCTCGCAGCGGCAGGCGGGCGGCGTATACCTCAGCCGCACCCCTGTCTCGCCCCGCTGTCTTCTGTCGTCGAGATGTGGCTCGACGTCCGCAACTAGTATACCCTATCCTTCGCCCATTGTTCTCGCGGCGGAGGCAGGCGAGCGGCGCATACCTGCTCAGCCGCATCCCCGTCTCGCCCCGCGCCGCGTCCCGCTGTGGCTCGGCATCCTCAACAGCGATATTAGGTATTTTTTACATCGTCCAACATTTCTGGGTAGTGGGTACCTTTCAACGCACGAACCTCTCAAGAAGGTCTTTCGTTAAGTTTTAAGTAGTTTCGTTAAGACCGGCAATTCCAGAATCTAGCTGGTTCTGGGCCTTTTCAAGTCTTTTATCTCTATTTTTCACTGTATTCACTGAGTACTGAGTTGATTTCCAGGTTTGATTTGATTTACTTACTTTTAATTTACTAGCGGGGCCCGCGCTAGTAAGAAGTTTTCTGGTGTGAGCATTTTTTGCATTAGTGATTCTTTATGCTCTTTCTCGAGTCCATCCAGTAAAATTTTCCCCCAGCGTTCGGAGATCTCTTTTGGATTTTTTTCACCAAGTGTTTGGTCCAATTTCTTGGCCTAAGATATTCAGTATCTCTTCTGGCAGTACCTCTGCTTCGGTTGGGGTCACAGATTGGGCTGGGGTCTGGTCTGAGACCGATGACTCTTCATCTACGTTGAATGCAGTCAGCGAGATATCATCTGCATTGCTACTATGACAGGAGAGTAATCTTTCCCCTAGTTTATTTTCTAAATCGGACGTTTGTGAACGCTGTGATCTGGAATGTAAAATATTCCTCAGATTACCAAGAGGAAAAAACTACTTTCAGGTTGGCTTAGAGGCTAACAGCTAATTTACAGATAAAAAATCTATATTCCCAGATGGTGTCATGTGACTGTCTCATAGTACAAGCTAAAAGCTGCATAAGCTAAGAATGTTATTTATTTTATGAAACGTAAATTACCCCAAAATACTTAGTATAGTTATTTATTATAGTATACATTTTACGTGTATCTATTTGAGAAAAGTACTATACAACTTGGCGTCAACTGAGCGCTTATGAACTCACGTATGCTGGTCCGCCTTACATTATTACGTTCAACCATAAATGTTCTTGCTTTTTTTTTTTTTACGTTACGTCTCAAATTAGTAAGTTGTCTTAAAATCTATGTTAGATTTATCCAGACAACTGGTTCTCGGTAAGGTATAAGGCTATGAGTGCTATTACCGCATACCGCATAGTAAAATGCGTTGCGACGCGCTCCGTCCGATGTGAATCGACCTTTAACGTTGCGTGATGCAAAATGAAAGTAGCTAGCGAGTCAATGCTTGCACGGTCCGACAAGTCGCAAGACACACAGGGTTACGCGGAAAGAGGTTATAAGCCGAAAGGGGTCCATAGTACCCATCATTATGATTTTTTTAAACTATGGGACCGACTTGGAACCGTGAAATAAAAATCAGCTGTTCCATAGAAAACGGTCATTAACACTCGAAAAAAAAGTATGGAACATATGTTTTTTTTTTTCGCTATTTCAGGGTCAGTCATTCGAAATCAGTTAGCAACTGTGATGCGGACAAACAACTTTGAGACCTAAGTCAAAAAGGTAAGGTCCAAGTTCTTTGAATGCGGAGTTCGACGCGTTGATCTAAATAAGAATGTTCAATCAAGGTTCTGTCATAATGCCTGGTAACAGATTTTCCTTCTCATTTCCGTTCTATTTACTTTTTTCTGTGGTTATTCTCATTGTAAAAGTCGTTCACAATATTGAGTATAACGAACTCCTTTCGGGTTAGCGTACCCTTTCTTTATAACCTTGGTTAGTGTAGGTATTAAATTTTCAACCGACTTCACAAGGGAGGCTATCACTTCGACAGTACTTTTTTTTGTCTTTGTTACGCGATGTTATCAAACATTTCCATAGGCGGGAACTTGTAATTGGCCTAGTCACCTAATTATTTTTGTTTACTTATGTACTATTAGGCTGTAAGTTTCCCTAAAAATGCAAAATAAATAAATAAATTTTTCGAAATGTGCTAAAAATTGGTCGACCCTTTTATTATTTTTATTGTGTTCTAATTCTAAAGTTATTATTTGTATATTTAATCAAATTAGCATTTATTTTATAAAGAAAATTTATATTACCTACTGCAGAAAGTTTATTTTGGATTTATTGTTAATATGCTTAAAGTATTATTAAATAAGATAAGTTTTTTTGGTTTTTATGGATACCAATCAATGGTTTTTTTAGATGTTTTATTTGATAATTGTAATTATTAAATATAGGTATAAATACTCTGCAGCTTATAAGCACTTCGATCATGGCCAAATAATAATGCCATCTGCATCGAGATACAATACATATAGAGTCACAATCATTTTAAAAAAACGTATCAAAAGTCGGCGCACGCTACGAATTGCGCAGACTTTGTGGTTAGTTACAAGGTAACCGCGATCCGAGTACAACGCCGCGCGATGCCAGAGCTACGATGACATAGCGGACAACTAACGTTGAACACTATGCAAGCGACATAACGTCTACATTGCAGTAAATGTGGCATTGTGAACTATATAATTGATACAACGTATGTACAATGACGCTCGGACGTTTTTTGACGGTTTTCACTGAGAGATTGTGATTATAGGATTGTATCTCGATGCATTTCCCTCTTTCCCGTTGGTCATACGGCGGTTGACGTTAAATAAATTCACACGTCTGTTAGGGCTTTCACGGGTCGGTGATGACAATTTTTTTTAACTTTTCCACACTAAAAAAAAAAAAACGCAGAAGTGTTCTACAGCAAAAACTATTCGGTCAAATCAAGTCTTTCCCCTCGTTGTAACCTGCAGTGCAAGTACCGTTCTTTATCGATCGTCAAATTCGATAAAATGCCATTTAATCAGTACTCGCTATGATCGATTCTATGGCATTTTATCGATAACGAACGGGAACTGTAGGTTCTGTATGTACTTTGTTTTACTTTTAGTACTATTTTTAAAAGAAATAAATTATATTTTATGCTATTCTAGTATTTTTTATTTTTCTCTTGACATACCTATAGCTCTAACAGAAACCCGTATGGGGAAAAACTGGAACTGATTCTGACCATTAAACAGTGAAAAGTCGCTTAAACAGGGTTAAGCGAAGATGTACTAGCCTAAGCCGAAAGGGGTCTATACTACTCGTGATTACGAACTTTTCTACAGAACCAACCCTGAAATCGCAAATTAATCGGCTAACTGCTAACGCGGTATCAAACTAACGTTAAATCCGCTCAGTTGGAAAATCACGCGAACGTGAACCTTAACGCGCCCAGATACGGTTTGCGGTCGCGTGATTTTCCAAGTGAGCGGATTTAACGTTAGTTTGATACCGCGTTAGCAGTTGTCCGTAAGGCCCCAGGGTGTACTAATTAGTACACCAAGGAAGTGTGTGTAATCCCAGCACAATGACGATTTATATTATTTTTGTCTCAACATAAGTGTCGAATTTCATGATTTCAGTAGATTAGTGCATGAAGTCCTATAAATTTTTACGATAATTTTAAATTTGCGTATATGGTTTTGGCTACGGAACCCTACAATATATGTCTAAGCACGCCCAGAATAAGTGTCGAATTTCATGACTTCAGTAGATTAGCGCATGAAGTCATATAAATTTTCATAATTTAAAATTTGCTCGTATGGTTTTGGCTACGGAACCCTACAATGTGTCTCAACACGCTCTTAGCTCTTTTCAAAATAAAAACAACATAGATAATTACAAAATGCTATGTTTATTAAAAATTACAAATTATATGAACATTGCTTAGCGCTTCTCAATAAAATATAATTATTCTAACATTTACGATACAATGTACAAAAACTAAATACATAAACTTAAATAATACGTGTATATAGACGATGGGCATATTCGAGAATATCAAAACGATCATAATAGGCATGTGTCCTAATGTTTAATTTATTACAAATAACCGGCTTAGCGATGAATATAACTAAATACATTACACATACTGAAAAAATAATTTGAATTGGCTGATAAATCTCCGAGATATGAGTGTTTAAAGTTTTAGGTGGGGATAGAGAGGGGATGTTCTATCACTTTCTCGCAAAGCGTGTGTTAGTATAGCATTTGTATGGCGCTCCTGAGCCGTGACGTCACGGCTCAGTATAGTGCGCTCTCTATCTAGCATGAAATTAAAATGCTTATATCTTATTTATTTTTGAACTAATTTTAATTTTGTTTTCGTTGATGTGCTCTATTTATGATCAGCTTTTTTATGAGGTAATAAAAAAATATTAGTCATCATGCCTATTATAAGCAACTACTACTTTGGGACGAACACTGATCATGAAAAAAAAAACAAACATACTATAGTCACCGCGTTACTAACTATACAAATACAAATATCTTTATTTACCTTAAAAATGGAAAATAAGTATACAGTTTTCTAGTTGTCTGAATCGCCGAACAATAAACGTCATACCATAAGACCTGCCCCCCGATTCTACCAAACAAATTGTCTTTAAATTGTAATTGTTGCGATTTTAATTGTTAAATAACTGCCTCAAAATTGACAGTTTCAAAAAAAAAACAGACTAAGTTATAATATTAGGTGGTTGTATTTTTCTAGTATAAAAAAATATATTTAAAATTGTCAATTTTGAGGCAGTTATTAAACAATTAAAATCGCAACAATTACAATTTAAAAACAATTTCTTTAGTAGAATCGGGGCCCTGTAAGTGCGAGCGAGATAGACAGACAATTATTTATGATTATTAATAATGCGTTCACTATAGTCTCAATCGCACGCTACAAATTGCGCAGACTTGTTGGTTAGTTACAAGGTAACCGCGATCCGAGTACAACGCCGCGCGATGCCAGAGCTACGATGACATAGCGGACAACTAACGTTGAACACTATGCAAGCGACATAACGTCTACATTGCAGTAAATGTGCCATTGTGAAGCATTTAATTGATACAATGTATGTACAATGACGCTCGGACGTTTTTTGACTATTTTCACTTCGAGATTGTGATTATAGAAATATAATAAAATCCTGTGAGCTGTGATATAAATAGCTGAAATAGCTGAAATAGCTGTGGAGGTCCGGCCTAAGAATAGACCTCCCCCTTCTCTTCCCGTGGGTGCCGTAGAAGTCGGCTAAGGGATCAACCAGAAGACGGGCAGCAGCGTCTTCTGAGTATAAAAACACCGACTGCGCTCGCCAACCCGCCTGCCAAGCGTGGCGAGTATTGGCAATCCCCCCCTTCAATGATAGATACAAAAAGGACCAGGCCCCCAGTCCCCGGCAGCCCCGCTATTCCTGGCTACGGTAGCGGTCATGGTAACGGCGGGGCCAGGGGTGCTAAGAATCCCCGGCAGACGCCCAGCTACCAACCCCAACGACGACGACTGGCCCTGGTAACACACAACATACGCACTATGAGGACTGATGAGAAGATTGTTGAGCTGGAAGAAGAAATGGGTAGGGTACGTTGGGATATCTTGGGTTTATCCGAAGTCCGTAGAGAGGGCGAGGACACGATAACCCTGAAATCCGGTAACCTACTCTACTACCGGGAGGGCGACCAACAGTCCCAAGGTGGTGTCGGCTTTCTCATCCACAAGTCCCTCATTAACAACATTATCACCATCGACAGTGTTTCGAGCAGGGTTGTATACCTAATACTCAGAATATCCAAGAGATATTCGTTGAAGGTCATTCAGGTATACGCACCGACCTCGTCACACCCAGATGATGAAGTGGAGGTTATGTATGAGGACATTAGTAGAGCCATACATACGTCCGAGACCCACTTCACTGTTGTTATGGGGGACTTTAACGCGAAGTTGGGCAAGAGAAGTGATGATGAGTTGAAAGTGGGGAAATTTGGCTGTGGGCAACGGAACCCGAGGGGACAGAGGCTGGCCGACTTTCTGGAGAAAGAGGGACTTTTTATGATGAACTCTTTCTTTCAGAAGCCGCCTCACAGGAAATGGACCTGGATGAGCCCCGATGGTTCTACGAGAAATGAGATAGACTTCATTATGACCACCAAGAGACAAATATTCAATGATGTCTCTGTGATTCACAGGGTGAAAACCGGTAGTGATCACCGAATAGTAAGAGGCACATTGAATATTAACGTTAAAATTGAGAGGTCCCGCCTAATGAAGTCCACGCTCCGACCGAACCATGCCCATATTCAAAACCCCGAGAGCTTTCAACTCGAGCTGTCTAATCGCTTTGATTGCCTGGAGAACTTTGCTTCCGTGGATGAGATTAATAACAGGTTAGTGGAAACTGTCCATGCGGTAGGTTCTAAGTTTTTTAGACCTGGCCGGCGCACAGATAGACCTCAAAAATTATCCGATCATACCCGTAACCTCATGGCTGATCGACGCTCGTTACAACTACAATGTTCCGATGACGCTGACTCATATAGGCAGCTTAATAGACAAATTTGGAAGTCATTGCGGCACGACATACGTACCTTTAATACGAACAGTATTAAAGAGACGATTGAGCAAAACAAAGGCTCCAAAGTGTTTGCAAGAGCCATGTCTATTGGGCAAAGCCAGCTGACAAAGCTGAAGAGGGAAGATGGTAGTGTAGCGTCGACCAAAGCCGAGGTATTAGGGGAAATCGAAAGGTTCTATGGACAGTTATACACTTCGGTTGCTAAACCTGTGAGCAGCTCGGCCAAAGACCCAAGAGCCAAGCTGAGCCGACACTATACTGAAGATATCCCGGACATCAGCCTGTACGAGATTAGGATGGCCCTGAAACAGCTCAAGAACAACAAGGCGCCGGGGGACGATGGAATCACATCAGAGCTTCTGAAAGCGGGTGGAACACCGGTACTCAGAGTCCTTCAGAAGCTCTTTAATTCTGTCTTACTCGAAGGTATAACGCCAGAAGCATGGAACAGAGGCGTGGTGGTGCTGTTCTTTAAGAAAGGTGACAAAACCTTGCTGAAGAACTACAGACCCATCTCGCTTCTGAGCCATGTTTATAAGCTGTTTTCGAGGGTCATCACGAATCGTCTCGATCGCAGGTTCGATGACTTCCAGCCTATCGAACAAGCCGGTTTCCGAAAAGGCTATAGTACCATAGACCACATCCACACGCTACGCCAAGTTATACAGAAGACCGAAGAATATAACTTGCCACTATGTTTAGCGTTTGTGGACTATGAGAAAGCCTTTGATTCGGTCGAGACATGGGCGGTGCTTGAGTCTCTCCAGCGATGCCGTATTGACTATCGGTATGTCGAAGTGTTGAAGTGTTTGTACAATAACGCCACCATGTCGGTCCGAGTACAGGAGCAGAGTTCGAAGGCAATTCCATTGCGAAGAGGCGTGAGACAGGGAGACGTTATCTCTCCGAAACTGTTCACTGCCACAATGGAAGATGCCTTCAAGCTCCTGGAATGGCAAGGACTCGGCATCAACATCAACGGCGAGTACATCACTCACCTTCGGTTTGCCGACGATATTGTGGTCATGGCAGAATCGATGGAAGATCTCAGCATGATGCTCGAAGGCCTCAATCGAGTCTCCCAACAGGTGGGCCTTAAAATGAACATGGACAAGACAAAGGTTATGTCAAATATCCATGTTGTGCCCGCCCCAGTATCAGTTGGGAACTCAGTTCTTGAAGCTGTTGACGCGTACGTCTACCTAGGACAAACAGTCGAACTAGGTAGGTCCAACTTCAAGAAAGAGGTCAATCGGCGAATCCAACTCGGCTGGGCAGCGTTCGGTAAACTACGCAACGTCTTCTCGTCCAAAATACCTCAGTGCCTTAAGACGAAAGTCTTCGACCAGTGTGTGTTACCAGTGATGACATACGGCACTGAAACGTGGTCTCTCACTATGGGCCTCATAAGCAAGCTCAAAGTCGCACAACGAGCTATGGAGAGGGCTATGCTCGGGGTTTCTCTACGAGATCGAATCCGAAATGAGGAGATCCGTAGACGAACGAAAGTCACCGACATAGCCCACCGGATTAGTAAGTTGAAATGGCAGTGGGCAGGGCACATATCACGCAGAACAGATGGCCGATGGGGCCGAAAGGTTCTGGAATGGAGACCACGGACTGGTAAGCGCAGCGTAGGACGTCCACCCACAAGATGGACAGACGACCTAAAAGAGACCGCAGGGAAACGCTGGATGCAGGCCGCTTCCAACCGGCCCTTTTGGAGATCGATGGGGGAGGCCTATGTCCAGCAGTGGACGTCCTACGGCTGAAATGATGATGATGATGATGAATAAAATCCACCATTATTATTAAGTTTAGGAAAATAACACAATGTTTTCTATCCACGTTGGCGCCAAAACGAAATTTTTCTTTGAAACCATCGAGACACAGTAGGCATGATGACTAATATTTTTTTATTACCTCATAAAAAGAGCACATCAACGAAAACAAAATTAAAATTAGTTCAAAAATAAATAAGTTATAAGCATTTTAATTTCATTTCATGCTAGACAGAGAGCGCACTATACTGAGCCGTGACGTCACGCCTCAGGAGCGCCATACAAATGATATACTAACACACGCTTTGCGAGAAAGGGATAGAGCATCCCCTCTCTATCCCCACCTAAAACTTTAAATACTCATATCTCAGAGATTTATCAGCCAATTCAAATTATTTTTTCAGTATGTGTAATGTATTTACTTATATTCATCGCTAAGCCGGTTATTTGTAATAAATTAAACATTAGGAATCATGCCTATTCCTATAGAGTCATAATCTCTCAGTGAAAACAGTCAAAAAACGTCCGAGCGTCATTGTATCAATTATACTTCACAATGCCACATTTACTCCAATTTAGACGTTATGTCGCTTGCATAGTGTTCAACGTTAGTTGTCCGCTGTCATCGTAGCTCTGGCATCGCGCGGCGTTGTACTCGGATCGCGGTTACCTTGTGACTAACCAAAAAGTCGGCGCAATTCGTAGCGTGCGCCGAGTTTTGGTTCGGTCATTTTTTTGGCACGATTGTGACTCTACACTCAACAAAATGTATGGAACGGCTGTTTTCTATACGATTTCAGTGTTTGTCCCAAAGCAACAGTGGTTTATGACTACAAAAAAAATCTTGAACATGTCCGTAGTCTAAAAGAACACCCCGTATAAATTATAGCAGCTTATCACAACATATTTGTGTATTTTTTATGTATTAAAAATGTTTAAGGTATTTAATGTTTAACTAACACAAGTTCTTATTTAACTTGCCATGGGGGGGTTAGACAAGACCCATATGCTGTTAGCGTTAACGCCTGCGGAAAGATGAAATTGTATGAAAATGACATTAGTTTGAGGGATGTCATCTCAAGCTAATGTCATTTTCATACAATTTCATTTTTCCGCAGGCGTGAACGCTAACAGGAAATGGGTCTTGTCTAACCCCCGTGGGGCCTTACGCCTAGCTGTTAAAAGCAATCCAGTTTAGGTGATGAAAAAATGTTGCGCGACCGAAAACCGTATCTGGGCGCGTTAAGGTTCACGTTCGCGTGATTTTTCGAACTGCACGGTTTTAATGTTAGTCTAAGACCGCGTAAGGAGTTGGCCGTAAGACCCCTGTTAGTTACTACCTATGTTAGTATGTGTAGGATAAATCTTACAACTGAATTTAAGACCAGTTTTCCTCAACTAATTGAGCTGCAATTTTGCATAAACGTGTAGTTTGGATGACAATATATGGTTCGATAAGTGACGTCATTTTAAATCCAATATGGCGGACCAGTTATTGTATATGCACTTCCATAATATGGGTATCAAATGAAAGGGTTCACTGAGACGGAAACGAAAAAGAAAATGACGTCACACTAAATTCAATATGGCCGACGCCCAAAGGTTTGTATTAAAATTATTATTTATTAAACTCGTATCAATTTCGTTTAGACGCACAATGTCAAAAGCGCAAATTGCCCAAACAGTATTAAATCTAAGGCGTAACCACCTAACCTGGATTGGGAACTGGCTCACAAGTGACGCTGGGATACACCGTTAGTATATCTTGCTTGTTGATGGTTGCCTGGAAGAGATCGATTTAGCGATAAGGCCGTCACTCGTGGCACTAGCTCGTGTTTTCTATGTGTTTGTAATTTTTTTTCTGGTGTACACAATAAGGAGTTTCTATCTATCTATATCTGGTAGATTGAATTTGTATACATTCAAACATAGGATCGTTTAATATGTAGTTAAATTTTTAAGATACACAAAACATTTCAAATACACAAAAGCAAAAATAAATGCTTCAATACAATTACATATTAAACATTAGAGTATTGATTTTTAAATAATATTTGTACAATGATTTGCAGTCACAATAACAAACAAATTAAAATGTGAAATGATTTTTAAAATTAATCAAAGCCGCGTTTTCAACCTTAGACGACGTCCTAGGGCTCAATTTTTGAATGATTCGTATGATCACTTCGTCAAAACTCGCGTGAGGATCACCCGACTGGTCAGGGGGTCTAGACAAGAGCCACACACTGTTAGCGTTCACGCCTGCGGAAAGGTGATATTGTATGAAAATGACATTGACAATGACATTAGCATGAGAGAAATTATCTCAAGCTAATGTCATTTTCATACAATTTCATGTTTCCGCAGGCGTGACGCTAACAGTGTGTGGCTCTTGTCTAGACCCCCTGGGGGTTTAGACAAGACCCACATTCTGTTAGCGTTAACGTCTGCGGAAAAATGAAATTGTATGGAAATGACATTGACAATGACATTAGCTTGAGAGATGTCATCTCAAGCTAATGTCATTTTCATACAATTTCATCTTTCCGCAGGCGTTAACGCTAACAGAAAGTGGGTCTTGTCTAACCCCCAAGGACTGACGGTGACTCGTATATTTCACACGAAAATACCATGGGAATGACTGACTTTCGATCGAAATCCCAAACAAGTCGCATTTTTTAAATAATCCTATCGCTAACGCAACGCGTGGTTTGAACCATCCGAATTTGCTTTCTATCAAAAGAAATAATTATTTATGATACAAGTGCGGTAAGTTGGTTATTACAAACGAGTAGACGAATGTAAGCCCGAGACGAAGTCGAGGGCTTACCATAGTCACGAGTTTGTAATAACCAATCCGCACGTGTGCCATACAACGTTTTACAACACATTTGCGAGAAAAAAACAAAAAATGGAAATTAAAAAAATACCGTAAAGTACACGCACGGTGCTATACAACGGAGCGTGCGGTAAAATTCATTACCGCACGCTCCGTTGTATGATGCGTAATGTTTAACTTTCGAACGATGTATACAGGCTTCGTAAGTGCACTTTTTGAGCAAATGTGTTGTAAATGTTATTTTCGTGCTAAATCATACGAGCGATTAAAAATCAAGCCCCTGGTAGGTCCGATGATACGATTTCATCGAGGCCTCATTAAGGCCGCGCTCAACAGCCATAGCTATCTGTTCCGCAGGTTTTCAATATGAAAAATAACTGACAGAGAATTCAAAAAACAATTAGGCATTATCTTTAGAATAACATTGCAAATGTTGTTCATGGCTTATTTTTCTGTTGATATTTTAATTTAAAAGAAATATATTAACATATAGAAATATTATATAACATAAAATACCAATTTTCTAATTGTTAAAAAAAAGAAGAAATATATATAATTAAAATATCAATTTTCTAATCGTTTTTAGGGTTCCGTACCTCAAAAGGGAAAAAAGGAACCCTTATAGGATCACTCTGTTTTCCATCTGTCCGTCTGTCTGTCAAGACAAAGGGAATCAAAACCTATAGGGTACTTCCCGTTGACCTAGAATCATGAAATTTGGCAAGAGGCAAGATCTTACAGCACATATAAATGAAAAAAACCGTGTTTTTAATTTCAAGTAACATCACATAAAAAAATATTCACACAAACTTTCCTTTTTGTAGTTGGTATGTAATAGTACGTATGGGAGCACCTGTTTGCCAACTACAAAGTTAAGTTTGTCCATCAATATTTAAAAAAAAAAAACCTCGAGCCTCGATTCCCGTGATGGATGAACTATCAACATATATATTTATTAAGTTTGTACGGAACCCTCAGGGTGCAATTTTTACACACACTTGGCCGTTTTTTTTTTTAAACTCTCACTCAGTGATTTTTTATCATCAAACAAGCAATTATGATATGTAAAGAATTCAATAAATAACATTTAAACTTATTTTTGAATACTTTTGTTCACAAATCTATATATTTCAACGCATCTACAAATTTAGATGATATTAGATACATGTTTTTGAGTGAAATGACTTAACTTGAGTAGTTAAAGAGCCCTCTCAATTTTTTTTACGAAAAACTCAACGAAAACTGGAATTAATAGTAAATTCAAGTAATGTAATAAATTAATCTGTATTTTTATTGAAAAAAACGGCTACAAATTTTCGTAAAACTCAACGTGATCGACTTATTACATCAAATTTACAAAAGTTGTTTTTCGTAAAACTTTAGGAGGGAAAGTTGAGAGTGGATTTCGTTAAATTGCACAAATAAATGTTTTCATTAAATCTTCAAAAATTTGATATGCGCAAAGGAGTGAAAGCACGAAACTTGGGCTTTAAAAAAAAATGCGATAATTATAATTATTTTCAACTACAATACATTTATTAATACTTGATCAATTCAATAAATTACATTTATTATTTACCCTCATTTTATATAATTTAATTTTCAATTAATAGACGATCTCTACGTATACGTTTTTTAATGTGCCCTAAGATATTAGGTTAGACAGAACGGGTATGCTTAATTTAGGCATAAATTCAATGGGTATGTTTCGTATAAATTTATATATAAAGCGCGGTCTCTACCTAGCGTATTAATTTAGCATTCATGTGGTGATATTTTGAAATTGGCAACATTAAATTGTTACAACCTTTTGTATTGCAGACCTTGTAAAACTATTTATTATTCCGACTGAACGAGTCTGTATCCGTGGTCACGAAAAAAAGATATAATATAACAATTATAACCTTTTAACAATAAAAAAGCGGTAATTATTTGAACGACATAAAAATAGATTTTATTTCAATAAAGTGCAATTAAAGAAAAAAAAAAACATTTTGCCTTATACCATTCAACGAAATGTCAAAAACAAAAAAACGTACTCACAGAATAATAAATAGTCCTTCTGAGGATGTCAAGTTTAAATACTGAAAATTTCAAACACTTTTAGAGGCAATATTTCGCGAATGTATTTTTTCACGTGATATTGGCCAAAAAGCTTTAGTCTTGAGCGGTAGCCACCAAAAAAAAAAAAAAAAATTAAAGTTAAATTAGGTATTTAATTTTTTACTAGATAACACAAGGAAAATTAAAAATTATTAAATAATTTTTATATTTTATCTTTTAAAATATAACTACTGCTTTAACTATGGTTATTTTTGGTGCAACAGAATTTCATAAATGTTTTGGCCATTTTAAAAAATATCACCACAAAAAGTTATTTACACATAAATTTTAAATTAAAATATACAAAGACTCGTTTTTAATAATATGGCGGAATTATATTACTAATTGGCGTTACAATTTATTGTACATTAATTAATAGAAAGATAATATTTAAAAATATATATTTAAAGTAATTAGGAATGAAAGAATAATTAACAGAGAGCTTTGTCAGTTCAGTCCATGGACTTGGTCGTAACTTTGTTACAAAAATATGAGTGAATCGGTTTCTTCTAGGCAAGCGTGCTCCATCATCATCATCGCATCATCATCGGTCAACATCAGGCGAGGAATTTAAAAAAAAGTATTTCCGGCTATGCTCCACGACCGCACATCCTGACACCGTTTAAAACATCTCCCCGTATATTAATCATCATCATCAGCCAGAACACGTCCACTGCTGGACATAGGCCTCCCCGTTTAACCTCCACACTGAACGACAGCCTGCCATCTGTATGGATGCCAGCGACTCTCACGTTGTCGTCGGTCCATCTAGTCCGTTATTATTATTATTATTATATATATATATTATTATTTTTTTTGATCGTCAAGTTGTAAAATGATTAAAAAATAAATGGCACAAAAAACTAAATGATTCAATAAAATTGTACATAATATGCACATACAATAATCAATTTGGACAGTGTTAGTTGGAAAGGGTATGCAACGCTGGAAGGGAGATTACTGCACTCACCATTGTAAACAACTATTTCCTATGTGTAAAACAATTTATTTTATACCATTCCCCATCTAAAAAGGTTATTTTATTCACTGAAAACAGTGAAAAAAACCCAAAACAACAAAGTTGCAACAAAAAAAAAAAAAAATTGCTTTTTATTCCCTGTTTTCAGTGATTATTGTTGCTTTTTATTCACTGTTTTCAGTGATTATTATTGCTTTTTATTTACTGTTTTCAGTGATTATTATTGCTTTTTATTCACTGTTTTCAGTGAACAAAAAGCACTATTTTGGTGTTTGAGTTTAGAACCCCAATATATTCGACCTCCAACTCAATGCTATAATACAACCTCTTCGCAAATACTCGATACAAACATTTTTTTTTTTTTTTGTAGTCATGGTATAAAATACAGTATGCAACTCTTGAATAAAACGAATTTATATCAAGGGTCATGAATCGAATCACTCCCTACGGTCGTGATTCAGTCGTTGCTCGTGATTCATCTATGGCCCTCGCTTTAAATCCGTTCTTTATTCACTAATTGCATAACATACTATTTTCCGGTTTCATAGTTTGCCTTTTAGTAAAAGTTTTTCATAATGAATACACCCCCAATCGGCTTAGCATACCCTTTATGACTAGCCTTGCAAAATAAATACTGATTTATTATTGTATGCGTTATTTTATGATTTTTGATATTGGATTACAATACAATGACGTCATAATACTAAATTCTAACCACTACAATGTATGTACAAAACCTGTAACACTCCAATATTTTTGGAAATTACCGAAAAATAAATAATATTTTTGTAAGAAAATTATACTTTACGAAACTGCAATAAATTTCTATGTTGAAAATGAAAAAAAAAATCGGTCAAATTCGCTGTACCATTCTTAAAAAAACTTGCCGTCTCTTTTTACTTCATTAAGTTAGAGAGAGACGGGAACAGTTTGCAAGCTGTCAAATGTAGATTAAAAATGGTACATCAAAATTGATGAGAGATTTTATACTTAACATAATTGTTCATAATAATAAATAATTTATAATTAATCTTTTGATCGATGTTTTTATACAATACAGTACATGAAAGGAAAAAGAAAGTCGATATAGAAAATAATCGTTTTGACAGGAAAAAAACTGCATCAGTTTGTTCTAAAATGGTTCACCTTGCGTTTCAATTAATTGAATCATGAGTTTCAATTGATCGAAATCATGAGTTTCAATTGGTCGAAATCATGAGTTTCAATTGATCGAAATCATGAGTTTCCATTGATAGAAATCATGAGTTTCAATTGATGGAATCATGAGTTTCTATTGATGGAAATCGTGAGTTTTAATTGATAGAAATCGTGAGTTTCAATTAATCGAAATCATGAGTTTCAATTGATGGAATCATGAGTTTCAATTGATGGAATCTTGAGTTTCTATTGATGGAAATCGTGAGTTTCAATTAATGGAAATCATGAGATTCAGTTCATCGAAATCATGAGTTTCAATTGATCGAAATCATGAGTTTCAATTATGTGAATCATGCAGTTTATCAATGTTTATTACTTATTTCAGTGACTTTTGATTGATTGTTTCAAGCCGGGTATCAACAATTGAACTGTGCTATGGTCAACAGTGAAACTACAGCTACCTTATTTTCTCGTTATTACTAAAGAGAGACACAAAAAAACTTTGTGACTTGAAAATCCGTGTAAAAATATTATTTGTCATATTAATATATATTTTCTGTAAAAATGTTATTTGTTGTGTTCATAATTTGAAAGAAACTCCTTCGAATATTGGATTTCGAGGCCTCATTATTGTAAATGTGAAAAAAATGTGAAACGTAGCCGTGGTAGCCTATTTGGAAGCCCGCTAGACTTGAAAGCGTGAGGTCGCAAGTTCAAACCCCGGGCCCGTACCAATGAGCTCTTTGGAGATTATGTACGGATTTTCATACCACTGGCTTTTCGGTGAAGGAAAACATCGTGAGGAAACTTGCATACGTACGGAGAAGGAATTCAATAACGTATGTGAATCCACCAACCCGCACTGGGCCAGCGTGGTGGATATGGCCCAATCACCCTTTCGGGGGTAGGCTAAAAGTCCAGCAGTGGACTGTTAAAAGGCTGATTTATTGTAAATAAATGGTGGGGATGATTAGTCTTTTCTAAAATCTTGAAGGTATGGAGACCTCATAATTTTTTTAAATGTATTTTTGTATTAGCTCTAATGTAAAAACAGTAATACGTACAAGCGTCAAACTTGGCATGATTATAGTACACACTCTAAAGTATAACAACAAATAATAAATAATGCACAAGTGCGAGTTTTTTAGTGGCATGTTATCGGCAATCATCAGTCTTCGTTTTTGGGAGTTTTCCTTACACCCAGTGTGCTCGTCTCGCTGTATGTACATCCCAGCTCAAAACAATCAATCAACAGAACTTGAACTTGAACAGAAAATTCTTTTCTTTCTTTTCAATCTTTCTATGACATCGAGTGTCATTTTTCGTGTAAATGTCACAATTTCTATGACACTGGTTTACAAAATCTTGTTCACTACAAGTTATAGTTTAGTTAATATTATTAATTTAATGTATATAATTATATAAATGACACTTAACTTACAAAGTCCTATTGTATTTGGCAGTATTTTATAAAATGTGCTCCGGGAAAATGGGCATTAGAGCTCGGTCCTGAAAAGAAACATTTTAAAAGTTTATTGATATTACTTATTAAAACAAGAAAAGTAAATATTCATTAATAATTTAAGGTAACACGGAACGGGATTTAGCCGAAAGGAGGCCATTGTACTGTGCTACTTTTATTATGACAAATTAACTAAACCAAAATATGTTTTAACAATATTCTAACATAGACATAATTTCTTTTTTTTTTAACTTTCATCATCATCATTTCAGCCATAGGACGTCCACTGCTGGACATAGGCCTCCCCCATCGATCTCCAAAAGGGCCGGTTGGAAGCGGCCTGCATCCAGCGTTTCCCTGCGGTCTCTTTTCGGTCGTCTGTCCATCTCGTGGGTGGACATCCTAAGCGCTGACCGGTCCGTGGTCTCCATTCGAGAACATTTCCGCCCCATCGACCATCTGTTCCACGTGCTGTGTGCCCTGCCCACTGCCACTTCAACTTCCTAATCCGGTGTGCCATGTCTGTAACTTGTTTGGTTTGGCAAGTCTCACAAATGTACCCGAATATTTGCATAAAATTATTTAACGCCTTGATACCAAAACTGGAATAAATAACAAATGCCCAATTATGATTATTATAATGACAATGGTGTTGATTCTGTCATACCACTCACTAAACTAAACCAATCTGACAGGACTTTTTTTTTTACATCGGTCTAGGCTACCGTTTGACTGCGATCTCGCCTGATGCAAAGCGATGATGCGGTCGAAGTTGGAGCACGTTCACCCATCTGCATCATCTGTCTCTCTTTTCATCTGAATATGTGAAAGAAGGAGGGCAACAATTTCAGATTGATGCCACAATTTGAACAATTTTTTTTTATTGTTTTTTTTTTTTTTTAAATGAACAACTTTGATAATTTAAAACTGTGTTTTAACCATTTTAGAGCTGTCAAATTTAGTTCAGTTTAGAGAACATCAGAATCGATGCCATTGTATTATTATTATTTTTAATGATATGATTAGTTTATAGTTTATTATTATGAATAAAGTTATTTTTATCATTATCTGATGAATTCTTGAAAATGTTGTAGCCGTATACCTGCACTATAGGAAGAGCACCGGGCGATGCTTGGTGGACCCGCTGGAGTGGCTCGGGGGCCGCTCCGCAGAGTTGGAGCCCGAGCTGGTGGACTTGCGCTCCGCGGTGGGCTCCTTGCCCCGCTCGGAGCCACCGCTCGAGCCCCCGCTGCCCGACACCACTGACTCTTCACGGTTGTACCTGCAAATGGATAAAACATTTTAGATAAGTTTTTTTTGACATGTCTTTGTTCTATATCTGGTTGTTAATATTTATTTAAGTATGTATATAAAACTATATATGTATGTATATCAGTCTCTGGCATCCATATCATAAGCTTTGCTTAGTTTGGGGTCCGTGTGTGCAAAAATTTCCCTTTTTTAAAATTAATAATAATAGGCTTGCATTTGACCACCATCTCGCCTGATGTTAAGCGATGATGCGGTCTACGTTGGAGCACGATAAATAATAAGATAACACTTAATTACAAGACCAAGGAAAACAAATACATTGCTATTATCTAGGGTTTTAACAGGCGGCCTTATCGCGGATCTCTTCCAGGCAGCCGTGCACGGAGAGGATTACAATAACAAAAATACTGGCCTTAACTAATATAATTCAAAAGTAAATTCCTAAACCAATAATAAACAATAAGACACAAATAAATATATTATATTATATATATTTTTTTACGAACCAGCGTACGGCACGTAGTTCTAAACACGCTGTATAATACTCACCCATATACAGTGTGTTCACTGTTGACACAGGAGGCGTATTTGAAGGGTATGGGCTGGTAGCCATACGAACCAGCGTACGGCACGTAGTTAGGACCCATCATGCTGGAACAAACACAAGTTTTTACATTCTACATACTTTTTATGGCATGGGAGGCAAACAAGCTGACAGGCCCCCTGATGGTAAGCGATAGTCATCGCCTCAGGATATCGGCATGATAGATACGTTCATCATCATTTCAGCCTATCATGCTCCCATTAACACAGTAAAGAAATTTTTTGTTGTTTAAATTGGAACGGCTGTCAAGGGTGTTTTGTAAAAAAATTGTTGTAGCCAGTTGCACCCATATAAACTTGGGGTTAGGAAGGGAAGTACCACCATGGTGTGTTATTTTACTTGGGGGTAGGGAGGGAAGTACCACCATGGTGTGTTATCTTACTTGGGGTTAGGGAGGGAAGTACCACCATGGTGTGTTATCTTACTTGGAGGTAGGGAGGGAAGTACCACCATGGTGTGTTATCTTACTTGGGGGTAGGGAGGGAAGTACCACTATGGTGTGTTATCTTACTTGGGGGTAGGGAGGGAAGTACCACCATGGTGTGTTATCTTACTTGGGGTTAGGGAGGGAAGTACCACTATGGTGTGTTATCTTACTTGGGGGTAGGGAGGGAAGTACCACCATGGTGTGTTATCTTACTTGGGGGTAGGGAGGGAAGTACCACTATGGTGTGTTATCTTACTTGGTGGTAGGGAGGGAAGTACCACCATGGTGTGTTATCTTACTTGGGGTTAGGGAGGGAAGTACCACTATGGTGTGTTATCTTACTTGGGGGTAGGGAGGGAAGTACCACCATGGTGTGTTATCTTACTTGGGGGTAGGGAGGGAAGTACCACTATGATGTGTTATCTTACTTGAAGGTAGGGAGGGAAGTACCACCATGGTGTGTTATCTTACTTGGGGGTAGGGAGGGAACTACCATCATGGTGTGTTATCTTACTTAGGGTTAGGGAGGGAAGTTCCACTATAGTATGTTATCTTACTTGGGGTTAGGGAGCTGCGGCAGCGCGTCGCTGGCGAGGCTGTCGGAGTCCCCGGTCCGCAGGCGCAGCGCCGCCAGCTCCGAGCACAGCTCGCCCGCCACGTAGTAGCACTGCTCGGAGAACGTTATCTTGTTCACCGTGTGACGGATGAAACCAGCCTGCAATGCCGAAATAACGATTACAATTAACAATTCATAAAACTGACTTAAAAATTAGCATGTAGTTTCAAATTATTAATAAAATTAGTAGCCTTACTTTATGCATAATCTCACTTCACTTTACGAATAATCTCGCTTCACCTTAAGCATGTTCTCGCCTCACTCCACGCATAATCTCGCTTCACCTCACGCATAATCTTGCCTCACTACGCATAATCTCGCCTCACTACGCATAATCTCGCCTCACTACGCATAATCTCGCCTCACCTCTCGCATATTCTCGCCTCACCTTACGCATAATCTCGCCTCACCTTACTCATACTCTGGCCTTACTTTGAGCATGTGCGAGGCGTATTTCCTGGCGTCCCGCCTGTCTGCTATCCCCGCCACGTGCTGCAGGATCCAGTCGACGACGTCGGCACCGATGAACGCGCATGGAATCGTGATCTTCAGCCACATGCGGTCGCGGATCTCCAAACCTTCAATACATTAGCCATTCATCAAAATGCAAAGGACAAGACGTACGATTAACGGGACTCCTTGATTAAAGTCGGGACTCCTTGATTAATATCGAGACTCCTTGATTAAGGTCGGGACTTTTGATTAAGCTTGGCACTCCTTGATTAAGGTTGGTACTCCTTGACTAAGGTCGGGACTCCTTGATTAATATCGGGACTCCTTGATTAATATCGGGACTCGTTGATTAAGGTCGGGACTCCTTGATTAAGGTTGGCACTCCTTGAGTTTAAGGTCGGGACTCCTTGATTAAGGTTGGCACTCCTTGAGTTTAAGGTCGGGACTCCTTGAATAAACTTCACAACAAGTCTCCAATACCACAACACCTGGTGAATTAGGTGAAGAACAGTTTAGTCAAGACGCCGGTTGGAGACAACCAGCGCTGGCCATCTGTTGGGATTTTGAGAGATGGTAAAATGGAATGTCACTTGTATTTACCACTGACGGTGGTCAGAGGGTCTGAAGCGTGTGTTTGTGTGTTACCTGAGTCGGGACGCAGCATGCGTCTGCAGACGAGCGCCATGTCCATGTTGACGGAGAGCGGCGGAGAACCAGCTAGCAAGGTGCTCGCGTCGCTCGCTCGCTCCGACACCGAGGACACGGGGAGCGCGGAGAGGGACGGAGGGGGAGGGGGGTAGGCCTCGCGCAGGGCCTGCGTGTGCGCCACCCACGCACCTGGAATGTTACGAAGAGTAATTCAATACTAGCGGTGCCGTACTAGTCAGGCACATGTATTCTAGGAGTTTATAGTTCGAAGTAATATTTTTTTTTTATAGCCTTTTTATGCTGGTCAAGTTTCTTGCTTCTCATCCTGCAATGATATCAATTATTTATTTTACTGTAAAATTCATTAATTATTATATTTTTATTATTTCAATATTTTAGAATAATTAATCAATATATATATATCATCATCATCATCATCATCATCAGCCTGTAAACGTCCACTGCTGAACAAAGGCCTCCCTCGTCGATTATATATATATATATATAATTAATGTAATATATGGAACATTTTAATAAAAATGTTAATGATTAACAAAACGTTAAAACTACTTTTTCTAATCCAATTATTTTATATTTTCAAATACTGACTTCATAATTAGTGAGCGCTCAAACAAATTTATTGATTAACTAGCTGAATCCCGCTACTTCGTACGCGTAGAGCTCGGCCTTCGGCCTCGCTACTATAAACCTATATGCTATAAACCTCACGGAGCCCGAGACCTTTCCAACGAATGCAAAACCGTGGAAATCGGTTCGTGCGTTCTGGAGTTATAGCGTCAGGAAGGAAAACCCGACTTATTTTTATATAGTAAATATTACCAAATCAAGACAATTTGTGGGACCACTTCAAGAGCTTCCTCTACAAAATAAAACAGATCAAATTGAAAACCCTTAAAGTGGTTAACAATATTGAAAGTACAACACTGTTTCCATGAAGACATGTCTTCCCGTGAACATGGTGCATGTAACTGCGCCGAAATATCGGGAGCTCATTCCACAACCTTACCACGGTAAATATCACGTAAATAATCATATAACTTTATTGAAAGTACAAGTCGGCATTGTGCTGAGTTGGGGCCAACTTGTGACATTATAATAAGTGTATTTTTGCTATTTAAAAAAAACTTAATTTGGTTACAAATAAACTTTTTTTTTCTTTCTTTTCTTTTAAGAGAATGGTTGCCAAAAGTGGTCCGTTTCTTTAGAAGAAGAATTAAGTAATGGGCATGGTTTTGTTAATTCTTTCCTTACCAGGGTCTATGGGGCGCACAGGTTCCGTCCGCGGTATAGTGAAGTAGCCCTTGGGGTTGGGGTCCCAGCACTTGGCCACTACCAGCTTGATAGGCCCCGGCTTCTGGACCACTTCTCTCAGCACTCGCACCGCCTCATCGTTGGTCATGTCCTCAAAGTTCACATCGTTCACCTGAAATTTTGATAAGAGAAAATTAGTTAATAGCATACGACTATGATTTTAATTTCATTGTCTGCTAGCTGCACCACGCGGTTTCACCCGCGTAGTGATGAATAATGGTGATGATGATGATGATGAAAATAGCCTGTCACTGTCCAGCCCTTGAATTATAACCATGCAAAAAATCAGGTTGATCCGTTGCTCTGTTGCTGCATGAAAGAGGAACAAACAAACCAATAAACTTTTCACATTTATAGTATGACAAGCTGCGCCCCGAGGTTTCACCCCCATTATATACCTAATTGAAGCAACCTCCTTTGTCTTAGATGACAATTTCTTTTTTTTTATTGATGTTGTATGTTAATGTATAGACTTCAATTCTTGTTTTTGTTTTTTGTTGGGAAATATTAAACAAAAAATAACATTTATGTTGATCTGATTGCTACCAAACTTCACCGGATCACTCGCGCTAAGCTATTCTGAAGATTACATGAGTTTCATCAAAATCTATCCAGCCAGCCATTTCGGAGTCACTAGGGAACATATATACATCGTCTTTCATGTACATAGAATATGCGGTCTACAATGGAACAGGCTTGCATAGAAGAAACCGATTCACTTAACATGAAGACATAGCTGTCTCCAAGTTGAGTGTAACTATATAAATGCTTATGCTAAAGCTTATTAGCAAGCTGAAGTGGCAGTGAGCCGGTCATATCTGTCGCAGAACCAATAACCGTTGGTGTAGACATGTTCTAGAGTGGAGACCATGAATCGGCAAATGTAGCGTAGAACTTGAAACTCGTTGGAGGGATAATATACGTGGCATAGGCACCTGGCAGTGGCTGGAAGCGAAAAGCCGAAGATCGGGCTGAGAGGTGTATCTCCAGCAGTGAACTAATAAAGGCTGATTATGATGGTGATGAATAATGATGAAGTAGAGATGAAATTTAAAAATCTAACAAACAATTCTGAAAAAATAAAACAAGTATAAATAAAAATAAAAAACTCCCAATTAAAAAGCTGATAATCTTCAATTGGCTGAAATTCTTGAATTTTCACTCTCGATAAATCACCTGTCACCTTCCAAGGAAGAAAAACAAATGTTCTTCTGTTTGTCAGCTACGATGCCCCAGACACACAGATAGACACGTTAAACTTATAACACCTCTCTTTTAGCGTCAGAGGTTAAAAATTTATGTTATATCAGAAAAGGGTAAGTTATCACAGGATTTTAGAGAAAAACATATACCTAACTAGCGACCCGCCTCGGCTTCGCACGGGTGTAACTTACGTGCGAAGCCGGGGCGGGTCGCTTGTTATATATATAAACGTTCCGTGAAAAATTATCTACCTAATGGAGAAAATTGCATCAAAATCCGTTGCGTGGTTTAGGAGGAGTTAGCGGCCATACAGACAGACGCGGAAAGTGACTTTTATTTATACTGTGTAGAGATAGAGATAATGCACAGGTAAGGGAATAGATACAATTTTTTTTAAGTTAATATAGATTACAATAATTCAATTTCTGCAGGTTGAAATATTGCAGTCTCATAAAACAATTTTTCAAACGTCTTCCAACCCTAGGGTTAGAATTGCATTTTTTGTACCAGTTTGCCCATTAGTCTTTTAGAAATAACAACAAACTGATTGAAATCCTGTGTCATTATAACTATGTATAATTTAGCTTGGAACAAATTTAGAAATGCACAGATTATTTTAATAGTTGGTATAGTTTAGTTAGTCGCACCACTCTCGACACCTCAGTCTACGACGCACTCCATGTTGCTGAGGATAGAAGACGATGGAAAGACATCATCAGAGAGAGATTGATGGAAGGTGGTGGTCACGACCCTCAGACATGAGGAATACGATTTAAGGAGGATAGTTTAGTTTAATTTTGATTCGGACATTCTTGTAAGCTAACTCGAAGTCCATAGTTTAAAATACCTCTGTACATACCTGTAAAATCATGTCTCCGGGTTCTATTCTCCCGTCCAGCGCAACAGCACCTCCCTTCATGATACTTCCAACGTAAATACCTCCATCACCCCCCTTATTAGACTGCCCCACTATCGAAATACCAAGAAAATTCACCGTATCCATGTTCAAAGTCACCGTAATAATATGCATTGACATCGTCGAGTCAGTTATTGATGAGTAGGAAGACGTACGAGACATCACTTGAGGCCTTTTACGTCGCCTCTGAGGTCTTTTTCTATTGCTAACTTGTAAATGTGAGACACTGCTGCATTCTGTCAATGCTCGGTCCACTGAGGCGTTTGTATGTCTTCCGGTGGTCGTAGTGATTTCAGATTGACTGTCAAAGAGGCTGGTCGAGTCTAAATCTGAGCTCAGGACCGAGGCAGTTTCGTATTCAAGACCGTGGTTTCCGTATTTGGAGTGTCCATTGATTCTAAGGCCTCTATACTTATATTTGTCACAGGAAGCTCTGTGCCCCGGTCGGGAGGATATAGTGCTGTCCGTGTCGGTGCATGTGTCGCGGGTTAGAGGCGCCGGCGGAGCCCCAGCGGGCGCCTGCTTGGCTTTCCCAGGGTTGCTGTCCGTGCATTGTGAAGCGCCGTCGGAAGGATTAGAGCCTTCAGCAGACACTAACCACGACACTACACGACCGTTAAAACACGGCAAATGCGCGTTATCGTCGACTATCTCTTCTTTCACAACACCGAAATCATCGTCCATAGATTTGAAGAAAAACTTGTAGTTTGGCCTGTTCAGCTGATTTTTAAAGTCCAATAACGTCACTTTCTCGGGGGATATGGGGATTTTCACTAAATACGGCGTCTCCTCGTCGTCTATGTAGTAAATTACTTTAGTTTCCTCCATTTCTAATGCATTTATTCATTGAAAAACAACACCCCTACGATCTATAAATATCGGCCGCCATCACAAAAATGGCGATTAATTTTAGTTCTCTTTTTGGCCGGAGCGTGGCGCCACTGCCGCTATAGTTTTGTGTTCGGATACGGAATCAATATGATCTTCACAATCGGATGGCCAACTATTTTAGTCGATTAATGGGCTTAGTTTTTCGGTATTTTTGTGATTAGTTTCGAACGCACTGGCTGTTGTATTATCTGTGGTAAATTTTAGTCTGTACTCTGTTGTGATTGGTCATTATTTTAGACAGTTGTTTGTTTACATTTGTTTCCTTTTTGAATTTCAATTTTCTTTTCACCGGATATTGGGATGGGTGAGGAGAGCTGTCACACGTGTGAGAGAGATTTTTTTCCATAAAAATATTATTTTTGCATGTTTTTGGCTGTATTTTCAAAATTTTCATTCGGAGTAATTAGTTTTAGTTTTTATTTGTAGGTAGAATAGTTTTTTTAGTAGGTAATAGTAGTGGGTAGTAGAAATTCAGGGGTATCCAAGATGGATCCCCTGCCTCCTGACCCTCCTGATCCGCCAGATTTGGGGATCGACTCAACCGGTTTTCCTACGACTATTGCCGCGGCTAAGCGCCGTATGGATGATGTATCCTCTGATGCGAGTATAGCTAAAAAACCCATTATTGATAAGGATATGGCGGTTGCGTCGATTCAAAACATCTTTGTGCATCCTAATCTTGTTATAGGCATTAAGGCTTACTCATCGAACGACAAAGGGCCATTTTTGGTCCATGTTTCAAAATCTGAAGCAGATCCATCTTTGGGGTCCACCATACAGCCAATTAAGTTTGGCCGATTTTTACATAGAAACAAAGTGTGCAACATTTGTCCTGACGGTGTCAAAAAAGTGGGCAGAAACAAAATTTCTGTCGAATTCCAGACTGCGACTGATGCCAATAAGTTTTTGGATAACGAAATTCTGGAATTAAGCAAATTCGAGGCATTCATCCCAACATTTCACATCACCAAGATGGGTGTGGTTCGTCAAGTCCCGGTTGATATGTCGATGGATGAGTTTGTCGAGTCTCTGGTCCTGCCCAGTGGGTGCGGGCCTGTTCTTAAGGCCCGCAGATTGAACCGAAAAGTTGTCGTCGAGGGAAGGGCCTCTTGGGTCCCTACCCAAACTATTGTCTTGACCTTTCAAGGCCAAATTCTTCCCTCAAGGGTATTCTCATACCATACTTCCCTTCCAGTCGTGACCTACCAATTCCCGACTATTCAGTGCCAGAACTGCTGTAGGTTTGGACATATTAAAGCTCAATGTCGTTCGAAGCCAAGATGTTTCCGTTGCGCTCAACCTCATCCGGGAGATCTGTGTGAAATTGAAGAAATTAAGGCTTCCTGTTTGCATTGTTTGGGCCAGCACTTTGCCACTAGCAGGAGCTGTCCTGAGCAGGGTAGACAGAAGTCTATTAAACTTTTTATGTCTCAGGAAAATGTTTCATACGCATCGGCTTCAGATCATTTTCCCAGAGCCATGAAACCTTATGCTGAAGTTGTTCAAGAATCCTCCTCAAACCCATCCCACTCTCCTTTGGTTTTTTCCCAATCGCAATTCCCTCCTTCCCAAGTCACCCAACCCAGTCATCTCATACGCCCAACTTCAAGCTACAGGAAAACGGTACACTCCCTGCCCAACACCAGAGCCCCGCTGGGAAAATCTTTTGACAGGGCTGCCCATCAGGCTATCGTTGCTGATGAGCCGTCTGTCTTACCTGATGGGTTTGCCTTGTCCCAACAGTCAAACTCTTCATCATCTCAAGATGAAAGCTTGCTTGAAGTCCTCCTCTCCATGATTATTAACATCATCTCAAAAAGTAACACCAACTTACCGTCCCACGTTGCCCGTAAACTTTCTCAAATTATGTCCATTTCAAATAATTATGGATTTAGTCTCAGTTCTCCAGTGGAACGCCAAAAGTATCCGTCGCAAGAAACCTGAACTTCTTCACCTCATTAATAAGTTCCACCCGTCAGTCATTGCCATCTCGGAGACATGGTTAGTGCCGGGATCCCGTTTTGGGGTTTCAGGGTACTCCTGTCTTCGGGATGATAGGGCTGACGGGTATGCCGGAAGCGCTTTACTTGTAAGGCGCTCTCTCCCCTTCTCACAAATCCTTCTCCCTACTTTATCTTCCGACATTAATATTGTTGCTGTAAAAGCTTTAAATATTTCATTTTTATCTGCATACATTCCTCATCCCCACTTAAGTTTAATTCCAATTATTGAATACATTATTTCTTTAATCTCTCCTCCCATTGTGTTAATGGGTGATTTTAATGCTCACCATTCTTCATGGGGCTCTAGTCATAATGACTCTTTTGGTCTTGCCCTCCTTGAATTGTTTGATGATGCAAATCTTTGTATCATTAACAATGGTTCTCCTACCCGTAGAGTATTTCCTTCCCAAAATCCGAATAGTGCTGTTGACCTTTCCATATGTTCTCCTTCCCTTGCTTCTGTCCTTTCTTGGAGTATTTTGTCTCATTCTTATGGCAGTGATCATTTTCCTATTGTTCTCTCTATTCCTAATAGAGTATCTCCAGCACGCAATTTTTGTCCTTCTCTTAAATACAGATTATCTGATGTTGACTGGTCCTCGTATTCTTCTTCTCTTGATACTAAATTAGAATCTCTCCCTACAGTTGACAGCTGCAATTTAATAGAGTGTTATTCTAAGTTTGTAGAGTGTGTTATATCCAGTGCAGATGAGCACTTTCCTCTTAAAAAACCTTTTAAGTTTAAAGTTTCAACCCCATGGTGGGATGCCGAGTGCACTGCAGTCATCAAAGAGAGAAATAAGGCTGAGAAAGACTATAACGCTACTATGACCAGAGATAACTTCCTGAAGTATCAAAAGACTGCTGCTAAAGCAAGAAGACTTTTCTCAAAGAAGAAAAAACTAGGTTGGGTTCGCTATTGTGAATTATTATCCCCTAGAACTCCTTCTTCTTTGGTTTGGAAAGAGATTAAACGATATAGAGGATCATGTATGGTCGATAATGTTGCAATTAACGATCCGTCATCGTGGCTGGAAGCCTTTTCAGACAAATTGGCCCCTCCTACAGTTCCTTATGTGGACTCTTTTCCTTCTGTTTCAAGCCCCCTTCCATCATTGGATAATTTTGACTCCCCCTTCTCGTTCTCTGAGCTTCAACTGGCTCTTGACGGTCTAGTAGATTCTTCCCCTGGAGCTGATGGGATTCCTTATTCGTTCGTGATGAATGCCTCGGATAAGAGTAAAGAATTATATTTGAAGTTGATAAATATTTTTTTTGAATATGGAACTATTCCCCAACCATGGAAAACCCAAGTTATCATTCCTATTCTCAAACCTGGCAAAAACCCGTCTGATCCAAGCAGTCACAGGCCGATTGCGTTATCTTCTGTTTTAGCCAAGATAGCAGAACACATGGTAAAACATCGCCTTGAGTGGATTGTAGAAAGTAGAAACTTGTTAGCTAAGTCGCAGTTTGGCTTCCGTAAAGGCATGAGTACGATGGACAATCTAAGTGTTCTTACTTCTGATATTCGTATTTCTTTTTTGAAGAAAGAGTTTTTAGTAGGCGTATTTCTAGACATTGCAGCAGCCTACGATAGTGTCCTACTTCCGACTCTCAGGAATAAACTCATTCAGATGGGAATTCCTGAGAAATTAGTCAGGTTTGTTTGTAATTTGTTCATGGAAAGAACAATTTCTATTAAGAATCAAAATTCCTTTCTTTCGCCTAGAACAATCTGGAAAGGTTTGCCTCAAGGGTCAGTCTTAAGTCCCTTACTATACAGCCTGTACACCAGTGACCTAGAACTTTCTGTTCAATCCTTCTGTCAAATATTGCAATATGCTGATGATTTGTCTCTCTACGTATCCGAAAAATCTCTAGATGATGCTGTAAGGAGATTATCTACTGCTCTTGATTATCTGTCTGAATGGCTTCTTCGGCACGGGTTATCGTTATCAGCGTCCAAAAGTAGTGTTATAGTATTTACAAAAAAAAGATTTGTTCCCCCTGTTATATTAAAAGTTAACGATGAAGTTATTCCTCAAGAACATAAGGTAAAGTTTTTAGGAGTTTGGTTAGATTGGAAGTTGGCAGGCACTACTCACTTTGATTATGTAGCTCAAAAATGTGAAAGAAATATTAATGTTCTCCGATCTCTTTCTGGTGTCTGGTGGGGAGCACATCCTTTCACGCAAAGACTTTTATACAACGCTATTATACGTAGTCATATGGATTATGGCTCGTTTCTTCTCGACCCTTCTTATAAATCTGGCCTTAAAAAAATGGACAAAATTCAATCTAAATGTTTACGTATCATCCTTGGAGCAATGAAGTCATCTCCTATTAATGCCATGCAGGTCGAGTGTGTTGAACCCCCTCTTGCTCTGCGCAGGCAGTATCTTTCTAACAGATTCTTTTTTAAACTTGTTCAAAACTCTGAACATCCTCTTCTTATTAAGCTTGTCCATTTATCTGATCTCTATGTTTCCCGTGGCTATCGATCACCTGATGATCTTCCTTGTCTTCTTCGTAGCTATTTACAGTTCACCCGCCTTCCTGACCCTCTTTATCAATCCTCATTAATGTCACTATATTCTACGCCATATGATGCGTTGGTTTTCCAACCCAACATCATATTAGATTACGGGATTGATAAGAGCACGTTAGAACCCAACAGGATTTTTATCAGCAAAGTCTTATCTGAGCACAAAGGCTGGCTCACTTTGTTCACTGATGCCTCTAAATCCTCAGATAGTCCTGTTGGTGCAGCTGTGTGGATTCCTTCTACTAGAATCATTCTTAGCTACAAGTGTCCTCCTGTCACTTCTGTGTTCACTGGAGAATCCATCGCAATTCTGGAAGCCATCTTGTTTGTAAAATCCCATAATGTAAACAATTCAATTATTTTTTCCGACTCTAAAAGTTGCCTTCAATGTATTTTATCTAATCCCTTTCGATCCAAATCTAGATTTCCTATTATTTTTAAAATACGAGATGCTCTGTTGCAATGCCGCAGACTCGGCATTAATATTGTTTTAGCATGGATTCCTGGGCATTCAGGAATCCTCGGAAATGAAACAGCCGATTCATGTGCTAAGAATGCGGTTCAAGTTGGCTCCGTTGAGCATAGTGTAGTATATTCTCATGACATTTGTACCACTTTGAATCCGATCTTATTTAATTCATGGGGTCAAGTGTGGCAAGTTTCCAAGAATTTGAAAGGTAAATTTTATGGTGATATCCAACCCGAGATTCCGCATAAACCTTGGTTTTCAAAATGTCAAAAAGCTGATAAGGTTACCACCTCAACAATTTGTCGTTTGCGTCTAAACCACTCTTGCACTCCTGTTTTTTTGGCCAAACTTAGGGTTAGGGATAGTTCCCTGTGTGAATGTGGTTTGGATGAAGGAAACGTGGATCATATGTTTTTCAGTTGTCCTAAATTACAGTTTTCTCTTTATAATGTCATTCCTCCTGACATCCCTCGTCCCATCTCCTTTAAATGTCTCCTCTCCCTTGTATTTACTCCATTTATTTATATTCTGTGTAAATTTATTAAAGTTAATAAAATTAAGTTGTAAATGTAGAAAAGTTGTACTTGCGCAGTTGTTTTTTTTTTTTTTTATTCCTATTTTGTTTTAGAAGGTATTTTGTGTGTGTAAATATGTCATAGTTATAGTTATCTTCGTTTTAGTGTACTTATAAGCGCTCCGTCTGGAAAATTCACGGTGGAATTATAATCACCGTCCAAATTTGTGTTAACCGGACAATCTCCTTCGTTTGATGGTTTATCCCAATACGTTGCATTGGCGAAATTGTGGTGACCCCACTCCACAAAAGAGGCCATTAAATAAGAGTTGAAGTTGAAGTTGAAGTTCTTTTCACCGGATGCGGGAGGAAGGAGAGCTGTCACACGTGTGAGAGAGATTTTTTTCCATAAAAATATTATTTTTGCATGTTTTTGGCTATATTTTCAAAATTTTTCATTCGGAGTAATTAGTTTTAGTTTTTATTTGTAGGTAGAATAGTTTTTTTAGTAGGTAATAGTAGTGGGTAGTAGAAATTCAGGGGTATCCAAGATGGATCCCCTGCCTCCTGACCCTCCTGATCCGCCAGATTTGGGGATCGACTCAACCGGTTTTCCTACGACTATTGCCGCGGCTAAGCGCCGTATGGATGATGTATCCTCTGATGCGAGTATAGCTAAAAAACCCATTATTGATAAGGATATGGCGGTTGCGTCGATTCAAAACATCTTTGTGCATCCTAATCTTGTTATAGGCATTAAGGCTTACTCATCGAACGACAAAGGGCCATTTTTGGTCCATGTTTCAAAATCTGAAGCAGATCCATCTTTGGGGTCCACCATACAGCCAATTAAGTTTGGCCGATTTTTACATAGAAACAAAGTGTGCAACATTTGTCCTGACGGTGTCAAAAAAGTGGGCAGAAACAAAATTTCTGTCGAATTCCAGACTGCGACTGATGCCAATAAGTTTTTGGATAACGAAATTCTGGAATTAAGCAAATTCGAGGCATTCATCCCAACATTTCACATCACCAAGATGGGTGTGGTTCGTCAAGTCCCGGTTGATATGTCGATGGATGAGTTTGTCGAGTCTCTGGTCCTGCCCAGTGGGTGCGGGCCTGTTCTTAAGGCCCGCAGATTGAACCGAAAAGTTGTCGTCGAGGGAAGGGCCTCTTGGGTCCTTACCCAAACTATTGTCTTGACCTTTCAAGGCCAAATTCTTCCCTCAAGGGTATTCTCATACCATACTTCCCTTCCAGTCGTGACCTACCAATTCCCGACTATTCAGTGCCAGAACTGCTGTAGGTTTGGACATATTAAAGCTCAATGTCGTTCGAAGCCAAGATGTTTCCGTTGCGCTCAACCTCATCCGGGAGATCTGTGTGAAATTGAAGAAATTAAGGCTTCCTGTTTGCATTGTTTGGGCCAGCACTTTGCCACTAGCAGGAGCTGTCCTGAGCAGGGTAGACAGAAGTCTATTAAACTTTTTATGTCTCAGGAAAATGTTTCATACGCATCGGCTTCAGATCATTTTCCCAGAGCCATGAAACCTTATGCTGAAGTTGTTCAAGAATCCTCCTCAAACCCATCCCACTCTCCTTTGGTTTTTTCCCAATCGCAATTCCCTCCTTCCCAAGTCACCCAACCCAGTCATCTCATACGCCCAACTTCAAGCTACAGGAAAACGGTACACTCCCTGCCCAACACCAGAGCCCCGCTGGGAAAATCTTTTGACAGGGCTGCCCATCAGGCTATCGTTGCTGATGAGCCGTCTGTCTTACCTGATGGGTTTGCCTTGTCCCAACAGTCAAACTCTTCATCATCTCAAGATGAAAGCTTGCTTGAAGTCCTCCTCTCCATGATTATTAACATCATCTCAAAAAGTAACACCAACTTACCGTCCCACGTTGCCCGTAAACTTTCTCAAATTATGTCCATTTCAAATAATTATGGATTTAGTCTCAGTTCTCCAGTGGAACGCCAAAAGTATCCGTCGCAAGAAACCTGAACTTCTTCACCTCATTAATAAGTTCCACCCGTCAGTCATTGCCATCTCGGAGACATGGTTAGTGCCGGGATCCCGTTTTGGGGTTTCAGGGTACTCCTGTCTTCGGGATGATAGGGCTGACGGGTATGCCGGAAGCGCTTTACTTGTAAGGCGCTCTCTCCCCTTCTCACAAATCCTTCTCCCTACTTTATCTTCCGACATTAATATTGTTGCTGTAAAAGCTTTAAATATTTCATTTTTATCTGCATACATTCCTCATCCCCACTTAAGTTTAATTCCAATTATTGAATACATTATTTCTTTAATCTCTCCTCCCATTGTGTTAATGGGTGATTTTAATGCTCACCATTCTTCATGGGGCTCTAGTCATAATGACTCTTTTGGTCTTGCCCTCCTTGAATTGTTTGATGATGCAAATCTTTGTATCATTAACAATGGTTCTCCTACCCGTAGAGTATTTCCTTCCCAAAATCCGAATAGTGCTGTTGACCTTTCCATATGTTCTCCTTCCCTTGCTTCTGTCCTTTCTTGGAGTATTTTGTCTCATTCTTATGGCAGTGATCATTTTCCTATTGTTCTCTCTATTCCTAATAGAGTATCTCCAGCACGCAATTTTTGTCCTTCTCTTAAATACAGATTATCTGATGTTGACTGGTCCTCGTATTCTTCTTCTCTTGATACTAAATTAGAATCTCTCCCTACAGTTGACAGCTGCAATAGGGTGTTTGACTGTATTGAAAATATTATGCCAATTGACATCATCCATAAACATGACACAATGAAAAAGCATATTTCATTGTTTTTTTTATAAAAATATGCTTATTTTTTGTAAAAAACGCGATTAAAATAACTGTATTTTCGACATTTGATCACGTGATCGAAAACGGTCTGTAATTGGCTTCATCCCTAGTGACGTCACGCAAATCTAAACAAACAGATTTTGTATTGATATATGCGAATTTAATGTTGTATAGCTATTTTGAGAGCGATTTATCCAGAAATTATCACCAAAAACAGTCCGGAGGTTAAATGTGAGAAGAATGGAGAAACATTTTGTGCAAGCAGACAGCAGTAACTTACCCAAAATTAATGTATTTATGGTTGCATATTTCTTCAATAATAATCTACGACATTGTTTCTACGCTGCAGAACTCAAAACGTAAAAACTACAATGTAAGTATTAATTTTTAATTGTTCTCCAAGCAAAACATTCAATCAAGTTGTACAAAAAGTATGTTGTAGTACGTGGATATCACTATTTTGTTAGGTTATGTCTTTACAATGTTTAAAAAGAAAGTAACAGTACATAAAATAGTAATGCAATAAAAACACAAATTGTAATAGAAATATATAGACTCAAATATGTACCTCAAAATGATCTTCGCACATAGAAACACTTGAATTAGCTCCAATACTTTTGGGTTCTCTACGAGCTACTTAGTTCCAACCACTTTTTGCGAGTTTTGGGGTCCATTGGAACAGAAACGAATAGTTTTTCCGGTGTTTTATGGAAGTATTTGTACATTGTGGCACTACACAACATTTATAAACCATTACTTCTATTAGAAAATTAGTGATTATCAAACTTTTGCTGCCTGGCTGCAGCTGTTTTGTTTTGTGTGACGTCAATCGTCGCTCGACCGGAGCTATGACGCAGGTCTGCGTTTTGGCGCGATATTTTTTTATTCAAACTTTAACATCGATTTATATCGTAAATACGACTGATATCCAGAAAATATAAATGCAGTATACATTAAATTATATCAGGCAATAATGTGCAATAGTTTCCCAAAAGTAGTCAAATACCCTATTTAATAGAGTGTTATTCTAAGTTTGTAGAGTGTGTTATATCCAGTGCAGATGAGCACTTTCCTCTTAAAAAACCTTTTAAGTTTAAAGTTTCAACCCCATGGTGGGATGCCGAGTGCACTGCAGTCATCAAAGAGAGAAATAAGGCTGAGAAAGACTATAACGCTACTATGACCAGAGATAACTTCCTGAAGTATCAAAAGACTGCTGCTAAAGCAAGAAGACTTTTCTCAAAGAAGAAAAAACTAGGTTGGGTTCGCTATTGTGAATTATTATCCCCTAGAACTCCTTCTTCTTTGGTTTGGAAAGAGATTAAACGATATAGAGGATCATGTATGGTCGATAATGTTGCAATTAACGATCCGTCATCGTGGCTGGAAGCCTTTTCAGACAAATTGGCCCCTCCTACAGTTCCTTATGTGGACTCTTTTCCTTCTGTTTCAAGCCCCCTTCCATCATTGGATAATTTTGACTCCCCCTTCTCGTTCTCTGAGCTTCAACTGGCTCTTGACGGTCTAGTAGATTCTTCCCCTGGAGCTGATGGGATTCCTTATTCGTTCGTGATGAATGCCTCGGATAAGAGTAAAGAATTATATTTGAAGTTGATAAATATATTTTTTGAATATGGAACTATTCCCCAACCATGGAAAACCCAAGTTATCATTCCTATTCTCAAACCTGGCAAAAACCCGTCTGATCCAAGCAGTCACAGGCCGATTGCGTTATCTTCTGTTTTAGCCAAGATAGCAGAACACATGGTAAAACATCGCCTTGAGTGGATTGTAGAAAGTAGAAACTTGTTAGCTAAGTCGCAGTTTGGCTTCCGTAAAGGCATGAGTACGATGGACAATCTAAGTGTTCTTACTTCTGATATTCGTATTTCTTTTTTGAAGAAAGAGTTTTTAGTAGGGGTATTTCTAGACATTGCAGCAGCCTACGATAGTGTCCTACTTCCGACTCTCAGGAATAAACTCATTCAGATGGGAATTCCTGAGAAATTAGTCAGGTTTGTTTGTAATTTGTTCATGGAAAGAACAATTTCTATTAAGAATCAAAATTCCTTTCTTTCGCCTAGAACAATCTGGAAAGGTTTGCCTCAAGGGTCAGTCTTAAGTCCCTTACTATACAGCCTGTACACCAGTGACCTAGAACTTTCTGTTCAATCCTTCTGTCAAATATTGCAATATGCTGATGATTTGTCTCTCTACGTATCCGAAAAATCTCTAGATGATGCTGTAAGGAGATTATCTACTGCTCTTGATTATCTGTCTGAATGGCTTCTTCGGCACGGGTTATCGTTATCAGCGTCCAAAAGTAGTGTTATAGTATTTACAAAAAAAAGATTTGTTCCCCCTGTTATATTAAAAGTTAACGATGAAGTTATTCCTCAAGAACATAAGGTAAAGTTTTTAGGAGTTTGGTTAGATTGGAAGTTGGCAGGCACTACTCACTTTGATTATGTAGCTCAAAAATGTGAAAGAAATATTAATGTTCTCCGATCTCTTTCTGGTGTCTGGTGGGGAGCACATCCTTTCACGCAAAGACTTTTATACAACGCTATTATACGTAGTCATATGGATTATGGCTCGTTTCTTCTCGACCCTTCTTATAAATCTGGCCTTAAAAAAATGGACAAAATTCAATCTAAATGTTTACGTATCATCCTTGGAGCAATGAAGTCATCTCCTATTAATGCCATGCAGGTCGAGTGTGTTGAACCCCCTCTTGCTCTGCGCAGGCAGTATCTTTCTAACAGATTCTTTTTTAAACTTGTTCAAAACTCTGAACATCCTCTTCTTATTAAGCTTGTCCATTTATCTGATCTCTATGTTTCCCGTGGCTATCGATCACCTGATGATCTTCCTTGTCTTCTTCGTAGCTATTTACAGTTCACCCGCCTTCCTGACCCTCTTTATCAATCCTCATTAATGTCATTATATTCTACGCCATATGATGCGTTGGTTTTCCAACCCAACATCATATTAGATTACGGGATTGATAAGAGCACGTTAGAACCCAACAGGATTTTTATCAGCAAAGTCTTATCTGAGCACAAAGGCTGGCTCACTTTGTTCACTGATGCCTCTAAATCCTCAGATAGTCCTGTTGGTGCAGCTGTGTGGATTCCTTCTACTAGAATCATTCTTAGCTACAAGTGTCCTCCTGTCACTTCTGTGTTCACTGGAGAATCCATCGCAATTCTGGAAGCCATCTTGTTTGTAAAATCCCATAATGTAAACAATTCAATTATTTTTTCCGACTCTAAAAGTTGCCTTCAATGTATTTTATCTAATCCCTTTCGATCCAAATCTAGATTTCCTATTATTTTTAAAATACGAGATGCTCTGTTGCAATGCCGCAGACTCGGCATTAATATTGTTTTAGCATGGATTCCTGGGCATTCAGGAATCCTCGGAAATGAAACAGCCGATTCATGTGCTAAGAATGCGGTTCAAGTTGGCTCCGTTGAGCATAGTGTAGTATATTCTCATGACATTTGTACCACTTTGAATCCGATCTTATTTAATTCATGGGGTCAAGTGTGGCAAGTTTCCAAGAATTTGAAAGGTAAATTTTATGGTGATATCCAACCCGAGATTCCGCATAAACCTTGGTTTTCAAAATGTCAAAAGGCTGATAAGGTGACCACCTCAACAATTTGTCGTTTGCGTCTAAACCACTCTTGCACTCCTGTTTTTTTGGCCAAACTTAGGGTTAGGGATAGTTCCCTGTGTGAATGTGGTTTGGATGAAGGAAACGTGGATCATATGTTTTTCAGTTGTCCTAAATTACAGTTTTCTCTTTATAATGTCATTCCTCCTGACATCCCTCGTCCCATCTCCTTTAAATGTCTCCTCTCCCTTGTATTTACTCCATTTATTTATATTCTGTGTAAATTTATTAAAGTTAATAAAATTAAGTTGTAAATGTAGAAAAGTTGTACTTGAGCAGTTGTTTTTTTTTTTTTTTTTATTCCTATTTTGTTTTAGAAGGTATTTTGTGTGTGTAAATATGTCATAGTTATAGTTATCTTCGTTTTAGTGTACTTATAAGCGCTCCGTCTGGAAAATTCACGGTGGAATTATAATCACCGTCCAAATTTGTGTTAACCGGACAATCTCCTTCGTTTGATGGTTTATCCCAATACGTTGCATTGGCGAAATTGTGGTGACCCCACTCCACAAAAGAGGCCATTAAATAAGAGTTGAAGTTGAAGTTCTTTTCACCGTTTGTTTTCGATTGTAAACATTTTGAAATATAAAATTACTCCTAGAAAGCAAGGAACATTATTACTCCTATATAAAGTGCTGAAAATGAATGAGAAATACGAAAAACCTCAACATCCGTCGTGGTATATCCCTGTACTAGAAATATTCGATGATTTTACCAAATGTCTTGAAGGTGAGAATAATTTTCACACAAAAAAATTTACCATGGCATTGCTTGGCCTCAGATGCTGTATTTCTTGATCCCACTCTTTTGCAACTCATTGTGCATCGATTTTACAGATAAAATAAGGAAGGAACAAGAGCAACTCGAAGCTTGCAAGAAGAAAACTGAATTGGCTTCAAAGTTAGCGCTGGAACGAAAAATCAATGTAAGTTTTAATGGTTCCGAAACCACGGTTTTCTCACACGGCTTTCCTTCCACAATGCACTCCGAGTGGAAGTCAGTTCGTTACGGGAATATGTCAAAAAATTTGCTAGTAAATCAACTACTATGAACAGTCGTAAAATTAAGTAAGAAGAGTCGAGTCGAGTAGAGAGAGTTTAGTCGTGAAGTATAATTTTATTTTCTAACAGCAGCATTGATTAATATAGGCAGGTGAGCAATATTAAATAACTAATGCTTATTAATGTGTCACAAAAATAGCCTCAACTCGGCTACCGGGTTGCATGAGGCACCATTGCCTTCTTCATCCACGTCACCACAACAGCTAGACTGCTTTTCATCATCATTACTTACACTACCATCTCCGCCACTGGAGCGTGTGTGCCAGCGCCCCAGAGCCTCACTCCGATACTTCAAGGAGTTGGGTTGACTCGGATAGGTAATGCACAACACAAGCAAGACGTCAGTGCAGGACTTATCGCACCCATCTCAAATAAGAATAAGCCTCAACTCAGCACAAAGGCTGATTTACACTTGGTTTAGTTAAGTAGCGAGTTAACCCGAGATAGCCCGTTGGTCTAGTTGGTAGTGAACCTGCCTTCTGAGCTTGGGGGCGTGGGTTTAATTCTCACCTGGGACAAACATTTGTGTGATGAACATTTGTGTTTGTTCTATATCTGGTTGTTAATATCTTTTTAAGTATGTATTTAAAACTATGTATGTATTTATATCAGTCTCTGGCAGCCATATCACAAGCTTTGCTTAGTTTGGGGTCAGATGACCGTGTGTGCAAAAATGTCCCAAAAAACTTGCTACTTCAAAATTTATTTCAGTTATATCGTCATTGCTAAAAATATTGTATTGTAAAAAATCATATATAAAATATTATAAATATTGTATTGTAAATATTGTATAGTATTATTTTTGTATTATCGTATATTCCAGGCTGAGCTGACAGAACAGCTCTCGAAGCTGACCCGGCGGAGCACAGAGCTGGACAGACTGTGTTCCGTACCGCAAACTATTTCGGACAACGATCAAAAGAGACTTGATAATGCTAAGTAAGTTCTTTCTCACTTTTTTATTCTTTTTAATCAGTTGTTTAGTTACTATCTATATTACTACGAAACCTTGGTTTTATTAGCACAAGTTCGCTATAGGAGGTCTAAGGCTGTATTTAGACTCTAAATCCAGCCTAAAGTTTGCTATAGCTAATTTGTCTCCTATTTTAGAGTCACCCTTCGACCAAAATAAAATGAATGGACGGGCCATAACCATTGAACTTGCTCAGTAAAAACAAGTCAAACCGTCGGACATATACTTCAACAGCTAATTATAACCATGGACAGTACATTTGTTACAGAAAATAGATAGCGGTTTTTTTGTTGTGTATTTACACTTTGGGAAAGCACACGAATGCATAATTTTGGTAGGTGTTTAGTTTTCATGTAACAATAGACGCATGTTGCACTTCCTACGGCTAGAGACCGACTGAAACAAAGTGAGCGCCGGCGCTCATTTTGTAATCTTCAAAAATGCGCTTCTTCTGGGCCCGTCCATTCATTTTATTTTGGTCGAACGTGACACTGGCATTGTTGGTCATGCGTATCTCTATACATGGGCGTACTCAGGTTTTAATTTAGTATATATTGGGTATAAAGTACCGGCCACAGTACTTTGTACTATTATGTCTTCTGTGGTACTACATAAAACCGTCTATGTTTTAGAGAGATGTACCAAATTGGCAAGGAGCTAACCGGCATCCGTTTCGACTTCAGCGCACCTCCAAACGTCGCCAAAGGATGTATCCTTTTCAAACTTACAGTCCAAAGCTGACAGAGGCCAAGGCCGGATCCAGGGGGGGTCATGGGGGTCATGACCCCCCCTGGGCCGGGTTCAGGATAGGCGGACTGCTAATTAATATAAAATTTAATTATAACTTCTTGTGACTTGACCATGACTATGTAACCCCCCACTGGCACCAAATCTGGATCCGCCCTTGACAGAGGCTGTGTTGAGGTACAATGATGCTCGAACGTTTTTGACTGTTTTCACTGAGAGATTGTGACTCTATAGGAATTGTATCTCGATGGGTATCCTATTATAAATGCAAATTCCTTAACAACGAGCACAGATATAAAGTCAGACTCCCGCAAGCTGCTTCAACCGTTTGAAGTCCCCGAGGGCGACAGCGAAGCCCTGTGGAGCATCCTGCAGTCCACAGCGGCGCCTATATGGAGCAATAAAGAAAACCACCCTAAAAATTACTGATTTATTATGTAAATAGGTTTAAAGCTATATTTAAAAAAAAAAACATTGACGTTTTATGTTTTTTCATTCTAATGGAATACTTTATTGTGCACTATGCACAACTTAAAAAACCACAGATCTACTATAAAAAACAGAAAACTAACGTCAACTTCAATATTGACTTAACGGCCTCTTATAGCAAATTTGACGGTTTTAAATCAATTTTATTCAGTTAAACTACAATATTTGAGCTGGAAAAAAATACATGTCACAGATACATCTGTGTTTGAGTTTATGATTTGGTTCAAAACACGATAGAATAAACTTTCCTCGATCAAAAAAAATCTGAAACAAAGTCGAGTTAGTTTATTTTTTTCGTTTTATGCTCTAATGAAAGCTCGTAACAACCTGGAAATTGCATATCCTGTAAGGCAATTGTATTCCAAAAAAATTTATTTGGATAGAATTTTGATAGTAAATAAGTAGTTTCGTTTTTTAGTGAAAATAAAAGCGTAAAAAGGTCGTGAGAATTTGCGCGCGCCGCTTTCAGTACCGCGCCAGGCGTCATCGAGGTCGGACCTATGTTCGTTTTTGTCGTTGCATCCCCCCCCCCGCGGGCGTCCTGACTCTTGGGTGGAAAAAATACATCGTCGCTATAACTTGGCGGGAGCGTTTTGTTGCCTACGCGACTCAGATAACTGGCTGTTAAAACTAAAACTTAAAATAACTAAATAAAAACTAAAACATTAACGGCCTTACTTATAAACGTTACTTAAAAGTTAGGCAATGCCTAAAATTGCTGTCAACTTCTTTTTGACGGAAATTGTCACAGGTGAAAACAAGACGGAGCAGTTTTAAGCTTTGCTTAACTCAACGTTTATAAGTCAAAAGACTTAGTGGAGCGAAAGGGCCCCAGAATGCTGACGGCAATGCCAGATTGAATGGCAATGCTCAATTTCCATTGAACACTCTGAGGGCACAGATCTACTACCTATATCTGTGTCTGAGGGGGACCATTTCATCTTTTTTTTTTGTTGTTATTTTTTTTTAAAGTTTGGATACATAGTCCTTTAGTCTTAATATTAAACATGTTTACATAGTATTAATAACGTCAAACAAGTCATAGTCAAGCTAAGAAAGTCACGGTCAAGTCGAAACTCATGCCCCTGTAAAGTGGTGGAGACTACAAGAGGCTCGGAGTTTTGGAAACAACACGAAAAGACACATTTCACCTCATTATATCACTTGCCCACACTCGAGCACGTTTACGAGCACTTAATGAATAATAATTCGCCATTCAGTACACATTAACACCCGAAAATACACAAGTTTAGGAAAATAATCCAACGAGCCAACATGCTTTTTCCACGTTGGCGCTAAAACTCTTTCCATCCAAATGGTCTTTTATTTAGTTATTTAAAGCTAATTCAGTTAAGTGCCATTTAGGAGAGAGGACATATAGAAGAAATAATTATATATTTTTTTAAAGACGTCACTAAATTGGCTATACATCATCAGCTATTATATGTCCACTGCTGACCAAGGCCTCCATTTTAGAGAGGGGTGATCCTTCACTTGCTCGTGATTCATTTATGGCCCTCGCTTTAAATCCTTCCTGTATTCAGTAATTGCATAATATACTATTTTATTCTCTATAGATATAGAATGTTTGTGTTTTTTAGTTTTTATGAAGTCGGGGTTTTTAAAATATAGAATATATATCAAACACCTATGATAGTGGAATGCTTAAAACCTTTTTTAACTACTCTCTCTTTTCTTATTTTTTTTTTATTGTTTATTTTTTTTTCTTATCTTTTTTACTTTTTTTTTTTTACTTTTTAGGGTTCCGTACCTCAAAAGGAAAAAACGGAACCCTTATAGGATCACTTCGTTGTCCGTCTGTCTGTCTGTCTGTCTGTCCGTCTGTCAAGACCCTTTTTCTCAAGAACGCGTAAAGGTAGCAAGTTGAAATTTATACTAAATACTTGGGTCTACGGTTTCTTTCGGCTGTATAAAAATAAAAGTTGTAAGTCAACGCAATCAAAAGATATGAACGTTTATGTCGCATATTTTGCGATTTCACAGGGGAATCAAAACCTATAGGGTACTTCCCGTTGACCTGGAATCATGAAATTTGGCAAAAAGCAAGGTCTCATAGCACATATATAGGAATAAATCCGAAAGTTATAAATATGAAGGTATATCATTTAAAAATGATTATTTTGCTATTACAAACTTACATTTTGTAGTTGGAATGTATGGAAGAACCTTATTGTCAACTACAAACTTAAGTTTGTCTTTCAATATTTTAACTTCAGTTAGTTTTTTTTTTGGTCTCGCGCTCTTAGGGTTCCTTTATGTCGTATATTTTGCGATTTCACAGGGGAATCAAAACCTATAGGGTACTCCCGTTGACCTAGAATCATGAAATTTGGCAAGAGGCAAGGTCTCATAGTACATATATAGGAATAAATCCGAAAGTTATAAATTTGAAGGTATTTAAAAATAATTATTTTGCTATTACAAACTTACATTTTGTAGTTGGGATGTATGGAAGAACCTTATTGTCAACTACAAACTTCAAAGTTGTCTTCCCAGAGACTGTGGGATCTGAGAAATTTCGGAGAATTTTGATCGTTTCGGTCACGGAATAGGGAAGGGGGGTTTCGGTCAATGTAAATAATAGGCTTCCCATTGACCTCGCCTGATGTTTGGAAGGCTGTGCGGGTGATGAATTTTTGAAGAGGAATTAGGTATATGCTAGGAATGCACTAGCATGGAAATCGCTACTAGATACGTGTCCTAGTATTGCAGATCGCGCTCGTATTCTTGCTGTCTCTGTTTGGGAATCGGGACTTTGGTTGCAAGCCATGCCCTCTTTTAACACAGGTAGCCTTTTAGATCCAACCGCATTTCGTCTAGCTGTCAGCTTACGCTTGGGTGCAAGGTGCTGTGAGGCCCATCGCTGTCAGTGTGGTACTGCTGTTGACCAGCTCGGTCACCATGGTTTCTCTTGCTCGAGAAGCGCTGGTCGTATTGGCCGACACGCTAGCCTGAACGACATTATACGCATGGCACTTTCCACCGCCAATGTCGCAGCTGTGCTCAAACCGAGTGGTCTTAAGCGTGACGATGGAAAGATGCCTGACGGTATGACACTTGTGCCCTGGAGGTTGGGGCGGCCCCTTGTATGGGACGCAACTTGTGTCGATACTTTGCCGCCGTCACATCTTCCTGAGGCACAGGGTAGGGCTGGCGCGGCTGCTAATTCGGCAGAGCAGCACAAGCGTCGCAAATATGCTAACCTCGGCAGTGGTTACATATTTGAGGCGTTTGGGGTCGAGACATTGGGCCCTTGGGGACCGGGAGCTCACCTCATTTTCAAAAATCTTTCAGAGCGCCTGGTTAATGCGACGCGTGACCAAAATGTTGGCGTGTTTCTGGCTCAACGCATTAGCATTGCCATTCAACGTGGTAATGCCGCCAGCATGTTGGGTACGCTGCCAACTGGTAGTGGGCTTGAGCATTTGGATTGTCTTTAGACCTTCAACGGTCTATGGGCAGTCTAACTGTATTTGTAGTGTTAGTTTTAGCTTGTATTTTGTTTAGTTATTAAAGGCACTTGCCCAGTAAAAAAAAACTACAAACTTAAGTTTGTCTTTCAATATTTTAACTTCGGTTAGTTTTTTTTTTGGTCTCGCGCTCTGAGGGTTCCGTCTAACGGAACCCTCAGAGCACGAGTCCTACTCGTACTTGTCCGGTTTTTTTTTTTACTTTACGGGGCGAACTACTGGTTTATTTATAGATACGATTACACATCCATGCATTAATACCTCCTTGTTCTGAATCAAACAAAACGCCACAAAAAGCATCGATTTAGCCACTTTAGCACATAATATTTTATGCATCGGATAGATATTTGTCATAAAAAATAGAGAAGGCCCTCGCTTCACAATTTTTTTAGTTACGGCAAAGATAATATAGTAATACTAAAGTTATGGTGCAACAAATTTTTTGTGTTTCGATGTTTGTTATAGCTAAAGATAGTGCAACCCCGAGTGTAAAAGTGCTTATTATAGGTAGTTTAAAGTAAACTGGCCAAGTGCGAGTCGGGCTCCCACACTGAGGGTACCGTAGCATCACAAAATACAAAAAATAACAATAAAAAAACCGACTTCAATATTAGTAAAATGTAATTTAATTTAGAATTTTTTAATTTTAATTTATTAATTCATAACAACTATTTTTACACGATAAAAATATGACATTTCGAGTTGGTGAAAGAAATGAGATTATCTAAATAATTACCGTTATTTTCAAAGTCAAATCATTTATTGCACATTATGCTAATTAGGTGAAGTTAAAGGTAAGTGAAACTTATATAAACATAATGACCTAAATAGGGTATGGCAATTTATGCACATGGTGCAGAAAAATGGAGCAGCCCGATCTGATTTATAATGTTTTATCATAGTATTTTTTTTGTTATACTTTAGATTGGAGTGTGTACTATAATCATGCCAAATTTGACGCTTGTACGTATTATCGTTTTTAGGGTTCCGTACCCAAAGGGTAAAACGGGACCCTATTTTTAAGCCTACAATGTCTGTCATCTTTCCATCTTACCTTTAAACAGCAGCGAGCCTACGTTATCTGTCTGTCCGTCCTACCTATTAACGGCTGTATCTTTCGAATTGTAATAGATAGCCAGTCGAAATTTTCACAGAGTATGTACCATTACGGCGGATTAACTAACAAATAATAAAACAAAAAAGCCAAAACAAAATGGGAGGTCCCGATACAACAAATGTATTTTTTTAATATATTTTTGTATTAGCTCTAATGTAAAAACGGTAATACGTACAAGCGTCAAACTTGGCATGATTATAGTACACACTCTAAAGTATAACAACAAATAATAAATAATGACCAAGTGCGAGTCGGTGACAAATTTCTGTTCATTACCAAGTTATACCGAGTGTCACTTGCAATACTATGTGACGGCGTAGCAAATGCTTGGACTATTTTGGAAGGCGTTTCCTCAGTGCGCGAGCCCAACTCGCACGTGGCCGGTTTTTTAAATTACTTCCATAAGCCGATTTGAAATAACATTGGTCACATTCATATTATGGTTAATCGCCATGTGTGTTTGTTTGTGTTGGTTTAAATGACATTTTTATGCTGTTTTAAAATCACACATGTCACATTCATATGGTTTTTTTCCAGTATGCAGGGCCGGATTTAGAGGTCCAGAGGCCTCGGAACAACAAAGGAGCGGAGGCCTCCTCGCCCCAAATTATTTTCCAAATAAAGTAAACAATTTTTTTTCAGTCGAGTTTTTCAATAAATAATTTATTGTGAAACCAAGTAGATTCCCTTAGTATTGAACAAACACATATAAATATAAACGGAAACAAGAATTATCTGAAATTAAATTTTAGGGTTAACGAACGGAACCTTTCGAGCTTTTTTCGCCGAAAAATCGTTATTGATTTCGTTGAAATCCAGTTCTCGGAGTAAATCGCTTTCAAGGCTCAGGAGAGAAAGCTTCGATAGACGGTTTTGTCTCATCGTGGTTCGAAGCCTATTTTTTATAATTTTCAGTTTTGAAAATGAGCGCTCTCCAGTGCAATTTGTTACCATCAAAACCAAATACATTCTCAATGTAATTTCGAGGTTTGGGAATGTAGCTCTCAAATTTTGATTTTCGAGAATTTGGTAGTAAAAAAGTTCCGGCGATTGATCTGTTCCATAGTCCTTTTCCTTTTTGTATGAGTCAATCAAAGACACAAATTGAACCAACTCATTATCTACCAAGACTAGGCTCTAAATCATCCGGATACACTTTCACCAATGCCTCTGCTGCAGCGTGCAAATTTTCAGAGTCCATCTTCTCGATGTGATTCAGGAATCCAAATCTCGAACAAACAGCTTCATAGGCATGCAATCTTTCAGTAAGAGAAACAGATAGCTGGTCAACCACTGGGATGGAGGCGGATACTTTGTATTTCTCCTTGGGTGACAGATTTGCGTCTTGTGCTTTCCCAATTTTGTATGATAATCGGAATCAATATTCTTCAATAATTATACAAATAAATTATTATTGACCGACTTTATTTTTATTTTTTTATTTTTATTATTATATACACAACACAAATTACAATCTTACAAAACATTATATATATTATCGGTCCAGATCTGGATTGTAACTTAAAAATATGTGTAAACATAAAAACAAAATGAGCAGACATGAATGAGGTTACTGATTAATATATAAAAACTGTGCATAAACCTGCAGAGCGCACACTACCACTACAAGTGTCGCAGACAGCAGTGCGCGTACCCTGCACGAGTATGCTATGCATAGGATGTGTTTGGAGCAGCCAGACTCAACCCAGTGGTTGTGTCTGATCTGACGGGCTTGGTATAGAGAATATCTTTTACTGACCTAATATAATGTGAAATTTTTGAAATAAAAATATCAATTTCTATCTTATTATTTATAATGTACTGACGAGCCATCCTTACTAGTGGGTTGTAAAATGAAATATTATTTTTATAAGTCTGTAATGCAAAAAGATTAGTTTCATTAGACTATGATTTTTTTCAATTTCTTGCGTGCAGTAAAGTTCGTGAATAATTGATGGCATTTAATTGTGTCACAAAAATAATTATTTGCCTATCAAACTGCATCTCTTGCTGCATAAAGAAATATGAAAAAATTTACCAATTAGTCAATAATAATAGATTTATTTAAGAATTGAAGAACACCGAATGTTCATATACTGCAATTAATTTATATGTACAAATATATATAAGAAAAAAAAATTTGTCGAGACACGGAATCGAATACCCAACCTCAGAGGTTGCGGGCAAGTACCACCCCACTCAGCCATTAAGCGATTGGGGTACTCCCTCAAGATGGGTAGTGAATTGGAAGTGCTTATCAGGGCCATTTGAGATTTTGATATTTCACTGATCTGATTGCCTGATTGGAGTGAACAAATATAGATCAATGATTTCTGTTATTTAAGATTAATATAATCAAATAATCATGTATGTATAAAGTACTGTAGGCTGTAGGTAAAGGTGAAAGCGCAAAAAAAACAAATATCAAAGGAAAAGATGCTTACTAGTGTTAACTAGTTGGAATTTGAAAGATTTTTTTTTCCGAAGTCTCTATTGTGGGGGCCCCCCGTTTGTGGAGGCCCCGGGCCTTTCGCCCCAGTTGCCCTCCCCTAAATCCGGCCCTGCCAGTATGTGTTCTAACGTGTTGTTTTAAATGACTACATTGGACATTCCTAAATTACATTTTAGTGCTGTTTTATAATTACACATGCCACATTCATATGGCTTTTACCTCCAGTGTGTGTTTGTTTGTGTTTCTTTAAGTTACATTTTAGTGTTGTTTTATAATCACACATGTCACATTTATAGGCTTTTCTCCAGTGTGTGTTTTATTGTGTATCTTTAAATGACAATTTAGGGCTGTTTTATAATCACACATGTCACATTTATATGGCTTTTCTCCGGTGTATTTTAATGTTTTTGTAAATTACTTGGATAAGCTGATTTAAAATCACACATGTTACATTCATATGGCTTTTCTCCAGTATGAGCTCGTACATGGTATTTTAAAGCATATTGATGTGTTGTTTTAAAATCACACATGTCACATTCATATGGCTTTTCTCCAGTGTGTGTTTGTTTGTGTTGGTTTAAATGATGTCTATATGTTTAAAATCACAAATGTCACATTCATATGGCTTTTTTCCAGTGTGTGTTTGCTTGTGTTTCTTTAAACTACATTTTAGTGCTGTTTTATAATCACACATGTCACATTCATATGGCTTTTCTCCAGTGTGTGTTTGTACATGGCGTTTTAAATCACTTACATAAGCTGATTTATAATCACACATGTTACATTCAAATGGCTTTTCTCCAGTGTGTATTTTCATGTGCTTTTTTATATTAGTTACATAAGCCGATTTATAATCACATATGTCACATTCATAATATGGTTTATCTCCAGTGTGTGCTTGTTTGTGTTGGTTTAAATGACATTTTTGTGCTGTTTTATAATCACACATGTCACATTCATATGGCTTTTCTCCAGTGTGTGTTCGTACATGGCGTTTTAAAGCATATTGTTGTGCTGTTTTAAAATCACACACGTCACATTCGTATGGCTTTTCTCCAGTATGTGTTCTAACATGTTGTTTTATATGACTTGTGTATGGCGTTTTATAATGACACATTGGACATTCCTGTAATTTCTCTACTCTCTTATTAATTCTCCTAGATTTATTTTCCATATTTTACGGCCGGACTTCCGTTTGCACTTGGCAAATAGATAAAAAAGTCCAAACAACACAGTTCTCAATAATTGTAGCGTCTGGGACTTGTAGGCGGATCAACTGCTGTTACTTGGACCTTCAATGTAGGTTTGTTGAGATGATGTACATAAATACTGCGATGCGAGTGAGCCACTACAATCTCTGTCCCACGACGCAGACACAGTAGTTAGTGATAATCTCTTCCTCTCGTAGAGAGTAGTATAATATTCCTTGATTTCTTCACTTCACTGAACTGCTTGTTCAAGTAGTCTTTGGCTCACACTGCACGGCACGCAGAGGACTGGAGGACATGACAATATTGACGGCACAAAATAACAAACAACAGTATTCACCTGTGGTATTCACAGAGCTCAACGCTCAGTGTGGCATATAGTAGTCTTTGCAGCCTCAGAATACTGTATTCTCTTTGGACAGGTCCTGTACACAGTTGTGTACACTTAATAACCTGTCCGACAGGTTAAGTGTACACAACTGTGTACAACATGATATTTGCCGACACGATAATGTACGGGAAGGAAAGCACGTCCAATAATAATTAATGTACAGTGATTCCAAATATCATGCTGTACTATCCATGGGCCTTATTATGATTCTTTGATCGGGATCGAGATTGCATGCCGTCCCGTTCGTATCTATTTACTCGCACCACGTGCGTAAGTGAGATGGCACGCGATCACGATCCGAATTATCCATAATAAGACAGCATGTCGTACAATACTGGCCGTCAATTATCGGCTCGTGTCTACGGCAAGGAAAGCTGGATTGTAGATTTAATAATCCATATACGTGAGAAAAGTACACATTTTATCGTGCTGTACATTATCATGTCGTGCTATACGGGTTGTCGAAACGGGCTGTAAATATACGACCGATTATGTACAACAGGAGGATACAAATACAAATATTTATTAATAACTCCAATGTTACATGTCAAAAAAATATTGTAAATTCTGTCTTATAAATAGGTACATTGCTTATGATAATTGCAAAATTGTATAAAAATTTTGTAAATAATTTCTATTAATAAACAAATTAATAATAATTAATAGTCAGGCAATTTAAAAAAATCAGCTAGTTCGTAAAATAGCCTTTCGTGTAGCCAGGACTTAAGTTTCTTTTTGAACTGCGCGGTGGAAGGAGCATTCCGCACGGCAGCGGGTATTCGGTTGTATATCGCGGGCCCTCCAACGTAAACTGACCTCTCAGACTTCGCCAGCTTATGAGTTGGTGTCACAAGCTAGTACTTTTTTATGTTGCTCCTCAAATTAAAATTCGAGAGGATACCCCTCCGCCGGAACATACTCAGATTGGAGTGTACGAATAAGCCTATTTGGAATATTAGTTTGCACGGTAGGGGAAGTATGCGGTGTTCGGTACCGGTGTTCCACCCGCTTTCAGAAGCTCTGATGTGATTCCATCGTCCCCCGGCGCCTTGTTGTTCTTGAGCTGTTTCAGGGCCATCCTAATCTCGTACAGGCTGATGTCCGGGATATCTTCAGTATAGTGTCGGCTTAGCTTGGCTCTTGGGTCTTTGGCCGAGCTGCTCACAGGTTTAGCAACCGAAGTGTATAACTGTCCATAGAACCTCTCGATTTCCCCTAATACCTCGGCGTTGGTCGACGCTATACTACCATCTTCCCTCTTTAGCTTTGTCAGCTGGCTTTGCCCAATAGACATGTCTCTTGCAAACACTTTGGAGCCTTTGTTTTGCTCAATCGTCTCTTTAATACTGTTCGTATTAAAGGTACGTATGTCATGCCGCAATGACTTCCAAATTTGTCTATTGAGCTGCCTGTATGATTCAGCGTCATCGGAACATTGTAGTTGTAACGAGCGTCGATCAGCCATGAGGTTACGGGTATGGTCGGATAATTTTTGAGGTCTATCTGTGCGCCGGCCAGGTCTAAAAAACTTAGAACCTACCGCATGGACAGTTTCAACTAACCTGTTATTAATCTCATCCACGGAAGCAAAATTCTCCAGGCAATCAAAGCGATTAGACAGCTCGAGTTGAAAGCTCTCGGGGTTTTGAATATGGGCATGGTTCGGTCGGAGCGTGGACTTCATTAGGCGGGACCTCTCAATTTTAACGTTAATATTCAATGTGCCTCTTACTATTCGGTGATCACTACCGGTTTTCACCCTGTGAATCACAGAGACATCATTGAATATTTGTTTCTTGGTGGTCATAATGAAGTCTATCTCATTTCTCGTAGAACCATCGGGGCTCATCCAGGTCCATTTTCTGTGAGGCGGCTTCTGAAAGAAAGAGTTCATCATAAAAAGTCCCTCTTTCTCCAGAAAGTCGGCCAGCCTCTGTCCCCTAGGGTTCCGTTGCCCACAGCCAAATTTCCCCACTTTCAACTCATCATTCAAATTCAAATCATCACTTCTCTTGCCCAACTTCGCGTTAAAATCCCCCATAACAACAGTGAAGTGGGTCTCGGACGTATGTATGGCTCTACTAATGTCTTCATACATAACCTCCACTTCATCATCTGGGTGTGACGAGGTCGGTGCGTATACCTGAATGACCTTCAACGAATATCTCTTGGATATTCTGAGTATTAGGTATACAACCCTACTCGAAACACTGTCGATGGTGATAATGTTGTTAATGAGAGACTTGTGGATGAGAAAGCCGACACCACCTTGGGACTGTTGGTCGCCCTCCCGGTAGTAGAGTAGTTTACCGGATTTCAGAGTTATCGTGTCCTCGCCCTCTCTACGGACTTCGGATAAACCCAAGATATCCCAACGTACCCTACCCATTTCTTCTTCCAGCTCAACAATCTTCTCATCAGTCCTCATAGTGCGTATGTTGTGTGTTACCAGGGCCAGTCGTCGTCGTTGGGGTTGGTAGCCGGGCGTCTGCCGGGGATTCTTAGCACCCCTGGCCCCGCCGTTACCATGACCGCTACCGTAGCCAGGAATAGCGGGGCTGCCGGGGACTGGGGGCCTGGTCCTTTTTGTATCTATCATTGAAGGGGGGGATTGCCAATACTCGCCACGCTTGGCAGGCGGGTTGGCGAGCGCAGTCGGTGTTTTTATACTCAGAAGACGCTGCTGCTCGTCTTCTGGTTTATCCCTTAGCCGACTTCTACGGCACCCACGGGAAGAGAAGGGGGAGCACCAATTATCATGCAGTACAAAATCTGGGTGTACAATTGTACATTATTAAACAGAGTCGATAAGTACGGCATAATATTGTACGCCACAATATTGCACTGCATGATAATTCGTGTACTTGTACTTCAAATACCAGTCTGTACATTATCCCTTGTGCATTATTGGGCCGAGCTGATATCTTACGGCATGATATTGCACGGCACGATATTGTACAATATGATATTCCATGTACACGTACACAAATTATCATATTGTACAATATGATATTCCATGTACACGTACACAAATTATCATATGGTATAATTATAATCTAAGGCTGTGCATTATTATGCAGTACAAAATCGGGGTGTACACTATTAAACAGAGTCGATAAGTACGGCATAATATTGTACGCCACAATATTGCACTGCATGAGAATAGGGTATTTGACTACTTTTGGGAAACTATTGCACATTATTGTCTGATATAAAATAATGTATACTGCATTTATATTTTCTGGATATCAGTCGTATTTGCGATATAAATCGATGTTAAAGTTTGAATAAAAAAATATCGCGCCAAAACGCAGACCTGCGTCATAGCTCCGGTCGAGCGACGACTGACGTCACACAAAACAAAACAGCTGCAGCCAGGCAGCAACAGTTTGATAATCACTAATTTTCTAATAGAAGTAATGGTTTATAAATGTTGTGTAGTGCCACAATGTACAAATACTTCCATAAAACACCGGAAAAACTATTCGTTTCTGTTCCAATGGACCCCAAAACTCGCAAAAAGTGGTTGGAACTAAGTAGCTCGTAGAGAACCCAAAAGTATTGGAGCTAATTCAAGTGTTTCTATGTGCGAAGATCATTTTGAGGTACATATTTGAGTCTATATATTTCTATTATAATTTGTGTTTTTATTGCATTACTATTTTATGTACTGTTACTTTCTTTTTAAACATTGTAAAGCTCGACATAACCTAACAAAATAGTTATATCCACTTACTACAACATACTTTTTGTACAACTTGATTGAATGTTTTGCTTGGAGAACACTTAAAAATTAATACTGACATTGTAGTTTTTACGTTTTGAGTTCTGCAGCGTAGAAACAATGACGTGGATTATTATTAAAGAAATATGCAACCATAAAAACATTAATTTTGGGTAAGTTACTGCTGTCTGCTTGCACAAAATGTTTCTCCATTCTTCTCACATTTAACCTCCGGAATGTTTTTGGTGAAAATTTCTAGATAAATCGCTCTCAAAATAGCTTTACAACATTAAATTCGCAAATATCAATACAAAATCTGTTTGTTTAGATTTGTGTGACGTCACTAGGGATGAAGCCAGTTACAGACCGTTTTCGATCACGTGATCAAATGTCGAAAATACAGTTATTTTATTCGCGTTTTTTACAAAAAATAAGCATATTTTTATCAAAAAATCAATGAAATATGCTTTTTCATTATGTCATGTTTATGGATGGCGTCAATTGGCATAATATTTTTAATACAGTCAAGTACCCTATTCGTGTACTTGTACTTCAAATACCAGTCTGTACATTATCCCTTGTGCATTATTGGGCCGAGCTGATAATTTACGGTATGATATTGCCCGGCACGATATTCCATGTACACTTATCATAATATCATACCTACCGTACATTATCTGTGTCGTGCATTATTGTTTTTTATTTTTTCCCGTTTCCACACAGCATTTCCCCGATAAATTACAATAAAACATTGAATCCCTTAAATTACCGTAATCGGTAAAAATGAGTACATTAGAGCAACCCGTGAAGGAATTAGACGAAAAACACGTCGAACTACTTGGAAAATTGGTGTCAGACATACGAAATGGGTAAGTGGTTTCTTTTCATTAATATTCTGAGTTCTAAGCACATTTTGAATGAAATACTATTGCAAACACATTCTAATATATTTCAAGTTTACTTTTATAAATGTTTTTATCCATATAACAAAATTTCAACATGGTAAAATCATGTGATTCATTGACAAACAATAACTTTAAAATCAATGAGTTTACATGATCATTGTTGAAAATGCACATAGGTATTATTGCATCAGCTCCTTTTAAATTGACAGAAAACTGCAAGACACGTTGAAAATAGCCCTGGCCACAATCACTATCCTGGAACAAATCATCAGCGAGTCTCAGAATGCTACAGCATAGTAAGTTAACCACCTTCGACCAAAATAAAATGAATGGACCTGTAGAAGCGCATTTTTGAAGATACCAAAATGAGCGCCGGCTCTCATTTCGTTTCAGTCGGTCTCTAGCCGTAGGAAGTGCAACACGTGTCTATTGTTACGAGATAACGAAACATCTGACAAAATTATGCATTCATATGCTTTCCCGAAGTGTAAATACACAAATAAAACTGGGATCTATTTTTTGTAACAAAAATACTGTACATTTTTTTAGGTGTTGAAGTATATGTCCGACGGTTATGACTCGTTTTTACTGAGCAACTTCAATGGTTAGGGCCATTTGTTTTCTATGACTCGAACTGTTTTAAAAAAAAATTGAATAGGTACTGAATATTTCTATATTTAAACAATAATCATAGAAACACCTGTATCCTAACATTGAAACTTTCTTATAAAACTAGCCCACGCTGGCTAAATCTTGTCAGAATTTCAATTTTAATTACTCTTCTAGAACCCTTTTTCTATGCACACCCATCATACACAAGCCAAAGTCAAAGTCAAAGTTTTTAATTGCTTGCCAATGGGTATAAAAAGTCATAAAATACTATATGTCCTACATCTGGGTGTTAATATCTATTTAAGTATGTATTTAAAACTATATATGTACAGTCTCTGGCAGCCATATCACAAGCTTTGCTTAGTTTGGGGTCAGATGACCGTGTGTGCAAAAATGTCCCAAAATATTTATTTATTTATTAACAAGCCAGCTTTCTGTCGTTGTTGACCGTATCCAATACTCAATACTCAATATTTTATTGCAGACATATGTAGGTACATGGAGTTCATAAATTAACATCTTTGAATATAAAGTAATACATATGACCCTATTTGGGTATGGCAATAGTCGGAACGGAACGATCTATGTAGAGTTTTGGCGCCAACGTGGAAAAAAACATGTCAGCTCGTTGAATTATTTTCCTAAACTTGTGTATATTCGAGTGTTAATGTGTACTAAATGGTGAATTATGATTCATTAAGTGCTCGTAAACGTGCTCGAGTGTGGGAAAGTGATATAACGAGGTCAAATGTGTCTTTTCGTGTTGTTTCCAAAACTCCATAGGAGCCTCTTGTAAAGTCTCCACCACTTTACAGGGGCATGAGTTTGACTTGACCGTGACTTACTTAGCTTGACTCTGACTGTGACTATGACTTTTTGACGCTACTAAGACTAAGTAAACTGATTAATATTACGACTAAAGGACATTGAATGAAAATTATAACCAAAACGATCTATGTACATTTCGTCAAAATTATCATTGAAAAATTCTTCTAAGTAACATTTGTATTCTAAAATACCTACCTGTTAAGTTCTTTATAAAATTTACTTCTTTTTCAATATCTTTTAGTAAATTTGGCAATTTATTAAATATTTTAACGGCCATTGCCAAGTTTGGTGTATATACATTGCTTTTTGGGAATTCCCAAAAAGCAGGCTTCCTTAACACATTCATGCTTTAGGCTCTATGAATACAAAGAATATTAATGTAAGAAAGGCATTGGCGGATCCAGGGGGCCATGCCCTCCCCCCCGCCCCCCCAAAACACCAAGTGATTCCATACGTTCGACTTAACTTTTCGATTTGATTCAGGTGCACCTTGTCTGAATGGCCCCCCCTAAAATTAAATCCTGGATCCGCCCCTGAAGAAAGGAAAATCATTCTATGAGAATCATCATCATCATAATGCAAAATGTAGAATACAATGTCAGCCATTTTCAATATTTGTATTCGCCTACAATCTTTCGCCCACTTAGTATTTCAGTTTGAGTATTTTTGACACCTCTAATTTGAATTTATATTTGCTCGTTAAATACTACCTTGTTAAAAGTAACCATCAAGTGATTCTTTACTCCGTTTTAGTGAACTATGCACGATGCTACATGCTGTCGGTAATCACATTTGCCAAATGTTGCCCGACGACATAGTCGCGGCCAACATGGTGAGACGTGTCCTCAGAGCTGTCAGGGATGAGAGCAGGGCGCATGCTAATCAGGTAACATTTTAACCTTTTTTTTTCTTAGTTTTTTTTTAAAATCGTTATATCGCAGTTTGACCACCAACTCGCCTGTTGGTAAGCTTCATCACCTAATCCTCATTGTAAGCCTACCGTGTCCCCACTGCTGGGTCACAGGCCTACTCTAATGGTGGCACTTCACATTGCTTAATTTTTTAACTTGGCTTAATTCCCGAATAAAAAGAGACGTAGCTATGCAGGCTGCATAGCTGCGTCTCATTTTATTTGGCAAACATATGCGATGTGAAGTGCCAACATCAGAAAGAGATCCGGGCCCTAATCCACCATGCTAGTCCAGTGCATGTTGGTGAATGTTATATGGAAAGGTTCTCGAATGGAGACAACGGACCGGTAAGCTCAGCGCAGGACGCGACGTCCGCAAGAGGGACAGACTAAAAGGGACTGCAAAAAAAAAAAGGGACTGCATCTTTCCCAATTCTTGACAAGAAGATCACTAACAACCTATTGAAGTTGCAATGAGAGGACCTTCTCCTGATAGTAGGCCTTATAACCGGGCAACTTGAATAGTCACTTTTATAAGCTAGGAGTCACAGACAGTCCACTGTGTCGTGGCTGCATGAAGGAGAACGCAACTGTAGAGCAAGTACTGTGGCATTGTGAAGCCACAGAAGAAACTAGAATCGCTGCCGGGTTGCATGGGGCATCGTTGCCTTCTTCATCCACGTCACCACAACAGCTAGACTGCTTTTCATCATCATTACTTACACTACTATCTCCGCCACTGGAGCGTGTGTGCCAGCGCCCCAGAGTCTCACTCCGATATATCAAGGAGTTGGGCTGGCTCGGGTAGGTGCTGATAGGGGGAAATGCACAATACACCCCAAACGTAACCCTCTATGTGCCTCTCCATTAATAAAGGTCGGCAGTCAGGGGCCTTATTATGATTCTTTGATCGGGATCGAAATTGCATGCCGTTCCGTTCGCATCTATTTACTCGCACCACGTGCGCAAGTGAGATGGCACGCGCTCGCGATCACGATCCGAATCATCCATAATAAGGTAGCAGCTTCTTAAAATTTTCCTTGCCCAGCGTAAGTCTGAAGATTGCTTCTTGAAAGCGTGAGGTCGCAAGTCCAAACCCCGGGCCCGTACCAATGAGCTCATTGGAGCTTATGTACGGATTTTCATACCGCTGGCTTTTCGGTGAAGGAAAACATTGTGAGGAAACCTGCATACGTACGGAGAAGGAATTCAATGGCGTATGTGAATCCACCAACCCGCACTGGGCCAGCATGGTGGATATGGCCTAATCACCCTTTCGGGGGTAGGCTAAACGTCCAGCAGTGGACTGTTAAAAGGCTGCTTATGATGATGATGACGAAAAATCATCCAACATTTGTGTCACTGAATAACAATACACACAGAGTGCGGAAGTCGCCGGCGAGTCGTTACAAAGGCTGGTGCTGGGGACTCCGAGCCGCCGCGCCACCGTAGGGCCTGCCGAGCAGGACCTCCGGGAACCTATCAGGGATCAGATCGCAGAGGTGAGTGGTCGCTGTCCCAACTTTAGATCAATGTTCGTTCAGTGCTTTACGGCACAGAAGACATATAAAAAAAAGTACAAATACACAAGATACGTTCCGCAAAATCATTTAAATAAGTAGCGACTCTTGCTGCTACACAATAAAGTGCAATTCAGGACGTGCGAGCGCTAACTACCTACAGCTATATTAACCTAGAAGTTGCCTCTCTGTCTATCGCGTAACTCTTGTCGCGTTATCTCTGTGTATCGCGCGGCAGGTCCGACAAGTCGGCTACTTGTAGCTTCATACCTACAGTGCGGAGTGCGCCAAGCCTGCTTATAGTAAAAGTTGTTTATAATGATGGGTACTATGGACCACTTTCGGCTCAGTATACCCTCTCCGCGTAACCCTGTATCAGTGTGAGTTTCCTCTCAGCTTCGAGCGGAGTTAGAATCAACAGAAGCCAGCCTCAGCGGGCAAGCTCGCTCGCACATAGACACAGATGAAGTGGTAGTGGTGTGCGGGGGCTGCGCCCTCGTGGAGAGCTTCCTGCGGGCTGCGGCGCGCGCCTCCAGCGTCACGCTCATCGTGGCTGAAGGACACTGTCGCAAGGAGGTGAGAACATTATCAAAAAAAGAATCATCAAAATCAATTTTACGAATTCTAAATTGGCGGAGTAATCGTGTAACCAACATACAAAAAAAAACATACAGTCGAACTGATAACCTCCTCCTTTTTGAAGTCGCTTAATAAGTAGGTTATCACATCGTCTGTATGTTTTTTTTGTATGTTTGTTACGCGATTACTCCGCCAATTATGAATTATTATTGATGATTATATTTTTGTTTGGTAGGTCATACTTCAGAGGTGGTCCCATATTTTTTTTAATCGAAATAATTTTTTTAGCGAACGAACGTGGAATCAAAAAGTTTGCTACGTATCCAAGGAAAATCCACAATGTATGGGTGGTAGTTTGGTACATATCCAAGGAAAATCCACAATGTATGGGTGGTAGTTTGGCACATATCCAAGGAAAATCCACAATGTATGGGTGGTAGTTTGGCACATATCCAAGGAAAATCCACAATGTATGGGTGGTAGTTTGGCATGTATCCAAGGAAAATCCACAATGTATGGGTGGTAGCTTGGCATGTATCCAAGGAAAATCCACAATGTATGGGTGGTAGCTTGGCATGTATCCAAGGAAAATCCACAATGTATGGGTGGTAGTTTGGCACATATCCAAGGAAAATCCACAATGTATGGGTGGTAGTTTGGCATGTATCCAAGGAAAATCCACAATGTATGGGTGGTAGTTTGGCATGTATCCAAGGAAAATCCACAATGTATGGGTGGTAGTTTGGCACATATCCAAGGAAAATCCACAATGTATGGGTAGTAGTTTGGCACATCTCCAAGGAAAATCCACAATGTATGGGTGGTAGTTTAACGTAGAATGGAAAAGTTTGGCACGTATCCAAGGAAAATCCACAATGTACCCATACATTTTGTAGTTTGTTTCCGTCATGATGGCTACGATCATCTGTTGCAGAGTCACGCGCTGGCGGCTCGGCTGAGCGCAGCGGGCGCCAACGTCACCGTGATCAGCAACGTCGCTATCTTCGCTGTCATGTCGCGAGTCAACAAGGTATCTCACTTTAATGTTTCTCCGCTGGGTTCACGTGGCGGTAATACACCAAGCTTGCTTTTATATAGAAGTCTGTGGAACTCTCTGCCTTAGTGGGTGTTCCCGATGGTTACAATCTGGGTGTCTTCAAGTCACGAGTGAATCGGTTACTTCTAGGCAAGCGGCCTCCAACATAACGTGCCAGACGTGATGATGGGAGGTGGTGTACAGCAGTAACCGCGTGGAGGCCGAGACTAGCGGCGGAACCCAGGCCGGCCGAGGATGAGGGGACTGACGACATCAACAATACTGTCGGGAACGAGTGGATGCGACTAGCGAGAGACCGGGGAGAGTGGCATAAACAAAGCGAGGCCTATACCCAGCTGTGGGCTGATGATGATGATAGTTTTCAGGAAACAAGGACGGTTGCAAGACTTTTTTAGCCCTAGCGGTTCGCATGAAGGTGGAGGCAAACCGGCTAGTTGAAGCCGGTGGTATGTCCACTATGTAGGGATGGTATTTATGTTCTCCGACTTGTCCTGTTGTAGAAGGAGGGGTTAGGTTGTGTACCTCAAACCACACAAATAAATAAGTATACGGGACATTTTAGCACACACGGTCATCTGACCCCAAACTAAGCAAAGCTTGTGATATGGCTGCCAGAGACTGATATACATACATATATAGTTTTAAATACATACTTAAATAGATATTAACAACCAGATATAGAACAAACACAAATGTTCATCACATGAATGTTTGTCCTAGGTGGGAATTGAACCCACGCCCCCAAGCGCAGGAGGCAGGTTCACTACCAACTGGACCAGCGGGCTATCCGAAACTGACTAACTAAAACTACTAAGCCTCCGAGCTATTTCTTATATAGGTGCAAGCGACGTTACACATCCTTTGGGTACGGAACCCCAAATATTGGTCATCCATCTGCTGAACGCAGCCTTGTGCTTGTGCAGGTGGTGATAAGTGTCCGCGCGGCGATAGGTGGCGGCGCGGTGCTGGCGGCTCCGGGCTCCCAACTCCTCACGCAGGCCGCCAAGATGTACAACGTGCCCGTGAGTCGCACACTACTACTCACCACTTGTTTCTTTCAGATCTGGTAGCTGGAATAACTATTATCATATACAGGGTCTAAAGTAACTAATGTAAGAGCTCTTTAGGGCGACTGGTGCATCAAGACCAAAAATAATATCAAGGAACATAGACTAAGAGGAAAGCCAACAGCGGAACATTAGAGCGTAGCTCGGAACATTTGCCTAAAAACGGTATGAACTTAGATGGCGCCGTAATTTGAGCGTGATATAGGTTGTCTCGAACTTCCGTAAGCGCTGCAGTCAGATAACGTACGAAAGGGTTCTACAAATTACCGTAGCGCTAGTATCGCGGTCAAGTTTCGCAACATTTCAAAGGAATAAAGAAAAGCGCCATCTATTGGTATGAGTTGCGCTTCTCTTGAAATGTTGCGAAACTTGACCGCGATACTAGCGCTACGGTAATTTGTAGAACCCTTTCGTACGTTATCTGACTGCAGCGCTTACGGAAGTTCGAGACAACCTATATCACGCTCAAATTACGGCGCCATCTAAGTTTATACCGTTTTTAGGCAAATGTTCCGAGCTACGCTCTAATGTTCCGCTGTTGGCTTTCCTCTTAGTCTATGTTCCTTGGTAATAGTCAGATAATCGTCATAGATCAAGAATAACAACTTTTGTTCTACAAAGTGATATTATTTACGGGATATTTACCGTGGTAAGGTTGTGGAATGAGCTCCCGATATTTCGGCGCAGTTTCATGCACCACGTAACTTAATCATCATATAAGTTTAGTGAACAACCGTGATAGTTTTAAACAGTGTTTTGGTCTACATGTTTTCAAAACTAGCAAAAAAACTGCTGTTACATACATTTTGTACAGTACATTCCTATAGTAAGCATTGTGTCGCGGCGTACGGCGTGACGCTGTAAGCGACCGATGGCGTTTGACCGAAGACCTAGCCTTAGTAACGAACGCTGCCACCTTCAAACCAAAAGTGAGCTCGCCCGAGCCTGGAGTGTCCGCGCGCTCTCGCTAGCGCCTGCCGGTGGTACCCGAACCTTGCGCAACGCCGATTGGTTCCTAACGACACATCAGCGAGCAGCGTCAGCAGCGTACGTTACTGCAGCGTTACACTAGTGATGGCGCCACCTCCATCACTAGTCCACTAAAACTAGGCTAGTTAGCGCTTAACTAAATAATCACATCCATAAAAATTACGCCGCCATATGTTGCCGGGTAGGTGCTGGCGCTGGCGCCGCTGTACAAGCTGATGCCGCTGCACGCTGCAGACCCTCAGTACACGGCGCTCGCTGACCCTCTACTCACGCACTCCTACCAGTAAGTACCACTCGAACAAACACACACACATGCTTGTTTAAGACTTAAGACTTGTTTAATCTTTTAAACTACCTATACAGTTATTGTTGAACAAACATGCATGACTGCATGACTATGACTTGTTTAATCCTTCAAAGTACCTATACAGGATTGTCGAACAAACATGCATGACTGCTTGACTATGACTTGTTTAATCTTTCAAAGTACCTATACAGTTTTGTCGAACAAACATGCATGACTGCTTGACTATGACTTGTTTAATCCTTCAAAGTACCTATACAGTTCTGTCGAATAAACATGCATGACTGCTTGACTATGACTTGTTTAATCCTTCAAAGTACCTATACAGTATTGTCGAACAAACATGCATGACTGCTTGACTATGACTTATTTAATCCTTCAAAGTACCTATACAGTTTTGTCGAACAAAGATGCATGACTGCTTGACTATGACTTGTTTAATCCTTCAAAGTATCTATACAGTATTGTCGAACAAACATGCATGACTGCTTGACTATGACTAGTTTAATCCTTCAAAGTACCTATACAGTATTGTCGAACAAACATGCATGACTGCTTGACTATGACTTATTTAATCCTTCAAAGTACCTATACAGTTTTGTCGAACAAAGATGCATGACTGCTTGACTATGACTTGTTTAATCCTTCAAAGTATCTATACAGTATTGTCGAACAAACATGCATGACTGCTTGACTATGACTTATTTAATCCTTCAAAGTACCTATACAGTATTGTCGAACAAACATGCATGACTGCTTGACTATGACTTGTTTAATCCTTCAAAGTATCTATACAGTATTGTCGAACAAACATGCATGACTGCTTGACTATGACTTATTTAATCCTTCAAAGTACCTATACAGTATTGTCGAACAAACATGCATGACTGCTTGACTATGACTTGTTTAATCCTTCAAAGTACCTATACAGTATTGTCGAACAAACATGCATGACTGCTTGACTATGACTTGTTTGATCCTTCAAAGTACCTATACCTATAAATGTGCTGTAAGACCGTGCCTGTTGCCATATTTCACCATTCTAGTTCAACGGGATTACCCTATAGGTTTTGGTTCCCCTGTGAAATCGCAAAATATGCGACATAAACGTTCATATTTTTTGATCGCGTTGACTTACAAGTTTGATTTTTTCACAGCTGAAAGAAATCGTAGACTCGAGCTTTTGATACATATCAATTTGATACCTTTACCCGTTCCTGAGAAAAAGGGTCTTGACAGACAGACGTACAACGAAGTGATCCTATAAGGGTTCCTCTTTTCCCTTTGAGGTACGGAACCCTAAAAAGTATGTGTGTGACAGTCACAGAAAAGAGAAGTAAATAGAACGGAAATGAGAAGGAAAATCTGTTACCAGGCATTATGAGTGAACCTTGATTAAACATTCTTATTTAGATCAACGCGTCGTACTCCGCATCCAAAGAACTTGGACCTTACCTTTTTGGGTTAGGTCTCAAAGTTGTTTGTCCGCATCACAGTTGCTAACTGATTTCGAATGACTGACGTTTCGTTTATATGGGTGCAACTGGCTACAACAAAGTTCCTACAACAATGCCATTTTTTTTTCTTTTCTGTGGTGACAGCAGTGATATATTCCAGGCATGGTGACTCGCAGCTCAACCACGTGTTCTTCCCACTGCACGACTTCATCACGCCGGATCACATCACCCTGTTCATCACCAACCTGTGAGTAACGCTTGTGGACAGTGACGTCATTGCGGGACAACTCCCGGAGCGCTAGACCTTGTTTTCTTGGAGACTCATGTTTGACGTGACAGATGTTTGACTCATTCTCGGCATCGCGCTCGGAGAGTCAACACGTCCTGAGGATACCTCCTGAAGAGGCGAAAAACACGTTTCGACAAGGTGCACCGAGGAAACGGGTTAGGTTTAAATTAGTATCACAATAATCTATAGAGAGAAATAATTTATCCCAAATTCCTTATTGTATTCGAAGCGACGTAGAAGCGGAATTACACAAAAAAATTGCCATTTACAAATTAAAAATGTACTTCCGCAAAGTAACGCCTGATTAAATACGAAATGAACCGTTAAATTTTAAGTTTTTGTATTTTCGCGCATAAAACGAAAATAAAGCCGTAATTTTCAAGATAAATATAAAATAAGTAAACCATAACATAATTTTTTTTGTTTTATGTCAATAATTTAACGTAATCCATTTTCAAACTTTCCCTCCTAAAGTTTTACGAAAAACTACTTTTGTAAATTGGAGGTAACAAATGGATATGTTGAGTTTTAACCAAAATCTGAAGCCGCTACATTCAATAAAAAAACCGGACAAGTACGAGTAGGACTCGTGCTCTGAGGGTTCCGTTGGACGGAACCCTCAGAGCACGAGTTTACTCCAGAGACTCCGTGAGAGACGCGAGACCAAAAAAAAAACGAACTGAAGTTGAAATATTTAAAGACAAACTTAAGTTTGTAGTTGATAATAAGGTTCTTCCATACATTCCAACTACAAAATGTAAGTTTGTAATAGCAAAATAATTATTTTTAAATGATACAACTTCAAATTTATAACTTTTAACTTTTTTTTATTCCTATATATGTGCTATGAGACCTTGTCTCTTGCCAAATTTCATGATTCTAGGTCAACGGGAAGTACCCTATAGGTTTTGATTCCCCTGTGAAATCGCAAAATATACAAATATCTTTATTTACCTTAAAAATGAAAAATAAGTATACAGTTTTCTAGTAGACCCCACACTAGGGCTAGCCTGTATCGCGGGAGACTGTGATCGATTACAAAGAAACTATGAATAAAAGAGAACTTATATGCGACATAAACGTTCATATCTTTTGATTGCGTTGACTTACAACTTTTATTTTTTTACAGCCGAAAGAAACCGTAGACCCAAGTATATATTTAGTATAAATTTCAACTTGATACCTATGCGCCTTCTTTAGAAAAAGGGTCTTGACAGACGGACAGACAGACGGACAACGAAATGATCCTATAAGGGTTCCGTTTTTTCCTTTTGAGGTATGGAACCCTAAAAATACAGATCTATTTAATACAGCAACTGAACTTTGAAAGTAAAATTATACCAAAAATCCAGTTTTCGATGCTATTTTCGTAAAAAAATGTGATAGGACCCTTAATGTAACTAATTAATTTCTGTATTTCCAGAGGAGGCAGTTCGCCGTCCTACATCTACCGGATTTTGTCGGAACTGTACGACCCTCGAGACTACAACCTCGTTACCAACAGCAAAACGTTCAGCTAGACCTTAGTACTACCAAGGAAGATAGACTAACAGGAAAGCCAATAGCGGAACATTAGAGCGTAGCTCGGAACATTTGCCTAAAAACTTTATAAACTTAGATGGCGCCGTAATTTGAGCGTGATATAGGTTGTCTCGAACTTCCGTAAGCGCTGCAGTCAGATAACGTACGAAAGAGTTCTACTAATTACCGTAGCGCTAGTATCGCAGTCAAGTTTCGCAACCTTTCAAGAGAAGCGCAACTCATACCAATAGATGGCGCTTTTCTCTATTCCCTTGAAATGTTGCGAAACTTGACCGCGATACTAGCGCTACGGTAATTTGTAGAACCCTTTCGTACATTATCTGACTGCAGCGCTTACGGAAGTTCGAGACAACATATATCACGCTCAAATTACGACGCCATCTAAGTTTATACCGTTTTTAGGGAAATGTTCCGAGCTACGCTCTAATGTTCCGCTGTTGGCTTTCCTCTACCCTCTTTATCATTCTGTTGAATGCGCTGCCTGAATAAAAAATAGTACATCAGTTATGTAACAACATTTTATTGTTATTTATATACAGGGTTACTGGTAATTAGTTAGCATCCTCTTAAATGCCTCAGAACATCTGTTACCAGGCGTTATGACGGACAGTTGTGACAGTTATGATTTCGAATGACTGACGTTTCGTTTATATGGGTGCAACTGGCTACAACAAAGTTCCTACAAAAATGCCTTCACAGCCGTTCTAATTTAACGTTTCTTTTTTCTTTTCTGTAATTCTAACAGATTACCTGCCCCCCGATTCCACTAAACAAATAGTCGTTAAATTGTAATTTTTTTTTTACAGGGCAAGTGCCTTTAATAACTAAACAAAATACAAGCTAAAACTAACACTACAAATACAGTTAGACTGCCCATAGACCGTTGAAGGTCTAAAGACAATCCAAATGCTCAAGCCCACTACCAGTTGGCAGCGTACCCAACATGCTGGCGGCATTACCACGTTGAATGGCAATGCTAATGCGTTGAGCCAGAAACACGCCAGCATTTTGGTTACGCGTCGCTCTGAAAGAATTTTTTTTTAAATTTTAATTGTTGCGATTTTAATTGTTAAATAACTGCCTCAAAATTGACAGTTTTTTTATATAATAAGTTATAATATTAGGTGGTTGTATTTTTCTAGTATAAAAAAATATTTAAAACTGTAAATTTTGAGGCAGTTATTTAACAATTAAAATCGCAACAATTACAATTTAAAGACAATTTGTTTAGTAGAATCGGGGCCCTGCAACCCTGTAGATCGAATGTTAACAACCAAGAGGAAAGTGTCGAAAATACATTATAAATAAAATAAACGTATTTTTTGTTAAAAGTTGTTTTATTTGTTGTACAAGCTAGATGCACCACAGCTGATGCGACTGGAATCGAAGATGGTAAAGACGCCTAGTTTATACACGCCTTTTCCGATATAATCCATCAATGGATCTGATTCTCCATTCTCCCTTTCCGGTATAATCCAACGTTTTTTTTTTTTTAATAGGCTTGCGTTTGACCACCATCACGCCTGATGTTAAGTGATGATGCGGTCTACGTTGGATCACGCTTGCCTAGAAGAAACCGATTCACTCGTGATTTGAAGACACCCAGATTGTAACTATCGGGGAACACCCATTCAGGCAGCGCATTCCACAGACTAGCAGTTCGCACAATAAATGTGGAATCAAAGCGCTTCGTACGGGTTTTCGGAATATCAACCATAAAATAATTCTCCTTTTCATCCACCATAATCTATCAATGGATTTGATTCTCTTTTTCTTCGGCTATGATCCATCAATGGATTTGATTCTCATTTTTTTCCACTATAATCCATCAATGGATTTTGTATTCCTTTTTCCCCGCTGTAATCCAACAAAGTAGCGCAGCGCTACGAACGGCTCAAATGCTATGCCTTTCGATCCCACAAGTACGCTTTACAAGTGCTTTATTTCAAGTTATGAGTCTCAGTCGTTCACGTAGAAGTGGGGCTGCCGAGGGCCTCCTTAGGCCCCACGAGTAGGTCTCCGACGGGCCCCAAGTGCCGGTGTATGGTTCGCAGGTGCTTCATAGCGTAATGCCGCGCTCGGTACGTACGGCTACATAAAGGGCACTACAACAAAATACATATCTTAGTCAACATATGCAATAAAATTTTACTTTACAAGAAGTCATTATACTCGGTCCAAGCATTTATTTCATCAAGTGCGAGACGCACTGAGGGTTCCGTACCACCACAAAATACAATAATTAAAATTAAAAAAAACCGACTTCATAATTAGTAAAACATGGTGGTATTGGTACATTTCGGTTCGGTGAAAACAATGAGGTCATCCAAGTAACGAAATACCAGCTGTAACTTGGTAGTGAACAGAAATTTGTCACCGACTCGCACTTGGCCACTATTTAGTATTTGTTGTTATACTTTAGAGTGTGTACTATAATCATGCCAAGTTTGACGCTTGTACGTATTACTGTTTTAACATTAAAGCAATTTAAAAATATACGTAATTTTTTTTTCTTTTTTACTTTTTTTTTTTTTTGAATCCGCCATAACATTACATATTTTGTGAAAACTTCAACTGTCTATCTATTACGGTTCGGAAGATACCGTTTAAAGGTAGGACAGACAGACGTACGGACGGACAGACAGACAGCGCCGGCTAAGTAATAGGGTCCCGTTTTTACCCTTTCGCCCATGGCCCCCATGAGCGCATTCCACAGACTACCAATACGCATAATAAAGTATTACGGAACCCAAAGAGAACTCACTTGATAGGTTTTAGTGTTGTGGCAGGTGATCTTGTGCATATGCAGGGTGTTGTTCGCTTTGAACGCAGCCGGACACTGATCACACTGCAAGTTTTTTAATATTTTTAAAACATAAAAAAAGAGGATAATTTAAAACTAAGCTTTCCAACTGGAAAGTATCTCAAAATGTGCGTCATCATCATCAGCAAGATGACGTCTACTGCTGAAAGTAGCCCCTAGAACTGCATTCTGAACGACGGCCTGCCATCTGCATCCACTGGATGCCCGCGACTCTCACAATGTCGTCGGTCCATCTAGTGGGAGGCCTACCTACGCTGTGTCTTCCGGTTCGTGGTTTCTCTCAAGAACCTTTGTTCCCCATCGGTTATCGGTTCGAGCAATGTGGCCTGCTTATTGCCACTTCAACTTGCAAATTTTAACAGGTATGTCGGTGACTTTGGTTCTTTGGCGAATATCCACGTTTCGGAATCTATCGCGCAAAGAAACTCCGAGCATAGCTCTCTCCATTGCCCGCTGTGTGACTCTGAGTTTTTTCAAAAGGCCAACAGTTAAGCACCACGTCTCAGTGCCATATGTCATCACTGGCAACACACACTGGTCAAAGACCCTTGTCTTTAGGCACTGTGGTATCTTTGACGAGATGTCACGCAATTTCCCGAAGGCTGACCAGCCGAAAATATGCACAACAGCGTAAATAGCAATTACTGGTACAGTTTAAAAACAATTGCACAATCACCTATCGGCCAATCTTGTTCCCACTGCTGGGACGCAGGCCTTTTAGAGAGGATGGCCACCAAAAACCACCACGCTCCTAATCCACCATGCTGGCCCAGTGCATGTTGGTGATTGTCTTTGAACTGTTGAGGTGCTTGGACATACCGGTTTCCTCACGATACTTTCCTTCACCGTTGCGTTGGAATCTAAATCAAAACTGCACATAGCTTTTTAAGGCGTGCTGGTAGAGAACCGTACACTTGTATGACGGTAATGCGGCGTGCGCGCTTTCAAATATTAACAATATTTATTTTTTCTTTATTTTCTACAAATAATCTTACGCTTTTACAAAAAACAGCGACCACTAAAGTATTTGAATGATTGTTAGGATAACACACAAATTTTTTTGATAAAAATATCTTCTATAGAATCGAATGAAGTTGATTCAATCCATTGAAGGGAACGTAAAAACGGCTGTTTTTTTTAGGAAAGTTTACGATTTTTTTCTATCGAGCCAAATTTCTTTAATCGTGTATCGGTGAACACATCCGAATAAAATATTTCAAGAACATTTATTAAACATAAAGAAATAATGTCAATTAATCGATTTTAAAGGTCTACTTTTGAATATTCGTGATGACGAATCGTCAAATTTGAAGCATATTTCGTCTTAAGTACTAAAAACAGTGGTCGAATTGGACTTACGAACTGGAACGCATATCCCTTCAAACCTTGCTAACTTTTAACCGACTTTAAGAAGGAAGGTTGATGTTTTTGGGTTGTATGTAAGTGTTTCTGGGTTCCTGTAGTACCTCATGTAACCTAAGCGGCTTGACCGATTTTGACGAGTGAGGTGTCCAAGAAAGAGATTGGTGCAGGGCCGAGGTTCGAACCGGGTGCCGTCAGATTGTAAAGCACTTGCGCTCGGCCACCATCGCTGTCTACATGATGGCATATTACCTTCATAATCTTCTCGGTGCGGTGCGACTGCTTGTGCTGCGCCAGCAGATAAGGCGCGTGGAACTTCGCTCCGCACTGCTCGCACACGTAGGGCTTCTCGCCGCGGTGGCGACGCTCGTGATTCTACAAAATAATAGTTAAATTTCAACTGGGCAAGTGCCTTTATTAACTATACAAAATACAAGCTAAAACTAACACTACAAATACAGTTAGACTGCCCATAGACCGTCGAAGGTCTAAAGACAATCCAAATGCTCAATCCCACTACCAGTTGGCACCGTACCCAGTTAAAATTCTTCTTCTTTAACATTCACCAACATGCACTGGACCAGCATGGTGGATAGTGTCCACCAATGACAATATAACCACTTGACTGCTCATCCTTTACCCCGCATACGCCAAAGGTTCTAACATGTCAACCTAAACTATTTCGAGCGGGCCAATCCTAGGCGCGAATTGAATGAATGACTTGATTCTCCAATCACAAGCGTCGAGTCGCGACGAGTCTCCAATCACAATTTATATCGTAAACCATTGCAAACCATTGTAACCCAAGGTGTAAAATATAAGATTTACAATTTTGACTTTGCGTGTTTGACAGTTCTAACAGTAGCTGACCTGACAGACGTTGTCCTGTCTTAGAACTGTCAAACACGCAAAGTCAAAATTGTAAATCTTATTTTTTTACTCCTTGGGTTACATTATTGAAGTTTTAGTAAGGATCCCTATTTTTTTTGAAAATATTATATAGCCTGTCACCCGGGGATAGTGTAGCTTCCCAACAGTGAAATAATTTTTCAAATCGGTTCAGTAGTTTCGGAGCCTATTCAATGCAAACAAACAAACAAATCTTTCCTCTTTATAATATTAGTAAAGATTATAGATAAATAAATAAAATCATTCATCTCAGGCACTTAAATAAATGACCCATAAAATACAAACTAACAATACAAATACAATAAAATGTTACCAAGCTGTAAAGAGGCGCTCGTCTACTTACACCTAAGTGTAAATCTAAAATCTAAGAAGCATAATAATGCTGGGTCATTTTTTTTGGCATCCATGTGCACCGAGACCCAATGCTTAACGGCCGGTTATCCGAGTCGCGTAGGCAACAAAGCGCTCCCTCAGCCCCCGCCAAGTTATAGCGACTATGTATTTTGCCACGCAAGAATCAGGACGCCCGCGGGGGGAGTGCAACGACATGAACGAACATAGGTCCGACCTCGATGACGCCTGGCGCGGTACTGAACGCGGCGCGCGCAAATTCTCGCGACCTTTTTACGCTTTTAATTTCACTAAAAAACGAAACTATTCACTATCAATCTATCCAAATAAATTTTTTTTGAATTAAATTGCCTTACAGTTCATGCAATTTCCAGGTTGTTACGAGCTTTCATTAGAGCATAAAACGAAAAAAAAAAAAACAGAATCGACTTTGTTTCAGATTTTTTTGATCGAGGAAAGTTTATTCTATCGTGTTTTGAACCAAATCATAAACTCAAACACAGATGTATCTGTGACATGTATTTTTTTCCAGCTCAAATATTGTAATTTAACTGAATAAAATTGATTTAAAACCGTCAAATTTGGTATAAGAGGCCGTTGTTAGTGAAATTACGCAGGCGACGCCAGAATGAAGCCCTGGTTCTGATTAGGGGTCGTCCATTAAACACGTGATTTTTTTTGCATTTTTAACCCCCCCCCCCCCTCCCCCTTGGTGAGGTTTAAGACTATTGTTTGTGTATTGATTCTGATATTTCGTGATTTTTGCTAAACCCCCCCCTCCCCCCTTCAAGCCTCACGTGATTAATGGACGGTCCCTTACGGCGAAGAAGTCAGGAACCCCTGCCTCAGCTAGATGGTAAACTCACTTTAATGGCGGCGCTGGACGCGCTGAGGAAGTCGCACATGTTGCATTTTAGCTTCTGGTAGCCGTGCTTCGACCTGAGATGCTCGCTCAGCCGCAACTTGTTGCCGAACCGACGGCCGCAGTGCTGGGGACGTACTTATACGTTACTAACAGTCTAGACAGAGACCGAAAACCGTGCTCAGCACAGAAAAAAAAAAAATTTGACGTGATAACGTCTTATAAATCGATGAACGCCGGCTGCACGCACGAAAAATTGTCACGTTCCGCCTGAGCCGCGCGTGCGAGCGAGAGCGCGGAACAAGCGATGGAGAGAGACGATCAGCCTAAGTGTTATCACGTAAAATTATCGTCCGTTAACCGACTTTACAGACAAAAACCCCTTTTTTTTTTGTTTAAATTAGAACGGCTGTGAAGGCATTTTTGTAGGAACTTTGTTGTAGCCAGTTGCACCCATATAAACGAAACGTCAGTCATTCGAAATCAGTTAGCAACTGTGATGCGGACAAAGAACTTTGAGACCTAACCCAAAAAGGTAAGGTCCGAGTTCTTTGGATGCGGAGTTCGACGCGTTGACATAAATAAGAATGTTCAATCAAGGTTCTGTCATAATGCCTGGTGACAGGGGGTCGGGGGGACGGGGAGGAGACCCCCCTTCCGTTTCGAATTTTTGACTTTTTAAAATCATTTGTTAGTTAATCCGCCGTAACATTACATATTCTGTGAAAATTTCAACTGGCTATCTATTACGGTTCGAAAGATACAGCCGTTAATAGGTAGGACTAACGGACAGACAGACAGACAGACGCTGTCTGACAGTCAGACATCGTAAGCTTAGTAATAAGGTCTCGTTTTTACCCTTTGAGTACGGAACCCTAAAAACTGCTTGTAAACAGGGGAGGATCCAGGATTACATTTTAGGGGGGGGGGCATTCTGGATTTCATTTTGGGGGGGCCATTCTGACAAGGTTCGAAGGAATCAAATCGAAAAATTGAGTCGAATGTATGGAATTGCTAGGTATTTTGCTAGGGGGCCATGGGGGCCATGCCCCCCCCTGGATCCGCCAATGCTTGTAAAAATACTTACTTCACAAACGGGCCCCATGCCAGCGTGTTTGATTTCTTTATGCAGTCTCAGACTTGCTTTTTGCATGGATTTATTACAAATGTCGCACTCCACAATCACCTCCTTCCTCTGAAAATATACAAATGTTTCCCGTGAAAATACAACGCATCCACAACCTTATCACGGTAAATATCACTTTAATAATAATATATGTGAATTCATAATGTGCTATAAGAAATAAAGAGAAAAAAGAAAGTTATACAAAAAAAAAAAAAATTATAAAATAAATGTCAAACAGTTGAACTGATAAAATCAGAATGAATCTGATCGAATCAGAAATGAGATCCGTAGACAAACGAAAGTCACTGACATTAGCCCACCGGATCAGCAAGTTGAAGTGGCAGTGGGCAGGGCACATAGCACGCAGAACAGATGGCCGATGGGACCGAAAGGTTCTGGAACGGAGACCACGGACCGGTAAGCGCAGCGTAGGACGTCCACCCACAAGATGGACAGACGACCTGAAAGAGACCGCAGGGAAACGCTGGATGCAGGCTGCTTCCAACCGGCCCTTTTGGAGATCGATGGGGGAGGCCTATGTCCAGCAGTGGACATCCTACTGCTGAAATGACGAACTGATAAAATGTAGTAAATTAATGTCATAAATCGACAAAACAATCACAAAATCACAACCAAGTGCCAGGGCCCCGATTCTACTAAAGAAATTGTCTTTAAATTGTAATTGTTGCGATTTTAATTGTTAAATAGCTGCCTCTAAATTGAGAGTTTTAAATATTTTTTTATACTAGAAAAATACAATCACCTAATATGATAACTTGTATTAAAAAATAAAATAAAATAAAAAATTTGAGGCAATTATTTAAAAATTAAAATCGCAATGGCATGATGACTAATATTTTATTATTACCTCATAAAAAAGCTGATCATAAATAGAGGACATCAACGAAAACAAAATTAAAATTAGTTCAAAAATAAATAAGATATGAGCATTTTAATTTAATTTAATTTCATGCTAGACAGAGAGCGCACTATACTGAGCCGTGACGTCACGGCTCAGGAGCGCCATACAAATGCTATACTAACACACGCTTTGCGAGAAAGGGATAGAGCATCCCCTCCCTATCCCCACCTAAAACTTTAAAACACTCATATCTCGGAGATTTATCAGCCAATTCAAATTATTTTTTCAGTATGTGTAATGTATTTAGTTATATTCATCGCTAAGCCGGTTATTTGTAATAAATTAAACATTAGGACACATGCCTATTTAAAGACAATTTGTTTAGTAGAATCGGGGGGCTGGCCTTTTGCACCTGTCCCATTGGTCTATCAAATTCACACTATATCACTACATAGTATAAAACAAAGTCGCTTCCCGCTGTCTGTCCGTCCCTATGTATGCTTAGATCTATAAAACCACGCAACGGATTCTAATGCGGTTTTCACCATCAGTTAGATAATTTTTCACGGAAGGTTTATATATGTAACAAGCGCCCCGCCCCGGCTTCGCACGTAAGTTACACCCGTGCGAAGCCGGGCGGGCGGGTCGCTAGTGTAAAATAAACTGTAATAATTTTTCCATTTGTCAAACATGATGTCACAATCAGGGTTGGCAGCAAGGAGTGTATTGAAGTGGCGGCGGACTCGAATTAACGGCTACAAAATGTTTGTCTCTAGGTTTTTGTACGCTATATGTTTGATTATCACCAGGCGACACGATTATTGCATGTGAAATTTTGGATACAAATAAATAAAATAATAAATAAATAAATATACATTTTTGCACACACGGTCATCTGACCCCAAACTAAGCAAAGCTTGTGATATGGCTGCCAGAGACTGATATACATACATATATAGTTAGAAATACATACTTAAATAGATATTAACAACCAGATATAGAACAAACACAAATGTTCATCACACAAATGTTTGTCCTAGGTGGGAATCGAACCCACGCCCTCAGGCTCAGAAGGCAGGTTCACTACCAACTGGACCAACGGGCTATCAATGCATGCTATTAAAGCTTTACCTTGTCAACTGCTTTCCGTTTCCTTTTTTTATCTGTGCATGTTGATACATGGTCTAATAACAACTCTTTACTTTCGAATTCAGTCTTGCAGTACTGAAACAACAAAATTACATTCTTATTCTGTCATTAATGTCATTAGACTCGCACTTGCCCATTATTTATTATTTACTTTATAATCATGCCAAGTTTGACGCTTGTACATATTACCGTTCTTACATTACATACGTACAATTTTTTTATTATATCATAATTAATCCGCCATAACATTACATAATGTGAAAATTTCAATTGGCTATCTATTACGGTTCGAAAGATACAGCCGTTAATAGGTAGGACAGACATACGGACAGACTGACAGACATACAGATGTCGTAGGCAGTAATAGGGTCCCGTTATTACCCTCTGGGTACGATACCCTAAAAATACGTACCCCGCACCTAAAACAGTCTTGTCCATGCATAACAAGCTTATGCCTTTTCAATCTTCCCTTCAAGACATATGTGTCGCAGAGTTCGCATTTGACCTTCCTGCAGTCTGCCCCCGGATGACTTTTAGACATATGGGAATCTATACTTCGTCTTGACAAGTCCTTTTGGCATAACTTACATGTCACTCTATTTGCACCTTGTGTTATAAAGGGTACATTTTCGAAATCTCTTTGTGAATATTCGTTTAATCCTTCAGAAGGCATATATTCAGCATCGTTATGTGGATTTTGTTTTATGTCCGAGTCTGTTTCTTTTCTATGTTTATGTTTGCGTTTCTTCACTTTGGTAAAGTAGATTTCATGTTCTTTGGTGTTAGTCTCAAAATTGTAGTTCATATTTTCCATGTTGTGATCAGGAAACTTCATATTGTATTCAGGAATATCTATGTCGTATTTGGGAATTTCTGTTTTAGGAATTTCCATATCATATTTAATAATTTCCATGTTTAAGGGTTCATCGGTATCTGAATCAAAGTGTAGATCAAGAAATTCTGTTTCGTATTTGGATTCATCTATGTTAGTTTCTGTTTCTAACATTCCTAAATTTGTTTTGACGATATATTCAAATTCATTTGCAAATTTTGGATTATTAGCATTAAATTTTTCATCATCGGCGTATTGATTTACAATTTCTTGTTCATTTTTATCTAGTTCTCTATTATTGACCAATTCTATCCCAATATCTTGTTCATTTCCTACAATTTTTTTTTTAATATATTTATTTATTTCTGGTTTGTTTTCATCAAATTCTTCTGTTTTGACAATTTCATATGATTCTTGTTCAGTTTCATTTATCATTACAAACTCAGTTTCTGTTTTGGGATTCTTGTCACATCTCCTGTCAGTTACGGGCAAATTTATAAAATGTATCCTTTGTTGCAGCAAAGGTACTTCCTCATCAATATCTGCTTCAATCTTGACGTTCGAAAAAGAATTATTAATAATGTCTTTGGGTTTTTTTCTTCTATTAAGTTTTTGTATGTTTTTCGATTCATTTTCATTGTTTTTATTTATGTATTTAAGCTGAATTTCAGCATCTTTGCAGGTTTGTCTGAACTTGAGAGCGTCTTTTAAGGATGTCATGCAGTTGATGCATATCTGTTGCGGTAAACCATCGTTCCTTTCAACCTGCAAAATATATACAGAAGATGGTACATTAATTCACCTGGAGAAATTAATATAAAGGAAAAATTGTTATTAATATGTTTGTTACTAATTTATTTATTAAATAAAATAAATAAATATTTGGGACATTTTTGCACACACGGTCATCTGACCCCAAACTAAGCAAAGCTTGTGATATGGCTGCCAGAGACTGATATACATACATATATAGTTAGAAATACATACTTAAATAGATATTAACAACCAGATATAGAACAAACACAAAAGTTCATCACATAAATGTTTGTCCTAGGTGGGAATCAAACCCATGCCCCCAAGCTCAGAAGGAAATGAACCTCTGGTACAACCCTAGTATAATCCTCTCTTGCTGCCATCTGCCTTGTTCCTGTGTTAATCCAGTCTGGGATTAGCTTGCGATGGTGACAATTGCGATGGTGACAATATAGTCGACCCATTTTGCAGCTGGATGACCTGTGATGCTCTTTCCTTACTGAAGCAATATTTATCAAGCACAAATCATGAATCTTGGGTCATGCGTGTCTTCAACTTGCGAGTGAATCGGTTTCTGCTAGACAAGTGTGCTCCATCGTAGCACCATCATCTCTTAACATCAGAGTGGGGTCAAGCGCAAGTTTTTTCTTTTTCTTTTTACAATGTTAGTCCAGCTGAGAGACCTAACAAAACTTGATCCGAGTATGGTTTAGGTAGGTGCACTCTGCAGGCTCTGAAAGACATACTTATTACTGGACCTTTGTTGTAGGTACCTTGCTTCATACTTTTTAATCAGAAAAACAGAAAAACGGGTAGGTAGTCCTTAAAACCTCGGAGTGCAGCTAGCGTTACAACAAAAATATTTTCAGATTTTACCTTCAGCCCAGTGATAATAAGAACAGTTGCGGATAAGGTATCGTGGTCATTTTTTCCTTTAAAAATCGGGTTCAAATATTTTGTACCTAGACAAGTCCGACAGATGGAAGAAAAGTCCATATTTTAGATAGCTGACGCAATTTAAGTTTGGGAATGCTTTAGCATAACTGAGCGCTTTATTGTGAATAAGTTAGCACGTTGAGAATAAAGTAAATCACAATATTTTTGCTGAATTTCAGTATAAAACGAATTCAGAAAAATCAGCAAGTATTCTCTTTAGTCTTTGGCAATTTTTTTTTTTTTTTTTATATTCGCCCCATCGGGCAACCTAAAGTCTTTAAGGCCATACCTCCTGTTTATCTGTTTTTTATAGTCTTAATAGCGTCAAACAAGTCATAGTCACAGTCAGAGTCACACTAAGTAAGTTACGGTCAAGTCAAACTCATGCCCCTGTAAAATGGTGGGGACTTTACAAGAGGCTCCTATGGAGTTTTGGAAACAACACGAAAAGACACGTTTCACCTCGTTATATTACTTGCCCACACTCGAGCACGTTTACGAGCACTTTAATGAATAATAATTCACCATTTAATACACATTAACACTCGAAAATACACAAGTTTAGGAAATTAATAGCACAAGCCGACATGTTTTTTCAACGTTGGCGCCAAAACTGCTCTTTAGCAATAAGTCAATAACAAATTTATATTTTTACGTTAATTGTCCCATAAGCACGCTTTGCCCATTAAGGCCATACCGTCTCCTCAGTCGTATGCACCTATTTTATGGTGGAGACTTTACGATATAGATACTCTTTTGGAGTTCAAGTGTAGAAAAGTGATTTATCGCGATAAAACATGTCTTTTAAAGATTTTTTACAAAATTCTATAGACGCCTCTTGTAAAGCCTTTATCACTTTACTAGTCCATAAGATGCAGCGGTAAGACCTTAATAGCTTTAGCCTGTCAAATAGAAGCAAAAGAGAAAAGAAAATCATTGACAGATATCTGTGACTGTGACATTTCTTGACAGGTAAATTCACGTGTTTACATTTCGCATCGTGTTTGCCGCTGTGGTGTTTTCAGAAAGGAAATATTTATAATTTGTTTCTTTAGCGAATGTGTAATTTCAGTATAAAGCCATGACGATTACGCAGGATAAGGAGATCGACTTATTTGTCGCCAGCAGAATAGGATCTTTTAAACGTATGTAAAAATATTAGAACCAACTTTGGAAACATTCTAAAAATTTCTCATTTAATATAAATTTACTGATTTTCACCGTATTACTTGATTGATTAAAGTCACTATAGACATAAGACAAAGCAATATTTTGTTGTATCTTGTTAAGATTGCTTTATTGACTGATAAAATTAGGTTTCGGTAACATCTAAATTTGGTTATTTTTTCAATGATTTTGGGATATCCAACATTTCAACATTTCATGCACCTCTGATGTGTCCTGCAGATCCTGCAGAGCATCGTCAGATATAAGTTGGACACAAAACTTATCATACTGTCTTATTACACATAAAAGATAATATTTCCACTGTCTAAGTTCCACATCTAAAAACAGTGTTAACATCTATTTCAGACATAAAATTCCACACTGAATCTAGCAAAAACAATAAGAAGTGTATCGAGAATTTGGTAGAAATTAAATCCCTGCAGAAAGATGACAGCATCACATGCATGCGGTGGGGTAATGCGGAACAAACAGAGATACTCATTGGGAGGAAAAACCAACAGGTAAACAATGTTTATGTTGATTTCTGGTTCAGAGTAGAGATGAGGATAGCTGTTGTCAACATCAAGCGAGTTAGCGGCCAAGCGCAAGCCTATTTATAATAATTATAAAAAAAAAAATACTTGTGGGGGGGAAATACAGCTGTTCGATACATTTTGTAGTGTCAATGACCATTTCTATTAAACTGCTGATTTTATTTTGGGAGTAAAAGAAAAATAAATGCTTGATCGATTTGTTTTTATTTTCTTTTGTTCGCCTCAATACAGGGTGGCTTAAAAGAAAATAAAATTAGAAAATATGCCCATTGGAAAAGTGCTTTTGTTCTATGAAATTTGGAAAGGACATTGTTTGTCAGGTCCCTAGTTTATAATATAAGTATGATATCCTCAGGTCCAGGTGTACTCCACCGAGAGCCAATCCTTCAAAAATCACACGGGAGACTTTGCCCCCGGCCACATAGTCGGCCTCGGCCGCTGTAAGAGGAAACTCATTGCAGCCACCGCCTCGGGAGTCGTCAGGATCTGGAGCAAGAAGGGGGAAGAGCTGGTGAATAGTGGAGGAAAACTGGACGTAATGAGGGTCTGTGATGATGACCCACAGCTGTTTGCTACTGGTGAGTATCTGGCCCTAGTGTTAGAACTTTTATGAGCTATAATTCTAATTCAAAGTGGTGCATTTGCCCACCAGCTTACACAAACCAGCCTAGCTTCTTAAAATAACGGAGTACAGCTTTGGGTCGCTGACTAAACTAGGCTTTGGGCCGCTGACTAAACTCGGGTTTGGGATGCTGACTAAACTAGGGTTTGGGGCCCTGACTAAACTCGGCTTTGGGCTGCTGACAAATTTTTTATGAGTTACTAGCTGATACCTGCTACTTCGTACGCGTAGAGCTCGGCCTTCGGCCTCGCTATAATATTAGTTAGGATTGATATCCATGATGGTCACAAGTTTTATATAATTCATGGCAGGCGGTGAAGAAAACGACTTGAAACTGTGGCGCATTGGCACCCTGGAACCAGTGTTCGCAGCCAAGAACCTGCCGAACGACTGGCTGCAACTGCGCAGGCCCATCTGGGTCGCGGGGGTGGGGTTCGAGCGCGGGGAGGGGGGCAGGACTGTCGCCGTCTGCTCCAGGCACGGATATGTCAGGTACGTGGTCATCATCATCAGCAGCCCTTTCCTCCTCCACTGCTGAACAAACTACTCCCGAAATCTATATGATTATTAATGGGATAATAGCTGCGCCCCGCGGTTTCACCCGCGTTATATACCTCTGAGGAGGAGGATAAGCAACCTCCTTTGAAATAGTAGACATTTTTTTTCTTATTATGTAATATGTCAATATAGACTTCAATTCTTGCCGTTCCATATAAAATGTATGGGAAAAAGAATTTTCTTCTTAATAATTTGTTCGTGAATATTTTAATACTTATTCTGCTATTCAAAGCGGAGAGGAATCCAACAAATCAAAGATGATGAAAATTGGTTCAGCCGTTCTTGAGTTATGAATGGTGTAACTAACCCGATTTTGACCTTATCGCTCAAAAGTGTGTATTGTCCGTAGAGTGTACGACACGCGCGCGCAGCGCCGCCCCGTCATCAACGTGGACCTCCCCAACATGGCTGCCACCTGCATGGAACCCAGCTTCGACCAGCGGTCAGATATTTATATTATTATACTAACCGTCTATCGGGATTTTGGCGCCAACGTGAAAAAAAACCATGTTTTCTCATTGTATTATTTATAGTAATTTTTGCGTTTTTTTCCAGTCAATATCTGGTGGGTTTCGGTCGCGGACAGCTGCATCAAGTAGACCTCAGGGTGGGCCGCCTGGATAAGGGATTTAAGGTAAATTATTAAGATCTACATAATAGGCCTGACATAATATGGTACTGAGACGTGGTTCTTAACTGTTGGACTTTTGGAAAAACTCAGAGTCACACAGCGGGCAATGGAGAGAGCTATGCTCGGAGTTTCTTTGCGCGATGGAATCCGGAACGTGGATATTCGCCAAAGAACCAGAGTCACCGACATAGCTGTTAGCAAGTTGAAGTAGCAATGGGCCACATCGCTCGAAGAACCGATAACCGATGGGGAAGAAAAGTTCTGGAGTGGAGACCACGAACCGGAAGACGCAGCGTAGGTAGGCCTCCCACTAGATGGACCGACGACATCGTGAGAGTCGCGGGCATCCAGTGGATGCAAAAGGCAGGCTGTCGTTCAGTGTGGAGGTTAAAGAGGGAGGCCTATGTTCAGCAGTGGACGTTTGGCTGATGATGATGATGAATAGGCATGTGTCCTAATGTTTAATTTATTACAAATAACAAGCTTAGCGAAGGATGTAATTAAATACATTACACATACTGAACAAAATAAATTAAATCAGTTGATAAATTTCTGAGATATAACCGTTTAAAGTTTTAGGTGAGGATAGAGAGCGGATGCTCTATCTCTTTCTCTTTAAAATACCTATAACGTATTTATTTTTAAACAAATTTTAATTTTGTTTTTTTTGTTTTTATTATTCTGTAGTAAAAATATATTAAATAAATAATAAATATTCGGGACATTTTTGCACACACGGTCACCTGACCCCAAACTAAGCAAAGCTTGTGATATGACTTCCAGAGACTGATATACATACATATATAGTTTTAAATACATACTTAAATAGATATTATATATAAAAAATATATATTTATATTTATAGTTTTTTTTTTTTTTTTAACGCTGATAATTCCGCGTTTGACCACCAACTCGCCTGTTGGTAAGCGACGATGTGGTCGAAGATGAAGCACGCAGACTTAGAAGATACCTATTCACTCTGGCCTTGAAAAGGCCCAGGTATACATAAAAAAAAAAAAACTATAAATCAACCAGTGGATCCATGTATCATTTGTAATGTTCAGGGGTGCGCGGGTTCCATCACCGACATCGCGACAGCTCCCCGGGAGCGTCTCATCATCAGCACCAGCCTGGACCGACACTTGCGGGTCCACAACTTCGACACCAAGGAGATGGTTTACAAGGTAGGTAAGAGGAAAGATTTGATTGTTTGTTTGTTTGCATTGAATAGGCTCCGAAACTACTGAACCGATTTGAAATTTTTTTCACTGTTGGGAAGCTACACTATCCCCGGGTCACATAGGCTATATTATATTAAAAAAAAATAGGGATCCTTACTAAAACTATAATAATGTAATAAAAAAAATAAGACACACCCGTGCGAATCCGGAGTGCGTTGCTAGTTATATATATATTATAAATAATAGGCTTGCGTTTGACCGCCATCTCGCCTGATGTGAAGCGATGATGCGGTCTACTTTGGAGCACGTTTTCCAAGAAGAAACAGATTCACTCGTGATTTGAAGCCACTCAGTTTGAAACCATCGGGGGTGAGCTCCCGGTCCCCAAGGGGCCAATATCTCAATATCAATTTGTTTATAAGAGTTGTATATATGTATATATTTCCAGCAATACTTAACGTCCAAGTTGACGTGCGTGGTCGCACAGACGGAAACTTCTACCCTGCTACAACACGCGGCTGACGTCAAGGAAGAGGACGGCAACGAAGAAGACGTTAAAGAAGAAGTCGAGCTCGGAGACGATCTGGACGAGATATTTGAAACGATGGAGACCGTAGGGTGAGTCCCTTACTTACGCTTACATTTTCTCTGTACCAATGAACAGAGATGAAACCGAGGCACACATATAATATGCAGCAATCTAGAAAGGAGACTATAGAGTAAGTTGTTTAGTAACATATAGCCGCAATCAGAAAAAAAACGTCGAGACGAGTGTGAAAATGAGGCGACACCGAGGCACGCATAACGCAAAAATAATAAAACCAGTTATTCTGCCTTATATTCTGCTTATACCACTGCTGGACATAGGCCATCGATCTCCAAAAGGGCCGGTTGGAAGCGGCCTGCATCCAGCGTTTCCCTGCGGTCTCTTTTAGGTCGTCTGTCCATCTTGTGGGTGGACGTCCTATGTTGCTCTTACCAGTCCGTGGTCTCCATTCGAGAACCTATCGGCCCCATCGGTCATCTGTACTGCGTGGTATGTGCCCTGCCCACTGCCACTTCAACTTGGTGATACGGTGGGCTATGTCGGTGACTTTCGTTCGTCTACGGATCTCCTCATTTCTGATTCAATCTCGTAGAGAAACCCCGAGCATAGCCCTCTCCATAGCTCGTTGTGCGACTTTGAGCTTGTTTATGAGGCCCATAGGAGAGATCACGTTTCACTGCCGTATGTCATCACTGGCAACACACACTGGTCGAAGACCTTCGAGAGTTTTGGCGCCAACGTGGAAAAAAACATGTCGGCTCGTTGGATTATTTTCCTAAACTTGTGTATTTTCGAGTGTTAATGTGTACTAAATGGTGAATTATTATTCATTAAGTGCTCGTAAACGTGCTCGAGTGTGGGCAAGTGATATAACGAGGTGAAACGTGTCTTTTCGTGTTGTTTCCAAAACTCCATAGGAGCCTCTTGTAAAGTCTCCACCACTTTACAGGGGCATGAGTTTGACTTGACCGTGACTTATTTAGCTTGACTCTGACTGTGACTATGACTTGTTTGACGCTATTAAGACTATGTAAGCTGTTTAAGATTTCGACTAAAGGACATTGAATCCAAGGTCATGAGAATTTTAACAAAAAAAAAAGAAGACCTTCGTCGAGTTAACTTTCATATCTATTTACAGGGAAAAACCCAAAAAGAAGAAACAAGAAGAAACCCAGAACGACACAGAAACCGCTAAGAAGATGAAGCCGTCCACAGAAGGTAGCACAGAAGTTACCACAGATGATGCGATAGCTGAACTTCTGCGCAGCACGGAGAAACTTAAACGCAGAAGGGAAAAGAAGAGAAGAGAAAAGAAGGCCAAGAGTGTGTTTCACAATGCTTGAATATAAATATGCTTAAAATTTAAAATGGTGTTTTATTTGTAATTTTTTTTTTGATGATTTCCAAGTAAAATTTTAATATATTTAACAATACTTTATTAACTAAACAAAATACAAGCTAAAACTAACACTACAAATACAGTTAGACAACAAATACAAATACATTTGTTTACCCAACTGCGTAAGGGTGAACTGTTTTTAGGGTTCCGTACTGTATCCTTTAGATATAAGTTTTTGTAAAGGTGTTGAATAAAATTTCTTTTCTTTCTTTTCTTTCTTTCTTTACCCAAAGGGTGTAAACGGGACCCTATTACTAAGCCTACGTTGACTGCCTGTCTGTCCGTCATACCTATTAACGGCTGTATCTTTCAAACCGTAATAGATAGCCAGTTGAAATTTTCACAGAATATACAATGTTACGGCGGATTAACTAAAAAATAATAATAAAGTCAAAAAGTAAAAACTAAAGGGGGTCAGTCCTCATACAACAAACGTATTTTTGTATTAGCTCTAATGTAAAAACAGTAATAAATACAAGCGTCAAACTTGGTATAATTATAGTACACACTAATAATAAATAATGGCCAAGTGCGAGTCAATGACAAATTTTTGTTCACCAAATTAAGCAACGTCCGGCGCTGTTGTTACTTAGATGGGTGATCGCCTGGGCATGATGTTCTCTTTTTGCATTACTTTTTGTATATTGTCGACATTGTGGTGGTACGGAACCCTCAGTGCGTGAGCGTGACTCGCACTTGGCTGGTTTTTGTTTTACATTGGACACAAAACTTCTTGGTCTTTTTGTTTAAGCAAAAATACTCTTTACGTTTTATAAAACAAACTTTCCTTACAAACGTCACACCAAATTAAAAATCATTCGTTACCATGACAACGTCAAACAAATGAGTGTTTATAAACATCAAGGAACCCAACTGAAGTGAAAAAGTGCTGGAAAATAATTAAAGAGCTAAGAATATTATACAAATTATTAGTATTAATAATATTTAGGTTTCTTAAACAGTGGAGTTTTATAAGGAAAGTCAAAATGTCTCATTTAAGTGGGTATGACAGCGAAGCGGTAGGATTCGACTCAATACCTTTGAATAGAAGGTATGTAACCACTTCCACCAAAATAAAATGAATGGACAGGCCCAGTAGAAGCGCATTTTTGAAGATAACAAAATGAGCGCAAGCTCTCATTTCGTTTCAGTCGGTCTCTAGCCGTAGGAAGTGCAACGTGTCTATTGTTACGTGATAACGAAACATCTGACAAAATGTAATAATCTATTTTTTGTAACAAAAATACTGTACATTTTTATATTTAGGTGTTGAAGTATATGTCCGGCGGTTATGACTCGTTTTTACTGAGCAATTTCAATGGTTAGAGCCCGTCCATTCATTTTATTTTAGTCGAAGTGTAACCCTTGTGTAACCCGTGCGAAGCGCTTTGATTCCACATTTCTTGGCAAGAGTGCTCCATCGTAGATCGCATCATCGCTTAACATCAGGCGAGTTAGCGGCCAAGCGCAATCCTATTTACAATTTAAAAAAGTCTATGAAATCAACGAAATTATTCTTCACTTTATACTTGGACTAACCAGGGGCGGATCCAGGATTTCATTTCGGGGGGGGGGGGGGGGGGGCATTCTGACAAGGTTCGAAGGAATCAAATCGAAAAATTGAGTCGAATGTATGGAATTGCTAGGTGTTTTAGGGAGGGGGGGCATGGCCTCCATGGCCCTGGATCCGCCAATGGGACCAACCAAGTTATGGCGTGTTTCTGACAACGCATACATTGCTATTCAGCTTGGTAATGCCGCCAGCATGCTGGATACGCTGCCAACTGATAGTGGGCGCGAGCATTTGGATTGTCTTTAGACCTTCAACAGACTGTTTTTGTATTGTTAGTGTTATAGCTTGTATTTTGTTTAGGTAATAAAGGCACTTCATCATCATCACCATCATTTCATAAGTAACATCATCATCAGCCAGAAGACGTCCACTGCTGAACATAGGCTTCCCCCTTTAACCTCCACACTGAACGACAGCCTGCCATCTGCATCCACTGGATGCCAGCGACTCTCACAATGTCGTCGGTCCATCTAGTGGGAGGCCTACCTACGCTGCATTTCATAAATACCTATACTAACACATGTTTTGCGAGAAAGGGATAGAACATCCCCTCTCTATCCCCACCTAAAACTTTAAAACACTCATATCTCAGAGATTTATCATTAGCCATTGAGCCAAATTTATAAAAAAATTCGGTATGTGTAATGTATTTAGTTGTATTCATCGCTAAACCGGTTATTTGTATTAAATGTAACATTAGGACACATGCCTTTGAGGGACCACCTCGAGAGTTTTCTCTACATTATAAAAAACAAAGACAAACAAAACATTATAATATACTAGCGACCCGCCCGCCCGGCTTCGCACGGGTGTAATTTACGTGCGAAGCCGGGGCGGGTCGCTAGTTATAAATATAAACCTTCCTTGAAAATGTATCTAACTGGTGGTGAAAACCGCAACAAAGCGTGGTTTAGGAGGAGTTAGCGGCCATACAGACAGACAGACAGACAGACGCGGAAAGTGACTTCAATTTATACTATGTAGAGAAGATAGAGATAGAGATAATATAATTATAATATATAATATTTTTAATATAATATTATAAAGAGGAAAGATGTGTATGTAAGTATGTTTGTAACGAATTGGCTCAAAAAGTACTGGACCGATTTGAAAAATTCTTTCACTGTTGGTAAGCTACACTATCCCCGGGTGACATAGGCTATAATATATACCCGTGCGAAGCTGGGGCGGACCGCTAGTCATAGATAAAAAAAAGAAACACGCAAATTGGTTCAGAGATAACAGGCGTGATCAACGGACATAGGTATGTACATAAAAAAAATGGTGATGACCTCTGAGAATTCAGAACTCAGAAAATCTTGTTGCAGTTAAGTTGTTATTTGTAATAAAGCAGTCCGCCCCAGCTTCGCATGGGTATAGATTATATCCTATGTCACCCGGGGATAGTGTAGCTTCCCAACAGTGAAAGAATTTTTCAAATCGGTTTAGTAGTTTCGGAGCTTATTCAATGCAAACAAACAAACAAATCTTTCCTCTTTATAATATTAAGTATTGATAACACCGGCTTGCACTCATGATTATGTTGTCGATCGTCTCGACCGATAGAAACATAATCGTGAGTGCAAGCCGGTGCTATAATAATGTATAATGAATCCTCACACCTTGACACGTTTTGACTGTTGGCCTTTTGAAAAAGCTCAGAGTCACACAGCGGGCAATGGAGAGAGCTATGCTCGGAGTTTCTTTGCGCGATAAGATCCGAAACGTGGATATTCGCCAAAGAATCACTCACCGACATAGCTGTTAAAATTTGCAAGTTGAAGCGGCTCTGGAGTGGAGACCACGAACCGGAAGACGCAGCGTAGGTAGGCCTCCCACTAGATGGACCGACGACATTGTGAGAGTGGCGGGCTGAGAGTGGATGCAGATGGCAGGCTGTCATTCAGTGTGGAGGTTAAAGGGGGAGACCTATGTTCAGCAGTGGACGTCTTCCGGCTGATGATGATGATGATGATGAATCCTCACGCGAGTTTTGATGAAGTGATTAGGACACATGCCTATTATAGGCTTGTATGAATTGGCAAGGTCGGAAACAACTAGTGCGACTCAAACGAGCGAACTCAGCGAGACGGGCGTCTCGTCGCAGACCAGCGTGTCGCGGGACTGCGGGGCCATGGCCACGCCCGAGGAGCTGAACGCGCAAGACGACATCCTGAGGGAGTATCCACCACCAGGTACCTACTAAAATATAATAATAATAAATATTCGGGACATTTTTGCCCACACGGTCATCTGACCCCATACTAAGCAAAGCTTGTGATATGGCTGCCAGATACTGATATACATACATATATAGTTTTAAATACATACTTAAATAGATATTAACAACCAGATATAGAACAAACACAAATGTTCATCACATAAGTGTTTGTCCTAGGTGGGAATCGAACCCACGCCCCCAAGCACAGAAGGTAGGTTCTCTACCAACTGGACCAACGGGCTATCTAAATGTTCGTTATGTTTAGTTACAGTAGTTATTCATTTTGGCTTCGATCAAAATAAAATGAATGGACGTGCCCAGAGGAAAGCGCATTTTTGAAGAAATGAGCTTGAAATGAGTGCCGGCGCTCACTTCGGTTCTAATTTTAATTTGAATATAGATTTTGTTCCCCCAGGTCTGAACGAATTCCTCCGGCGGGTGGTTCCGGCCATGATGGAGCAGCTGGACGAGCACAAGGAGCTGCAGTACAACTCCTCGGAGTCGGAGGAGGAGGACGTGGTCGTCGCCAAGCTGCTCCAGGAGATCAAAGTTACGGATATATCTGGTGAGTAGTATAATCATATACCTTTATACTTATAAAAACGGCAAAACTTAAATGTCTGCTCTGTCTTGTTTTCAATTACCTGTGAAAATTTCCGACGAGAAGTTGACATCAATTTTAAGCATTGGTTAAATTTTTAGTAACGTTTATAAGTAAGGCCGTTAATTATTAATTAAAACAAGCTTTTGGCATCCGCTCATCATCTGGGAACAAAGTGCTTGGGAGGACAAATCAAACGAACTGAAACTCGATGGGGTTACGTCGTTTCATTTAGAAGTTCCTATGGCCACCTGTCTCCTTCATCAGACCAGCTCGATGGTATCATAACATTGCATTGTCACCGAACTTACATAAGTACCGATGTCAAAGCTTGTAAAATTACTAGATACGACATTAGTTGATTTGATTTTGATAATAAATATAATTAATCGCAAAATATAATTATGTATCTACACTAGAGATTCGTCAAAGAAACAAAACATTTGACAAATAAATAATTTGATAAATGTATAAATAATAAATAGCTTGATTTGAATTTTGAATTTGAACTGTCTTGACTAGGTGACTAGGTGACATTATGTCTATAGCACTCTTCGACCAATATAAAATGAATGGACAGGCCCAGTTGAACCGCATTTTTGAAGATAACAACCTCATGTTATTCCATTAATTTTATTTTAGTCGAAGGTAGCACTAGCATCGTAGCTCGCTAGCAGCATAACTAATTTTAAATAAATTTTTTTACTTGTCTGTATCGGTGACAATTAGTTGACTTATAAAGTTACGGAATATTTACCGTGAAAAGGATGTGAAATGAGCTCCCGATATTTTGGCACAGTTCAAAAACCATGTTCAAAAATATCCAAAAATTCAAAATTATTTATTTGTAAATTTTTAACAATATACAGGTGTTTGTAGGTGTAGGTGTAAGTGTTTCTCCTGTCCACGGGAAGACTGAAGAATGCGGGTTGGCCGAACAGGGGCCTTACGGACAACTGCTATTACAGGCACCTAATCCGCTCAGTTGGAAAATCACGCGACCGCAAACCGTATCTGGGCGCGATAAGGTTTGCGGTCACGTGATTTTCCAACTGAGCGGATTAGGTGCCTGTAATAGCAGTTGTCCGTACGGCCCCAGTTCAAAGTTACGTGCAGACAAAACGATCTACCCTCTTTCTTAGTTTAAAACAGTGTTTAGGTGACTTATGATCAAGAGTGTTCTTAGCTATGATTTAAAAAAACCGTTTGTAGATTATCAAGTCAACGCAATCAAAAGATATGAACGTTTATGTCGCATATTTTGCGATTTCCCTATGGGTTTGATTCCCCTGAAATTCCCGTTGAAATTTGGCAAAAGGCAAGATATTTTTTTCGTTTACGTATTGTTCCATACATTGCTGGGCTGAAAGGTATTCGAAAACTTTTTTCGTATTAGAGTGAAGCAATCTATACCGCCGATTACTACCGATTTTAGTTCCTCCGCGTTTCCGCTGGAGGCGCTTTACTAAAATGTATGGAACAATACGTAAACGAAAATAGTTTTCGTTAACTATCAAATCTGGAACCAAGCCCCCTGTTAGTTTTTTTTTGGGCTCGCGCTCTGAGGGTTTCGTCCAACGGAACTCCAGAGCACGAGTCCTACTCGTACTTGTCCGGTTTTTTTTAAACTTTCAAAGTATTTTTATTAATTGTGTGCTATAATTTGTTAGGGATGGGTGGTGGCGATCAAGCCACATCAGTCCTGGCACTATCCTGGAGCTCTGCTGGCAACTCGCTCGCCGTGTCCGTCGGGAAGGCCCAGCACGAGAACTGGTGCACCCACGACGGCTTAGTGCGGATCTACACCGTCAAGCACGCGTCAGGCGACAAACTGATGCACTTGCTTGATGTCAATGAAAAGAATTGCGTGTCAGCTGTCAAGTATCATCCGTCAGGCAAGTTTAAGGCGTGCAAGGCTTTCAGAGTGACTAACATATCAATGGAATTATCAAATGATAGAAAAGACAGTCATGGGAAATTATATCAGTTTTATTCAGGAAATGCGTGGGTCTATACTTGTCGATCGATAGCCTTAAAATAATAAGATTATCGATAGAGCTATTGGTAGCATTGAGCGATGGTGGCCGAGCGTAACATGTGCGCTTTACAATCTGACGGCACCCGGTTCGATCCTCGACTCTGCACCAATCACTTATTTAGTTCCTAGATAAATTATGTGCAGTTTCGATGCCATCACTCAACAACGGTGAAAGAAAACATCGTGAGGAAACTGATATGTCCAAGAACCTCGTTCAAAGACATATGACATTCACCATGCACTGGGCCAGCATGGTGGATTAGAGTCCATCCTCTGTCTGTAAGAAGGCCTGTGTCCTAGCAGTGGGAACGTGATAGGTGATGATGACGATATTTGATTGAAATGATTAACTCTTTATTGTTCACACCATTAAATAATATCAACCAATTTTTCAGTCGCTGCTCTGCTGGCCTACGGCACTACATCCGGAGAGGTCGTCATGTGCGATTTGAGAAACACCAGCACCAGTTATATGACACTGTCATCGCCCTCTGGGTGTCATGGCTCGAAACGCGTGTCGGCGCTCAAATGGGCGGACGCTCCACTTGCGAACACCTTCCTAACCATGCAGATCAACTGTAAGGGGAAACGTCGCGGCGCCTCCGACCAAATACTAATGTCCACAGGCAGCGATGGGACCATGAACGTCTGGCAAGTCAACTTCAACATGAAAATTTTCGAGTCTGTGGTCTGCTACAATGTAAACGGCTCGCGCAAAATGGCGGCGCCTGACATCAGCTGTTTCGACTTTATCAAGTCGTATCCGCTCCGGCCGAGCGATGAAAAGGTCGCCGACGATGTTTTTGTGGTCGGAACGAAGTCTGGAGCGTTGCTCTTGTGTAAGATTAAGAGTCCGCTGGTTATGGAAGGGGATATATTGGATCCGGTGTTTGAAGTGCTGGATGGACATCAGACGTGCGTGCTTGATGTGGCGTTCAGTGGACAGAAGCCGGGGATTTTTGTATCTGTGTCCATCGACTCGCAGTTGCGTGTCTACGATATTCATCAAGCCAGCCCGTTGAAGGTAAGCTTGACGGGAATTTATGTTTTGATTGATAGTGTATAAGACCCGCATGGTAGACCTATGGAGCGGCCGTTGTCATTGAATTTGTGTTAATTACACATCTGTCATGGTGGCCTTTTTGCTTTTTTGATAATATATAGGTTGTTTGGATTTGCCTTAATACTTGAGCTAGTGACGTCGATTCTGATGTGCGTTAGTACCATTCTCTAAACTAAACTAAATTTGACAGCTCTAAAATTGTTGCCATCCTATTCTGACGCATTGAAATGAAACGAGACGGTGATAATTTTAGCTCTATCAGATTAGTTAAGTTTAGAGAATGGTACAACAGAATTGATGCCAGTATCTACTGAAAAAGTCTGCTAAAAACTAAATGGGGTGAGGTAAACACGTATTGCACACACTGACATATTTTTCCTAGTTCTACACACGCACACTTCAATATTGAGCGGCACACAACTGCAAACGAGGTGGTCAAAATGTCATCAAATAGACGACCAAGGGGCGGTGTAAGTGCTGGAGGGGAAACTGGGGGTATAACACTTCCATGATTTTTTTCCGAGGTGAAATGTGATTAGCTGCGCATAACTGCCTTAGGAAAAATGACGCGACGCGCGTTAAGCAGTGCTCCGCTGCGTAAGCGAATGGCTACTATTCGTCGATCTCTTCAACGACAATTTAACAATGTTTTTCTTACTTGAAAGCTTAGTTATCGACTATTGGCGTGGTTTAACTGTGCGGGTTGCCCGTACTACGGGAGACGGGATCTACGCGGAGGCAAGTCCCGTACGGAACAATCCGCGTCGCTGTGAAACGATGTTCTAGCGCCTCACGTATGTCTCCGCTTCGGGAGCTCGTACGGGCGACCCGCACGGGTCTCCCGAACAACTGCTGAACCAGCCTTATAGTGCTGGTTTTATTTTTAACTCCTCTATAGCTGTATAACAAAGCCTTATAAAGCCTTTAAATCACGTATACTGGGGGCTTAGTCCCAGATTTGATAGTTTTCGAAAACTTTTTTCGTTTACGTATTGTTCCATACATTTTAGTAAAGCGCCTCCAGCGGAAACGCAGAGGAACTAAAATCGGTAGTAATCGGCGGTATAGATTGCTTCACTGGAGGCGCTTTACTAAAATGTATGGAACAATACATAAACGAAAAAAGTTTTCGAAAACTATCAAATCTGGGACTAAGCCCCCAAAATCCTCATATTCTTTATTATCTTGTTGTCTCAGGTATGTGACATAGAATCCAGCGTATCATGCGTATCATGGCTGCCCACCAACCCTTGCATATGCGTGGTGGGGGTGACGAGCCCCCCGGGGGGCGCCGTGCTGTACAACGCGTCGAGCGGCCGCCGCGTGCCTATCGACGGACTTCAAGCGGGCGCTCTCACTGCTATAGACGTCAACCAGAGCGGGTAATTTTTTTGAGCAATCAAGGGCCAGGGGCGGATCCAGGATTTCATTTTGGGGGGGGGGGCATTCTGACAAGGTTCGAAGGAATCAAATCGAAAAAAATTGTCGAATGTATGGAACGGCCCCCATGCCCCCCTCCCCCCCCCCCCCCCTGGATCCGCCAATGTCAAAGGCATGGATTATTTTGTCCATGGTGTAAATGTAGATATTAAATATTTATTTTAAAAAAAACAGCGTGTGAGACTAAACGTTGTAACGAAGTCCTATAGACACAGGTGCATCAGATCTGCACGATCTAATTCCCTCCTGCTCATTTTTCTATTTGACTGCCAGAGCGGGAACGAAAAAGTGATACAGCTTCATGGTTGATATTCCGAAAACTCGTTCGAAGCGCTTTGATTGCACTTTTATTGCGCGAACCGCTAGACTGAGTGCGCTGTCTGAATGGGTGTTCCCCGTTAGTACATTTTCGGTGTCTTCAAATAGCGAGGGAATCGGTTTCTTCTAGGCAAGCGTGATCCATCGTAGACCGCATCATCGGTTAACATCTCTCGTCTGTGATAGACTAGCAGTTCGCACAATAAAAGTTTGGAGGCAGTGGATTCAATAATTTGATTGTAATCTAACAGCCCTGGCCCAGTCGGTAGTGGAACCTGCCCTCTGCGCTTGGGGGTGTGGGTTCGATTCCCACCTACGACAAACATTCAACGAACATTTGTGTTTGTTCTATATTTGGTTGTTAATATCTATTTAAGTATGTATTTAAAACTATATATGTATGTATATCAGTCTCTGGCAGCCATATCACAAGCATAGCTTAGTTTTGGGGTCAGATGACCGTGTGTGCAAAAAATGTCACGAATATTTATTATTTATATTTTAATCTTATTATAGAAACTGACGTGGTTTTCACACATTTTATTTATATTACACGGGAATTACTCACGTAAGAAGTCGGTCACTCCGACTATAGTTTCAACCGCAGTAGGCGGCATTTTTCAAGGAGAATGCGCGCGCGCGGCTGCGTCTCGCTTTGCACGCTTTTTATATTTATAATCTTGTTATTCCGTTGTTTCAGAACGTGTCGCGTCGCGTGCGGCGACGCGGACAGCAGGGTGCGCGTGTGGGAGCTGCCCGTGCGGCGCATCCGGTTCTCGCCGGACGATCTCGACTTCTAATTGTATATATAGCTGTGACCCAGCCTCACGCTAACTATATAGCTGCTATACAGCCGCTAGCTGGTTGCAAAGCTGTTGTACTGCTTCTAATCGTCTACATAGCTGTTACCCAGCTTCTAGTCTAGCTGTTATACCTACAGCTGCTAGCTGGGTACAAAGCTGTTATACTGCCTATAATCGGCTATATAGCTATTACCCAGCTTCAACCTAACCATACCGCTGCTAGCTGGGTGCAAAGTTGTTGTACTGATACCCAGCTTCTAGCCTAGCTATTATACAGCTAGCGAGCTTATGCTGCTGCTATGCAGCATGTAGCGTGCTATACAGCTGCTGTTTAATGTTTTGTCTTGTATTTATGCTTAGAGCCTACTTATAGTTTAATATACTTAGTATTTTAGTATTTGTTGTTTTATTTCAACTATTTTATAACTAAGCTCTGTCCATAGAAAGACTCGTCAACATGTCATATAAATAGAAAAAAAAAGAAAAAAAAAAAAAGAAAAAAAAAACGTTTTAATCTCCAGGGGGAAGTACCACAATTTCAAAAGCATTATTCTATTAATAAACCTTTCGATCAGTCTGTTTTATCTTACAAATATTTTTATAACTTTGTTTAAAAATATTTATACGTGATAGCAAAGATTGGTGATAGTAATACTTATTTGCTCTTTTCTCACTGTTTTTTTTTTGGATTAATTCAAATAAATTTTTATTAAATTATATTTGCAATATCTTAGTATACCTACAGACTGGACAGGTGAAACTTGGGTAAACTAAATACAAGCTAGTAACTAAATGATTTAAGATGACAAAATGGAAAAGTAGAAAAGAGCACGTTGAAATCTAAAATACCTACCAATAGTATTTTCAAAACACCCGGGAAAGTTCCCAGGGGGCTAGACAAGACCCACTTTCTGTTAACGTTAACGCCTGCGGAAAGATGAAATTCTATGTTTTTTATTTTTTTTATTTTTTAACATAACAATGAATTTTAATTTAATAAAATAACATATGAGATAACATCTCTCAAGCTAATGTCATTGTCAATGTCATTTTCATACAATTTTATATTTCCGCAGGCGTTAACGCTAACAGAAAGTGGGTCTTGTCTAAGCCCCAACCCCTTTTTAACCGACTTCAAAAGGGAGGAGGTTATCAATTCGACTGTATGTTTTTTTTTGTACCAAATGGCAGTACCACAAATATTATCATATAGATTAGATTACATGCCTCAGTGTTATCAGTGCTTGCTGGGCGTGTGCGTTCTGTAGTAAATAACAATATTATTTAGAAATTTTAATTTATATATATATAGTTTATTTCTAACAATAATACCTTGTTGTGTTTTTACTAAATTTGCAGCGACATTACGTAAGTAAAAGCAAGTGTTTTGACCCACGACGGAATAGATGGTGTTTTCGTTTTGCGTAGGTAAACAGTCTGTTACCATTTTTCTCCAAAACAGCAGAATATTTGGTTTTTATATTTGATTTGTTTGTGGTTCTTATTTGATTATAATTTATTTATTTATTTCAAAGGAAGACCAGCCTTAAAAATGATAAACCAATCTTAATAGATCCAGAAGCTAATTATAGATCCACGCGGATAAAAATTTGAAAAGTAACGATTTTAGTGAAATTACGCAGTTAGGTTGTACCGTCCCCCGACAGAAGTCTTTTTTAAGTTTTAAAGTTTTCTATTTATTGATGATGATCTTTTAATTGATGTGAACTGATGTGAACTTAACTAAATCACCTATCCTAATTATATTACTGAGTAAGTGAACTTAAACTAAATTAACTTAACTTAGACTAAATTGGCCAAGTGATCGTCTAAGTAGTTAGAACCTTATTTTGTGAACCATAATAACCCAATATAAATATGAGATGATCACCTACACTATTTGTAGACCTAGCTATCGTACAAGTTTAAAGGCTAGCCTAACTTCTACTCCGTACAACCTGCCTAGGTATGAATTGAAACAGAATTAAACCTAGATCTAATAATTAGCTCTTATACTATGTGGAACTTCATGTACCTATTAGTAAACTAACTCTTACAACTATTTAACATATTATTAAGTGTGTGCGTTAACCGTGCCAGGTTATAACAGTAAAGTTTATGTTATTTTCATTAGGGAGTGACATGATTGGTTTGTAGATCGGTATGTGGTATGATAGATCTTGAAACACTTTCTAGATAGATTAAATGATATTTCTTTGCTTTAGTTTGTAGAATCTTACAGGACATTGATAGTATTAATTCCATATAGGTGAAAAATATACAAGGTGAACTTAAAGTGAATTGAATCAAAGTTAACGCAGAAAGCTAGCTTTTGCTATTTGAAATATAATTGTTTTGTGGCTAGAACAAGAGCTCCATTCCCGCCCATGCTAGTAGAATCCAACCAATATAAAATAGGGATTCCCCCTCCACGAATCTTTTAAGGGAAAATCGTGCCTTGAACACGAATGAACTTTCTTTACAGTCAGTTTGTGTGTTTGTAAGTCAAATGTAACAAAATAAGTTAACAGAGATTATAAAAAGGGAACATTCTCTTTTGCCCAATGTTTGTAAGTAAGTTAGTGACTCATTTCCAATCTATGAGTGAGATTCTCCCATCCTTATTGTAGGATCAGAAAGCCCCTATGAATTTACAGTGATAGTCAAGATCAACCAAACCTTGTACGATCATTAGATAAGTTCTGACTGCGGTTAGATGATGAAACCTTCAATGAACTTTGTAGGTTCTAGTAATTAATCTTTAATTTGTCAGAATCTCCCTCGTTTAGTTAAGAGAAACCAACTGGCACGGCTACGCTTGGCCTTAAAGAGTTTACTAGAGAATTTGGCTTGTAATTTCGCCAATTAAAGTTGAAAGTATGCACTTAGGTACTTTATAAACCACAACAAGACATTATCTAAGAACTCCATATTGATGATGTTAGCTGGAACAATTGATTGCTAGATTTAACAAGCGAGGATACTTCTGGAACAACCTGAAAATAGAAACTTAAGTAATTTCCCTATATCCCGGCGACCTGATACAATCGCATTCTGTTGAGTATATTAGATCGGCGGGATCGCCCTATTCCCTATCCTATACCTACACCTTTTACGTCCCTACACTTATTCTTGGAGAGACACCAAAGCTATGCAAGGACTCGCGGGTCCTGTATTTAACTAAACATCCAAAATCCCATACTAACACAGAGTTTATTGGAAGATAGGTTATCCAATGTGCAAAACTCTTCTACACTAGCTGAGGCCTACATGGGTGACTAGTCCAACTATCCTGTAGTCCACTACCTATCATCCCTACGGGAGTCTGTTTCAACAGGCCGAAGCCTAGGGTGTACCTCTAACACAAGGATCCACCCCTGGGGACTGAAACGGAACATCCACCTAACGTACAAGACAGTTCACATGGAGCCTGAGGTCCGGTCATCAGCGGTCGGTCTAGAGCCAACAGTTCCGCCAAGGAGCAACTTTGCGTTTGCAAAGACCTAGAGAGCTTCTGATGACCGTATTCCAGAAACCATGCACCCTGGTGACTTGATCGACCTCAATTTAATGAGAATAATCGACCCTTGGGTTCGTCACAAAATCCCAAGCCTAACTATCGGGAACTTTAAGATGGTAACTCCTTTACGTTCTCACAAATATTTTGTTTCCGGGAATTACCATTGACTAAAACCGTGTCTAGTCGTACGCAATTGTCCAATATTTCAGTTTAATAACTTGACTCTACAAATAATTGTATCTCGAACACTTTATGCTCAAAAACTTAGAGAGAAACTCTCAATATCAACCCTAAGTTGAGCTGTGATAATCTCACACTGGAATTAGTAAACACTGTCGACGTTATTTGAATGTATATTCAGTCGGGCAGAGTTTCTACATAAAACTTTAAAATAATTCATTGTAAAATTATATTGGACAACCACGGAACAAAAATACTAAAATCTCCACCTGCACGCTACGAACGCCAAGGCAAGAATTAATCCCGAAGCCCGCCTGCTCGATCCCTTATATAACTTTCTCCCACCCCAACATGTATCACCAGTCGCTTGAAAAACGTTTTTGGCGTCGTTCGTGATTTTCATGACTTTCGTGACACACAGAGTACATCGGAGACACGCCCATATCGTGACGTAATCGATTTTGGTGATCTAACTGATTTTGGCGTCGTTCATGACTTTCGTGATTCTCGCGACACATAGAGTACATCGAAGACATTGTTTTTCGTGATGTAATCGATTTTGGCGACCTAACTGATTTTGGTGTTGTTCACGACTTTCATGATTCTCGTGACACATAGAGTACATCGTGACGTAATACTTTAAATACGAATAGTGGCCGGCGAGTCAATTTAGACAGTAAGCTGAATTTAATAAGGCAATCCTTTCTCCAAATATAGTGTCTACTATTTTGTTATAATCTTCCTAGACATACTTACAGTTTTGAGAATTCAACCTCAAGTATCGGTACTTCAAGTAGTAGGTAATCTAAACTTTAGTTTTCTAATATTTGTGAATGTTAACGAGGGCTAATCTGAACCGTTACAGCAACCCCCAAAATTTTAATAGATTATAATTTGTTAATCGGAGAAAATTTTCCCATCCAAATAAACATTGGAGAGATTCACAAATATTCCCTGTTCAAACAACTCAATTTGCAAGTGCAAAATCAAATTTTTCAAAATCCAAGTTCCAACAATATAATTATGTGTGAACGAATGTGTATGTATCCCTAACACAATATGTGTAAGTGTTTTTAAACCGACATAAAAATAATCATCATAAAACCCCAGACTCAAAGTTTGTTGATATATCAACTATAAAGAAAATTGTCCCTTCACAGGATCTCTGTCATCTGCAAGGAAATTCTGGTTGTGAGGCAGAACCAACCCTAAACGGTTGCACATAACTTCCCTTTCCTTCGCAAATATCTTTTCATTCGCTGAAAAGCAAAGTTTACGCACTCCCTCCAAAATTCTAGTAGACCCAAAGGCAAATAGGAAAAAATTCCGTATAGTCTTTATATCCCACTAAGAGTACAAGTGTTAAAGTCCAATGATTTCCATTCGGAAAATGTAGAGTGTGCTTGTCGATAGTTTCTTCATTGTAGAGTAGGATCTTTTCGAAATCAACGTTGTTGATGTAATTATTAACTAAGCCTAACACCAAAATTTCTCCTTCGAAAAGATCAATTGTACTTGGGTTTGCTGAAAATCAGATTCCGAAAAACTGTCTCAAATCTAAGCAATGATAAGACCTTGAATCCCTTCAAAAGAATTTAACCCACGCATATATTCATTAAATCTCTGCCAGTCATCATTCTATCATATAAAATTTATGAAGTTTATCATTTATATCTTTCATAACATAACTTTCGCTGTCTTACTCGCTGATTCAAGACGCCATCACTACCCTTTAATTCGACACAAAATATTTTGCACAACCCCCCCTTAATTGATTACTTGACAAAGTTTAAAACCCTATGTAGACTCACATGACCTTAAAATAACCAAAGAACCCGCTCACATTCACAAATCTTTTTTTTTTTTTTTTTTTAATTTTTTTTTGTATTCAAATTAAATCTTATTCAAAACATCAAGATAACCAATAATCCACTATAATAATTGAGAGAAATTACGTCATTAATAATCCAAAAGTTTTTTTTTTATTTTTTTTTGTTATTATAAAATGATAGCACCCTCAAATATCTATTTTAGTTGATATACATACATACAATAGGATCAACGACATTAAAAAGCTTTTGAATTGAAATGCGTAATGATACGCTGGACAAAAATATTAACATAGTTTCAAAAACATAGGTAGTTACAATGTCGAGTCTTTTCCGTAGGCTCTAGCGCAAGTGAAGCGAAGCATTCGATTATTAATACATTAAATTATATATTTTATTATCTATCGAAATTGAATTTGTCTAGGACATAAACCAACAAAAATTTAATGCAAGATTCGAACTCGCCATATTATAAAATAATTTAAAATTTTATCTGCTTAGACTATCTATGATACTTTTAATTAGTTCATATCTAATTAATCGGCATATTATTATAAGTTAATATTCATAAAAAATTAATAAGTTAATGTTCATAAAAATAAAATTAAACGGCCTTAGTTTACAAATTACCACGATTGCTCACCTGTAATCTACGTACGAAGAAACATACGTACAAGGTGACATAGCACATAGGTACTGTTCTGCACTGCACTGCAACACCAGTCTCCATGTCTTAATCTGCTACTTACCTACTAGGAGGAAAACCCGTCTTTTGTTCCTGAAAACAACTGAATAACCACAATACCTGATCAATCACATACTTACTAGCAATGTGGTCCTTTTTAAACGCGAATCCCTAAATGTGAAATGCTAGTTAACGACACAACCTATAATAAAGCACAGAGCTCAGATCAAACAAACGTGAAGATATGACAAAGCAGTGCGATGAATGTGAACGCATGAGTATATCGCTGATCCATAATTAAAGAGTTTATGTTAAACGGTCTATTTGTATTAGTAAAAGGTGAATAAAAACGAAAGCATTTGAACACACGCAATAACTAACCCACGGCATATCTCATTCGTTTATCCGATCCGAGGCATGGAGCCACCAACCTCATCTATAATATAAAAACTCTCTAATACATCAAGCATAGCTATCCGTGTTTTAACAGATTACACCTAAGTTTTACAATATCTATCCTAGTCGGTATCAACACATAACATAGAGATTTACCTGAAATTTTCAGAAGAAAAGAACGCCTTCGCCGTCCTCACTACTGTTTCTCCCTTTTAAGCCTTAATTATATTTATGAAATGAAAATAATTAGGTACCTATAATCCTGTGTGTTATTCACCTGAGCTGGTCCGTCTTAACTATTAAACATACAAGATACATCCTCCGGCTTCACCTGCTAACACTCTGAAATCCGGAATTAGCTAAATTAAAAAGCCTAAATATTTGTGTTGTGAAATTAATCTAGGATACCAGTACATTTTTCAATATTCATTTGAACCTGCCTTACCACCACGAAGTTGAAAATACAAACATACATAAAACCTGTAAAACTTCCGCATTAATCTTTTAGTATAATTCCCAAAGTCAACCGATACATGTACAATGTACATAGATAACATACTAAGTACTAGCTAAATGTTATTAGATTATGATTTTGTAACTATGCCTTAAGTTTTCACGTACCCATATAATACTAGCCGAATACCGCAGCGCCACCCGAGAATCTCCAGTCTTCTTTCTTCCACTCTTCTTTTTATCATTGGTAACCTAGTCCGTGATCTAAATATGTTTTGTGAAATAATTAAAACTTAGGAAGACACTTAGGACGCCTAAAATACTAAAAGTACAATGTATAATTAATCCCCAATGTATAATTTTCCCTCTAATTATTTACACAATTATATCCTAAGTCTAGATTACAAATCCTATACATAATACATTAATTTAAATAGTTCCCGCATTTTTCTCATGTAAAATGAAACGTTACAAAACCTCACGTCATCCGTCATGCTAAACTTTTTAACTCTCTTTACGTGATTTGGAACAAATCTATTTATATTTTTATTTTTCTTTCTTTCTCGGACAGGCTAAAGTCTTTAAGGTCACACCGCCTTCGGAAAACTTTTAACAATAAGTTTGTATTCTATGTCTGGCAAATAATTATAGTGATTAACATCTTAGAAGATCTACGGATACTCGACTACGAACTACTTATATTACAAAAACGATTTCTAAGCCAATCATAGAATATTATTCTGCCGTGTTCATGCGAGTTAATATAATTATAATATGATATTTTAAATGTGCTTAATATCTGACTTTTTTAATAATACTAGAAAACCTCGCTGTCTGCTGCATCATCATCTAATATTTATAATTATATAAAACCTAGTACGTGGTGTCGCGTCGCGTGTTAAACTACAAACATTTATTTTACGTACATCGAAACGGGATAAATAACCTTAGGCGCAATGGTCAACTAATTATTGCATAAATTGCCTAAGACACTTCTGTCACCGTCAACTCCGTCAAGTCAAGTGTCATTCCCGTCAAACTGATTCACACAAAAATACCATGCATTGCATTTGTATTGCTAATGTTTATCGCTGAAAGTTAACTGAAAACTCAAGAATATACGCCTAAATATAGCTTTACAAGTCACAAAATGATGTCAGGAAACCTACAACGAAGATTTAGCAGTTATACATAGAAATATCTCGTACTTCTACAATTCTTTAACTCAAGGTATGTGATCGAATATTTACTTGTTTACAAACATAAGTGCCTCTTAAAGATACTAAATTCGTTTCAAGATAGTTTCGTATGAACCCTCAGACTTGTGCTCTCGTTTAAGAATGTGTTTATAGTATGTAAATAGCATGATTCCTAAAGCCGTGTTGTTATCCTCCCACAACTTAATAATTTACCTAATGATATTAACGAACCTAACATACACTTTCAGGAACGCATGAATAACTGTCTACACACTCAAAACAAGTCCGGCATCAATTACAGTACCTACATGGAAACATTAAAGCGGAAGCATCAAAGAATGATCCCTGGCCATGCTCAATAATGGGCTTACACTAGCAGGTAACTAAACCCTTCTTTTATTCCCTTGAAGTTGCATGAATGACCTGACCATTTAACATCCCCATGTAGGAAGACTAATGTTTAACAATCAATGTACTCGACCAAACACCAAAATAGTTGATTGTTGTTTCCAATAAATTGCAAACAACCATCTAACTAACTTAACCATAAGTAGATAGTAAATAGGTCTAGATTTATTTCTAAATACCTAGTAAATACCAAGTACTTCCCGATCTTAACCTAGAGAAAAGAGTCACACAGGCGCCCTGTATTATTTTAAATTTTAATGAAATTTCTTACTTTTTGGTTTCGTTAGAACTGTAGTTCGCAGCGACGTAACCCTAACCTCTTGTCCGCTTAGAAAGTTACACACCTTAGATTTAGAAATATTTTATGATTTCAGATAATCTCCTACAAACATCTAACACAATACCTGTTTGGAGATGTTACTGCCATACCAACCACTCTGAAACTGAAAAGATCTTCACGTTCTCAAGCTGCCAGCAATCAACAATCTCTAACTTTTCTAAATGCCGTTCAACCATTACCAATTCAGCCGGAAACCTGAGATGCTGTTGCTGCACCTATTTAGAACTCAAATTCTACAAAAATGTTTCCTGATGTACTGATGTGTAATCCCTGTGTGTACCTAAATACGTGTATGTGTGTGTAATGAAATAAATACTTATTTTGTTTTAGTTATCAAGACACTAGATCATTCTAGATTTAGGTAACAATAATTCAAATTAGTCTCAACAATTCTACTAATAATTACAAAACAGCATAACTGAATTCTAACGTGAACAACAGTAACGTGTGGATGTGTGATAATGATAATTATGTCCTAACCTTAACATCTTTCCTTCTGGGCAACTGGATAAAATATAACCTGATATGAATTAAAAATAACTTACACGGTTTCGCTTTTGGTGATAGATCAGTCTTTCTCAAAGTAAGTGATAGTTTTATAAGTTGAAACCGTTTGAACTAGATTCTTGATTTTACTTCTACTATAAATTTAACAGATAATTCAAGTTATTTAATCTACTTTCTCAACCCCCGAGCCTTTCATCTTTTTAAAAACCTAATCTATCTGTTTGTCTACCTAAGGTGATCATCTCAATTCCTCGATCGACTCCACGGCAAAAGATTGTGTCCAGGAGACCCCGGACCACATAATATATACATAAATTTTCCTTACGTTATCGATAAAAGACTAGGTTTAACACTATACACATCTATATGGTTCTGAAATCCTGGTTCACGGCGCCCTCAGATTGTACCGTCCCCCGACAGATCTTCTTTTTATTTTTTACATGTTTACTCTTTTTATTTGATGTTGATGATGTTGAACTGAATACCTATCCTAATTATATTACTGAGTAAGTGAACTTAAACTAAATTAACTTAACTTAGACTAAATTGGCCAAGTGATCGTCTAAGTAGTTAGAACCTTATTTTGTGAACCATAATAACCCAATATAAATATGAGATGATCACCTACACTATTTGTAGACCTAGCTATCGTACAAGTTTAAAGGCTAGCCTAACTTCTACTCCGTACAACCTGCCTAGGTATGAATTGAAACAGAATTAAACCTAGATCTAATAATTAGCTCTTATACTATGTGGAACTTCATGTACCTATTAGTAAACTAACTCTTACAACTATTTAACATATTATTAAGTGTGTGCGTTAACCGTGCCAGGTTATAACAGTAAAGTTTATGTTATTTTCATTAGGGAGTGACATGATTGGTTTGTAGATCGGTATGTGGTATGATAGATCTTGAAACACTTTCTAGATAGATTAAATGATATTTCTTTGCTTTAGTTTGTAGAATCTTACAGGACATTGATAGTATTAATTCCATATAGGTGAAAAATATACAAGGTGAACTTAAAGTGAATTGAATCAAAGTTAACGCAGAAAGCTAGCTTTTGCTATTTGAAATATAATTGTTTTGTGGCTAGAACAAGAGCTCCATTCCCGCCCATGCTAGTAGAATCCAACCAATATAAAATAGGGATTCCCCCTCCACGAATCTTTTAAGGGAAAATCGTGCCTTGAACACGAATGAACTTTCTTTACAGTCAGTTTGTGTGTTTGTAAGTCAAATGTAACAAAATAAGTTAACAGAGATTATAAAAAGGGAACATTCTCTTTTGCCCAATGTTTGTAAGTAAGTTAGTGACTCATTTCCAATCTATGAGTGAGATTCTCCCATCCTTATTGTAGGATCAGAAAGCCCCTATGAATTTACAGTGATAGTCAAGATCAACCAAACCTTGTACGATCATTAGATAAGTTCTGACTGCGGTTAGATGATGAAACCTTCAATGAACTTTGTAGGTTCTAGTAATTAATCTTTAATTTGTCAGAATCTCCCTCGTTTAGTTAAGAGAAACCAACTGGCACGGCTACGCTTGGCCTTAAAGAGTTTACTAGAGAATTTGGCTTGTAATTTCGCCAATTAAAGTTGAAAGTATGCACTTAGGTACTTTATAAACCACAACAAGACATTATCTAAGAACTCCATATTGATGATGTTAGCTGGAACAATTGATTGCTAGATTTAACAAGCGAGGATACTTCTGGAACAACCTGAAAATAGAAACTTAAGTAATTTCCCTATATCCCGGCGACCTGATACAATCGCATTCTGTTGAGTATATTAGATCGGCGGGATCGCCCTATTCCCTATCCTATACCTACACCTTTTACGTCCCTACACTTATTCTTGGAGAGACACCAAAGCTATGCAAGGACTCGCGGGTCCTGTATTTAACTAAACATCCAAAATCCCATACTAACACAGAGTTTATTGGAAGATAGGTTATCCAATGTGCAAAACTCTTCTACACTAGCTGAGGCCTACATGGGTGACTAGTCCAACTATCCTGTAGTCCACTACCTATCATCCCTACGGGAGTCTGTTTCAACAGGCCGAAGCCTAGGGTGTACCTCTAACACAAGGATCCACCCCTGGGGACTGAAACGGAACATCCACCTAACGTACAAGACAGTTCACATGGAGCCTGAGGTCCGGTCATCAGCGGTCGGTCTAGAGCCAACAGTTCCGCCAAGGAGCAACTTTGCGTTTGCAAAGACCTAGAGAGCTTCTGATGACCGTATTCCAGAAACCATGCACCCTGGTGACTTGATCGACCTCAATTTAATGAGAATAATCGACCCTTGGGTTCGTCACAAAATCCCAAGCCTAACTATCGGGAACTTTAAGATGGTAACTCCTTTACGTTCTCACAAATATTTTGTTTCCGGGAATTACCATTGACTAAAACCGTGTCTAGTCGTACGCAATTGTCCAATATTTCAGTTTAATAACTTGACTCTACAAATAATTGTATCTCGAACACTTTATGCTCAAAAACTTAGAGAGAAACTCTCAATATCAACCCTAAGTTGAGCTGTGATAATCTCACACTGGAATTAGTAAACACTGTCGACGTTATTTGAATGTATATTCAGTCGGGCAGAGTTTCTACATAAAACTTTAAAATAATTCATTGTAAAATTATATTGGACAACCACGGAACAAAAATACTAAAATCTCCACCTGCACGCTACGAACGCCAAGGCAAGAATTAATCCCGAAGCCCGCCTGCTCGATCCCTTATATAACTTTCTCCCACCCCAACATGTATCACCAGTCGCTTGAAAAACGTTTTTGGCGTCGTTCGTGATTTTCATGACTTTCGTGACACACAGAGTACATCGGAGACACGCCCATATCGTGACGTAATCGATTTTGGTGATCTAACTGATTTTGGCGTCGTTCATGACTTTCGTGATTCTCGCGACACATAGAGTACATCGAAGACATTGTTTTTCGTGATGTAATCGATTTTGGCGACCTAACTGATTTTGGTGTTGTTCACGACTTTCATGATTCTCGTGACACATAGAGTACATCGTGACGTAATACTTTAAATACGAATAGTGGCCGGCGAGTCAATTTAGACAGTAAGCTGAATTTAATAAGGCAATCCTTTCTCCAAATATAGTGTCTACTATTTTGTTATAATCTTCCTAGACATACTTACAGTTTTGAGAATTCAACCTCAAGTATCGGTACTTCAAGTAGTAGGTAATCTAAACTTTAGTTTTCTAATATTTGTGAATGTTAACGAGGGCTAATCTGAACCGTTACAAGGTACACAAGATGCGATTGGCGAAAAAATAAAAATGAGATAGGCTTAGACCTACATATTCCCTACTCAACAGTTGTAGGCGTAGTCCCAGATTTGATAGTATTCGAAAACTTTTTTCGTTTACGTACTCTTCCATACATTGCTGGGCTGAAAGGTATTCGAAAACTTTTTTCGTATTAGAGTGAAGCAATCTATACCACCGATTACTACCGATTTTAGTTCCTCCGCGTTTCCGCTGGAGGCGCTTTACTACAATGTATGGAACAATACGTAAACGAAAAAAGTTTTCGAAAACTATCAAATCTGGGACTAAGCCTACTGCCTAACCGCCACAACGCTCATGCAGAATAGATCCAACCCTAAGCGCTTATCGATGGTGTTACAGTTCTTGCTCACTCTCAACATGTAAGAATTACGTCTATAGTTACTGTAGAATGTTGGTATACTGATAAGAGGGCAAAAACGAATAGGCTTATGGCATTCATCTACATCTTGCTTAAAAGTTCTGTTTGTCCAGCAGTGGACGTCCTACGGCTGAAATGATGATGATGATCAAAAATAAAACCTTGTTTTATATGCTATCTATTCAAATCTTTGTTTTATTAACGCCTCAACCTTTACTTACATATCAGGTTATCTGATTTGTGATATTGCAGGCAATTTGTGCCAAAATGTCACGGTGCGACCTGGTGCGTCAACCCAGAACACTAGAGAGCATGGCGCTAGAGGAACTCGGGGACTGGATCGCGTCACAAGCTGAACAGACGATGTCGCCTATTGCAGAGCTACAGCAACGAGACGCGGCCGGAGCTAACGCCGCGCTCTCTCGGCAGATTGACGTCATTCGAACCCATCTAGAGCGCAATATGCCCAGGATGTTACATGACATGTTAGCAGTTGAAGCGATACGAGAGTTAAACAGCCTATTAGACGAGATTAAAAAAGCAGCGCCCGAAAAAAAAATGCATCGAATTATAATCGGACGGTTTATACAAACATTGTTCACTAAAAACTTAACCTGCCTCCTACTTGATCGTAACTTGAACCACGTAGAAATGTTTTACGCAATTATGTTCAAATCAAACATGCTCTCTAATCTTGTAAGCTTACACCTTGGCGCTATCAATCACTGTATTGACGAGGAAGACGACTTGATTCCATTGTTGAAAGAACTACGTAATCTTAGACATTTGTTTTTACATAGTCAATATTTCACGGACAATATTTTGACGTGTATAGCAGAACATTGTAATTTAATTGAGGATTTGCATAGCGATGAGTCGTTTAAACTTATAGATGATAGCAGTACCGATATATTGAGACGCTTACCTAACTTGAGAAGCGTTAATTTATACAACTCAAGAATAAGCGTAAATGGGATTGCGAATCTCCTCCAATCTTGTAAAGACATGGAATATATTCATTTGAAATGTCAAAACATAGTTTATGAGGCGATCAAATACATTGTTTCGTTGGAAGGGAGTGTAAAGCAGTTTAAGTGGAACAGTTACGATCCTTACTACCGCGCAACGTTTGAAGAACTGCAACCGTTCTTTGATACGTGTCCCATGATCCAGAAATTGGTGTTACACTCCTATTCAAAGGATATTTTTTCATTATATCACAATTTGCAGCATTTGCGAGAATTAGAGCTTTATCATTTCAATTTTTACTCGAACCAAATAACAGAATTTTTACAACGAACTGGAAGTAATGTTGGACAAATTCATCTTTTTGAAATTCACGAGATGGATATGAACGCGTTAATGTGTATCGGTCAAACATGTCCTGTGGAAAGTTTATCTCTCATTCAATGCGTTTTCGAGAAAGAAACTCTAGAAAATGACTTGGTTCAGTGTAAAATTGATAAATCAGAACGTCTTTTGTTCGGGAATTTGAAGAGTTTGACTTTGGAAAATTCGTCATACAGAGAGCTAACTGAAGGGCAGTTGTTCTTTCTGCTCTCGAATTGCCCGATTGTGGAATATATCCACACAAAATCTATTTCGTTGTCACATAACTTTTTCTCGAAAGTTTTGGATAAGAATCCATTGGTTCATTTGAAAAAGTTAAGAATGAGTTTTAAGAGAAATGAGGGAGACAAGGTTGTACCAAACATGGCGACGATCGTTGAGAAATATCTCATTAATCCTGAAGTTCTCATAGATTCATACCATATTGAGTTTTAACCATCGAGATACAATACATATAGTCACAATCGTGCCAAAAAATGTCCGAACCAAAACTCGGCGCACGCTACGATTTGCGCAGACTTGTTGATTAGTTATAAGGTAGCCGCGATCCGAGTACAACACCGCGCGATGCCAGAGCTACGATGACATAGCGGACAACTAACGTTGAACACTATGCAAGCGACATAACGTCTACATTGGAGTAAATGTGGCATTGTGAAGTATATAATTGATACAATGTATGTACAATGACGCTCGGACGTTTTTTGACTGTTTTAACTGAGAGATTGTGACTCTATAGGAATTGTATTTCGATGGTAGTTACAGTTGTTAGATTTGTTAATAATTATTAATTTAAAATAAAAACTGGCTAAGTGCGAGTCAGGCTCTCGCTTTCAGGGTTCCGTACCACCACAAAGTACAACCAGTTATTGTCCAGGCTTAACGGCTTCAATAATATTCGATACAATTGCTACGCAGTCACATATTTAATACTTTACTACAGTGACGCTAGAGTATAACACAATTATAATTACAGAAATTTGTCACCGACTCGCAGTTGGCCATTATTTATTATTTGTTGTTGTACGTTAGAGTGTGTACTATAATCATGCCAAGTTTGACGCTTGTACGTATTACTGTTTTTACATTAGACCGAATACAAAAATACGTAAAAAAAATATAAGTTTGCTGTACGGGACCTCCCTTTTTGACTTTTTTATTTGTTAGTTAATCCGCCGTAACATTACATATTCTGTGAAAATTTCATATCTATTTCGGTTTGAAAGATACAGCCGTTAATAGGTAGGACAGACGGACATCGTAGGCTTAGTAATATGGTCCCGTTTTACCCTTTGAGCACGGAACCCTAAAAAGGAGATTCTCCAATAGGTTGTTATTTAATTTAAAAAATAAGGAATTCTACAGATGTGATGACGTCATCTATGACGTCATCACACTTTGTGCTCATTAGTTGGACTGAGGAAACTTTGAGAATAGGCATGATTCCTAATGTTTAATTTATTACAAATAACCGTCTTAGCGATGAATATAAGTAAATACATTACACATACTGAAAAAAATATTTAAATTGGCTGATAAATCTCTGAGATATGAATATTTAAAGTTTTAGGTGGGGATAGAGAGGGGATGTTCTATCCCTTTCTCCCAAAGCGTGTGTTAGTATAGCATTTGTATGGCGCTCCTGAGCCGTGACGTCACGGCTCAGTATAGTGCGCTCTCTGTCTAGCATGAAATTAAATTAAATTAAAATGCTTATATCTTATTTATTTTTGAACTAATTTTAATTTTGTTTTCGTTGATGTGCTCTATTTATGATCAGCTTTTTATGAGGTAATAAAAAATATTAGTCATCATGCCTATTGTCGCAGAATGTACTTTTCGCAAAATGACAACTGGCAGCAAAATGTCCAACAATAGGACATTTTGCGAAAGAGACGTGGTCGTTTTGAGAAAAGGAACTTTTGATACCAGGGGGACATTTTGCAAAAGGGGCATTCTGCGACGAAGCCCTTGAGAAGACTAACAACGCTAAACATGAATCATGGAGGACTTTTGTTCATAAATATGAGAACGCCAGTTGTTACACTAGTTTTTAAGGGTTTTTTGTCCTCTGTATCAAATTTAATGGTATGAACAATAAAGCGTTAATCAATCAAATAGAAAGAGAGAGAGAGTAGAGTAGAGTTAATTTAATAGTCTATCCTCTATTGCACACCCCGTCTTCTATAAATCCTTTCCATCCTAAGGTTGCCTGGAAGAGATCTTTTAGCGATAAGGCCGCCAGTTGTTACACTAGTTTTTAAGGGTTTTTTGTCCTCTGTATCAAATTTAATGGTATGAACAATAAAGCGTTAATCAATCAAATAGAAAGAGAGAGAGAGTAGAGTAGAGTTAATTTAATAGTCTATCCTCTATTGCACACCCCGTCTTCTATAAATCCTTTCCATCCTAAGGTTGCCTGGAAGAGATCTTTTAGCGATAAGGCCGCCAGTTGTTACACTAGTTTTTAAGGGTTTTTTTTGTCCTCTGTATAAAATTTAATGGTGTGAACAATAAAGCGTTAATCAATCAAATAGAGAGAGAGTAGAGTAGAGTTAATTTAATAGTCTATCCTCTATTGCACACCCCGTCTTCTATAAATCCATCCTAAGGTTGACTGGAAGAGATCACTTTTAGCGATAAGGCCGCCAGTTGTTACACTAGTTTTTAAGGGTTTTTTTTGTCCTCTGTACCAAATTTAATGGTGTGAACAATAAAGAGTTAATCAATCAATCAATTAGTCAGGTTGTAATTAACAAAATTAATAAAAACAAAAAGAGATAGTCAAACATTTGTATTGTATTTCATTAATAATTAAACCTAGAGGAATTCATTTATTCACAGAGTGTGGAGTCCTTATCAGCTACTCGCTATTTGGTCAGCTCACTTCTCTAACGGTAACTGGAAACAAACAAAACAAACTTTCAATATTGGAATGTTTAAAAATTAATAAATAAATATTCGGGGCATTTTTGCACACACGGTCATCTGACTCCAAACTAAGCAAAGCTTGTGACATGGCTGCCAGAGACTGATATACATACATATATAGTTTTAAATACATACTTAAATAGATATTAACAACCAGATATAGAACAAACACAAATGTTCATGACACAAACGGTTGTCCTAGGTGGGAATCGAACCCACGCCCTCAGGCTCAGAAGGCAGGTTCACTACCAACTGGACCAACGGGCTATGTCATATCTACTGTGTTGTTTAACATGCACTGGGCCAGTATGGTGGATTAAAGCCCATTCTCTCTCTGAGAGAAAGCCCGTGTCCCAGCAGTGGGACCACGAACCGGAAGACGCAGCGTAGGGAGGCCGCCCACTAGATGGACCGACGACATCGTGAGAGTCGCGGGCATCCAGTGGATGCAAAAGGCAGGCTGTCTCAGTGTGGAGGTGTTCTGGCTGATGATGTACAGTGGTGGGTCTCCGCTCACCTGTCACTGCTTGGAGCGGCGCGCGGGCTCGGTGGCGGTGGGCGGCGGCGGCGGACCCTTCTTCTCCAGCTCCTCGAGGTACGACATGATGATGGACTCGCGCTCCTCGGGGATGTGGTCCAGCGACGTGTACCTGACACCCACAGAACTGATGCTGAACACGTCTCACACGACCATTGAGATTTTAATTTAAAAAAAAAGACTAAATAGGTGTTTTATATACATATACAGGATTACTGATCTGTTAACCATCCTCTTACGCCGGTAGCACACAACCGCCGCAAAACCGTAGCAGCGAAACCGATACTAGTTTTATAGTGCTAACACACGTATGGATTTGGTTGACCTCAACCGCCGTCCGACCAACGGGAGAGAAAGAGAGGGAAATATGATATTCTTACTCTTTCTCTCCCGTTGGTCGGACGGCGGTCCGTCAGCCGCGTTCGAGCGTCTGTTAGCACTATAAATGTAAACCCTCTCAAGCTTGGCGTATGTACTTCATAAACTGTCTAGGACCTTAAACACAGATGCATTGCTTTCCACTTACTATGGTTTAGTTGAGTCCGTCCTCAGATACGGTATTATATTTTGGTGTAACTCAACCGACAAAGAGATTATTTTTAAAAGGCAAAAACGCTGTATCAGATCGATGTTTAGATTAGAAAGTACTGTTAGTTGCACGCCTTACTTCACTAAACATAAAATTCTTACGCTTCCGTCTCTATATACATTGGAAACTGCATTATTCGTAAAAACTAATCCAGAATTATTCCCGGCAATATCTGACTTAGCGGTAAGAAATCGTAGAGACCCAAACAGATGTCGTAATCGCCCTCCACTTTAATGAACCACAGTATAATGTGTATGGGACCGATTATCTACAACAGTCAAGAAATGTTATTATAAAGTTAGTGATTTTATAAATGACTAGCTGACCTGACAGACGTTGTCCTGTCTTAGAACTGTCAAACACGTAAAGTCAAAATTGTAAATCTTATTTTTTTACACCTTGGGTTACATTATTGGAGTTTTAGTAAGGATCCCTATTTTTTTTTTAAATATAATATAGCCTATGTCACCCGGGGATAGTGTAGCTTCCCAACAGTAAAAGAATTTTTCAAATCGGTTCTGTAGTTTCGGAGCCTATTCAATGCAAACAAACAAACAAACAAACAATCAAATCTTTCCTCTTTATAATATTAGTATAGATAATAAATTTTAGTAATGACTGCAGTAGGTCAATTTGTTTATCATACAATAATAGTAATGTCTATCTGTTAACTATTTTATTATAATATTAATAACATCATATCTAAACATTTGAAATTGTTTCGACAGTTAATTAAATTAATACTTTTTTATATAAATAATATTTACGGAGTTTTATACCATCTCTCTAGATTTGTACGTCTATAAACTAGGCAGAACATGATACAAAGTGACAAATATTTTAACCCACCTATTGTGCATGCGTTTTAAATGTGTGTATGATTTACTCGTGTTTTGTGCAAATAAATAATCTTTATCTTTATCTTTAAACCTTATATTGTGTAACATATAGCAAAAAAGCAAACTTGGAACGGAGGCGCCACTCGACACGATTGGCGTTTCTCCCACACATTATGTGTGTAACACTCTGCTGTAAGGAAAGTTTTTATTTTTTTTATTTTTACTAGCGGTTTCGATGCCACAAGTTTGCGTCGAAGGTGTGCTACCAGCGTGAAGGTGGAACGTTTCACCTATGACGGGAAATTCAAATTTCAATCAGTTTTCTTGTCCTTGTAGCTAGGTCGGGTAATTATTGTAAACGATCATGATGTTTGCGCAAATTGATTATTATTCTTTACAAAATCATGTAAAGCTATTTATCTCATCTGACCCCAAACTAAGTAACATAATGGTTATTGAACATTATCTCAAGTAACAGTGTTTATTGGACAGTATTTCAGTCAATATATTATCTCACCTAACAGTGTTTATTGGACAGTATCTCACCTAACAGTGTTTATTGGACAGTATCTCACCTAACATAGTGTTTATTGGGTAGTATCTCACCTAACATAGTGTTTATTGGGTAGTATATCACCTAACAGTGTTTATTGGTCAGTATCTCACCTAACATAGTGTTTATTGGGTAGTATATCACCTAACAGTGTTTATTGGACAGTATCTCACCTAACAGTGTTTATTGGACAGTATCTCACCTAACATAGTGTTTATTGGGTAGTATCTCACCTAACATAGTGTTTATTGGGTAGTATATCACCTAACAGTGTTTATTGGACAGTATCTCACCTAACATAGTGTTTATTGGGTAGTATCTCACCTAACAGTGTTTATTGGACAGTATCTCACCTAACAGTGTTTATTGGACAGTATCTCACCTAACATAGTGTTTATTGGGTAGTATATCACCTAACAGTGTTTATTGGACAGTATCTCACCTAACATAGTGTTTATTGGGTAGTATCTCACCTAACATAGTGTTTATTGGGTAGTATATCACCTAACAGTGTTTATTGGACAGTATCTCACCTAACATAGTGTTTATTGGGTAGTATCTCACCTAACAGTGTTTATTGGACAGTATCTCACCTAACATAGTTTTTATTGGACAGTATCTCAACTAACAGTGTTTATTGGACAGTATATCACCTAACATAGTGTGTATAGGGCAGTATCTCACCTGGCAGAGTGTTTTATGGCCTGGTGTATCTGCTGTAAGGCAGCGTTGTTCTCCTTGACGGCGGCGTGCGAGCGGTGCGTGATGCTGCGACTCTCCAGCAGCAGCTGCCGGAACGCCGTCTTGGCGGCGCTCTGCTTATCACGCTGGAAGTCCCGGAACTCGCGCTCCATCTGCGGATATCAACATTTTGTTACTTCACAATCATATTATACAGGGTTATGGTACAATGACTTCTTTTCGGATGCGTGGGTTCGATTCCCACCTAGGACAAACATTTATGTGATGAACATTTGTGTTTTTTTTTTATTTAACTGGGCAAGTGCCTTTATTAACTAATAAAAATACAAGCTAAAACTAACACTACAAATACAATTAGAATGCCCATAAACCGTTGAAGGTCTAAAGACAATCCAAATGCTCAAGCCCACTACCAGTTGGCAGCGTACCCAGCATGCTGGCGGCATTACCACGTTGAATGGCAATGCTAATGCGTTGAGCCAGAAACACGCCAGCATTTTGATCACGTGTCGCATTAACCAGGCGCTCTGAAAGATTTTTGAAAATGAGCTGAGCTCCCGGTCCCCAAGGGCCCAATGTCTCGACCCCAAACGCCTCAAATATGTAACCACTGCCGAGGTTAGCATATTTCCGTCGCTTGTGCTGCTCTGCCGAATCGGCAGCCGCGCCAGCCCTACCTTGTGTCTCAGGAAGATGTGACGGCACCAAAGTATCGACACAAGTTGCGTCCCATACAAGGAGCCGCCCCAACCTCCAGGGCACAAGTGTCATACCGTCAGGCCTCTTTCCATCGTCACGCGCAAGACCACTCGGTTTGAGCACAGCTGCGACATTGGCGGTGGAAAGTGCCCTGCGTATGATGTCGTTCAGGCTAGCGTGTCGGCCAATACGACCAGCGCTTCTCGAGCAAGAGAGACCATGGTGACCGAGCTGGTCAACAGCAGTACCACACTGACAGCGATGGGCCTCACAGCACCTTGCACCCAAGCGTAAGCTGACAGCTAGACGAAATGCGGTTGGATCTAAAAGGCATGCTTATACAAAAATAACATGTTTAAACATCTTAAAATGACTTGTAGTACATATGACCCTGTTAGGGGCCCCCTAACCAACCACCCACCCACCCTTTCTGTTGCCAAACAGAAAGAACGGAACGGTCTATTTGTACATCGACAAAGTTATCCTTGAAGAATTTGTCCAGGGTGTAGTAACATTTACATGCCTGTTTGTCGCTGGAGTAGGCGGGCGTGGTGGGCTCGTTCTTGAGCTGCTCCTTCACATGTCTCCAGTGCGCCGTGCAGGTCACCCCCAGCTCCGTGAGGATGGCGCGCAGCTTGTCGCGCCTCTTGCTCGCCAGCGACGACGTGTGCTGACCGAACAGACGCTCCTGCAAGATACACATCTGTGGTTGCAGCCATCGGAATACATACCGCACGGCGTGGGTAGTACATTGTTACACAAGGGATGTAGGTGACCTTTTACCACAGAAGACTTAATATACACTGAAGGTTCACTCCGCGACGAAATTTAAATAAATAAGGATTTTATCCACGAGGCAATAAAGTAGCAATTCAACTCGTACAGCGCTGGATACCGCTCGCTATATTCACCTAGAAGGCCGCTCTCTTTCTATCACGTAGCTCTATCTCTCCTGACGCGGCACGTGTAACGTTAGGGTTGTCTTCTTGATATTTACACAGAATCATCATCATCATCAGCCAGTAAACGTCTACTGCTGAACACATGCCTCCCTCTTCGAGAGGGGTGTTACACTTACCAGCTATGTAGCCTATGTAGTACCTACCTATTACTTATATTCTACTTTAATTGGAACGACATTTAATCTGCACAAAAAAACTAACGCTTATTCTGAATTTGGTCCAATAACAATCATGCAAAAGTATAAGTTTAAGAGGCCTATTACAAAATCATCATCCCGATGCATATTTAGGTAAAAACTACATGAAACATGGAGACCTCATTTGGGAGCCCTAATTTGCAGATTCTGTTGAACATAATTGGTCAAGGTCCCTGACAGAAAAGATGCTTAATTACGCGCGACGTGGCTAGCGTAGCGTGCGGGCCGGACGCGAGCCGAGCGGCCACTGACTGCCCTGCTATGACCCTCTTGGGAAGGGACACCGGCCGAACATACCTAAAGTCCGGAGTGCGCCAGGCCTGCTTTTACGCACAAGATATTTTCAGTAATAGCTTGATCTAAAACAGGAGTGTCCAACAAAATTTTGTGGCGGGCCGGATTTATTAGCTTTGTAACTATGGCGGGCCAAGAGATGTTTCGTAACAGCAAATCAAGACTAATATAAGTAAAATGGTAGAAAGTGTATAATTATAACCTTTTGGCGGAATTCACAGCAGGTGTCACTTGTAACTGCATGCACAGGCACACTGATATAGATATGAATAACAGTTCTTTACAAAATTACGTCTAAAAAAAAAAGTTTAAAGTTACCCAACTTTTGAGTCATTCGCGGGCCGGATTTGGAACCTCGGCGGGCCGCATTGTGGCCCGCGGGCCGTATGTTGGACACCCCTGATCTAAAGGACCTACACAACTCGATCGCGTGTAAATAATCTACCTTCCATCACTAGTCTAATGTAAAAACCGTGACAAAATCAGTTTCATTTTTAATTTCATGATAAAATAAACCGACCAAGTGCATAGAATTCTCAATAGAATCATCCCAGTCCGATAGTATATTGGGCAGGAGGAACTGGTGGGCTCGCAGAGATGAGTGAACGAAGCATTACCTTGTCGTCTTTGGTGAGTAGTTCAGCTAGGTTATATCTGTGGTCCTTTTTGAGCTGTTTCTTCGCCTCGCGCCACGAGAGCTCCGGGTTTCGGACCAGATCTGCCAGCAACGCGTTGAAATGCTGCAAACAAATACATATTACTTTTAGATTATTTAGAGTGGATGCAAATTTTAACAGCTATGTCGGTGACTCCGGTCCTTTGGCGAATATCCACGTTTCGAGCAATCCACGTTTCGTGTATGACCAATATTCGAGTAAAACTTTATCACTATCACCATCACCAGCAGTACCGGCGTAGGACGCGTTTGGGACGCCCAGGGCGCCAGATGCATAAAAAAAATTGTGTTTGCCTTTTTTCGACTTGAATGGCAGATTGGGGGGGGGGGGGGGGGGGGGGGCGTAGTAATCTCGCCCAGGGCGCTGGTAGTGCTAAAACCGGCACTGACCATCATCATCATCAGAATAACCCACTAATGACCCACTGCTGGGTATAGGCCTCTCTTTGTTTATGCCACTCTCCATGCTAATCGGAACAATAACAGTTCTTAAAACCGGTCTCAGAACATTCTAAATAGATTTAAAAAAAAAAAACTGCCGGGTCGCTCTATTGACAGCAACTCTCAAATGCCCATGAATTCCTTGTATTGTCCAAATGCGAGCAGTAGCTCGACAAATGTCGGATACACCTTCATATCCTGCAAAGCCACACTGTCCTATTTTTCCGCTCCCTTCTTCCGCGGACCTGCAAGGAGAGCTACCTTCTAGGCAAGCGTGCTTCACCGTAGACCGCATCATCGCTTAACATCAGACAAGTTGGCGGTCGAACGCAAGCCTATATTAAATTAAAAAAAAGTGTGATTGAACATAAAGAATTTAAAAATGCGTGTCTGTAACTACCTCTCCAGGCTGGTAAACCACCGTCAACACAGATAGTGTTGCAGGTGTCCATAGGCGGCGGTTTCTGCTTACCATCAGGCGGACTGCATGCTTGTTTGCCACTCTACATATATAAAACATTTCGGTGTTTTACATTGCATCTGCATGATCTAACTCGTTTCTTCTTATTCTTTCTATCGGACGGCGGTGACCGCCCGGACACGAAAAAGCGACATTGAGCGCTGCTGATTCCACTTTTATTGTCCGAACCGCTGTCTGAGGGCGTGTTCCGCTGTGGGTGGGTGGATGGATGGTCAGGGTATCTTGAAGTTGCTACTTCTAGACACCGCACTCAGGCAGCGGTTTGGATTCGGACAATCTATTTCTTGTGGGCAAGCGTGCTCCATCGTAGACCGGCATCATCGCTTACCTTCAGGCCAGGTAGAGGTCAAATGAAAGCCTATACATTTATTAAAAAACGTCCAGCTCTTGTGATGTATATGAATGGTTATCACGCCTCTCGCACTCTCTCACACTCTCTCGCTCGCACTCATCTGCACCGCCTCGTCCCGCTTGTGATGCTCTCTCTCCTTGTCCCTGTCCCGCAGGCTGGTCGCTCGTGCCTCTCTCTCGCTCGCACTCACCTGCACCGCCTCGTCCCGCTTGTGATGCTCTCTCTCCTTGTCCCTGTCCCGCAGACTGGTCGCGAGCGCGCGCTGCACCTCCTTCTCCCGCTCCTTGATGGAGGCCTGCGCTCGTGCCTCTCGCTCGCGCGCAGCGTCGTCGGCCTCCGTCGTCTCCTCGGCGGCTTCAGACGCCTCCGCTTCCGCTTCCTCGACCGGAGTCTCCTCTGCTTTCGGCTGCTATTATTGTATACAGTTATATGAATCGCGAAAAAATAAACAGCTGTTCCATACATTTTCTTGAGTATGACTGTCATTTTTCTATGGAACAGCCAATTATAATTTTTTTGCATTTGCGGGTCGGCCCTTTCGGCGTAACCCTGTTAAGCGAGTTAAAAAATTGAGATGTTTTAAAATGGTTTATATTATGCCCCTCTAAAATCTTATTTTATTCACTGAATACAGTGAATAAAAAGTTCTTTACTTTTAATCACTATTTTAGTGTTTGATTTAGAACACACCAATGTATGTGACCTCCATCTCAATGCTGTACAACCTCCATGCGCAAAAAATACTCGACAATAACCAAAGATCTTGTATATACCTACCCTAAAGGGAACAATAACTCCTTAAATCTTTGTTTTCATTGTCTTGGTATAAATTATAGTATGCAACTCTCGAATTAAAACGGATTTATATCGAGGGCCATGAATCACTAGTCACTACTAATACACATCACCCTGCGGTCGTGAGAATCCTTCACTTGTTCGTGATTCATCTATGGCCCTCGCTTTAATCACTAATTGCATATTTTTTTTTTTTATATTTAGAGTGTTATTCCACACTAGGATTTACTAGATATATAAAAGATAAAGACAATTCAAAAAAATTACGACCGGCAAGATTCGAACCTGCGTCATCGCTTATACGCCCCAAGATGTTCAGGTTAAAAACATTTAGACGTTTTCATTCGAGTTTCAATTTACTAGTGTCAGCCATCATCTGACAGCGAAGGGACTATCAAATTCATTTATTGCGATCGACAATTTGATCATACAATTATTAAAATAAAACAATAAAAACATAAAATTAATTTTATATTTTATTTGGTTCATATTTAAAATTAATAAAATAGACCTAAACTAACACACACCTTTCACCATTTGCTTGTTAATCAGTACATCCAAGGAAGATAGACTAAGAGGAAAGACAATAGCGGAACATTACAGCGTACCTCGGAAATTTGCCTAAAAACGGTACGAAATTAGATGACGCCGTAATTTGAGCGTGATATAGGTTGTCTCGAACTTCCGTAAGCGCTGCAGTCAGATAATGTACGAAAGAGTTCTACTAATTACCGTAGCGCTAGTATCGCAGTCAAGTTTCGCAACATTTCAAGAGAAGAGCAACTCATACCAATAGATGGCGCCTCTCTTTATTCTCTTGAAATGTTGCGAAACTTGACCGCGATACTAACGCTACGGTAATTTGTAGAACTCTTTCGCGTCTGTCTGTCTGTATGGCCGCTAACTCCTCCTAAACCACGCAACGGATTTTGATGCGGATTTCACCATCAGTTAGATACATTTTCAAGGAAGGTTTATATATATAACTAGCGACCCGCCCCGGCTTCGCACGTAAATTACATCCGTGCGAAGCCGGGCGGGCGGGTCGCTAGTTGTACATAAATTGCCTCGTATAGCTCTGGTTTCCTAGGATTGTGCATCATCATCATCATCAGCCAGAAGACCTCCGACAGACCTCCATACTGAACGACAGCCTGCCATCTGCATCCACTGGATGCCCGCGAATGTTACTATGTCGTCGGTCCATCTAATAGGAGGCCTACCTACGCTGCGTCTTCCGGTTCGTGGTCTCCACTCCAGAACCTTTCTTCCCCATCGGTTATCGGATTGTGCACCTTAACACCAAAGTTAATATTTTAATTTTATATTAACTTTGTAAATTATTTTAACTGGGCATAATTTGTTTTTAAGCCACCTAGTATAACGAATCATTGTTATAAGGGTAATAAAAATCTGAATCTGAATAGCGGCGATGTAATTAACAGACGGTTATCAGTCGCGTAGGCAACAAAACGCTCCCTCAGCCCCCGCCAAGGTATAGCGACGATGTATTTTGCCATGCAAGAATCAGGACGCCCGCGGGGGGAGTGCAACGACATGAACGAACATAGGTCCGACCCCGATGACGCCTGGCACGGTACTGAACGCGACGCGCGCAAATTCTCGCGACCTTTATACGCTTTTAATTTCACTAAAAAACAAAACTATTCACTGTCAAAAAATCTATCCAAATAAAAAAAAAAAAAAAAAATTACCTTTCAGTACATGCAATTTCCAGGTTGTTAAGAGCTTTCATTAGAGCATAAAACGAAAAAAATGAACTAACTCGAATTTGTTTCAGTTTTTTTTTGATCGAGGTAAGTTTATTCTATCGTGTTTTGAACCAAATCATAAACTCAAACACAGATGTATCTGTGACATGTATTTTTTTCCACCTCAAATATTGTAATTTAACTGAATAAAATTGATTTAAAACCGTCATATTTGGTATATGAGGCCGTTAAGTTAGTTTCACAATGACAATAACAAATGCTCACAAATATTCATTTATTCACATTTCCTTAAAATACAAACAATGTTAAATATTTACAATTGTTAATCGTTACAACACTACTTAAAGGATAACACTTAGTACATTTGTGTACTCAAACATCAATATTACAAATTAGTTTCTATAGTAAAATTACTAATTATAAAAATACATTGAAACGTTGATAGTATTGAAACTGGTTTAAAATACGCATTTCGTTTTCGTTATGCCGACGTGTAGTCCTTTTCATGTTTGAAGTCCCACGGCAAACAGCGGAACTAAATTTCCATGTTGTAGTTGTCAGGTGTTGTTACTGTGTTTGGACGCTAGTGAGATTTTTATTAATTTTCCGTCGTTAAAGAGTCGTGTACGATGCCAAAAGTTGTTAAAGTTCTACTCGAGAAATGATACTGATAGTGATTGATACGCGATGACAGCGCCGCGTCTGGGGGACTTCAAACATGAAACGGACTCTAAGAGCGGGTTTATCCCAATGTCAGAGATTTCGCGAAATATAATCAGCTCAAAATGGGGCTTTGATAATTTCATTTGAGTAAATGTCTAAAATGTTTGTCAATACAGTGGCGTCGATTCTGTCATACCACTAAACCAATCTGACAGGACTAAAATTATCTGCCTCTCTTTTCATTTTAATATGTGAGAGGATGGCAACAAGTTTAGAGCTGTCAAATTTAGTTTAGTGTACATCAGAATCGATGCCAGTGTTTTCTTTTACATAAAATTGGTACTTGCGATATATAAAGGCGAGTTTATCCCAATGTCCGGGATTCGCGAAATATAACACGTAATAAAATAAAATACAGGAGAATCCGTTTATTATGACTCCGCCTATATTGACCAACCGATTATTATGACGTAACTACACTACGAAGTTTAGTTTTCATATAAATTCTTTATAAAAAACAGTCGGATATAATGACTTCCCTTACAGTGACATGTCGCTTATTATGACCCATTTTTAATAAATTATATCCGGTTATAATGACCGACATGAGTCTTTACACCTTCGGTAATGTTCGTTGATTCCCGACGACGTTCGGCACGTGGCTCGTTTTTGTTTTCAATCTCAGTGAGTAATTGACACTTGAAGGTCGCGCATTGTTTTTCGTTTGTCGTTTGTGTTTTTGATTGTATTTACTGTGAAAAAAATGTCATCTAAACGCCGTAAAGCATTTACGATTGAGGAGAAAGGCGCAATAATATGCAGATTAGAAAATGGAGAATCAAACTCATCTCTCGCAAAGGAATTTGGCGTGGGTCATTCGACAATCTCAATGATTTTAAAAACAAGAACCGCACTAAGCAATCGTTCAATTCAAATGTTTTGAAACAGAAGAGGCTTCGAAAATCGCAAATGAAAATCACCGGTTTTTTTTCTTTCATTAAACGATTTGTATGACTTCCGCTTATTATGACGTGTTTGTCAATTCCTTTCGATGTCATAATAAACGGACTCTACTGTATATATTATTGTAATTGAATTTAGAATAATTCAATTAAAGACATTTTTTTGTTGCGCAATCCAGATAATTTAACTGCATGTTATTTTGTTAAGATCATCTACAGGGGGCTTAGTCCCAGATTTGATAGTATTCGAAAACTTTTTTCGTTTACGTATTGTTCCGTACATTGCTGGGCTGAAAGGTATTCGAAAACTTTTTTCGTATTAGAGTGAAGCAATCTATACCGCCGATTACTACCGATTTTAGTTCCTCCGCGTTTCCGCTGGAGGCGCTTTACTACAATGTATGGAACAATACGTAAACGAAAAAAGTTTTCGAAAACTATCAAAACTGGGACTAAGCGAACTGGTTTTTATTCTACTTGTTGTATTTTTTTGAAACTGGCAATTAATTTCGTCACATCACACTGGCCGTTCATTTGGTGTGCTTGACCCGAGCTCGAGGGGTACGCGAGTTTGAGGTCTTTCTTGAAGTGGTACGCAGGTAAAACTAATTGGGAACAACTGATCTAACTAAAAAAACCTTATAAAAATTTACAAGTTATCCTGGCGCCATCTGTGCCACCGCATTCGAAACAATGAACTGTTTCCTTTTCATGGACAATTTAACGACTATTATGCAATATTGTCGAACAATTCCTACATTGGCCAGCCGTACATTTTCATGTAACGATTTAAGGCGAAATTTTCCCACTTTTAAGCAACGCTTGTTGCCACAGATGACAGAGGCTTAATTTATTGTATTAAAGTCTCTTTTAGCGGAGCGAAACAACGGCGCTTACACACAGTCGTGCGTTTCGCTACATCTATTATTGAGGTTTTTCTCATATGTTTCGGAAAGTAGAAAATATAGCTTTACGGTTTCCTAAAAAATTATGAAATCTGTATATTATAAAATATCGTAGACATAATTTAGTAAATATGTATTTGAATATATATTCATTTGTATTTGTATTTGAATGTATAGTCATTAGTTTTATGTAACACCAGATATAATTTAAAAAAAAAAAAATTTAAAAGTTGACAAAAGGCACGGACCCAGGAGTCCGTGGAGAATTAAAATAAACAATATAATTTTTTTTGAATGATTTAAAAAAACAGGGAGAAAAGCGCAAATCAGTGTGATTTTATTATTTTTCCTATGGAGCGAAATGTCCTTAATACATTTATTTGAAGGTATTATAAGTAAAATATAATTTAGTTCTTTACAATTTCTTAGATTAAAACATTCAATTTTGATACGACACCATTTTTATAACTATAAGCTAACCATGGAAGTAGACAAACTAGAATGACCAAAATTGAAAGTGGGATAAGATGGCCTTAAATAAAATTTCTTAATTTGCGCCTCTAATAAGAACCAACCATTGACACAATATTTATTTCAAAATTATTTTATAACATACATATGTAAAAACAATGGTTTCCTAACCTCAAGTGAACACATAGTTCTAAAATTTACAAAGTAGTTTAAAATATTATAATGGTTGCCATCCCGACTGTCAATTTTATTGAGATACAACATTGAAAAGCAGTTTCGAACTACTTTTAAGAAAATACTGCCTTTTGTTTGGTTGCAAGATTATTCGAACAATTTAAAGGAACAAATCAACTTTAAAAAAAAATACAAAGGAGTTCGAAGTTTTTAATATGGAAGGCCGCCTATGGCCAGCCGCCATCTTGATTTTTTACAAAACTGTTTTCGCAGTCTGAAACCTATGTACATAGATATAGGGTAACTAGGTGATTAAAAAATGTAAAAACCATTTTGTCGTAACATAGTAAATAGCTTTAGGACTGCGTCATTTTTGTGAAAAATCAAGATGGCGGCCGGACCATAGGCCACTCATCTTCGAAACCCTTTACGCTCTAAGATAAGCTTCCAATAATTCACACCGCACGCGCCGAATTCAATAAATTTAATACTTACTAATCTGCAGCAATAGGCATGATTCCTAATGTTTAATTTATTACAAATAACCGGCTTAGCGATGAATATAACTAAATACATTACACATACTGAAAAAATAATTTGAATTGGCTGATAAATCTCTGAGATATGAGTATTTAAAGTTTTAGGTGGGGATAGGGAGGGGATGTTCTATCCCTTTCTCGCAAAGCGTGTGTTAGTATAGCATTTGTATGGCGCTCCTGAGCCGTGACGTCACGGCTCAGTATAGTGCGCTCTCTGTCTAGCATGAAATTAAATTAAATTAAAATGCTTATATCTTATTTATTTTTGAACTAATTTTAATTTTGTTTTGTTGATGTGCTCTATTTATGATCAGCTTTTTATGAGGTAATAAAAAAATATTACCATCATGCCTATTTAACATAGCTTCGCAAGAGGTAAATATGAGACGTGCGCGCGCAGTGTGGTTCGTTGGACGCCTATAGTACATTAAAACAAAAGATTTAGCAAACTTTAAAATAAACTTAACATGGTAAAAATAACCATCTACATCCGTTGACCACCACTTTGTCCCCCCCACAGGTGGACATTACCATCACCAGTGGGGACTAACGTCACAAATATTCTCCTTTTACCCCACTGGTGGACATGGCAACTTTTTTCTCCGATGTCCAACGGTGGGGGACAAAACTGGTAGACAATGGTAATCGACGAAAGGGCGTAAACGTCAATTTTGTGCACAATTGTCTAACACATATGAGAAAAAAAGACTAACTTTACGTCATTGAAGTCTAAAACTGACTGTGACAGGACTCTAACATTGGTTCCCATTCTGTCGCCAAAACGCTTCGAGTTCGTTATTATCCGGGCAAATTACAAAGCCACGAGCCATTCTAATAGTGCTAACAGACGCTCGAACGCGGCTGACCCCAACAGCCGTCTGACCAACGGGAGAGAAAGAGAGGGAAATATGATATACTCACTCTTTCTCTCCCGTTGGTTGGACGGCGGTCCGTCAGCCGCATTCGAGCGTCTGTTAGCACTATTAGTTTCGTTGGGCTCGACAGCGTTACTTTTTTATTATTATCTGTGAGGGTTTTGGCGTTGCACTCGTGCGCAGTTGCCAATGTCATGTATTATAATTATTAATATCAAGTTTGATGACATTTCGTCAAACAAGTCAAGCAAAGTCACGGTCAAGTCAAAGCCATGCCCTACTAAGGTGGGGGAGACTTTACAAGAGGCTTATATGGAGCTTTGGAATCAACACGAAAATAAATGTTTCACCGCGTTATATCACTACCCACAATCGAGCACGTCTACGAACACTTAATAAATAATAATCCACCGTTATTGCGCATTAATGCTCGAAAATACACAAGTTTAGGAAAATATTGAGAGTCCTTTTTTTCATGTTGGCGCCAAAAACTCATAGCGATACTGGCTAAGCGTCAAGTTTTTTTTTTTTTTCTTCTTCCCCGATTTGGGGCTTTTGGCTCCGCATGATTGATGCAGTTGCCATATACAAGTCGTATGAGTTTAGTTTTAGAATTTAAAGGTAGGGAAACGATACGCGAAAATTAGGATATAGGAAGGATTAGGATGGACGGATCAGAGGAGTGTAAAAAATATAAATATATAAAATTTATAGTTTAATGTCATTAAAGATGATAAAATCAGATAGAGAGTGGTAGATAGAAAAGGAATTGCTACTGAGAAGAGATTGTATATTAGTAGGTAATGGAACACGGAGGGATATCAAGTCATCGTAAAAGGAGGCATGGTCATGTAAAGGACAGGAAAAAAATATATGGTCCAGATCCCCATAATCACCACATTCGAAGCGTCAAGTTCGTTGTCAACTGTCAAAAAACCCAACTAATTGTCAATGTCATGGTCAGAGACACTTTCAATTTAAGTTTTGGCTCCACATGTTTTATGTATTTAGCCTGTTCAAGTAGAAAAAATACTTCAGTATGAGTGAATATATGTTTTAAATGTTTATCGGGACTTATCACGTATTATTTTACTTAGATAAAAATAGGTACTTTTCGCTCGACGTTTCCGGGCGTTCGTTTATTGTATTTTTACCTAAATAAAATAATACGTGATAAGTCCCGATAAACATTTAAAACACGTGTTCAAATCGCGAAAGTTTTTAATAATTCCTATTGTACTCAATAGTCATATAGTCCAAAACCAGTCCTAGTCACAGCTATTGTATTTCGTGTCTAGTGTATTTCAGCTTCAATGTAGTGGTCAAGTACATCAAGGGTCAGTTAATTATTATTAAGTTTACAGGAATTTGTTTTGCTGAGTCGTCTATGAAACAGATTTGTAGATGAACTTTAAAGTAACACCTGATTCAATAATAAATCGGCCAAGTGCGAGTCGGGCTCGCGCACTGAGGGTTCCGTACCACCACAAAATACAATAAGGTTGTCAAGTAACCGAATTATCAGTTACGCCTTCCATTCGTCGGAGTAATTTGCTACGCAGTTTGCTACAGGCGCTCGAGTATAATAACTTGGTAATGAACATAAATTTGTCACCGCACACTTGGCTATTATTTATTGTTATACTTTAAAGTGTGTACTACAATCGTGCCAATTTTGACGCTTGTATGTACGTACGTATTATCGATTTTACATTAGAGCTAATACAAAAATACGTTAAAAAAATATGTTTGTTGTATGAGGACTCCTCTTTCGTAATTAGTAATCACTTTTTGTCTTTTTTATTATTTCTCAGTTAATCCGCCGTTACATTACATATTTAGTGAAAATTTCAACTGGCTATCTATTACGGTTCGATAGATACAGCTGTTAATAAGTAGGACAGACAGACATCGTAGGTTTAGTAATAGGGTCCCGTTTTTACCCTTTTGGTACGGAACCCTAAAAAGACACCTGGGGGGCTAGACAAGAGCCACTTTCTGTTAGCGTTAACGCCTGTGGAAAGATGAAATTGTATGAAAATGACATTGACAATAGCTTGACATAACATCTCTCAAGCTATTGTCAATGTCATTTTCATACAATCTGGTCAGTTAAAATTAGGCCTGTGTCCTAATGTTTTATTTAGTACTAGCGGTCCGCCCCGGCTTCGCACGGGTATAGATTATAGCCTATGTCACCCGGGGATAGTGTAGCTTCCCAACAGTGAAAGAATTTTACAAATCGGTTCAGTAGTTTCGGAGCCTTCAATGCAAACAAACAAACAAATCTTTCCTGTTTATAATATTAGTAAGTATAGATAAATAATAGACTTAGCGAAGGATGTAATTAAATACATGAGGCAGCTACAGCTCATTGCAGATATAACGATATCGGAACGTCCTGGCAAGTTAAGTCGGAATTAGAAAATTGCACACAGAAACGACTACAACGCCAACCCACTATTTATCTTGCATTATTAATTCTTATATTAAACTCCATACGGTTAAAAGTTAAGTATTATTTTATACAATTTTGTTCAATATTTACAATGTCCAATGTTTGATATAATGTTTGTAAGTATATTACTTATTTAACAACATAAACTTTGTGTGTGACGCGTGGTGGGTATTTGTCAGTTACAAAAATGTTGCCAATCTCTTAACATATTGAAAATAAGAGATATCCAATAAAAAAAAAAAAAAAAGGATAGAGATCATTTATTGTCAGATACATTCAAGAAAATAGGACGTTTTTTATTATTTACAAAAATTGGTCTGAAAATTCACAACCTTTTTTATATATATATCTTACTTACCTTCTTTGAAGATCCGATATTGAATAATAAAAAATAAAAAAAAACACATTTTGATAATAATAAATACGCAAATTCGTTTACATGTATTACATATTTCTTTCAGTTATTTTGATTTAAAAACCAAACTCGGGACCAATGTGAAAGTATATTCTTTTAAATAAAAAACTAATTATTCAAATTAGTTTATAAATTGTATCAAACATTAAAAAAAAAACTGAATTGAAAACCCTCTTTTCTCTACTTTTTAAAAATCTGTAAAAAGTACGCATAAAAACAGCCCAGCCCTAATGTCAGAGGTTTATAGGCCTCTAACATGGCTGAATAGTTGTATAGGACAATCCACGGGTCTCACCGACGCACGGTAACATTCAGTTGTAAATGCCACTCACGGTCACCCGTCCAAAGTCTGACCGGTTTGTACTTTGCTTAACTTGGGTCATGGTAAAAATGCAGAAAAAAAATATTGAAAACGCTGCGGGTAGTTTGGAAAGTATTACAGGCATTTTAAAGACGCTTGCTAGAAATAATGCCGTCTCTTTCATTGACGTCTGTTAGACAAGGACAGCCTGTTAGAACTGTCAACAAGCCTCGTTGGTCCAGTTGGTAGTGAACCTGTCTTATGCGCTTCGGGGCGTGGGTTCGATTCCCACCTAGGACAAACAATTTGTGTTTGTTCTATATCTGGTTGTTAATATCTACTTAAGTATGCATTTTAAAATATATATGTACGTATATCAGTCTCTGGCAGCCATAATTATAAGCTTTGCTTAGTTTGGGGTCAGATGACAGTGTGTGCAAAAATGACCATGTTGCCAGCATGCTGGGTACGGTGCCAACTGATAGTGGGCTTGAGCATTTGGCTTGTCTTTAGAACTTCAACAGTCTATGGGCAGTCTAACTGTATTTGTAGTGTTAGTATTAGCTTGTAATTTGCTTAGTTTTTAAAGTTTATATAGTTTATAAAAACATTTGCCCTAATGGAAAAATAAAATTATGTCCCGGATATTTATTTATTATTTATCTGAGGAAGAGTCCTTCCCCCTGTATGTCGCCACCACTCCGCCACACACAAACACACATTTATAACACATACAGAAAACATACAAGTTACATTAAACTATTCAATAAGTGCTGTGACGTCTGCGCGTTGTAATTTTGTCAAAAACTGCGGGTAGTTTGAAATATGAGCAGATCTTTGTTGTTCCGAGTTTTTTGTTTAAAACTCCGACAGGGGCGGATTACACATCTTAGCTCTTGAATGGGGGGGGGGGCGCGGTGCCCCCAAAATCTATACTCAGATCCGCCCCTGGACTCTACTGTGAAATTTTCAAAAAGAAATTTGTATACTGCTCAGCATTTTGCACAATAATAATTAAGACTTGAGCTGCAATTCGTCGCCACCCCCTCTGTAAAGGTAGCATTCCGATCTTGGTGAGCACGTCGACCGCCCAGGGCGCCATAGGTGCCTATAAAGGTGCGCTGGTAGTGCTAAAACCAGCACTGGCGCTAAGCAATGCAAGCGAGCCACACGTTGCGCGACGCGGTCGCAGAATCGGAAAGGCACAATAACGCAGGCGACGGGGGCTGAGACCGTCTGACACAGTTTAGACAGCTGCAGAGGCCTCGTTTTAATTGAGTTATAAACAATGACAATATAACCACTTGACTGCTCATAAGCCAAAGGTTCTAACATGTCAACCTAAACTATTTCGAGTGGGGCCAATCCTAGGCGCGAATTGAATGACTTTTGATTCTCCAATCACAAGCGTCGAGTCGCGTCGAGTCTCCAATCAAAGCCGCCCCCCGCGACCGACGTGCATCATTTTGCAAAAGGGAATTTTGACCAGATGCGCGATCAAGTGGTTATATGATCTTTGGTTAACTTGTTTGTTAGAATCAGTTTTGTTTGATCTGCACATTGAAGAATATTCATATAGAACGTAACTGAAATGTAAAACGCCGCGCAGTATTTTTGAATCAGATCGCTATACTATAACTTCTGCTTGACTTCAACATAACTACTAATGAACAGTACAAGGCTAGGTAACGACTTTTTGAAATAGGCGAAGAAAAAAAAACAACCGTACAAAAAATGCACTCTCCAAAAAAATGTATGCATTGGCGGATCCCATGCCCTAAAATACCAAGCAATTCCATACATTCGACTAAATTTTACGATTTGATTCCTTCGAACCTCGTCAGAATGCCCCCCCCCCCCTAAAATAAAATCCAGAATGCCCCCCCCCCCCCCCCATGAAATCCTGGATCCGCCCTTGAATTTGAGATCGATCGCCAAGTCAAGTTTGAATCTATTATGATACCAAGGTCTTTAACTGTAGCGGAGAATGGGATGACACAGCGGAGCCAGTGTGGTAAGATTTACACCGTTGAGGCGACGAGAACTGCGCCCTATGATCGCTTGGCATTTCTCCGGGTTAACCTGAATACCATAACGCCTTGACCACGAGTCAGGTCGAAGGTCATTATTAAGGGAGGAAGTAACTACATCCAAGTCCTGAACACCAATGATACAGTTGGGAGATCGTCAGCGTAGAAGTGATAACGGCAAGATAATTGAATCGAAAGCATATAAATCGAAACTTTCAAATCAAAAGCAGTGTTTACCACGGGTGAAAGACCTATTTGAGCACTATTTAGTCCCTTTCATCGCTTGTGTAACAATCTACTATTATTGCATTGTAGCAAGTCTCTATTTTACTGTAATGTAAAAGGGAGTTTTCTGTAAAAAAAAAAACTGTGACTGTATGTACTGGAAGTCGAGCAGAAACTATATAAAATTCAACCCAAATCTATCATTCATCCCTGTCTAGTTCGAATAATCAATCTACCCGCAAAACTCATAACCCGAATAAAAAAAAAAGGGAATAACCGTCACTTTGTCTATTCACTGTCCGGGGACCGCCCGTCACTTCTTCGCGAAGACGTTCAACAAACACTAATCCTTTTCGTTTTTCTTCCGCTTTTTCTTCTCAGTCTTCTCCGAAGCTTTGGGCTTCTTTTCCGTCTTCTTCTTTTGTTTCTTGTCTGCTTCCTGAGGTGGCTCTTCGATTTTCCTCTTTTTGAGGGGTGATTTTATGGGCAACTTTTCAGTTTTCTCCGGCTGTTCCTTTTTCGAAGAGCGCAGCTGTTTGGGTGAGGGCAAGTCTTCCTCGGAGGATTTTTCTTCGGAGGTTGCGGCGTTTTGTGCTAGTTGTTTTTGTTCGTCTTGTTTCTTTTTGTTGGCTTTGGCGCGCTCCTGGCCCGGTATGCCGAGGATTTCCGCCCACTGGTCGGGGGGAGGGGTGGGCTGTTTTCGCTCTTCTGTTTGCGCCTGCATGGACAAACGGAGGCGTGAGGCGTATGCTCGACTTTCCCGATGTTTACAACGAGTCACTTTAAAACATCAACATTGGCCTCGATTCTGTCATACACTAAACTAAACCAATCTGACAGGATTATTTGCCTCTCTTTTCGTTTTAAATGTGTGAGAAGGATGGCAACAATTTTAGAGCTGTCAAATTTAGTCTAGTTTAGTGTAATGCCATTTTCTTTCAAGCTACCGGTAAGATCACCACAGTGAGGTTTGAAGTGATTCATTATAAAATCGGGTTATACACAAATGTGATCGACAGAGAAATGGTTGAGAGACAGCGGGTTACATAAGACTGGTAAAAGCTGAACCCAATATCTATTTAAGGCCTCGGCCACTACACTGCCCATACCAGAGCCGTAAAGGTAGCATTTCGATTCGTTTAGGTCTAGGATAAAATTGGTTTTATGCACTAGTTATAATTCGGTATTTACTGTAATTGCGAGAAAATGAAACTGTGACACACAATATCTCTCTTAAAAATTAAAAACAAAATTTGAACAACATATTCGACAAAATTATTTTTCACTTCTTATACTCTTAAAGTTAGCTTATGTCCAGCGCAAGCAGATCAAAACAGCTTTTTATGTTCTAGAGCATAAGTATTATTTTTGTGCACTAGTGCATAAAAGTAAACTACACTCTTTAAAATTGTTTAAAGAGGTTTGCAATATCACTAATACATTTCCTCGCAATTAAAGTGAAAAGCAGAGTTATAACTAGTGCATAAAACACATTCTATCCTCGTTTTAATTATCTGCCCTCGGGCTGGTAAACGTCTCGGCTAAACGCTTTGTTTTATGCACTTGTACAATATACTATTGACTAACTAGATGAAACAACATCGGCTAGCTCCACCGCTCGCTCGACCTGTCTCTGTCTATCACGAGTTTATCTGAACAAAGCCGAACATACACCAATAAAGACATCACACTCCTAGGCCGAGTGCCCAGAAGAGTCATGTTTTAAGGCAACTCAGCGATCAATTTTCACACATATATTATTGCACAAGGTAAAGTTTGAAACTTTTTGTTTCATTTTGTTGTTATTTGTTACATATAACTAAAGACATGCCGCCTTAACAGAAAAAAAAAATTCTTTCGATTTCATTAACTCCATTAATTTATTTTCCATAGAGCGATGGTGGCCGAACGGTAGCATGTGCGCTTTACAATCTGACGGCACCCGGTTCGATCCTTAGCGCAGCACCAATAACTTTTTTTTTTTTTTTTGGCTACGGCCCCAGTGAACCCAGTTGTTGGGGCAATTTTGCCATTAACAGTGAGGGAGGGACCAATTACTTATTTAGTACTCAAATAAATTATGTGCTTGCCGCGTTCACAGCTTTTAGAATGGACACTGAACGTTCCTTCTACATTTTGTAGTGTTAAGGGTGCCACATTCAATTAGTGAACCGAATAATAAAAAAAAAAAAAAAAAACAGTTTCAATGCCATCGCTCAACAACGGTGAAGGAAAGCATCGTGAGGTAACCGGTTCATCAACATGCACTAGGACAGTATGGTGGATTATGGCCCATCCTCGCTCTGAGAGAAAACCTGTGTCCCAGCGCGTCCCTGTGACGTTTGACGTGCTAATGCTAAGACCAAGGAGATAGAACTGATGCGGAATACTAGTTGGAGTATTGATCCGACTTAAGACATTCGCGTGTCCAGTAGTAGGTAAACTTACGGTGTCTTTCTTTATAAAAGGCTGTGCATGTAGATTAACAAAATAAAAAGTACCTCCTTTTTCGTCGATTAACAAAAGAGGTACTTTTCAATTTTTTTCCGGATCATAATTGTGTGAGAATCGTGCGTCGAATTAAAACCTTAAATGTTAGCAATAAAAAATGGAGGAAATGTGAGTTTAGACATGGACCAATATATATTAGCGAATCTGCATCGGACACCGTACACGGCCTTAGTTTAATCCACCTTTAAATATCTTCATTAATAAACATTAAATTAAATATCACGACATGTTTCAGTGCGTCACAACAAATACTCATTTGACGTGACAGCGCATTGGCAATGAAACGCCACGTTTCACTAACGTCACGTCAACACATCCGTTTGAAATTGGAACGTTACTTCTCCCAATTACCAAACTAATATTGTTTTCGCGTGACAGCTCACTGTGGCGTTTCATTGGCAGTGAAAATAGTTCATTGCAGAATATGTGTGCAATGGTCGTCCCTAGGGCCGTCTGTCATATCTGCGAGCATGCCGAGCCACCGCGTCCGATGTAGATTCGTCTGTACCAAGCCTAAATTAACAAAAACTATGCATCTATTTAAGGCTGAGGAATTTTATAAACGTTTTTTAAGCCATGTTTGATCGTAGCCAACGGTATGGTTATCAGTTATAAAAACTTATATATTTTTTTTACTTTTTTTGTTATCATTAATGTCGCTTTATAATTTATCAGTTACTTTAGTTACTTTTGGAAAATATTTCACAAGAATCACTGGTGGCTTAACAATAGCTTCGCGCCCTAACTCCAGCCATATAACTCAATTTTTATAATAAGTCACTTTTAAGGGCCATAATACCTCGCTCGCGCTTTTGGTGTTTTTTAAAGATACATAAATTACTGTCTACTTTTGAATAATGTGCTTCGGAATGTTAAAATTTCAAAATATTTCAAATTTTTGGATTTTTTTAATGATTACCATGGAAAAACTGTTTGTCCCATTTTTTGTAGATACAATGAAAATATTAAAACAAAACATTTGTTATAAATATTTAGAAATATTAACTTCGATGTCAAGGAAGGCCTATGAAACGCTGGCGTGACGATCTTGACTCATTCCTGAGAGGTTGACAAAAGGTGGCCGAGGAACTGGATTAATGGAAGCAAATGGGGGAGACCATTGCCCAGCAGTGGGTATAGGTAAAAAATACTTCACAAAATGACGAAGCACATTTTTCAAAAGGATATACTATTACAGTAATTGTATGTATAAAAAAAGCGAGTAGCGGCGCGCCATATTCTGGGCCTTAAGCACGACAAGGTGTTTGAAAGCTTAGGTCGGGTGACTTCACTACAAACACCGGGTTATATGACCTAACACTAATCTGTCCTAACTGTCTGCATCACATTTCCTCCGCAGCACTCCGTTCGTCCGCCGCGTCCGATATAAAAGCACTGCAAAAACACCTTCATTATTTTCATCTATAACCGGACTGCTGGTAAATGTATAGGTAGCGAGCGGCCACCCGCAGATAATGACAATCGGCATATGGCAACACCACGGGACGTCACTTATTACTATTTGTTTTGTACAATGGCAACACTCAGCGTTATCTGCATGCAGTGTCATAATTGACGAGTAGCCAGCTCCTTCGTAAGGTAAATAAGATACTTGCCACATTTGTTCGCGTTCGCTGTCACAATGAAGCACGTTCAGTCGAAAGGTGTGACAGTTCACTGTCAAAAAGTGTGACAGTTAACTGTCGAAGGGTGTGACTGTTCACTGTCAAAAGGTGTGACAATTCACTATGAAGGTGTGACTGTTCACTGTCACAAGGTGCGACTGTTCACTATCAAAGTGTGACGTTTCGTTGTCAACATTTTTCATGGCTGCTGTTACTTTTACGCGTTTATCGTAAAGTGATTAGCGGTTATTTCCACTAACAATTTTCGACAAATTATTGTCAACAAACGTCATCCTGGGTATATATAATTAATCCACTAATAAACGCACCTTCACCATTTTACGAAAATGTACGGCCGGCAAGTGCCTTGGTTGTGTGTGTAAGTTTTTTTTTACAGACAACGGAGCTGCACATTTCCGTAAAATGATATTTCCGTTCACCTTATGAAATAAAAACGCAGTGTTAAAAAAAACCGTGTCCGAGGCAGATTCACTTTTAGAATAACAAGAGAAAATAGTCAAAGTTAGTTAGTCTAGCACGGGCCATGGACAAATTGTCTTTCCACCACTGTTATCCTGCGAGAAAACGACAAACATATCCATATTAAAACAGTGGGAAGTCGATTTGTCCACAGCCCGTGCTAAGCTTGTCGCAGGCCTAGCACGGGCCGTGGACAAATTGTCTTTCCACCACTGTTATCCTGCGAGAAAACGACAAACATATTCATATTAAAACGGTGGGAAGTCGATTTGTCCACAGCCAGTGCTAAGCTTGCTGCAGGCCTGGCACAGGCCGTGGACAAATTGTCTTTCCACCACTGTTATCCTGCGAGAAAACGACAAACATATCCATATTAAAACGGTGGGAAGTCGATTTGTCCACAGCCAGTGCTAAGCTTGCTGCAGGCCTGGCACAGGCCGTGGACAAATTGTCTTTCCACCACTGTTATCCTGCGAGAAAACGACAAACATATCCATATTAAAACGGTGGGAAGTCGATTTGTCCACAGCCAGTGCTAAGCTTGCTGCAGGCCTAGCACAGACCGTGGACAAATTGTCTTTCCACCACTGTTATCCTGCGAGAAAACGACAAACATATCCATATTAAAATGGGAAGTCGATTTGTCCACAGCCCGTGCTAAGCTTGTCGCAGGCCTAGCACGGGCCTTGGACAAATTGTCTTTCCATCACTGTTATCCTGCGAGAAAACGGCAAACATATCCATATTAAAACGGTGGGAAGTCGATTTGTCCACAGCCCGTGCTAATCTAGCTGGTTATTAAGGTGAAAGAATCGCAGGAGCGGCATCCTCATTGGGGAAAGCTATTTCAGGTATACTATAACATGGCTAAATGAGGGTACTCCCATACTCGCTCGGGAAGGTGAAGTGTTTTTGATAAATTTTTGGTAACATGAGGTATCATCTATATAATTATACTAGCAACGCACCCCGGCTTCGCACGGGTGTAAGTCTTATTTTTTTACACCTTGGGTTACATTGATGGAGATTTAGAAAGGAAGGAAGGCAATTTTTTTTGAAAATATAATATAGCCTGTCACCCGGGGATAGTGTAGCTTCCCAACAGTGAAAGAATTTTTCAAATCGGTTCAGTAGTTTCGGAGCCTATTCAATGCAAACAAACAAACAATCAAATTTTTCCTCTTTATAATATTAGTAAAGATAAAAACGAACCGCTATTTACCTTGGTCACGCCATAACTTGAGAACGACTTTACCGATTTCATTCATCTTTTTTTTAAAGTTTACTAATACTTTGTAGAAGGTTCTTACGGAAACAATATTTAACGACGATTTTGACTTTGCGCGTTTGACAGTTCTAAGACAGGACAACTTCTGTCGGGTCAGCTAGTAGTTTTTTTTTTTTTTTTAATTTTTTTTAATTTTTTTTTAAATATTTTTTATATATTTTTTTTTTTAATATTTTTCATTTATTTGTTATTTTTATTATAGTTATAAAACACATTACCGCCAAAAACGGCAGTTTATAGCTAATCTACGTTTTTCTATACATGTATATATATCAGTATCTGGCAGCCATATCACAAGCTTTGCTTAGTATGGGGTCAGATGACCGTGTGTGCTAAAATGTCCCAATTTTTTAAAAAATTATTTATATCTTATGCAATACATTGTGATGCTGGGAGTAGTATTCCAAAGGTGCTTCATTGCATCCTCGACCGACTATCGGAGTCAAATTTTTATTTACTTATCTTCGGGTTAAAAACTTTATTTACTCAAGAAGAATCTTATATCAATATCTTAGTATGCCTGTTATTTTTTTTTTTAGATGGGGGCGCCACGTCTGCATTCTTTTCATCTTAAGCTCTATAGGTCAATAGACAATTGGACTGTTCAAATAACAATGTTGTTTTTTACTGTAAAACTCTAGTTTAATAGCCAGTACTTACCTCAGCCTTCTCCTTCTTTTTCTCCTTCTTGCCGTCCTTGTCTTTCTCCTTGTCCCTGTCCTTTTCTTTCTTCTCCTTCTTGCTGCTGCGGTCTCGCTCTGGAACGGGACGGAAGAATACGTGAAACATCACACGTGTAAAAGTTTGTATGTTTATCAGGCAAAGGACTCACGAAGCGGTTGTCACCCGCGCCCGCAGCCTTTGTAGAATACAGATATTTATGTAAAAAATTAAAGCACATTTCACGACGCGTTTTACGCCCGTGGCGTGTGCGATTGTTTTCGGGTCATCTTGTACCGGCGGGCGCGGGTCGCGGTCCCGCAGCTGCGGCGGGTTGCTCCCGCGCGCTCTGCGATCGGTTGGCGGGCGTCCGCAGTGGGCAGCGGAGGGTGTACAGAAATCCTCCGCCCGTCTTGCAATAATCAACCGCCAAGATCGCAACCACGACGGCTGCGTAACCGCACTAAACTCCGGTCTCGTGAGTTTTAAAAATAAAACTCCATTCCGCCACCGCAGCGGGCTCGGGCAAAAATCGCTCCGTGAGTCCTTAGCCTAACTGAGCTGTGAAAATTATCGGACGTAACCTTGGGCTGACCTAGAGCGTTCGGACGTCCGACAGAAATCTGGCGCGCCGGGTGTTTTTGTCAGCCGCAAGCCACGTCTCAAAAGACCCACTCTTATAACGGCTGGACGGATTTGGATGAAATTTGGCGTGGAAATAGCTTAGACCCTGGAATGTGTCCCTTTCCTAAACTCCTTTTGGTAAATGCGTGAGCGGGTGAAACCGCAAAGCGCTGCTAGTATAGGATAACAATGGAAAATTCTATCAATCCTTTTTTAATATCCCAAATAAAATATGTCAAATAGCTGGGTTTTTTTCACTTCTCTTGCCTCTCAATTTATTGTGTATGCCCGGTGGAACATGACAAACTGCTCTTTATACTCTTGTGCATAAAAGTATGTTTTCAAAGTAGTGCATAAAAATAAACTGAACTTTTTTAAATTGTTCACAGAGGATCAGTTTGTAATGTATTACATGTAGGAAGTTTGTCTGGGTCTTTAATAATGCCATCGATCAGGGTATTATTAAAGACCAAGTCATAATTTTTGTCGAATTTAAATAGAACATCCCCAACATCGATCCCCAAGCCGCCTGCCAAGCCTGGGGATTATGGCATCACCCCTCTCTAAGAGGGAGGCCTTTGTTCAGCAGTGGAACTTTAATGGCTGATAATGTGTGTGTGATGTGAAACAGAAAATTGTTTAAATTTCAGTTTTAATTTTAACCAAAGTTTTATTATGTATATTTTTTATTTTTTGTTTTATTTCCTCGCAAATAAAGTGAAAAGCCTTGTGTATAACTCGTGCATTAAACCCATTTTATCTTCAACTTTAATATCCGCTATTTGATAATCGTCTCGGCTAAAATGATTTGTTTTATGCAATGACTGTTTTAAAAAGGGGGAAGACGCGTGACATCCAAACATTGTACCTAATAAATATGGCTCTGTTTCGGCTCGAGTCAGCGGCGACGTTGCCGTCTACACTGTAAACGTCAACTTCACCGCTCCATTAGACACTACACTAGACCATAGAAGTGACATTTAAAGAAAATAAAGTTAATTGTTTTTAAGTATTTACGAGTGAAAAGTAATGCCGTGAAACTTGTTTTTTGTCTTCGAACTGTTGGTGCACCTTATGAAAACGCAGGAAGTAATTTTTGCTGCACACAATCACACAATTTTGACAAGTAATTCACGTGCTATCAAAACGCCAGTTCGATTGTGACTGAAGTGGATTGTGCCCCGGAGCCTATATTGTGCGGTCCACGTCAAGAAGTTCGTCCCGTATCTTCCCCTATTTACTTACATCAATGGTTTTATGCACTAGTTGTAAAATCTACTATAAATATTTTTTTTGCCCCCGACACAAACAGAGAGGCGTGTTACAAGTTTAACGTGTGTGTCTGTCTGTAGCATCGTAGCTCCCAATCGGCTGAACCGATTTTGATTTGGTTTACTTTGTTTTTTAAGATTATCTGCTATATTACCGGTGCTATAAAAAATATCAATTTAGACTTGTTTTATAAAACCTACTAAATTGTCGAATAACAAAAGAAAAACCCCGTACGAAGCGCTTTGATTCCACATTTATTGTGCCAACTGCTAGTCTGTGGAATGCACTGCGTCAAAGGGTGTGCCCGATAGTTACAATCTGGGTGTCTCACGAGTGAATCGGTTTCTTCTAGACAAGCGTGCTTCATGGTAGACCGCATCATCGCATAACATCAGGCGAGTTAGCGGTCAAAACCAAAACGTAAATAAACCGGCCAAGTGCGAGTCAGGCTCGCGCACTGAAGGTTCCGTACCATCACAAAATTCAATAACGAAATTACCAGTTATAACTTGGTAATGAACAGAAACTTGTCACAGACTCGCACTTGGTCATTATTTATTATTAGTTGTTATACTTTAGAGTGTGTACTATAATCATGTGAAGTTTGACACTTGTACGTATTACTGTTTTTACATTAGAGCTAATACAAAAAAACCTTAAAGAATACGTTTGTTATACCCCCCTTTCGTTTTTACTTTTTTATTAACCTACTTCAGGAAGAGGTTATCAATTCGCCTGTAATTTTTTTTATTTAGTTAATCCGCCGTAACATTACTTATTCTGTGAAAACTTCAACTGGCTATCTATTACGGTTCGAAAGATACAGACGATAATAGGTAGGACAGACGGACAGACAGACAGACATCGTAGGCTTATTAATAGGGTCCCGTTTTTACCCTTTGGGTACGTAACCTTAAAAACTAAAAAAGTTGGCCTACCCTTCGCATCCTTGTCTTTCCTCCTGTCGTCCTTCAGTTGCTTGCAGTATTCTCTGAAATAGTCCTCTCGGGCGACTCCCCCCTCCACACCCTTCCACCGCACCTCTGAGTCGCACTTCTTCTTCACTTCGCCGAACCTTGCGTGTCGGTCTACACCCTTTTCTTTGAGCAGCGCAAAGAATTCCAGTTTCGCCTAGAATGAGAGCGTAGGGTCAACAGGGTAGTACTGCCAGGGAGGTGTGGGTAGTGCCAGGACAGAGGGGGTAGTGGAAGTTTTTTTTTTTAATATCATGCTGTGTTATGATACGATTTCTTTGTTTTAGCGTAGAGTGGGTTTGCAAGGGTATAACTAACGTTTAAAAAAAATTATGAAGGTACTCAATACAGTGCTTTTTTTTTTTAAAGTTAATTTTAAATTTAGATTTTTTATAAAGAAATAGAATGTAAATTAATGGCTTCGGTGTACTTTATCACTAAAAACGCGGGAATAAAAAAACACTTTCAACTAACGCCCCCTCATACACAAACAAAGAAGGATAAAGGCCCCCCTATAAATAAAAATTTCTCAATTGTATTTTTACTTAGAAATGACAAAACCTCCATGTCGCCGTTTATATTATTGAAAAAAAAATTTTTCTTCAATAAAACTTCCACTGCCCCCTCTGTCCAATACATATATTATCCTATCCTAAGCATAGACAGCACAGAATGTGCGAGCGCCCCCTGAAATAAATTAATTATTAGTTACTGAAAAGAAGAAAAATAATTAACAGCTGTGGAGAGAATATTAAATTAATTTCTGAAAGAAAAGTTTTTGATTAGTGCCTGTGCGGTGAGCGAATTTGAAGATGTATTTAGTAAGATATTTTTAAAAGCAACTGCGATTTAAATAATTAAACCGGATTTAAAAACTTGTTGGGTGCTAATTTCTTTAACTTTGACGTTTCGATGTTTTAACTGACAAAATTTAAAATTATCCAGTTGGGATTCGAACCCTCCTGGATAGTTTGACGATCTGTCTTCTAAGCCAGTTTTTTTTTGCAATTCATAAGTTTATATTTTAAACCGTGATTCGGTCCTTTAAATGTGTGTACACCGAATACTCCAATATGTGTGAACAAATGATTTAGCAATATCAATAATTTTGTTCGAACGCCTGTTAATTTGGCAATATCAATAATTTTGTTCGAACGCCTGTTAATTTGGCAATATCAATAGTTTTGTTCGAACGCCTGTTTAATTTGGCAATACCAATAATTTTGTTCGAGCACCTGTTAATTTGGCTTTAGAAATAATGTAGCTCGAGCGCCTGTTGATTTGGCTTATTTTGGTTGATTGTATTGATAATTATTTACCATTACACTCAAATAAAATATGTTTCTTTGATATTAATCAGAGCCAAGTCCAAACAGTGCGTCAGTAAGTTAGATACTATACAACTCTTTATAAACATTATTCCCAGCAGACGATGTGCAGTACTCGGGCGAGTGGTAATCGCGTGTGCACCGCGCACAACCTGCAACGAGTCACAACACTTTCTGCTTAGTGCCAGTGGCAGTGAAAGATGCTTAGTAGTCTCGCTCTAAGCAAAAAATGCTGCAGCTCGCCCCAGGCGACGCGCAACACTCGTGCGAGTTTACTGCGCATCGTTTGAAACGGGCTTGAAGTTAAACATTTTACCGAGTCTCCAACTCGACATCTTCATATTTGCTGACCACACGTTTTCCTAACTGACTCTACTTTCATTACCATCTCTATTTTTATGGAACAGAACCAATCTTACGGATGACTTTTCTTAATTATGTTTCTTTTTCATGTCAATTTGCATATTATGTCCTCACCGTTTAGCTGATGGAAAGATAGGCGAAGAAACAGTAAGCTTGGGCACATTTTTAATCGAAAATATGGATAGTAACAGTATGCATTAAAATACCAAACATACTTGAGCAAGAAATAGTTTAATTTTGTCATAAAAAAAATGGATGGAGTAGTTTTTTGGCGTTTAATTGCTTAACACAAACTGAAAATATATAATTAAATGGAAAATATGGGGAATCGAATCCATTCTCTCCTTGCAAAAAAAATACCATTGGATGGAAAGCTTCATAAAGGTCCAGGTTTCACAAATAAATAAGTTTGATCTACATTACCTCTTTACAAGGTTACGTCAACTTGAAAGCCAACTTGATTTAAGTATTGGTTTCAAGTAACCTTGTAAAGAGGTAATGCTAAATCAAACGTATTTATTTGTATGGGATATAATTAGCTATACGCTTAACAAGGTTATGTCGTCACCTCTGTGTGAGCTTTCAAAAAGCGATTAACATGGACAGACTATAATGTAAAAAAATATCTTGTTGGTAATATGCAATGAGAATAGAAGTTTTTAACTATACAAATGAAGTCCCTACTATTTGTGTACTTTCCAACAGCGTTAAGATAAGGCCGTTACGCTATTACAAATATATACATATATATTGTTTTCGAAAATAAAAATAAAGGAAACATGTAAGTTTGTGGCTTGGGACGTAAACCCAGATGGCGTAGCTTCGAATCTTGCCGGTTGTCGAATTTTGAATTTTCCGTTTACATAATATTTATTTAAAATTTGATACGAGGCCTTTCAAATTGTATTGTATTCCTCCGTGAAATCGGTTCTATTTTAAAATTAGATCAAATAACTTTGATAAATTTACATTCCTCAGATTTGTTCTTTCTACAAGTTTGTGGCATGAAAACACCGAGCAGTCCTGAGGGGACCAAAAATAATGAATTCACTCAAGAGTTTTGTTTTATCTTGGAATCCTGATGGGATTATTGTATCTGTCTTAATAAATAGAAATTCACAAAGAAATGTTACAGATTTGGGACTGTGGCGTGACACATTTTTAATTGAATTTATAAATATTTTATACTTTTATCATATACAAAATAAAAGTTTTACGTTTAGTTTCTCAAGATCTCTTTGTGAATAGTGATATAAAAAATAGCTGAAAAGAAAATAATTAGTCAGCCTAGTCGGGTCACTTGCTCTTTTGTCATGTATTTACATATATCTGTTTGGTTTACGCCTCACTTCAGGCAGCCCATCACCGATCGCTACTTTACAGCAGCCTTTGAAGCGATGGCTTCAAGATGGCTCAAGATGTTGAGGCATGCATTATAGAGTTTTCTAAAAGCAGGTTTTAAACCTTTGCAATGCTCACTGAGCAATTCTCACTGCTAAGCATAGGATCTCATATAGTATATATTTATTTTGAACATTCATTGGAATTTACAAAAAAAGAAATGCAATGTTGTTCAGAGCAATGTAAAAACGACGCTACGTTTCTCAAACATGGTTACAGTTCCCTTTTTACACAATTTTTTTTATCATGTATTAAAATATTTAAAAATTAAATTTTTCGTCAATACTTTTTACCAAATATTTATTTACAGCAAAGTGTATATATCACAAGTAATATTATTTTTCTGATGAAGCTGCTGATAAAAAAAAAACCATAGTGTGGACAGTGATTTTAGAATTGTTCACAAAATTGCTCTAAACATCATTGATATAAGGAATATAATAAAATGTACTTCTCTGGCCATTTTCATAACTTGTTAATGTTGATCATATTGTTGTGTTATTGTAAACTTCTTATCTGCTTAAACAGCTTATAGTATATCTAACCTTATTTATTTTTGTGACGGCGCGCAGTGACCATTTGACGATGTCAATTTATATAACAGCGTATTGGTAATCCTTTATTGTACTCTATTCCTTTCTGAAATAAAGGAATGAAGCGAATAACTTACATTTTTATCAACAAACAAATTTTGTCTTTTCGATTTCAATCAAGTACTTACTGAATTCAAATTTATTGCGATAAAATAATAGTGAAAACTACGAAATTAGCATATTAATATATCACAATCGATATAGAATCAAAATTTTGTAACAAATGCGGTTATTTCAACAAATCCAGTGAATATCAAACTTTGGAGACAGGATGCCCCCCGTGACACAAAAGTCACTTGGTATACAAAATATGAAAGTAAGCCCTACCCGGTGGCAATGGTGGTTCACAGTAAAGGGTAGGTAATATCGTCAAATGACCACAGTCGCGGTTCGACCCGGCACCAACCACACCGCCGCTCCGCCGCAAGAGGTCGCCACCAGCGGCCGGAGTCGCTAAATGTGCGGATTAACGTATTATGGGGGTTAAGTCTGGGTTACTGTACAAGCGTGTGTCCATGAACTGCCCAATTATATATCAGATTGTACTTTTTTAAAATATAATTTACATTGTTAACTGTTTGTTACATTATAACTATTCATTGTACCATCTACTATAGAATAGATGTAAATTAACGGTAAAAGCAAAATTGTTTTAGTAAATTTATGAATCATTAAGTACCAGGACAATTTAAAAACCACGTGTTATTTGTAAAATTATGAATCACTGGCAGTAAGGTCACTATTTGGGCATTATCATGGAACATACTCGCAAAGTTTTCAATACCAATCAGTTGATATTCAGAAACTTTCAAAATATTTCAAACAGGAACGGCGTATTTTCATCAAACAACAAACAAGTCTAACAATAACAGGAAGTATTTAAAATAACATTTCATAATAATATTGACGAAAACATATTTGAAAAATGTTAAATTCAATTCGCGTATTCGCGTATTTCACCTTAACATTCATAATTGAAAGTATTATTTAGATAAAAATGACAAAACACAGCACCGACGAACAGTCAAACATAAAAGAAGACACGTAGATTACTATTTGGGATTCGAACCCAAATCTTGAAATTGCTTTAAAATGTAACACCGACAGGACTCGAACCTGTCACTAACAAGTTTGGACTGTCAAAAAATATCCTGAAAAAGAACACATTAGATGCTAGGAATTGAGTTTGAGAGCCACTGTCTTCACGAAAGAAACAAATACACATTGGGATTCGAACCCAATATGGCTGCATGATTTTAAAGCATTTTGAATTTGTGATAAAATATAAGTATTACAAATTATGTCAAAAGTATATTAAACAATTGTATTCACATTTAGTTCGCATTTCAGTATTTTTTAAAGGAAAACGATCGCTTGTTGACCTGATGGAAACTGATGATATTTGCGGTCGATATGCGAAGCTTATTACTGCAAAGACGTAGAACTGCAACGGTACTGTTGAATAGGGCCAAAACACATTGGATCCTCTTATGTATAAAAGCTCTATTTAAATATCGTCAAAATAGTTATTGAATAATTATTTTAGATTGTAATGACATTTGGATTCTAAAGTAGCAGCAGACGTGACGGATTTGGTTGACGGACTATTGCCGTCTAGCCACTAGCTAAACGGCGGCTTAGCGTTAGCTACTCAAGATAGCTTTTATATGATTTATGAAATAAATTTCTTTTTCTAACGTCACTTTCAATTTATTAGATAATTATTTTCAATAAGTCACATAAAGAAGTGCAGTCAATTTTAAAGACCTATTCAATAAGTCACATAGAGGAAGTGCAGTCAATTTTAAAGACCTATTCAATAAGTCACATAGAGGAAGTGCAGTCAATTTTAAAGACCTATTCAATAAGTCACATAGAGGAAGTGCAGTCAATTTTAAAGACCTATTCAATAAGTCACATAGAGGGGGTGCAGTCAATTTTAAAGACCTATTCAATAAGTCACATAGAGGAAGTGCAGTCAATTTTAAAGACCTATTCAATAAGTCACATAGAGGAAGTGCAGTCAATTTTAAAGACCTCTTCAATAAGTCACATGGAGGAAGTGCAGTCAATTTTAAAGACCTATTCAATAAGTCACATAGAGGAAGTGCAGTCAATTTTAAAGACCTATTCAATAAGTCACATAGAGGGGGTGCAGTCAATTTTAAAGACCTATTCAATAAGTCACAGAGGAAGTGCAGTCAATTTTAAAGACCTCTTCAATAAGTCACATAGAGGGGGTGCAGTCAATTTTAAAGAACTATTCAATAAGTCACATAGAGGGGTGCAGTAAATTTTAAAGACCTATTCAATAAGTCACATAGAGGGGGTGCAGTCAATTTTAAAGACCTATTCATAAGTCACATAGAGGGGGTGCAGTCAATTTTAAAGACCTATTCAATAAGTCACATAGAGGGGGTGCAGTCAATTTTAAAGACCTAATTAATAAGTCACATAAAGAAGTGCAGTCTATTTCAAAGAACTATTCAATAAGTCACTCAAAAGGGGGTGCAGTCAATTTTAAAGACCTGTTCAATAAGTCACATAGAGGGGGTGCAGTCAATTTTAAAGACCTATTCAATAAGTCACATAAAGAAGTGCAGTCAATTTCAAAGAACTATTCAATAAGGAGGTGCAATCAATTTTAAAGACCTTTCAATAAGTCACAAAGAATTGCAGTCAATTTAAAAAAAACTATTGAATAAGTCTCTTTATGGGGGTGCAGTCAATTTTAAAGACCTTAAACCTATTCAATAAGTCAAAGAAGTACAGTCAATTTCAAAGAACTATTCAATAAGTCACTTAAAGGGGATGCAGCCAATTTAAAATACCTATTCAATAAGTCACATAAGGCAGTCAATGTATGGTGATGTCACCTCCCAGTGACCATCCCTGGACTGTCACGAATCTATCTACACCTCATTTATCAAAATAGGTCGAAACGTTTATGCTGTAAGTGAACATACACGTTAACTACAATTCCCCTTTTTTGGGTCTGAATCGTCGACTAAAACTTTTAAATGTACTTTGAGTAAATCAATTTTCTATCCGTACAGCATCTTCTGTTATTTTCATTTCATAGTTAATTGTGATTATGTTCTCCCCGTCCGCATCGTACCTACTCTTCCCACTCACCTGGTCTCTCTTTTTATCCTTGTCTTCCTTCTCTTTCTTTCTCACTTCGACGATGTACTCGTTGAAGTATAGTTCTCTCTCTCGCGCCTTCTCTATAGCTTTGAATCGCTCGTCGCGCCCGTGCTTCGATGCGAGGTCCGTGAACGACGATCTGATACAACGAAAAATTTCAATAAAATAACTGTGACATTCAGAATACGCGGAAAGGGTGTACTAACCCGAAAGGGGTCCATACAAAGATAATTAATATTGCCATTGGGTCCATAGTACCCATCATTATGAACAACTTTTACTAACTCTGAAATGAATCTATGAATCACCGAAACATGACAATAAAATTATGAAATAAAATAAACACTTTTTGAAAACAATGTTTTAGGCGTCCGCCATATTGAATCAAGTGTGACGTCATTTTATTTTTCGTATTCTTCTCAGCACACCCTTTCATTATTAGATATATGGCATGGGCATAAAAAATAACTGGTCTGCCATCTTTGGGAGTCCCCCATATTGGATTTAGAATGACGCCAGGTAGCTAACCATGCATTGTCAAATTATTCAATTCAAAAAACTTTTTAAAAACAAGCTATTAGGCATCCGCCATATTGAATTTAGTGTGACGTTTTTTTTTTCGTATTCTCAGCAAATCTTTTCATTTGATACCCATTTTATGGAGGTGCATAAAAAATAGCTGGTCCGCCATATTGGATTTAGAATGACGTCAGCTAACCAGGCATTGTTGGATAGTCCGTTGGTCCAGTTGGTAGTAAACCTACCTTCTGAGCCTGAGGGCGTGGGTTCGATTCCCACGTAGGACAAACATTTGTGTGATGAACATTTGTGTTTGTTCTATATCTGGTTGTTAATATCTATTTAAGTATGTATTTAAAAACTATGTATGTATGTATATCAGTCTCTGGCAGCCATATCACAAGCTTTGCTTAGTTTGGGGTCAGATGACCGTGTGTGCAAAAATGTCCCAAATATTTATTTATTTATTTTATTTTTTATTTATTGTCATCAAAACTAAACGTGTATGCAACATTTCAACTCCATTGAGTTGAGGATAACTGTTTAACCATATCTGTCATTACAAAGGAGAAGCGCAGGGTATTAGCGTCAATTTGGCATATCACTCTCATGGATAGATCGAGTATCGGGGAACTCACTTGGAATGCAGCTTGGCCTCCTCGAGTAGCGTCCGGAAGGCCTGCTTCTTCTGCAGGAGCCGGTTTTTCTTCTCTTTCCGCTCCTCCTCCGCTCTCTCTCGCACGTATTGGTCAAACACCTGAAAACAAAAAGGTTCATTCTTTAAAAAAAACGACATCGTTTTTCACAAACGGCACATTTGTGAGTCAAAAAGCGAGTGAACTTGTGTTTCAGATTACGAGTGAACATGTGTGAGTCAGAGTGTAAATTTATGAGTTAAAGAGTAACAACATGAGTCAGAGAGTGAACATGTGTGAGTCAGAGTGTAAATTTGTGAATTAAAGAGTAAGAGTGTGACCGCATGAGTCAGAGAATGAACTTTTGTAAGTTAAAGAGTAACAACATGAGTCAGAGAGTGAACATGTGTGAGTCAGAGTGTAAATTTGTGAGTTAAAGAGTAAGAAAGTGACCGCATGAGTCAGAGAATGAACTTTTGTAAGTCAGAGTGTAAATTTGTGAGTTAAAGAGTAACAACATGAGTCAGAGAGTGAACATGTGTGAGTCAGAGTGTAAATTTGTGAGTTAAAGAGTAAGAGTGTGACCGCATGAGTCAGAGAATGAACTTTTGTAAGTTAAAGAGTAACAACATGAGTCAGAGAGTGAACATGTGTGAGTCAGAGTGTAAATTTGTGAGTTAAAGAGTAAGAAAGTGACCGCATGAGTCAGAGAATGAACTTTTGTAAGTCAGAGTGTAAATTTGTGAGTTAAAGAGTAACAACATGAGTCAGAGAGTGAACATGTGTGAGTCAGAGTGTAAATTTGTGAGTCAAAGAGTAGGAGAGTGACCGCATGAGTAAGAGAATGAACTTTTGTAAGTCAGAGTGTAAATTTGTGAGTTAAAGAGTAACAACATGAGTCAGAGAGTGAACATGTGTGAGCCAGAGTATAAATTTGTGAGTCAAAGCGCATTCTCACCTGTCTCCTCTCTTTCGAGTTGAGCATCAGGTATCTGGGATCGAAGACAATCTTGTGCAGTTCTTTCTCCCAGGTGGAGAAGGCGGACACTTGTTTCTCGTGCAGCATGGCGAGGAAGGAGCGCAGCCGCTGCGAGTGCGGCACGACGCCTCTCTCGCGCGCCGCTCGCACCTCCGCCTCGATGGCAGCTTCCTTACCTAAATCGATCTGCACTGGCTTCTTGCCTGGCGGAAAATAAGTATTAAGTAAGTTCCAATTCAAATTCAAATTAATTTATTTCAGGCAATAAAATAACCCATACAATTCAATTATTAGGTACATCAAAAAATATATAAATAAATGAAGGTAATAAAATCAAAATAATAAAGTGACACAATACAATTCTAAAGTAAAAAAGTAATAAGTAATGTCCAATAAAATACATACACTTGGCACAGAAAGGAAAGGAAAAGAAGAAAAGAAAAAGAAAGGAAAAGTCAATAATTGTTTAATTAACTTGAGGGCATTTAAATAATTAAGTAAAAGTGATTTATAGATGCATAGTTTAGGTTGTTAAATAGAAGTAAATGTTAAATATTATATGATTTTACAAAAGTAACATTGAATGTACACGACCTCAGCATATGACTAATGGAAGGAACTAACTTACCAACTTACGGGTTTCCAATACCCAGTTTGGCAGTTAGAGCCAGTAACTATTTATAATGTACATTTCTTGAATAAATAATTTAGTTTTTTTTTTTTTTTTAATAGAATAATATGTCAAAATAATAATAACAATAATAGTTCAGTTAATTTAGTCAATCATTAATTAAATCAATACAAAAATCAAACAAAAATAAATGCCGATCAGGAAATTTAAATTTTTATAATAGCAGTAATGTTCTAATTCTATTTGCTTATGTATTTTATTTCTGTGAATTTTTATTTTATTTTTTGTTAAGTACTAAAATTATCATGTCATCATCATCATCAGCTCCGGCCTATGTCCAGCAGTGGACGTCCTATAGCTGTAGCTCTGTTCTGAAGTGACTCCAGTTGAGCATCCAGGGACGTAGAAGAACTTACTAGCTTCCTCCGTCTTGGTTTTCTTGATCGGTTCCGAGTCAGAGTCGTCCGTGTCGGAGTCTGCGCTGCGCTTCAGCTCTCCGTTGGCCGCCTTGCCGGCCGCGGGCGCCTTGCTGGCCGAGGCCGCCGGCTGATCCTTACGCTGCAACACATACGCAATATTAAATGTATAGTCGATCCTCTATTGCACACCCCGTCTTCTACGTCTTCTATAAATCCTTTCCATCCTAAGGTTGCCTGGAAGAGATCGCTTTTAGCGATAAGGCCGCCAGTTGTTACACTAGTTTTTAAGAGTTTTTTGTCTTCTGTATCAAATTTCATGGTGTGAACAATAAAGAGTTAATCAATCAATCAATCAATATTACTGTAACTGGAATCCAAGCCAGTTCCCTATGGCTCCTGGCAAGTTGCCTGTAACTTTGACTAACTGCCTGTAACTCCAGGCAATTTACCTGTAACTCTAAGCTAATTGTCTGCAACTACAGACTAGCTCCCTGTAACTCCAGGCTAATTGCCTGTAACTTGGACTAGTTGTCTGTAACTGACTTGTTCCCTGTAACTCCAGACTGATTGCCTGTACCGCCAAACTAGTTGCCTGTTAAGCCAGACTAGTTGCCTGTCACTCCAAACTAATTGCCTGTCACTCCAGACTAGTTGCCTGTAACTCCAGACCAGTTGCGTGTAACTCCAGACCAGTTGCCTGTCACTCCAGACTAGTTGCCTGTAACTCCAGACCAGTTGCCTGTAACTCCAGACTAGTTGCCTGTAACTCCAGACCAGTTGCCTGTAACTCCAGACAAGTTGCCTGTAACTCCAGACTAGTTGCCTTTAACTCCAGACCAGTTGCCTGTAACTCCAGACCAGTTGCCTGTAACTCCAGACCAGTTGCGTGTAACTCCAGACCAGTTGCCTTTAACTCCAGACCAGTTGCCTGTAACTCCAGACCAGTTGCGTGTAACTCCAGACCAGTTGCCTGTAAGTCCAGACTAGTTGCCTGTACCACCGGACTAGTTACCTGTTGGTCTACCAGCGCCTGGGGCACCTGGCCCACCACCTTGTCCACGTCCTCCCTGCCCAACAGCTGTGGTGGTCGCTCCCACACGCTGGAGTGAGCGGTCGGGTTGTAGAAGAAAACGCGACCATCTCCCGTCCATACAACGCACCTGTAACATAAAAAAAGTTTTTTCAAACAGGGTATATAATGTGTGTATTTATTGAAGAACACCCATTTATTAACAAACCATTAATCTTCGCTTTTAGTAATAATTTTTTATTGTTTTAAAAGCGCAGCGTAGGTCGGCCTCCCCTAGATGGACCGACGACATCGTGAGAGTCGCGGGCATCCAGTGGATACACGAGTTGAAATATTAGCGCATTATGATAGCTCGTTGGTCCAGTTGGTAGTGAACCTACCATCTGAGCCTGAGGGCGTGGGTTCGATTCCCACCTACGACAAACATTCATGTGATGAACATTTGTGTTTGTTCTATATCTGGTTGTTAATATCTATTTAAGTATGTATTTAAAACTATATATGTATGTATATGTCTCTGGCAGCCATATCACAAGCTTTGCTTAGTTTGGGGTCAGATGACCGTGTGTGCTAAAATGTCCCGAATATTAATATTTATTAATTTCAAAATTGACTAGATACGACTGTCATTGTCACTTTAGCCATTGACACACTTGTTAATAACGATCGAAGCGCCCTCTTTCTTTTTGCAATAATCCGCCGAACTCGACGAGACGCGCTCCGTGTATTTCTAATCTGATTTACTAAATAAACCTGTGTTATCAATTACGAAAGACGTTTAATTGCAACGTTTGATGGCAGGTAGGTACGCCTCCCACTAGATGGACCCCAGTGGATGCAGATGGCAGGCTGTCGTTCAGTGTGGAGGTCAAAGGGGGAGGCCTAAGTTCAGCAGTGGACGTCTTCTGGCTGATGATGTTTTTTTTAATATACTGCATGTTTATGTTTACGTATATCGACTGTATTAAGGCGAAGTTTGAACAACATTGGGACCAACCCTGAAACCGAGGAATAAATGACAAAGGCTGGACTGATTTCGATTTAGTTTAAAAAAATCAATATTGTTCTTATTATGATTGCAGAAAATCTAGTCAGTCGTTTGAAGATTTATCATCATCATCATTTCAGCCGTAGGACGTCCATTGCTAGACACAGGCCTTCCCATCAATCTCCAAAAGGGCCGGTTGGAAGCGGCCTGCATCCAGCGCTTCCCTGCGGTCCCTTTAAGGTTTTTTGCGGTTCGTTTTTTTAAAGATTACAAGGGTTTAATGTAAATGTTGTCTTTAACGAGATGTACACTACTCACCAGGGAGTGCCAGGTATGGGCGTGCTGGATATAGGTCGACTCTTGTCCGCTTTGGCCTTTTCCTTCTCTTTCTCCGCCTTCTCCTTTTCAGCCTTCTCTTTCTCGACCTTCTCACGTTCCGCCTTCTCTTTCTCGAGGCGTTCTCTCTCTTCTTGTTCTCTCTGGAAGTTGCACTAATATTATAAACTAGCAACGCACCCCGGCTTCGCACTGGTGAAGTTTTTTTTTATTATATTATAGAATAAGTGGCATACAAGCAACGGGCCACCTGATGGTAAGTGGTCACCGCCGCCTATAGACACCTATAGTCTTTATTTTTTTACACCTTGGGTTACATTATTGGAGTTTTAGTAAGGATTATAATATTAGTATAATTATATATTACTAGCTGCTCCCCGCGGTTTCACCAAGCGTAGTGATGAAAAATGGTGATGGTGATGATGATGATGAAAAGTAGCCTATTTCACTCTTTGGCTCTTGAACTATACCTATGCAAAAAATCAGGTCGATCCGTTGTTCCGTTGCAGCGTGAAAGAGGAACAAACAAACACACATTCGCATTTATAATATTAGTATGATATTTAATAGCGAGTGTACTGACCTCTTCAGCGACGGCGCGCTCCCGGTCGGCGATGGCCTTAGCCTCGGCCGCCGCCTTCTCCTGCTCGTGGGCCTCCACATCTATTACTGGACAAACAAACATATATTGTTAATATACATCATTCATTATCTTCCAATGGCAATATTACCACTTGACTGCTAATCCTTTACCCCGCATGAGGCAAAGGTTCTAACATGTCAATCTAAACTATTTCAAGCGGGCCAATCCTAGGCGCAAATTGAATGAATGACTTGATTCTCTATAAGCGACGGTCGCGCCGAGTCTCCAATCACAAGCTGCCCCCCGCGACCGACGTGGCATCATTTTGTAAAAGGGAATTTTGACTACATGCGCAATCAAGTGGTTATATTATCATTGCCCGTTGGTCCAGTTGGTAGTGAACCTGCCTTCTGAGCTTGGGGGCGAGGGTTCGATTCCCATCTAGGACAAACATTCATGTAATGAACATTTGTGTTTATTCTATATCTGGTTGTTAATATCTATTTAAGTATGTATTTAAAACTATATATGTATGTATATCAGTCTCTGGCAGCCATATCACAAGCTTTGCTTAGTTTGGGGTCAAACGACCGCGTGTGCAAAAATGTATATTTATTTATTTATTATTTTATTTATTTGTATCCAAAATTTCACATGCAATAATCGTGTCGCCTGGTGATAATCAAACATATAGCGTACAAAAACCTAGAGACAAACATTTTGTAGCCGTTCACTTCACGTTAAGAGCCTCAAGACAAACCAGAAAGCCACATTTTCGTCGATGTGTGTTCTTCAATAATACTGGACTCATTATATACCATGTTTGAGATATAAATAAAGAAAAGTAAACTTACTGTCCATATTCTTTTTGATCTCCTTGTCTTTAATAATAGCTATTTTCTCGGCTCTGTCTTTCTCAGCTTGGATCCTTGCTTGAATCTTGGCTTGGAGCTCTGCAAGTAAAACCATACTTAGACTAAAACTTTCTTTTTGGGGTTCTGTACCCAATGGGTGTAAACGGGACCCTATTACTATGCCTACGCTGTCCGTCCTACCCTTCAACGGCTGTATCTTTCGAACCATAGCAGGCATGGCGCACTCCGGACTTTAGGTATGTTCGGCCGGTGTCCCTTCCCGAGAGGGTCATAGCAGGGCAATCAGTGGCCGCTCGGCTCGCACGCTACGCGCATATTTTCTGTCAGGGACCTTGACCAATTATTTTCAACAAAATCTGCAAATTAGGGCTCCCAAATGAGGTCTCCATGTTTCATGTAGTTTTTACCTAAATATGCATCGGGATGATGATCTTGTAATAGGCCTCTTAAAGTTATGCTTTTGCATGATTGTTATTTGACCAAATTTAGAATAAGCGTTAGTTTTTTGCGCAGAATAAATGTCATTCCAATTAAAGGAGAATATAAGTAATAGGTAGGTACTACATAGGCTACATAGCTGGTAAGTGTAACACCCCTCTCGAAGAGGGAGGCATGTGTTCAGCAGTGGACGTTTACTGGCTGATGATGATGATGATTCTGTGTAAATATCAAGAAGACAACCCTAACGTTACACGTGCCGCGTCAGGAGAGACAGAGCTACGTGATAGAAAGAGAGCGGCCTTCTAGGTGAATATAGCGAGCGGTATCCAGCGCTGTACGAGTTGAATTGCTACTTTATTGCCTCGTACATAGAGTCCTTATTTATTTAAATTTCTTCGCAGAGTGAACCTTCTGTGTCTATTATGTCTTCTGTGACCATAGTAGACAGCCAGTTAAATTTTCATAAAATATTTGATGTTATGGCGGTCTAACTGAGAAATATTAATAGTCAAAAAGTATATAAACTAAAGGGTAACAACAAATGATTTTTCAGACATATCTTTGTATTTGCTCTAATGAAGTCTAATGTAACAAACCAGCCAAGTGCGAGTCGGGTTCGTAAACATACCTTCGAGCTCCTTCATGGGTGAATCTTCTCCCAGACGGTCTCTACTTCTAGTCAACATACCTTCGAGCTCCTTCATGGGTGCAGGCTTCTCCCAGATGCTCTCCCGGCTGGCCGCGTGGTAGTAGTAAGGTCGTCCGTCGGGCGAGCGGTGGGTCGTCCACTCGGCCGCGGCCGCTTCCAACTCGGGCGGTATCACCTACAGACAACGATATAGCAGGGACGGACTAACTCCAGCGTCGAGGCTAACAGAGTGAGTTTTAGCAGTACCAGTGAATGTTTTTTTTTAACCTACATCAAAAAAGGTTTTCTCAAATCGGTTGTATAGTTTTTAACTGGTCCATACAACATACTAAAATACCAGAACTACGTCATGGTTTGCGATTTTAGCCTTTTTTGTGCCGATTTCTACTGGGCTATAGGGGTCTGTGGAACCTATAGAAAAAAAAAAAAACAACGCAGCACACAACTAGAGGCACTATAAAAAAAAACCAACAAAACTAAAGAACATATAATGAATCATAATATTATTGTATCATTGAAGTCGCAAACTCGCTCAGCCAGAAAAAAAAACAGCCCGAATCTACATTCCGTTTCATTTCCCGCGTTTTTTTTTTTTGGTGAAAATGTTGTTCCTGAATTATTTTGTTTACCTTTAAAAAAAAAAAATGCCCTGTTATTATGTATGGGACAATTTAGACCAGTTACCATCGACCGATGGAGCTTGCACAGTTTCGATGACGATGCATGGTTATCAAAATGACGTCATTCTAAATTTGGATAGCCCGTTGGTCCAGTTGGTAGTGAACCTACCTTCCGAGCCTGAGGGCGTGGGTTCGATTCCCACCTAGGACAAACATTTGTGTTTGTTCTATATCTGGGTGTTAATATCTATTTAAGTATGTATTTAAAACTATATATGTATGTATATCAGTCTCTGGCAGCCATATTACAAGCTTTGCTTAGTTTGGGGTCAGGCGACAGTGTGTGATTAAAAAAAAAAATGTCCTGAATATTTATTTATTTATCCAATATGGCGGACTCGCAAAGATGGCGGACCAGTTATTTTTATGCACTCCCATGATATGGGTATCAAATTCTTTAGGGTTTACTGAAAAGAATACGACAAAACAAATTACGTCACCTAAATTAAATATGGCGGACGTCTAAAAGCATGTTTTTAAATTTGATTTTATACTGTCTGCAAGAAAGATAATGTAATTCGTCATTGGTTTACAACATATTACTTTACATTAGAAAAAATTACAGAGTAAACAAAATAATAACATTTTAATTCATTTTTGTATCATTACAGCGGCCATCTTGCATTAGCGGACTATGTCAGCATTTATTTATATTTTTATCCAGAATAGATCTACTTTTGGCCACCAACTCGCCTGATGGTAAGCGACGTTGCGGTCGAGGATGGAACACTTGTTCATTATATTACATATAATGATCATTATCTATCAATATATATAAAAATGAATCCCTATTTACCTTGGTCACGCCATAACTTGAGAACGACTTTACCGATTTCACTATTTACCTTGGTCACGCCATAACTTGAGAACGACTTTACCGATTTCACTATTTACCTTGGTCACGCCATAACTTGAGAACGACTTTACCGATTTCACTATTTACCTTGGTCACGCCATAACTTGAGAACGACTTTACCGATTTCACTATTTACCTTGGTCACGCCATAACTTGAGAACGACTTTACCGATTTCACTATTTACCTTGGTCACGCCATAACTTGAGAACGACTTTACCGATTTCACTATTTACCTTGGTCACGCCATAACTTGAGAACGACTTTACCGATTTCACTATTTACCTTGGTCACGCCATAACTTGAGAACGACTTTACCGATTTCACTATTTACCTTGGTCACGCCATAACTTGAGAACGACTTTACCGATTTCACTATTTACCTTGGTCACGCCATAACTTGAGAACGACTTTACCGATTTCACTATTTACCTTGGTCACGCCATAACTTGAGAACGACTTTACCGATTTCATTAATTTTTTTTTGAGTCTCTAATACTTGGTACAAGGTTCTTGCATAAACAAAAATTAAAAAAATTGCGTATAAATTTTTAATAATTTGAGAAAATTTAACGACGATCTTAACTTCGCGCGTTTGACAGTTCTAAGACAGGACAACGTCTGTCGGGTCAGCTAGTATATACTACTAGCTGTTGCCCGCAACTTCGTACGCGTAGACTTTCATATAAACTTTCAACCCCCTTTTGTCATTCTTAATTCGGCCCTTTCGTAAAATCCTTTCTTAGCGGACCTCTACACCCCATAAGGAATCTACCTGCCGAGATTTCGTGTTTAATGAGTGAGTGAGTGAGTCGATGAACTTCGCTTTTATATATATACAAGATATAATGTACATTATTGTTATTGTTCATTATTATATATAATGAAATTGTTCATTATATTTATACGATGTAGATTCGAGCCATTTCTAAACTGTCTAATAATAACAAATTATCTGTTCTCAGTTCTTACAATTGGCGGTTTTTTAATAATTTGCAAACGTCTCCGCACCGGCCGCGGCGACAGCGGGCCACTGCCAGCAGGGGACATCTGTCGGGGGGAACTCGCAGTTAATCACCTACACTAGGCTATGCGGAAAGGGTGTACTAAGCCGAAAGGGGTCCATAATAACCACAGCAAAGAAAAGGAAAAAAGGGGTTGTCTGTAAAGTCGGTTAACGGACGATAATTTTACGTGATACCGCTTAGGCCGTCGTGCCTCTCTATCGCTTGTTCCGCGCTCTCGCTCGCACGCGCGGCTCAGGCGGAACATGACAATTTTTCGTGCGTGCAGCCGGCGTTCATCGATTTATAAGACGTTATTTTTTTTTTGTTTAAATTAGAACGTCTGTCAAGGCAGTTTTGTAAGAAATTAGTTGTAGCCAGTTGCACCCATATAAACGAAACGTCAGTCATTCGAAATCAGTTAGCAACTGTGATGCGGACAAACAACTTTGAGACCTAACCCAAAAAGGTAAGGTCCAAGTTCTTGGGATGCGGAGTTCGAAGCGTTGGCATAAATAAGAATGTTCAATCAAGGTTCTGTCATAATGCCTGGCGACAGATTTTCCTTCTCATTTCCGTTCTATTTATTTCTCTTTTAAACCACCATAATAACCATCATAGTTTTTTTAATCAATCAATCTTTATGTCCATGCTAAGCTTGCCTGGAAGAAATCGCTTGTAGTGATAATGACGTTTGTTTTGTTTCACTGGTTTTAAGTTGTTTTAGTCTTATGTATGGGGGCGTTCAAGTATTACGTAAGCGCTTGAGGGGGGGGTCTTTGCTTTGCTTATTTTTGATGACATGGTGGGCGGGTGGGGGGATCGATATCGTGATTATGTCAGCAGTTATTATTTACCTTTTTACACAAATGGCAACCCACAAATTGTCTATGTTAGAAAACAAAACACACATGTCGGGCATTCACACAAATAATGAATACGCATTTAAAAGAAAATTGCATATAGGTAATGATTACGTAAGCATGGGAGGGGGGAGAGAGGTTTGCTTACTTGGGGGGGGGGGGGGGGGGGGGGTAAATAATTGTTAAAAATCTGCTTACGTAATACTTGAATGGCCCCTGTCATTTCTGGCAATAAAGAGTTGTCTATCTATTAGGAACAACTTTTACAATGAGACCAAACTGGATATTAGAAAAAAAAAACAGCTGTTCCAAAGAAGACGGTCATTGACACTCGACAAAATGTATGGAACGGCTGTCCTTTTTGCGATTTCTTTGTTGATCTCATAGTACAAGTTGTCCATAAGCCCGTTGGTCCAGTTGGTAGTGAACCAGCCTTCTGCGCTTGGGGGTGAGGGTTCGATTCCCAGCACGCTTGTACGCTGTACATTGTAATGCAAATAAATATCAGCTGACGCTAGAGGTCAACGAACGACCCGCTGCGCGCGCACGCTTGTACGCTGTACATTGTAATGCAAATAAATATCAGCTGACACTAGAGGTCAACGAACGACTTGCGCCGCGCGCACGCTTGTACGCTGTACATTGTAATGCAAATACAATATCAGCTGACGCTAGAGGTCAACGAACGACTTGCGCCGCGCGCACGCTTGTACGCTGTACATTGTAATGCAAATACAATATCAGCTGACGCTAGAGGTCAACGAACGACTTGCGCCGCGCGCACGCTTGTACGCTGTACATTGTAATGCAAATAAATATCAGCTGACGCTAGAGGTCAACGAACGACCCGCGCCGCGCGCACGCTTGTACGCTGTACATTGTAATGCAAATACAATATCAGCTGACGCTAGAGGTCAACGAACGACACGCGCCGCGCGCACGCTTGTACGCTGTACATTGTAATGCAAATACAATATCAGCTGACGCTAGAGGTCAACGAACGACCCGCGCCGCGCGCACGCTTGTACGCTGTACATTGTAATGCAAATACAATATCAGCTGACGCTAGAGGTCAACGAACGACTTGCGCCGCGCGCACGCTTGTACGCTGTACATTGTAATGCAAATACAATATCAGCTGACGCTAGAGGTCAACGAACGACTTGCGCCGCGCGCACGCTTGTACGCTGTACATTGTAATGCAAATACAATATCAGCTGACGCTAGAGGTCAACGAACGACCCGCGCCGCGCGCACGCTTGTACGCTGTACATTGTAATGCAAATACAATATCAGCTGACGCTAGAGGTCAACGAACGACACGCGCCGCGCGCACGCTTGTACGCTGTACATTGACCGTTTCCCTCACACCCAGTATAGTCCTTTTACCGTACCTTTATCTAGTTTAAAAAGTAAATACCAAAAGTGACGCGAGCGCCATCTCTTGACGCTGAACGAACTATACTGACAATGCCTAATGGAAACTAGTCATTGAGAGAGACAAATATGTCATATACTTACATTATCGTTGTCAGGTTGAAGGTGGAGAGTGTCCGGCTGCATCAGGTCGAGGTCTGGTCTGACTCCGGGCGGCTCCATGCCGGCGGGCGGCATCTGTTGGGCAGCTGCGCCTGCACATATTCACAAACTTCAGTAACCTTACAACTAGAGTTTTATTTTTATTTTTATATAACAGTAGACAAACAAGCGACGGGCCACCTGATGGTAAGTAGTCACCGTCGCCTATGGACACTTACAATACCCGGGGCATTGGCGGTGCGTTGCCTACCTTTGAGGACTCTATTCACTCCTCGCTTGAAGCAATTGAGGTTATATTTTGGAGGAAAAACCGAAGGTGGTAAGCCATTCTACAACTTACAGGTGCGTGTCAGAAACAATCGAGCAAATGGAACAGTGCGAGACTTCCACGCATCTATAATGTGAGGATGGCTTTTTGGGCGATGGCGGCCGGTTCGATAGTAAAACCGCGATGGAGGGATGAGGTCAAAGATGAAACGGATATCCGGCAACTATCCAGTATCCAGCCTACATACAAAAAGCGGACAAGTAGGAGTAGAGCTCGCGCTGCGAGGGTTCCGATGGACGGAACTCTCAGAACGCGAGTCAAAAAAAAAAGGTGAAATATTGAAAGACAAACTTAAGTTTGTAGTTGATAATAAGGTTCTTCTTTACATTCCAACTACAAAATGTAAGTTTGTAATAGCAAAATAATAATTTTTAAATTACATAACTTCAAATTTATGACTTTCGGATTTATTCCTATATATGTGCTATGAGACCTTGCCTCTTGCCAAATTTCATGATTCTAGGTCAACGGGAAGTACCCTATAGGTTTTGATTCCCCTGTGAAATCGCAAAATATGCGACATAAACGCTCATATCTTTTGATTACGTTGACTTACAACTTTAATTTTTTTCCAGCCGAAAGAAACCGTGGACCCAAGTATTTAGTATAAATTTCAACTTGATACCTTTACGCGTTCTTGAGAAAAAGGGACTTGACAGACGGACAACGAAGTGATCCTATAAGGGTTCCGTTTTTTCCTTTTGAGGTACGGAACCCTAAAAAACAACTTGGATACACTTACCAGCATCAGGCATGGCAGCGTTCCCCAAGTTAGGCGGTGGATTAGCGACGAGTGGAGGCGGCCAGCCTCCCCAGCCCCCCCAGGCGCCCGGGAAGCCCCCCGGCGGCGGACCCCCCGGCTGTCCATGTCCCCCCAAGGGATTGCCCATGTTGGCCAGCTGGGCCATGTTGGGCGGGCCACCGGGGAAGTTGGGCGGCGCGTTGGAGAAGTTCGGGCCTGGACCGCCCGCGGATGAATAGTTAGGGCCGGGTCCGCCAGCGAATGGATTGGCTCCTAAACAAAAAATAATAAAATTAGCACTGATAAGATAAACACATGAATTTCAAGGTAGCCTGACAGATATCTATTAAATAATTTATCAGCCTATCACGTTCCCACTGCTGGGACACAGGCCTTCTCTCAGAGAGGATGGGCCATAATCCACCATGCTGGCCCAGTGCATGTTGGTGAATGTCATGTCTATGACCCGTTGTCTTGGACATACCAGTTTCCTCACAATGTGTTCCTTCACCGTTGTTGAACGATGACATCGAAACTGCACATAATTTAATTATGCAGTACTAAGTGATTAAAAAAAAAAAAAAAAAAAAAAAAAAAAAAAATCGGGACATTTTTGCACACACGGTCATCTGACCCCAAACTAAGCAAAGCTTGTGATATGGCTTCCAGAGACTGATATACATACATATATAGTTTTAAATACATACTTAAATAGATATTAACACCCAGATATAGAACAAACACAAATGTTCATCACATGAATGTTTGTCCTAGGTGGGAATCGAACCCACGCCCCCAAGCTCAGAAGGCAGGTTCACTACCAACTGGACCAACGGGCTATCTCCCGTTTGGTCGGGGCCGAGGATCGAACCGAGTGCCATCAAACTGAAAAGCGCATAAGCTACTGCTCATTCACCATCGCTCTATTAAAGAAATAAGGCTGACCAATAATCGTATCAAAATATTTATTTACTGACTGGTCTCACCCGGATGGACAACAGGGTCTCATTGACAACCGTTGGGTATAGAACCCTAATAAAGAAAGTTGTATTGTAATATAAATGTAGATTAGGCTATACTGGGTTACGCGGAAACAGTGTACTAAGCCGATAGGGGATGATAGTACTCATCAGTATGAAAAACTTTTACTATGGGATTAACCATGAAATAGCGAAAAAAAATATTGCTATTCCCATCGAGATACAATACATATAGTCACAAACATGCAAAAATGTCCTAACTAAAACTCGCCGACTTGGTTAGTTACAAGGTAACCGCGATGTCAGAGCTCCGATGACATAGCGGACAACTAACGTTGAACACTATGCAAGCGACATAACGTCTACATTGCAGTAAATGTGGCATTGTGAACATTTATATAATTATATTGATGTCTAGGTATGCACAACGATTTTTGACTGTTTTCACTTAGAGATTGTGACTCTATAGATATTATATCTCGATGGCTGTTCGATACATTTTTTGGAGTGTCAAGACATTAATTTATGGAAACATGTTAAATAAGAAGAAAATAAAACTTGAGCTGATATTTTTTCCAGGTTGGTCCCATAGTCATAGTAACAGTTGTTCATAATGATGAGCACAATGGCCTCCTTTCGGCTTAGTACAGTCTATATGCGTAACCCTGTATATAATGTAGGTGTGGTCATCATCATCATTTCAGCCGTAGGACGTCCACTGCTGGACATAGGCCTCCCCCATTGATCTCCATAAAGGCCGGTTGGAAGCGGCCTGCATCCAGCGTTTCCCTGCGGTCTCTTTTAGATCGTCTGTCCATCTTGTGGGTGGACGTCCTACGCTGCGCTTACCGGTCCATGGTCTCCATTCGAGAACCTATCGGCTCCATCGGCCATCTGTTCTGCGTGATATGTGCCCTGCCCACTTCAACTTGCTAATCCGGTGGGCTATGTCGGTGACTTTCGTTCGTCTACGGATCTCATTTCTGATTGGATCTCGTAGAGAAACCCCGAGCATAGCTCGTTGTGCGACTTTGAGCTTGCTTATGAGACCCACAATGAGAGAGCACGTTTCACTGCCGTGTGCCATCACTGGCAACACACACTGGTCGAAGGCACGGAGGTATATTGGACGCAGGTGTGGTATTGTATCGGAACTGACCGGGCGGGAGTCCCGCGGCGGAGGTGGGCACGAGGGGCGGCGCCTCCCCGGGCGGCGTCTCGTCGCTCTCCATCGCGTGCGGCGCTGCGCCCTCCTCGGGGCCCATGCCGCCCTCATTCATACCTGACACATTATAATTATTTATCTGTACTAATACTATAAAGGGGAAAGATATGATTGTTTGTTTGTTTGCATTGACTATTCAATGCAAACAACAACATACAACAACGTTGGCTTGTTGAGCAAGCATTCTACAATTATCATGAGTTCTACATATTTTTATGTAAATTTTTACCTACTAAGTAGTATTTTTAATTATTTACTATTGTATTATTTACTTTAAACAAATATCTGACATGTAAATTGGCTTTATAAATAAAATGACTATGACTATGACAAACAAACAAATAAAAAAATCGGTTTGAACCAATTTGAAAAATTATTCCACTGCAAGCTACTGCGCATGGTCTGCAACGGGCTTTGATAAAAGTGTGGCACCTTCTTTAACCCAGGGCGGAGGCTGCGTCATGTAGGGCGGCACTGCGCCGCCGGGCGGCTGCTGCGAGGGCGGCATCATCTGCGGCATCATGCCGTTCGGCGGCATGCCCCCCATCGGGACCGGCATGCCGCCCATCGGCGGCATGTTCTGCGGCGGCATGTTCTGCGGCGGCATGTTCTGCGGCGGCATGTTCTGCGGCAGCATGTTCTGCGGCGGCATGTTCTGCCCCTGCATGTTCTGCCCCAGCATGCCCGGCATTTGACCTGCATACATATTAGCAATCACAATTTGTTACAAGCTTATCAGTATATATATAACTAGCGACCCGCCTCGGCTTCGCACGGGTGTAATTTAAGTGTGAAGCCGGGACGGGTTGCTAGTTATATATATATATAAACCGCATCAAAATCCGTTGCGTAGTTTGTCCGTTATACAGACAGATGCGGAAAGTGACTTTAATTTATACTATGTAGAGACGTGATATAAAAGGCGATGTATGTATGTATATGTATGTATGGACTCCGAAACGGCTAGACCGATTTTGACGAAATTTACAAGCAATCTTCGGATCAGTCCAGTGAGTGATTCTGTGGAGTTTGATAGCGATCGGATTAACAATTTCTTTTTTGCTAAAGTTATATGATTATTAACGGGATATTTACCGTGGTAAGGTTGTGGAATGAGCTCCCGTAAATAATCATATAACTTTAGTGAACAACCGTGATAGTTTAAAACAGTGTTTTTATTTTCCATACAAAAAACCGGACAAGTACTCGCGAGTCCAAACAAAAAAAATACAACAAAAAAAGTTGAAATATTGAAAGACAAACTTAACTTTGTAGTGGACATTAAGGTTATTCTGTACATTCCAACTACAAAATGTAAGTTTGTAGTTGCAAAACAATTATTTTTAAATGATATAACTTCAAATTTATAACTTTCGGATTTATTCCTATATATGTGCTATGAGAACTTGCCTCTTGCCAAATTTCATGATTCTAGGTCAACGGGAAGTACCCTATAGATTATGATTCCCCTGTGAAAACGCAAAATATGCGACATAAACGTTCATATCTTTTGATCGCATAAACTTACAAGTTTGATCTTTTCACAGCTGAAAGAAACCGTAGATTTGAGTATATAAATTTCAACTAATCTTTACGCGTTCCTAAGAAAAAGGGTCTTGACAGACGGACAACAAAGTGATCCTATAAGGGTTCCGTTTTTTTTATTTTGAAGTACGGAACCCTAAAAAATAAGAATTGAAGTTTACAATGACCATATTACATCATAGCAAAGGATATAATTAAATACATTACACATACTGAATAAATAATTTAAATTCGCTGATTAATTTCTGCGATATAATCGCTTTTGGTAGGGATAGAGAACAGATGTTATCTCCCTTTCTCGCAAAGCGTGTGTTGGTTTAGCATTTGTAAGGCGCGCGCGTGGCTTGACGTCATAACGTGGTATAGTGCGCTCTCTGTCTAGCAGCTAGTATTTTAATTTCATTAAAATACTTATAACTAACAAGTTGGCGGCCAAGCGCAAGCCTATATATAATAAAAAATTTAAAAACAAATGGCTTTATTTATGTTATATTAACATCGAAATACAACACCTGTAGAGTCACAATCTCTAGTCAAACATCGCCCGAGCGTCGTTGTTCATAACTAGACATCAATTATATAGTTCGCAATGCCACATTTACTCTACTTTAGACGTTATGTCGCTTGCATAGTGTTCAACGTCGATTGTCCGCTACATCACGCGGCGTTGTAGTCGGATCGCGGTTGCCTTACAACTAACCAAAAAGTCTGCGCAATGCGTACCGTGCGCAGTTTTAGTTGAGATAATTTTTTTTGCACGTTTATGACTCTATAGGTATTGTATCTCGATGGATATTAAATAAAAACTAGGACACAAGCCTATTGTATAGAAATAGATATAAAATGTTTGCTACAGAAGCCTGTCAGGTTTGTTCAGAACCCAGTGCGGGTGCGAAGGTAGTAGTCACGACTCACCGGCTGAGGCCATGGCCTCCATCTCTTGCTGCGTGATGACCTTGCAGGTGGGTCCGTCCTGCGGCCTGGTCCAGGTGGTCTCCCGGGTGCGAGCGTGGTAATAATAGGACTTCCCGTCTTCTGATTTCGTCTCCACCCACAGTTCTGGTGCAGGCTGTGGAGGAATTTTTACTTCGCATTCAAACAATTGAGATGGTGGTCAAACGCAAGCCATATATATATTTAAAAAAACAATGATATTTTTTGGAATTTTAGTATATATTACAGAAGCCACACAAAATACAGGTTTTGCACGGGTGCAGTTTTAGCCGAATATGAGTAAGGTAGAAAGCTGACCGTGGAAAAAGCTAGTATAAATGATAGTCTTACCATATTAGGTGGCGGCATGGCCGGGGGCCCTCCGAAAGGGGGTGGCTGGCCCATCATGTTGGGCGGAGGCCCCATTGGCCCGCCCGGCGGCATCATGCCGGGTGGCGGACCATATGGCGGCGGCCCACCCATCATACCTGTAACCATTATCCAAGTTTTTAATAAAAAACGATTATGCTGCAGCCGCACAAAGAACGTAGTGACAAGACGAGAAGCAGATTAGGTTGGTCCCACTGTTAAAGTTATTCATGACTGCATACCTCGGATTCACTACAGTATGCAAAAAATCAAGTCTATACGTTGCTCTGTTGCTTAGTCAAAGAGGAACAAACAAATACACCTTCATATTTATAATAACATTTAAAAAAAATAAAAATATAGTAGCTGCCGACTATATTGACCTCTCCGTTTCACTCTGACTGTGTCAATAGCTGTTTAGTCGCACAATGTCAGTCTTTTAAATGTTTATATATCGGGCATAATTTTATTTAGGGGCCGTCCATTAATCACGTGATTTTTTTAGCATTTTTAACCCCCCCCTCCCCCTTTGTGATACATGGTGAGGTATAAGACTAACCCCCCCCCCCCCCCCCCAAAATCACGTGTATTTTTTAGTACCTACAAAGAATCTTATTTTTTTTAAATATTATGTTTAAATACTTGTATAAAGTATAATCTAATTTTATTCTGAAATTAAGGACCATGACAAAAATGTCTAAACAGAAAGGTTGCAGGTTGTTTTTGATTGGCAAGGTCACACCGCTTTTCGGATTAGAAATCGCGCGTTTGACGAAAAAATTTATACAAAAACACGAGATTTTTGCTAAACCCCCTTTCAAGCCTCACGTGATTAATGGACGGCCCCTTAGGTAAAAAAATATATGGTAAAATTAAAAACATATGTTCAAATCGCGAAAGTTTAAAAGTTACTTGTCCTAAGAGTGTAAGTCCACTTGTCCAAAGAGTGTAAGTTTAAGGCACACAATGACAAAAAAAAACTTAGAAATACACTATCTGTCATCATATGTAAAGAAGTGTTTTCTATTTACTGATTTGACTCATAAATCTCTGTATAATTATCGCAGTTCATCTAGCAGTATTGGTATTTCAGACATTTTGCTCCTTGATCATTGTAATTTTTGAAAATTTTGCCTTTGCTCTGTGTGCAACTCTGAGAATTGAGAATGGGAGTAGTGAAGCGTACGCAGTCCCCTCTGCATAGGTACACGAACAGTCCGTTCGTGTCTGTTTATAAACACTAGTTGGCCACGATCATGATCACTACTTCATGTTAGTGTGCAATTAAATAATAGTGTAACAACAGTCATTCTTTGTTTGTGTGCTTGTATTGATTATTTAAATGTGTGCTGTACCATTCACCTCCCGCAAAATCTGGCAGAACGATTTTAATACTGAAAGTACGCCTTACGATTTCCCGTTCTGAATTCTCAAAGGTGCAACTAGATGGTCAATGCGTACAGGCTGTTTTATTAATTTCTAAAGTGATTCCAAGTAATAGTGTGTGGTAGTTACCTGGTGGCGGAGGTCCCATAGGTCCCCAGTTCCCGTCAAAGTTGGGTGCGTTGCTGAACCTCGGACCGCCTCTGGTCCTAAAGAAGGCGCGGCCCCGCATCGGAGGCCCGGCCGGGCCGTACCCGCGCCCGCGGAACCGCATCGGCGGCCCGTTCATCCAGCCGGGAGGCGGCCCACGGCCCCTGTTTCTAAGATACAGGAGTACATGTACAAACCAATGACTTATTTAGTACTTGAATAAATTATGTACAGTTTCAAAGCCATCGCTCGACAACGGTGAAGGAAAACATAGTGAGGAAACCAGCATGTCCAAGAACCTCACAAGTTCAAAGACATGTGCCATTCACCAACACGCACTGGGCCAGCATGGTGGATTACGGCCCATCCTCTCTCTGAGAGAAGGCCTGTGTCCCAGCAGTGAGGACATGATAGGCTTAAGATGATGATGACATGTACAAACAGGATACTGTTTCAAGTAGTATTAGCAGATGAAAAAAATTAACGCTGGGCATAATGCAGATGCTTAAATAAATTTCTGGACATTTCCTCCTAAGTTTATATTTCGCGTCATAATTAATGACAGTTATTTCATTTCTAGAATTCTGAATGATTCGGAATTAGCCCTGTACAAACGCCAGAATTCAGGACGTTTGGTTTTTTTATTCATTCAATTATAGGCTTGCGTTTGACCGCCAACTCGCCTGATGTTGAGGGATGATGCGGTCTACAATGGAGCATGCTTGCCTAGAAGAAACAGATTCACTTGTTTCAATCCTGTCGCTGTGACATTTATATCACCGCTGGTGATTCTACTGTACGTTTTGGTTGGGAACAAAAGTGGAGAAATTTTCAAACATAATACTTTACATCGCGGGTATCCAGTGGATGCAAAAGGTGAGCTGTCGTTCAGTGTGGAGGTTAAAGGGGGAGGCCTATGTTCAGCAGTGGACGTCTTCCGGCTGATGATGATGATGAATACTTTACATCAACGCTGATTTTGACAACAATGCTATCAGATATCAGTTAAAGAAGAAAGTGCGCAAACTGGCAAAAACTATAGACATCACCTGCTCAGACACCCTATTAGCTTGGCTGCTGAACTCATGGAACAAAGATACAAGCTCAGACTAAAAAGAAAGCGCGTTATCCCCAGCGATTGGCAAAAGTATACTACACACTTCGCTAAAGTAAGTAATTAATGCACTCGTATTAATTTGGTGTGCCAAATAACACTTGTATTAATTACTCACTTTGCGCTCGATGCAACATCTACTATTATTTCATTGTAAAAATGCATCATGCTATCATCAATTCATATTCCTGACAATGAGTTACTGATGCCACATTCTGACTCTAATTCTAAAGTATCTGTGATGCGCTTTATGCTTCAAGTACAAATTTTAGTCTAAGTGACACCATGTGATAGAGAGAATCGTGGTCGTAGTAACTTAGATACGTCGAGCATAGCCCCTTGAACTTGTGGACCACTTCAACTGTAGGTCTCCATATTTCAACACCATAAGTCTTGAAAAGTAAAATGCGTTTACTTCAATAATTACAAAACACATAGCATTTGAGTAATAAATGTTTAGTATGTTTTCACGCATAGCATTACTTATGTTCTTGAATTCTTACAATAAGATTATAGCAGCAGCTATGCAAGTAGCGTAATAAAAACACTGAATTTAACAATTCATATCATAAGGCTGTCATTTTGTAATTAAGAAGCCGGGAAAATCAATATTTACCTACTCGTGGTGGTTAAAAACCTTGAGGTAAGTAAATTGCATGAGTAGGTCCTACCTGAAATTCCCACGTCCCCGGTTGTTTCGGAAGTTACCACCGCCTTCGTCGTCTTCAAAAGATTCGTCGTAGCCACCTTGGTCACCGTAATCCTTGATGGAATCGCTCAAGTTGTCTCCATCAACACTTCGATTCCCATGATCACTAAGCGCGGAGTCTTGTGGGTCCATATTAAATTCTTCCTCCATAGTAAGCAAAACTGTTTTAACACAAATAACTTAAGTCCTCATCACTGCACAATAACTCGGAAATAATCCAAATAACGGCGAAAGAAATATATTTTCGCGAGCCAATTCAAACAAAGATGGACGCATTCAAAATGGCGGGCGGGCAGGCCGGGCAGCCGGGCACGGGCAGGCGGCTTGCATGTAGTGCTGCGGTATCGATTAAGCAAAATGTATCGATTTTATGATAACCGGTTTTCGGAAAAATTCTCGGTTTTTATGTTGTATTTTGCGACTATTCTAGCTAATATCCTTATTGGATATATCCCCATATATCCATTATGGATATTAGCAATGGATCTATCGAGAATGATCCCCATGTAATGGAGTATTTTTAGGATTCAAGAAAATATTTTTTTACTCTTTTCTGTGGATTCAAGGGTAGGAAAACATTCGTTGAAATCCCTAAATCGTCTCTGTTCCACTTTAGCAGACTTATTCAAGGTTAGTCGGACACGAATTATTAAATAAAGCGCACGTACTTAATCCACAAGGGTGTTGGAAAGGTGTTGTTGTGTGAGGAGGAGGGTAGCGTGTCGCGAGTGGTGTCACAAATAATGCCCAAGGGTTCCTTTTTCCTTTTGAGGCATGGAACCCTAAAAACGCAAATCGTATTGCTAATTTCGGATCAGCGTCCGGTGTTTGGCGAATATACCTACTAGCGTTATCAAAGTGATCAAAGTGGAATTGACCGTGGAATTGGCCGTTTTAACCCAGCATAGGTACACGAGCGATCAACCAAGGGCATTTGATTTATGACCAAATTCACACGCAGTTTGCATCAGTAATATCTCTTATAGAGCAATATAATAATATCATCTTCGACCACATCGTCGCTTACCAACAGGCGACCAGCCCCCCGATTCTACTAAACAAATTGTCTTTAAATTGTAATTGTTGCGATTTTAATTGTTAAATAACAGCCTCAAAATTGATAGTTTAAAAAAATAAAATATTCTAAGTTATAATATTAGGTGGTTGTATTTATCTAGTATAAAAAAATATTTAAAACTGTCAATTTTGAGGCAGCTATTTAACAATTAAAATCGCAACAATTACAATTTAAAAACAATTTCTTTAGTAGAATCGGGGCCCTGGGGCCTTACGGACAACTGCTATTACAGGCACCTAATCCGCTCAGTTGGAAAATCACGCGACCGCAAACCGTATCTGGGCGCGATAAGGTTTTTTTTCATCTATTCTCAGTACCTAGTTCAATCAACAGTTCAATTGATTGAACTACTGAGATTTTTTAGTCTCACTAGTTCAATGAAATAATTTGATTGAACTAGTGAGACTCAAAAGTTAATCTACTTTGATCACCATGTTTATTGTTTGACTACCGACAGGATTCGAACCTGCGCAATCGTCCTTAGTGCTCTAACCGCTAAGCTACGGCCGCTTTCCTGTCAGCCTCCAATCTGGCAGTCAGTCGTGGTTCCAGCCACAGAAAATAAAAATAAGTCGTTTCTCTTTTCTGTGGATTCAGCGGCCGCATGTTGCCAAGGATTATAGATGGCGCCACTAACGCTTAAGCCCGTTGCAGACCATGCGCAGTACAAGTAGCAAGTACAAGTGCCTAGCAAGTGCCTACTACGCAGCGTCTGCAAAACGGTGCAAACTATGCGTAGTAGCTATACTTGCTACTTGTACTACACATCATCTGCAAGCGCCTTTAGTGCAAGTGGCAGTGAAATGCTTGGTCCTTGCGCTAGTCCTTGAGCAAGTAAAGCTTCATTTTCTAGCGCTACTCGCGCGACGCCCACTGCGCATTTTTCGTCTCGTTCGAATACTCGTGCGAGTACGTACTCGCACGCGAGTTGTGCGCGTCACCGCGGTCAACGGGCTTTAGATCGTGACGTCTTACCAACAGAAAAGAAACAATTTTTTTTTCCTTTTATGTGGACTTACCCGTGGCACAGCTATTGGTTGTACAAATCCCGATGTACCTACCTATCGTTTGTTGACTTGCATGCAACATCAATGGTGCAAACGCAACTGCTTTGTAACGGTTTGCACCATAAATAGCTTAAGAATTTACGGCCGACTGAAAAGTGACAATAACTAGCGTAAAATATGTAGCTGACTAGCGTAGCTTAGCGTTTACCTAGAGCGCTCTGTACCCAGATTACACAGGTTTGAATCCTGCTGGAAGTCAAATTTGAGAATCGTCTATAACCATTGATCTACTATACAGTGTGTAGTTCTTCTAAGTCTATAACATTTAAGTAGTAGAATGTTATCGAAGATATATGATATAAACAAGTAGCATAGCTTAGCGTTTACCTAGAGCGCTCTGTACCCAGATTACACAGGTTTGAATCCTGCTGGTTGTCAAATTTGAGAATCGTCTATAACCATTGATCTACTACACAGTGTGTAGTTCTTCTAAGTCTATAACATTTAAGTAGTAGAATGTTATCGAAGATATATGATATAAACAAGGACTTTGTAAGAGTATACAAAGTCCTTGGATATAATGACTAAACAGTAAAATGAAGTTACAAAAACTATTATCCATGTCTTTTTATCGCCAATAAGTTGGCGTTTTACCACCAACTCGCCTATTAGAAGGTAAGCGATGTGTTCAAAGATGAAGAACGCAGACTAACATACCTAGATTCACTCTGGCCCTGAAAAGGCCCAGATTATATTTCTCAAGGAACAAGGAAGACGGCAGGTTGGTCCAATCCTTGGCCTACGTATCCAAGGAAAATCCACAGTGGTAGTGGGCCAATTTTCTACTTGAAAAGATAGGTACCGAAACAATAATTTGAATCGAGTCGCCTATGGTCACCTATGTGCAGGTGATACCCAAATAATAATTTAAATGGAGCCTATGATCACCCAAGTGATTATGTTCCCAGGTGATCAAAGGACACTAAATTATTTTTATTATTATTATTTTATTATTCAGAAATATTCTAAAGAGTCAACTTTGATCACCCAGGTGATCAAAGTGGAATAGACCTTGGCCTGTAGTAGAAAGGGGATGGTTATTTAAGGAAATTTAAGTAGATTATAATAAATTTCCCAGATTTGATTAAAACCAGTAAGTAAATTCTTATTGTAGCCTCATACAGAAAATACCAGAAGGCGTAAACGCACCCAATAGTGAAGCGACAAAAACTAATCTAGTAGAGAGTAGTTTTACGCGAACGTGATTAGTTTACTTTGTGACCTTAATCGCGCGTGACGTGTTTTACCGTTGCAATATTATTTAAGTTATGACTTCCTGTGTCGTCCCAACGTGTAAAAATTCAGCTGGGCTACAAAAAAAACAAGATGGGATCACATTCCATACGTAAGTAGCGCATTTAGATGTTGTATTATTTGATAATTGAATAAATTGTTCAGTCTTTCATTGTCGTAAGTAATGATACCTCCATTTTGTCGGTGTTACCAAATATCGAGAGTTGCAATTTTCCTTAGAATGAAAACTTTTGTTGGTGGGTAGTTAATATTAAATAATTATTTTCAAAAAATCTTTACAGCTTACAAATAGTTACACAGGGTTACTGGTAATCACTTAGTCAGCGTGCTTTAAAGGGAATGTTGTCTGTACAACTTTTGTTCAGCTACTTTTGAAAATTCTACTGAAGAAAAAATCTACTGTCCCATACATTTTGTCGGATATCGATGAACTTTTTGTTTGGTACAACGGTTTTTTACCGATTTCCAAAAGGAGGAGGTACTATGTTCGTCTGTATGTATGTTTTTTTTGTATTTTCAAGATATTTTCGCCACTGTGAACTGATAAAAAAAAAAAAAAAACGAAAGTCATGACATGGCTGCCGCATCCAGGGTTGACTTCCGGCGAGGGAACTCTTCAACGGTGAATAGTACAGACACAAAATTTTGTAAATGAACTAAACCATAATAGCCTGTTCTAAATTCTATCATTACATGGCTCTGAAAAGCTTAAAAAAACTATTATTAAGCCCCTCTTCAAGAAAAACGATAAACATGACATAGGTTCCTACAGACCAATAGCCTTAGTCCCAGTTCTGTCAAAGGTTTTCGAAAAAGTTATCTATAACAGCATCTCTAATTTCTTTGAACAAAATAATTTATTTGCGCAGGAACAAATAGGGTTTCGGAAAAATAAAACTATAAACCAAGCAATCTATAGGTTTCTGGAAGTTATAATGACAAGTTTGGACAAAAAAGTGCCCGCCTGTGCGCTATACATGGACTTAACTAAGGCCTTTGATTTCGTGGATCACTCTGTGCTATTAGATAAATTACACAAGTATGGTATCAGAGGTAACATCCATGACCTCATAAAATCATATCTGGCTAATCGACAACAATGCACACAGGTGAGTAAGATTTGTCCAACATTAAAAAAAGAGATCACTCACTCTTCTGACTACAAAACAGTAAAGTATGGTGTGCCACAAGGAAGTGTGCTTGGTCCGCTTTTATTTATCATTTACATTAATGATCTTCCTAAGGTTACGACAGATCATCCTACTATTCTTTTCGCAGACGACAGTACTGTACTGTTTACCGGAAGGGACAGTTCCAAAATGCAAAATGAAATAAATATGACACTTAATAATATTATTCAATGGTTAACATTAAACAATTTAAAAATTAATTTAAATAAGACACATATAATGACATTCCGAAATAGAGTTAATAAATTAAATAATTTGGACATTAATTATTCTGGACATATTGTAGAGCCTATAGTTGCTACTAAGTTCTTAGGCCTAAATATTGACTGCCATTTAAATTGGAAGAATCATGTAGGAAATCTGATAAATAAAATAAACCAATACTCTTATGCATTGTACATGCTCTCTAAAACCGTCAGTAGGGCTACAGTCCTTGCAGCGTACAACGGCTATGTCTCCTCATTGCTTAGGTATGGTATAATGTTTTGGGGTAACAGTACCAAAAATGAAGATGCTTTTAAAGCGCAGAAAAAATGTGTTAGGGCTATTTGTAAGTTGCGACAAAGAGAAACTTGTAAGCCACACTTCCAAAGTTTAAAAATCTTAACCCTTCCCTGTCTATACATTTATGACTGTGTGATGTTTGTACGTAATAATTCAAATTTGTACAGTAATTTAACATCTAAACGACATAAACAAAAAGTCAATATTCCCATGAATCAGACAGCATTACTAAATAATAGTGTAGTGTGTATGCTACCTATGATTTATAATCATTTACCAAAATGTATTGTTGACATACAACTTACCCACATTTTTAAACACAAAGTTAAATGTTTTCTTCAAGACAAAGCATATTACGATGTTGACGAGTACTTGAATGATAAATTTTAATATATGTTGACATACCTACCTACTTATTCTAGACTTGACATTTATTTCTGACCAAATCTTATATAATTGTATTTTGTGTTGACTTGTATAATTTGACAACGGCCATTAAAATGTGAGTTGTAGTTGAAGTTAATTTGATAATGTGTAATGTGATAATAATTTTTCATTGTTAGTTTATTTTTCCTTAGCTCCTTAAATTTGTTTGCATGCCGAAAGGTCGATTATGGCGCTCTTTTACTGTAATTTTTCCATCTCCTGTGTACCCATATTATACGCAATAAACGAAATATGAATATGAATATGGCTCATGCACCCAGGGTTGACTTCCGATGAGGGAACTCCTAAACAGTGAATAGGACAGACATAATATTTTTGGTACATGGATTTAATTATGATAGGGCTATCATAATTAAATCTAAGTTTTAAACTTAAACAAGAAACTTACGCAGCAGAAAGGTAATTAAATGTTTTCATCGAAACCTTGTTTTATTTTAAAACCATTGAAATTAATAGGTAAGTAACAATAACTAAGTTAGTTTTACGTTTAATTTGCAGTACACGGGTTGTCTGTTTGGGGTGCACTAAGCCACCAAAAAAGAGGTACCATTGTGCTCACCATTATGAACAACTGTTTTTTTTTTTCTATGAACAGCTGTTTTTCCCGCAATTTCAAGTACCATACTAAAAGTCGTTCATAAAGATGAGTACAATGATGATGATAATGATGAGTACCTTTTCAGCTTTGTACACCCCAAACATACTATAACCTTGTATATGTATAAAAAGTAGTAGCTAGTAATTATATTTTTATTTACTTATGTTTGTTTTTGTGTCGATCCGATCAGTATATTGATTTCATTAAAAGTGTGTGTGAATAGTATCTGACCTAAAACATTTAACCAAAAACGGGTAAGTAATGTCTAAGCTGGCAACATTACGCGGGTGGAGGTAAGACAGGCGCGGGACGTGGGTTTTGTTTTTTGGACTCAGCGTGCGGCTTGCAATCACAGCTTAAGGCGGTTTCTGGTTCTTTCTCTATTCTGAGATTGTAGCTTAAATAAATTCAAATGAGTTAGGTTCGTTTCTTAAAGCTATTTTTATTGGATGTATTTCATAGGTCCAGACTTGGCACTGTGATTCAATTAGATAGGTTGCTGATTGGATGACGTATCCTGAGGAATAATATTCCCTTTGGAGTCCGTGGTCGCTGTTCACCGAGCGTTCCGTATCTGACTTTCAACAGGAACAGGTTATGAAACTTCTTAGCACCAGATTCCGCTGTTGAACTTAATTCCAAGAATCCAGGTACTTAACGTCTGGTATTTCGTTCAGCAGGTTCTCAGGTATTAGGTTTGAAATGAAGCAGCCAGTCTTATCATTCAGATTGTTGTAAACCGTAGCTATAAAGATAACGATACTTGCAGCATAATTTCTTGAAATGTTAGGTGGTGATCTACAATTTGAAGGCCTTGGTACCTTGTAACAACGCTTTGAAAAGTCAAAACTGCACTTAGGGAATGGAATGATATTACAATTCTCCATGAAGGATCTGTAAGGTTTTAAGCCGTAACCTCCAGGTGTCGGTACGCAGCAAACGCTGAAAAATGGATCACAGTAAGCTCTACATGGTCCACAGCCACATCCACCCAGATTATAGCTATACGAGCCACGGCAGCAGGGAACACAGGTTTTACAGGAGCAGCCGCAAGGGGAACAGCTGCAGAAACCGTAAGGGCCAGAACCTGGACGGCGGGGGACGCAATAGCATACCAAACGATCGCAGCAAATGTTGGCTCCGCAACCACTGCAGCTATAGCCACAATTACAAGCGCAGTCACAAGGGTTACAACAACGTCCGCACCAAGCACCAGAGCATGGATTACAGGGACCACAGCGGCTCAGACCACACGGACCGGTGACTCGACAGCATCTTGACCAAGTGCCCAGGCAACATTTGTAGCAAAGGCCACGACAGGCACAAGACCCTACACAGTTGCGGGAACTACAAGGTCCGTATGGTCCGTATGGATAGCAAAAACTAGGCTTATAAAGGCCATATTGGCAGCAGGGACCACAGGAAACTCGATAAGGTGAACAAATAGCTCTGCAAGTGCTCAAAGGGCTGACTTTATAGTACTTGGCTAGACCACACGGAGGGGCTAGAGGCAAACAGCCGCCACAGTTAGCCCAGGTATTGCACGGGCCTGTGAAGTCGGGTGAAATTGTGCTATTTTTACACGACCCACATGCAGGGCGAGGTGCAACTGTTCCACAGGGAGCACCAGGATTACAAGGGCATGGACCTTCTGATTGCGACAGATTCGGGACATTCGAAATGTCAGGGGGTGAGAAATTGCACAAAGCATGAAATCCATGACCACGAAGGACTACTGAAGTGTTTTTGGAGCTTTTAGCAATATCTGAGGGTAAGCAAGAATAAGACACGCAGGAACTACAAAGACCGCTCATGTTTGCAGGACTCGCGGTAACGGATTTGACTGGATCACATTTAGCATTTTCGGCACCTTCACCAATATCTAAAGGTAGACAGCAACAACAAGACCCACAAGGGCCACAGGGGCCACCGGGGTTTGGAGGGTTGGGGCCACACGGCCCACCGGGACTGACGGGGCCGCAACAACAAGTGGCACGAACGTGGTAAGGGCCGCAGAACCAATTGCCGTAGGGATAGTAATAGTAACCAGTCATGTATTGGATGCATTTAGCGGGCGTGTTGCAAGGTGGTGGGAGGCAGCCGCAGCAGCCACAACAGCAGCAGCTGCAACCGCATCTGCAGGGCGCCGGGCAGCCGCACACGCTGCAAAGCTGTTTCTTTATCTTTGACAAACCCATTTCGTCCGCTTTTGGTGCTGGACTTGGGCTTGGGATCGGAAGGTTCTGGCGTGGTAAGAATAATGATTTTATGTAGCTGGGAGACATGTTTTGCGGTCGTCGTGAGTAATAGCCGTGACATTGGCTCTGTTCTGAATGGAAGATGGCGGTTTGTATCCTGGGCAGGTTATGTATTTCAGCTCGTTGTATTCTCGCGTTAGAGGTGCCAGCCACGAAACACGGGCAGGATATACTACAGTGCAGCGATTGCGCCTGCGTCTTCTCTCTAAGGGCCACGGGCACTTCTTTCATCCTGATTACGGAAATCTTGCGAATCGTATTATGCGTTATCCAGTTCCTCTTCTTTCCGACATTCGCTGAAAGGATGATTTCTTATTGTAATCACAATCCTATTAGGAACATAATACTTGAGATTAACGAGCTCTTAAATTAATTCTTTCGTAAACGATTCTTTTTTTCCCTTTCCTTGCTAAATAAAAATATTTCAAGGGCTGTCGTGCGACCTAAAAAACAGCAACACAATCAAAAGTTAAGGCCAAGTCTACTAAAAGTTTAAAAGTAGTTATAAGTAACCTACTTAATGATACCTAGCAAAATAAGCCCTCTCGGAAACATAAACCTCACAACACTAGATCAGCAGAAAAAAACTTGTAGAATATTTTACAATTTTTATTATTATTTGTCTTATTTTTACATTTGCATTACAGGGTGCAAGATTCTGTTTGATTTAAACTACCTAGGGTATAGTAGTATAGCTGTAATATAACCCTTGACAAAAATCTCTCCTACAATGATGAGAATTAGAATCCTGCAACCCATTAATACTAAAAAGTTTCTTGTCTGTAGCCCTAAAGGTTAAACGTTAGAGAAATATAGTTGGTGTGATCAGCATCAAAAGCACTTTTACAGGAGAAAGCAGTATAGATATTATGTAATTCAGAAATGGCTCTGCTAAAGGCCTAGCACTAACTATCGTCAAGGTATTACTATCAAGCACCGTTGAAGTTTGCATCAGTGAAGATACGACCACCTTATCGTCAGCTCCTGCTTCGGCAGCGGCACCAACAAGTTTATAATGTGATACTTCAGATTGTGAACTGTGTGGCTGGTTGTGTCTATAATAATAAAATAATGGATCTTCAGTCTCAGCCACTAAAGTTTCTGATGAAAGCGATTGTAAACTGGTGGTCTGGCTATCAGGACTGCAGCTCATCGAATAAGACCTGGAGTTCAGTGGAGGTGTAATAGAAGATTGAAAAACCCGGTAAACAGTCGGATTGAGTAATGTTATAACTTAATGTATGATGGTATCTATTTCTTTTCCGGTTTAGACTCATCAGACGGAAATCTTCTGAGCACATCGAAATCCATGGCCGCCCTGTTAGGCGGATCTTCATCTGAAGGTATCAGTTTATCTTTTTTAGGCTTCATCTTTTTACCTTTAGAAGACGGCGGCTCAGGGACGTCGCCCAAAGACTTGGACGTAAAAAATAATCCATCTAAAAATATAGGCGTCAAAAACGTCGTAAAAATATTCGCACGGTCGTGAGACGAAATCGGAGAGCCTTCTTGTGATGTCAGGAAATCAAGTGATGGGATGCCGCAACAGTTGTATAGTTGACCACATCCGGCGTAGTTAGCTGGGCAGTAAGGTCCAAGAGGTCCACAGTCGCAAGGGCTATACGGTCTACAAGGACCACAGGGTCCACAGCAAGGAGTTTGTCCGCTCGGTTGCATGTTGCATGACTGAGGCCAGCAAATGCCGTCAGTGCAGTAGCCTTGGGATCCTGTAAGGCGGCCTAGGCCGTAAGGACCACAGGGAGGACAGAGACCGCAAAAACGGCAGCTTCCGCAGGGGCCACAGCCACACCACGTCGGTACGCATGGCCCGCCGCGGCAAACACCGCAAGGGCCAACGAGACGAGAAATGCCGCTCGGACCACAAGGGCCGCAAGGGCCGCAATACTTGCAAGGACCACCACATCCGTAAGGACCACACGGACTGGTGCATGGATTGAAACCGCACGAGGGCTCACAAGCTCTCGCAAACCAAGGCTTGAGGAGTGGACTAGTATTGAAATATTTACTACACCTGTATGGAGGGCACATGGGTAAACACGACAATGTGGTGGCACACACACCGAAAGAGCTATTGAGGTTAGTTGGGGCGTCCGGGTTGAATGGTATACACCCGCAACAAGCAGCGCAAGGGCTGAAAGGGCTTATGATTTTTTTGTTTGAATTGAGTTTAGATTTACTTTGATTGCCGAAGCAACAACAGCAGCATGGACCACAAGGACCACATGGACTGCAACCGCATGGACCACAACCACACGGGCCGCAACCACAAGGGCCGCAACCACAAGGGCCGCAACTGCATCCACATGGGCCACAACCACATGGGCCACACCCACATGGGCCACAACCACATGGGCCACAACCACATGGGCCACAACCTAATGGGCCACAACCATATGGGCAGCAACTATCATAAACATGGTATGGCCCACAGAACCAAAAGCCGTAAGGATAATAATAGTAACCAGTCATGTATTGTATGCATTGGGGATTACAGCCAGGAGAAGGAAGGCATCCCCCTGATGGACAGCAGCAAGTCCCTGGACAACAGTAGGACATGGGACAGCAGTTGGGCAAGGGACAACCGCAGCAGCTACATACAGCTAGATTTTTTATTGCTTCAGAAGGTTTTCGTATGTCATCTGGATTATCAGGTATTGTTGGTTCTACTGAATGATCTGCTTTATCTGGTGGAGGCTGCTGGTTCGAAAAAGTTTGTGGAGAGAAATAAGATTTAACGTAATCAGACATTGCGGATTGATGCTTCTCAGTTCGTAGATCGCTGGGATTCTGTTTGGTAGTAGTTCGACAAATGGGTAATTCATCTTGTTGGTTCGTGAGCAGAGTTCTTGCTTCAGCTGGTTTTGGTTCTTTTTCATCGTATTCAGGTTTGTTTGGTTCAGGTTTGATAACTTCGGGATTACATGGTTCAGGTATGTCTGTTTCGGGAGTGATTGCATCAGACTTTTTATCTTCAAGTTTGTCATGTTGGGTTTTATACGCTCGAGGATCACCTGGCAAAGCAGACGTGCTTCCTTTCAGTTTTAAGCGGCCAGCCTTTTCTTCGTACACCAATGGTATTTTCAAATCCTTCACCGCTATTTGGAATCCACAGAGCGATTTTATGTGCTCAGTCAGTTGTTCTGTCAAGCTCAACTTCCTCTTCTTTCTGTTATTCGCTGAAAGGATGATTCTTATTGTAATCACAGTCCAATAGTATCAACATAACGTCAAATTCAGGTGGAATTTGACGCGTGGATAAAATAAAACAAGTTGACTGGTTTAATGTTTATTAAGTATCGATGTTCACAGATTTTCTTATTTTATTATGTTGTAAAATCACTTCAGGTTCCAAAAGTAGTAAATCCTATGCTTTATATTCAATATCCTCAACCAATCACCACGACTCGTCACTATATAAGTCTCCAGCATTGGCTCCACTTGCGATAAATATTTTTCGTCTTTCAGACATTAATTTGAATCCACGTCGAGGCAATGCCGACCGGGTTAATGAGTGACGTCGAAGCGAAGCTCAAAGAAGTGGGTCAATTGAAATACCATGGCAACACCAGGATTGCTAAGGAGAATTGAACAACATTTGATAAGAAAAAGTCTATTACTATTGTAAGAAATCAAAAAAGTGGTTGTGATACATCTTCTGAGGGCTGATTTTGGAACCATATAACGAGGTTTTCCCGTAAAAATTTACAATATTCTAGATATAAATGTTGTTCGGGAAAAGAGGAATCTATTCTAATTACCAATGCATGGGAGAGGGCATGGACAAGGGCATGTGGGAGGGCATGGCTCGTTTGGATCTTTAGGCTTTGAGGGGGGACACGGGCTGCATAGAGGGATTGGGGGGCAGGTAGGGCAACAACTTGCAGGAGTACAAGGCCCGCAAGGGGCGCAAGTCCCACACACATGGTACGGGCCGCAGAACCAGTACCCGTATGGATAGTAGTAGTACCCTGTCATGTATCGGACGCAGCGAGGGGTCACGTTGCAAGGAGGAGGCAAACAGCCGCAGCCGCAGGCATTTCCACATGGACCGCAAGGGCAAGGACATGGACAAGGGCTCGAGCAGCCGCAACAGCATGGCTTGGGTTTTTTATCACCTTTGCAGTCTTTGGAGAAAGTTTTTACACAACTGGTTTTTGGTTTCGGAGTATTTTTCTGTCCACATTGACAGTTCAAACAACCGAGCTGGTAACAGATGGAATGAGCAAGACAGTTCCTGAAGTTGGTGTGACGGTAATCGGGTGGGCATTCACTCATGGGATAAGGGGTTCTTGCCCCGTAAGGGCTGACATGGCGAAATTGCACATTTTGAGGCTGAGCTTTCATCTCCATCACGAGGTCTGGACTGGATCTACTGCACCCTATTCTCATCTTCTTCAGGGGGTGACTTTTCTTCTTCGTTGGTTGTAGCATTTTCTCATTCTTAATGAGCCCGAAGAACCGCGTCTTGTACTTCATGCCCCGGCATTGCTTCTCCGCCGTGACTGCAAAGGTATATTACGCTGTTCACCTCTCTTTTCTTTGAACCGGTAATTTAAAAAAAAAGCCGTAAAAAGCTTTACCTAATGTCCCTCCCGCAATAAATGTATGTTTCCTACCAAAGCGTCCAGTGTCGCAAAAATAATATAAAGAGCTGAATAAATAAACTTAAATACACATACCTAAATTATTATATGCCTGAAATCAAAATTATCATTTCGGTTACAATTTTTTATTCATTTGATGTTAATTGTGATATAAAATGCACGGTTCTGACGCATAGATGCTGCTAGGAAGTCTACTGAGTTCTCTTGTCTCCGCTGCTGAGCAAGTTTGCTCCTTTAGGGGTCCATGTTTGCTGACCGTTCGGATAAATGTCTTCATCAGGCACAAAGTAAGGAAACGGCTTTCTAAATTGTGGTGTACTGGAATATGAGAAGCCAGACGAAGGTACTTGAGGGCGGTCTCGTGTTTCTTGCGTCAGGAGAGTCTTTGGTTTGCTTAGGCTCGGTATGGATCCACCAGTCTTGGCATTTCGGTGATAGACTGCCCAGTCCGAGTAAGACTTCAGCCTTGTAGTATCCTGATTTGGTGGCTTCGGAATCCTAGAAGTCGCCACCCACAAGTCACAGTATGATGAGATATATCTGATGAATACAGAGCTAGCTGATGATGACGTACGTTTGTGCAGTGTAGGTTTTGGGGTGTTGAAGGGAAAAGTCCTTACTAGTTTAGAATTTAAATCGCTTAATCCTCCTGATAGAACAATAGTTGCAGATAAATTTCGAGCAGCTGGAGGTACGGTAGGAGTTGGTTCAGGATTTGGCTTCTGATTGGGCGGTTCACAAACCGTTGAGAAGTTACATGGGTGGGAAGGAAGGGAATCGTTAATGGAGAAGGGTCCTTCAGGATTGAAAACACCATCTACAGGTGTTGGAGTTAGACAACAATTGCAAAATGGTCCACACCATGGTTTACATAACCCACAGCAGCCACAGGCAAGGCCGCAGCCACAAGGGCCACAACCGCAACCTCCACAAACGCAAGGTCCGCAACCGCAAGGGGGTCCACAAGGTCCGTTACAGCCACCGGGACAGCATAAGGGGCCGCAACCACAACCGCAAGGGCCACAGCAACCGCAACCACAGGGCCCGCAACCACAACCGCAGGGGCCACAGCCGCAACCACAGGGGCCGCAACCACAACCGCAGGGGCCACAGCCGCAACCACAGGAGGGGCAACCAGAAGCACAGCAACCGAAGGGGCCACAACTGCAGGGAGCACAACCACTGAAGCCGCAGGGTCCACAACCGCAACCACAGGGGCCGCAACCACAACCGCAGGGGCCACAGCCACAAGGCGCGCATGGGCCGCAAAGACCACGACAGGGTCCACAAGCACCACAGCTAATGCCACAGGGACCACAAGGTCCACATGGGCCAAATGGACCATAACAAGCTTTACAATATGGACATGATGCTGGCCTGCAACAGCATAGAGGGCTGGTTTTAAAATATCGACTTGACCTGCAAGGAGGTGATAATGGCATTAAGCCTGCATAGGACCACGGAGTGTACCCACTACTTGACTGAACGGGTTTTGCACCACTGGAAGAAATGACGGAGTTTGATATTGGTTTTCCTGGTAAGGTACTGGTAGAATGAGGTGCACCCGTCTCACCTGTTTCCACACCAGGATTACAAGTGTTCTGACCTGTGACCTGAGGTCGGGGCTGATTTGGCAAAGTGGGTGTGACATTGCTTAAGCAAGCAATAGGTCCAAGTCCAGGGGACTTCTTTGAACTACTTCTGGAACCTTTATCAATATCTAAAGGTAGACAGCAACAACAAGACCCACAGGGGCCACAGGGGCCACCGGGGTTTGGAGGGTTGGGGCCACACGGCCCACCGGGACTGACGGGGCCGCAACAACAAGTGGCACGAACGTGGTAAGGGCCGCAGAACCAATTGCCGTAGGGATAGTAATAGTAACCAGTCATGTATTGGATGCATTTAGCGGGCGTGTTGCAAGGTGGTGGGAGGCAGCCGCAGCAGCCGCAGCAACCACTACAGCAGCAGCCGCAGGGTGGTGAGCAGCCGCACACGTTGCAAAGTTGTTTCATTATATCCGACGTACCCTGACCGTCCGCTTCTGACTCTGGACTCTGACTCGGGATTGAGAGGTCCGGGAGAGGGAAAAAGCATGACTGGAGGTAGTTCGGAGAAGTTATGTTATGTTGTCGGTGTGGGTGATGGCAAGAACAGAAGTTTTGTTGGCTCTGTTCTGAGGGGAAGACGGCGGATTGACTTCTGGGCAGGTTCTGGGTGTGGGGTTCCTGCCTTGTGACGTGGGGGACGCCGGCCACGAAACACGGACAGGACATACTCCTGTACAGCGATTGAGCTAGTTTCAGCGGCTTCTGTTTTTGGTCCACGGGCACTTCTTTCATCCTGATCATAGGAATCTCGTGAATTGATTTAAGTTGCTCTGTCAAGTTCCTCTTCTTTCCGACATTCGCTGAAAGGATGATTTCTTATTGTAATCAAAATCCACCTATAAGCAACCTATACCTGAAGAGTGATAAAAAATTAAGTAAAAGCAGTTTTATGGACCAAAGTTTTTATTCAGCATAGATAATTATGTACATATTCTAATCATTTTACCTATAATAATAATATAACTGTCGATAAATGATGCTCGTTGAAGAAATTTAAGATTCGAAAGAATTAAATTCAAAGCTATCCGGACTAACAAATGCACTTATCGGTATTGAGAACGTAACTAATGGTATGTTACCGCTCGGAGGCTTTGGCTCGGGGAAAATGTTTAAAAGAATAACGTTTAACTAAAGACTTATGGCGTATACAACTTCTGCTCTTGCGGCCCAAGTCAAATGAAATGGATAGATTTGCAGTATCACAAGGTACCTTGCGGGTTGAAGATTTCTTTTTAATGCTTTCTACGAAGCCAGGCCCGGAGCCTGAATGCTTAGGAGGTATATCAATGTCGTGAGCCTGATCTTTTAAAGCTGCTTGAGTACTGTACAACTGAGTGCTGTACGGGCTGACTATACAGGATGTGCAAGGAATTGTGGAAGTATGCATTCGGTACCGAGACCCCAGATCACAGTCCATATGGGGAGTTGCAGTGGTATTGAACGGAAAGTATTTCGACAAGCCACAAGGAGCAGTAGGTCGGGGCTGTGGCGCTGGTGGGCACGGAGACGGAGGCTGGATTCGATTACCGGGAACCGCACTAGGTTTTCCTTGAACCGCTTGACCTGCGCCCGTAGCTGAAAGTATGCCCCCTGGCGCAGGACATACGCAACAAGGACCACAAGGTCCACAAGGACCACAGCACCCAGGGCAACACGGGCCGCAAGGACCACCCGGACTACAGCAGGGACCGCAAGGACCGCCAGGAGAGCATGGCCCGATAGCCTTACAAGTGCCACTCACGTGGTAAGGGCCGCAGAACCAAACGCCGTACGGGTAGTAGTAGTACCCGGTCATGTATTGTATGCAACGAGGCGGAGTGTTGCAGGGAGGGGGCAGACACCCACAACCACAGCAATTACCGCAAGGACCGCACGGGAAAGGACAGCTGCAGCCGCAGGAGCAAGACTTGGCGTACGACCTGGCACAGCTAGCCCGAATCCCGCGAGGTTGCAAGAGGCTAGAAGTGGGGACACCATTTCGAGAGAAGAGCGGATTCAGAGGTTTCGCGTGATGAACAGCTTCGTAAGACAAGGTTCTAGTCCTGGGAAGGCTGAAGGACCGCAGCGTCAAGCGGAGTCGCGTCCTCGATTCCGGCACGAGGTTAGGGCAGGACTTGCTGCAGTGCAGCGGCGCAGTCCTGGGCGAGCGGGACTCGCTCGCAGTCGACAGCTGCCTCAATCGCTCGATCTTGAGATAACCGAAGAGCCGCACCTTGTTCTCCTTGAACCTCCAGCTTGGCACCACCGAGGCTGCAAAGGTATGTAACGCTGTTCACCTGGATTAAAGATCCGTCATTCTCAAAGGTTCTAGCCCTGCGTTCAAGAGAACCTGCTTAAAAATCACCTAACAAATTAAACGAGCGTAAACGTGATGATAATTTATTACAAAAAATTGGATTTTCCAAAACTTGATATTTATTAGATTCTAATGCATGTATGTATTTCATAAACTGTCGTTTAAATATCCTATGGTATTGACGGCGTCAGTTTAATCGGTCCAGGTATAATGCGGGGAGAAATGTTCTCTTTCTTAAACGGTTCCTCCCGAGCCTTTTGCACCGGCATTACGGGGCCGGACGCACAGCATGGGCACGCAGCGCTAGAACACTTCTTTGGCTTCGCTGGGCATGGACAAGGGCACGGACAAGGGCAGCAAGGTCCACAAGGCCCGCAGGGTCCGCAAGGTCCACAAGGTCCGCAGGGTCCACAGGGTCCGCATGGTCCACAAGGACCACAGGGGCCACATGGGCATGGACAGCGGCAGGGACCGCACGGTCCACACGGTCCGCAAGGTCCACACGGTCCGCATGGTCCACAGCAGCCTCCGCAAGGTCCACAACCGCACGGTCCGCAGCCACACGGACCACAGCCACACGGACCACAGCCACACGGTCCACAGCCACACGGCCCACATGGTCCACACGGTCCACACGGTCCACACGGTCCACACGGCCCACAGCCGCATGGTCCACATGGCCCGCAAGGCCCGCAAGGCCCACATGGGCCACAAGGTCCACATGGCCCGCACGGTCCACAGCAGCCGCAAGGTCCACAGCCGCACGGGCCGCACGGGCCGCATGGGCCGCATGGGCTGCATGGGCCGCAACATCCGCAACAACTGCAGGTTGTTGCATCTTTATCGCCTTTCTCTGCGTAATGTCGCACCGACCCTCGATGGTCTCCGCAGCTTAGGAGTTTGGTGTAACCGATGCAGGGAAAATCAAACGCGGTTCCGCCGCTCGCCGCCACTGAAAACATATCCAAGATATAATACTTGGCGAGATAAGCGCTGCTCGGTTCACGCTATTCAGAAGAACGTAGGGCGCGGTCTCGCCGAGTATTATAACTTGGAGGTGCTACGGCGGCGTCCACCGTTCTCCAAAATAACAGACCCGCACAGTAAACAATCAAAATCATAAGGTCGCATACACAAACATGCTCTATGAAATAGAAAGTGTCAATTTGAATTATGTCAAATTAATATGACAGCCATTTTTAACGAATCACAAACTTTAGGTTTTCCCCATGAAATCTAGAAGTCTACCACTTACCTGCATTGCACTAAAATACTTTTTAGTTAGGTACACACAACACTACAAAAATGATAATGAACTAAATTCTACCCGTTTTTCCTCGATTTTACCGATAAATAGGGCTGCACACGCACTTAAAACATAAACACTCTGGTCTTGCACGTGAATGCAGAAACCACGGAGCCCTATAAATTACACTACACGATCAAAAATTTACGATGCGACAAAAAAAAGCAGAGAAAATACTCACATAGGGGCGTAGGGCTATTTTTATTCGCCGCAGTTGCAAGGGAACGTCCCTTTAGGCATTTCAGCAGTGATACGTTCCTCGGCAAAACTGCCTTCCTCAAAACTAGAGCCATGTTTTACGAAGTTTTTACTATTAATTTACTGGTAAATGTCGGATGGAACTTGGAAAATTTGGTGGTTTTGTTAACTTTTACTTGAAAATTTGGGCCATTGTAGGAGAGCGTCCAATTCTGTGTTGTTGGAACAAAAGCTCTGATAGATAATCGAAATTCAAATGTTTTGTTCTGCAATTTTCTAGTTCTGCTTTATTCTTTTTTGGTTCTGTGACCAAGGAGGTTCTTTTTGTTGGGAAAAGTTTGACATTATTTTTATTGTGTACCTATTTTTAGCTAAGATAAAACTATTTTGGCAATGAAGTTAAAACCCAAAGGCAGCCAAAGAAGCACAAAGCAGAGTTTATGCAAGGACGTTTATTGAAAGCACAGATCTACTACAAAGTCTCAATTATTTTCTTTGGTCAAGCGTATCAAATCAATTAAGGAAATATATAGCTGGAATTATGGCGCCTATGTGAAAAAGAGATGTCGCTTCATGAAGATCACAGATCTGTGATGAAGATATTATTATATTAAAACTTGAATATAATATTTCAATACTTGACATGCACAAGACGTGTAACGCCAATATCCTCATATGAGGAAAGAATAAAAAAGAGCTGCTGTTTATCACAGATCTACACTGAGTAGTCTGTGGAGTAGATACACAATATTATATAATTTTTTTCTCTACTTTTGGTCTAGGTGGCGCTCAAAGAGAGTATAACCGTGGTATAACCCAAAGATTATTAGTACTTACGTAGTAATGAAATCTTTGATATAACTGCTAAGTCGCTGTTTGTCGACGATTACATAAAAAAATAAATTAAAAAAAAAGTGGCGCTATTCCCAAGTTCCTAATACCAACAACAAACGTTCCGGAGATAGCAGCAAAATTTACTAATTCAATCATAGATGACCTACTTTGACTCTCAAAAGCAGATTTTTAATATTCTGAGTAAATTTATACCTGGAGACATGACGTTTTAGTCGACTGCGAAAAAAGAGGAAGGTTCTCAATTCGGTGCTTTTTTATATAGTCTATCTTATTCTCTAGTTTGTGCTTCGATCAAAAAGTTTGTGCCCATACAGGGGTCTTAATGTCTAAGTTGAATTAATTGTATTGAGATCTAAGTTGAATTAATTGTATTGAGATCAAGTGATAGTTTTAAATTCTTACTGCATTGTTTTATATATTATTATTTCATTATGTACAATTTTAATTTTCGATTAGCTGATGTAATTGGCGTTGTGTGCCGTTTTAGTTAATAAACAATAAACAATTATGTACGGGTACCGTTTCTGTAATGAGAATAGTTGAGCGACCGCAAATCGTATCACGGGTCGTTAAGGTTCACGTTCGCGTGATTTTCCGAACTGCGCTGTTTCGAACTGTGTGTTTTCGAGCCCGCGTTAAAAGGTAGCCGTAAGCTTCGCCCAAAATAAAATGAATGGACGGGCCATAACCATTGAACTTGCTCAGTAAAAACGAGTCAAAACCGTCAGACATAAATACTTCAACACCTAATTATAACCATGTACCTACAGTCGGTATACAAAATTATTATATTAATTATTTATTATTATATACAGTATTACAAAAAATATATAGCGGTTTTTTGTTGTGTATTTACACTTTGGGAAAGCACACGAAGGCATAATTTTGTCAGATGTTTCGTTATCATGTAACAATAGACTCGTGTTGCACTTCCTACGGCTAGAGACCGACTGAAACGAAGAGAGCGCCGGCGCTCATTTTCTAATCTTCAAAAATGCTCCTTCTGGGCCCGTCCATTCATTTTATTTTGTTCGAAGGCCAATAGGCTATCAAGATATTCAGCTTAGCATTGCCTCACTATAACGTACCTGCATAACGAGCCGAATTGAGAACCTTTCTCCTTTTTTGAAGTCGATTAAAGCCCCAACTAATTATTTAAAGTAAAACAACCACTTCTTACGTATTTATTAAATTCTCCATGATATATATAATAAGAGACGAAAGAAAATGGAGTAGAATTTTTTATTTTTTATTGCCATGAAGCTTTATACATTTTATGAGTAGCATTGGGTAGGTACCTATATATATTTTATAGTTATTCTATTACAATTATTTTTCATATTTTTCAATAACTATACATTTATTTACCTATGTAGGTACCTATCTGAAAAATACATCCATGAAAAGTAATTTTTTTCCATAATTTTTCTCAATTTTTACTACAAGCAAACAGGTGGAGTGATGACCTGCGTAAAACGGCGGGTAAAAACTGGATGCAAGGTACTGCCGACCGAGCTCAGTGGCGTGCATTGGGAGAGGCCTATGTCCAGCAGTGGACAGTTAGAGGCTGAGGATGGACTACAAGCAAAACGTATATTCTGGGCTTATTTCTTAGCAACAAGGTAGGTATTATTAGCGGTGTCTTGATGCATATTTTGATCGTATTTCAGCTAAGGCACCGATGTATTTTCTCCTCCTGAAAACAAAATTAATATTTTGTAAAAACCCTTGCTTATTGGATTCATTCATATTCATTTAGATAGCCCGTTGGTCCAGTTGGTAGTGAACCTACCTTCTGAGCCTGAGGGCGTGGGTTCGATTCCCATCTAGGACAAACATTTGTGTGATGAACATTTGTGTTTGTTCTATATCTGGTTGTTAATATCTATTTAAGTGTGTATTTAAAACTATATATGTATGTATATCAGTCTCTGGCAGCCATATCACAAGCTTTGCTTAGTTTGGGGTCAGATGACCGTGTGTGAAAGTGTCCTACTAAATAAATAAATTATTTAGTAGGCGGCCAAGCGCGAGCCTATAATTTGATTAGGTTTTTTTTTTATTGTAGATTTCGAAAAAATTATAAGCTATACCTTATGGTTTCTATACGCTTCTAGTTTCTCAAGTTTAGTGTCCATCTAAACAAGGAAACGCAACCTGCACCGCTGTTTCGAAGATTCTGGATATCTTCTGCTGCCCGTCTTATTTCAGCATTGTCCTGAAAGTACCATAGCAAAAAAAACAGCCAAGTGTGAGTAGGGCTCGCGCACTGAGGGTTCCGTACCACCACAAAATACACAGCATCACGCCCAAGCGTTCATTCAAGTACTTACCGCCTGACGTTGCTTATATTGGTGGTGAACAGAATTTGTCATCGACTCGCACTTCATCATCATCATTACAGCCATAGGACGTCCACTGCTGGACATAGGCTTGCGCCATCGATCTCTAAAAGGGCCGGTTGGAAGCGGCCTGCATGCAGCGTTTCCTTGCGGTCTCTTTTAGCTCGTCTGTCCATCTTGTGGGTGGACGTCCTACGCTGCGCTTACCGGTCCGTGGTCTCCGTTCCAGAACCTTTCAGCCCCATTGGCCATCTGTTCTGCGTGCTATGTACCCTGCCTACTGCCACTTCAACTTGCTAATCCGGTGGACTATGTCGGTGACTTTCGTTCGTCTATGCATCTCCTCATTTCTGATTCGATCTCGTAGAGAAACCCCGAGCCTAGCCCTTTCCATAGCTCTTTGTACGACTTTGAGGTTGCTTATGAGGCTCATAGTGAGAGACCACGTCTCAGTGCCGTATGATTGTCATCACTGGCCGACTCGCACTTGGGCAGTACTTATTATTTGTTGTTTTACTTTAGAGTGTGTACCATACCAAAGATAATTATAGCCACTTGATCGAGCCTGCCGTAATTCCCTTTTGCACCAGTAAGCCACGTCGGTCGCGGGGGTATCGAATGGCTTCTTGTGATTGGAGACTCAATCGAATGGTGGCTTGCTTGTGATTGTAAACACAACCGAATGGCGGCTTGTGATTGGAGACTCAATCGAATGGCGGCTTGTGATTGGAGACTCAATCGAATGGCGGCTTGTGATTGGAGACTCAATCGAATGGCGGCTTTTGATTGTAAACTCAATCGAATGGCGGCTTGTGATTGGAGACTCAATCGAATGGCGGCTTGTGATTGGAGACTCAATCGAATGGTGGCTTGTGATTGGAGACTCAATCGAATGGTGGCTTGTGATTGGAGACTCAATCGAATGGCGGCTTGTGATTGGAGACTCAATCGAATGGCGGCTTGTGATTGGAGACTCAATCGAATGGTGGCTTGTGATTGGAGACTCAATCGAATGGTGGCTTGTGATTGGAGACTCAATCGAATGGTGGCTTGTGATTGGAGACTCAATCGAATGGCGGCTTGTGATTGGAGACTCAATCGAATGGTGGCTTGTGATTGGAGACTCAATCGAATGGTGGCTTGTGATTGGAGACTCAATCGAATGGCGGCTTGTGATTGGAGACTCAATCGAATGGTGGCTTGTGATTGGAGACTCAATCGAATGGTGGCTTGTGATTGGAGACTCAATCGAATGGTGGCTTGTGATTGGAGACTCAATCGAATGGTGGCTTGTGATTGGAGACTCAATCGAATGGCGGCTAGTGATTGGAGACTCAATCGAATGGCGGCTAGTGATTGGAGACTCAAAAGTCATTCATTCAATGCGCGCCTAGGATTGGCCCGCTCGAAAAACATTATGCTGAATATTATGTACCATTTCCATCGCGCGGGGTAAAGGATGAGTCCAGTGGTTGTATCGTAATTGTGCCATACTCACAGAAAAGAGAAGTAAATAGAACGGAAATGAGAAGGAAAATCTGTCGCCAGGCATTATTAACCATTAACCTTGATTGAACATTCTTATTTAGATCAACGCGTCGAGCTCCGCATCACAGTAGCTAACTGATTTCGAATGACTGACGTTTCGTTTATATGGGTGCAACTGGCTACAACAAAATTCTTACAAAAATGCTTTGACAGCCGATATAAATAAAATAAAAAACTGGCCATACTGTACCATTGTACCGGAAGTCATGTTTTGAATCAGTTGACCCTAGAGTGTAGCTTATGTGTCATCAGATGGAGTCTCGTGCTGGCCGCCCGAAGCACCCTGACCTACAAAGTTTAAAATGGTTTAAAAATAACGGATTTCTGCGGTAACAAACATTATAAATAAGCCAGCCAAGTGCGATTGAGCTCGCGCACTGTGGGTTCCGTACCACCACAAAATACAATAATAATCAATTAAAAAATTTACTTCAACATTTGTAAAATATGGCAATTCGATTCGGTGTAATTCAAATGCAAATTCAAAATATTTTATTAAGGACAACTAAAAATCCATTGGGTTAGTACAAACAAAACTTAAAAACCATTTTTAGTTAAAAATACAAAAAAAAAAAAAAAACACGCACCCTCGGAACATCGGCACTAGTAATGATAAAGGTCGTTCAAGTAACGAAATTACCAGTTATAGCTTGGTAATGAACAGAAATTTGTCACCGACTTGCACTTGGCCAATATTTATTATTTGTTGTTATACGTTAGAGTGTGTACTATAATCATGCCAAGTTTAACGCTTGTACGTGTTACCGTTTTTACATTAGAGCTAATACAAAAATAAGTTTAAAAAATACGCTTGTTGTATGGGACAGGGACATCCACCTTACGTTTTTACATTTACGGACAGACAGACGGACCGACAGACAGACAACGTAGGCTTAGTAATAGAGTCCCGTTTACACCCTTTGGGTACGGAACCCAGAAAAAAATAACGCTTCATGGCTGTGTCCTACGAACGCGGTTTGTAGGACAGTCATGAAGAGGGCGTGTTACCTAATTACCTCCGCCATAATTTCCATCTTCATCTGACATCCCGCCGCCCATCATCAGGCCCTGGCAGCAGGAGCACAGGAAGGCGGCGCAGCACCCCATCAGGGCTCCGCAGCACATCTGCTGGCCTGCGCCGGGTTGTGACTCTGAAATCAGTACATGCACAATCAATCAAATCGGCACATTTTTGCTATGCTCGGAGTTTCTTTGCGCGATAGAATCCGGAACGTGGATATTCGCCAAAGAACCAGAGTCACCGACATAGCTGTTAAAATTTCCAAGTTGAAGTGGCAATGGGCAGGCCACATCGCTCGGAGAACCGATAACCGATGGGGAAGAAAAGTTCTTGAGTGGAGACCACGAACCGGAAGACGCAGCGTAGGTAGGCCACTAGATGGACCGACGACATCGTGATAGTCGCGGGCATCCAGTGGATGCAGATGGCAGGCTGTCGTTCATTTGTTTAGCACTAGACGTCTTCTGGCTGATGATGATGATAAAAACAAATAAAATAAAATAAACTAAAAATCTAGGGTGCCGCCGGCAGCGGGGCAAGGCCCCTCCGGTGGTTAGGGCTGCAGAGTGAGGAACCTCCTGACGATGCGCGCTGTGTCCAGGATGACCGCCTTCTGCATCTGACCCTTGACCTAATCGTCTAGCTGGTGGTGGTCGAGGCTCTTCGCTATAATTGAACGATGCATTTTTACTATGGCTCTTATTAGTCTATACTTCATGCACATTCAATCCCGCTCGCGCATTAAAAAAAATATACATAAAAAATTGAAGGCAGTGATATATTAGATTGAATTTACCTACTTATTTTAAATCTAAGCAGAATTAATAAAAAAATAAATTAAAAAAGGTACATGATAGTGAGTAATATTAAATTATTCAAAATTGGTTCGCTTCCCTCATTCAAATTTAAATTAAAAAGGTAGTTAATGTAGATATGTGTGTAAAGATAAAGATTATTTATTTGCACAAAACACGAGTAAATCATACACACATTTAAAACGCATGCACAATAGGTGGGTTAAAATATTTGTCACTTTGTATCATGTTTTGCCTAGTTTATAGGCGTAAAAATCTAGAGAGATGGTATAAAAATACCGTAAATATTATTAAAGTATATAAAGTATATAAAAGTATTAATTTAATTAACTGTCGAAACAATTTCAAATGTTTAGATATGATGTTATTAATATTATAATAAAATAGTTAACAGATAGACATTACTATTATTGTATGATAAACAAATTGACCTACTGCAGTCATTACTAAAATTTATCATTTATAAAATCACTAACTTTATAATAACATTTCTTGACTAAAAGCCTTTTTAGTTTTATTTTAAATTGAGTAGATTTTAGATCCCTTATTGAAATCGGTATAGTGTTATAGATAATCGGTCCCATACACATTATACTGTGGTTCATTAAAGTGGTTTTAGATGGGCGATTACGACATCTGTTTGGGTCTCTACGATTTCTTTCCGCTAAGTCAGATATTGCCGGGAATAATTCTGGATTAGTTTTTACGAATACGAGTAACATAAATTAGGTCATATCAGTTTCCCCACAATGTATTTTTAGGTGTCTTGTTCATGTTGTCGTGTAATTTTCTGTTGTTTTAGTTGATTTCTATCTAAATTGTTATTACTCTTTAACGCAAATTTTTAGTTTTAATAATTTATAGGCACAGTTACATAACTATTTGCATAATTATAATTAAATAAGTTAGGTTCGTATAGTCTAAGGAATTGTGCATCCTAAATTTAACATAATTATAAAATGTAAGAAAAATTGTGTAAGCGTGTTGCACAAAGCTGTTTAAGAACTAATAAAAAAAAATGGATTTCAACAAATTTACATACCTACTTATTCGGGAGTGTGCATCAGATCTGCATGATTTAATTTCCCTCCTGGGGTATCGTATCTGAGCGCGATACGGTTTGCGGTCGCGTGAATTTCCAACTGAGCGGATTAGGTGCTTGTAATAGCAGTTGTCCGTAAGGCACCATTTTTCTATCGGACTGCCAGGGCGGGCACGAAAAATCGACACCGTTTTATGGTTGATATTTCGAAAACCCGTACAAAGCGCTTTCCACATTTATTGTGCGAACCGCTAGTCTGTGGAATTCGCTGCCTGAATGGGTTTTCCCCGTCAGTTACAATCTGGGTGTCTTCAAGTCGAGAGTGAATCGGTTTCTTCTAGGCAAGCGTGCTCCAACGTAGACTGCATCGTCGCAGAGGACGGCCAAGCGCAAGCCAATCTATTATTAAAAAGAAAAAAAAGAAAAAAAATATATATATACCTACTTCATTATCATCATCATTTCAGCCGTAGGACGTCCACTGCTGGACACAGGCCTCCCCCATCGATCTCCAAAAGAGCCGGATGGAAGCGGCCTGCATCCAGCGTTTCCCTGCGGTCTCTTTTAGGTCGTGTGTCCATCTTGTGGGTGGACCTACCTATACCTACTTACAGCTTGGCAAAAAAGAGTAGAAATTAATCGGGGTGCCACTATCGCAAATAGTTGTAAATACCCGCAGTACATCTATGGAAGAGAGTTTTGGCGCCAACGTGGAAAAAAACATGTCGGCACATTGGATTATTTTCCTAAACTTGTGTATTTTCGAGTGTTAATGTGTACTAAATGGTGAATTATTATTCATTAAGTGCTCGTAAGCGTGCTCGAGTGTGGGCAAGTGATATATCGAGGTGAAACGTGTCTTTTCGTGTTGTTTCCAAAACTCCATAGGAGCCTCTTGTAAAGTCTCCACCACTTTACAGGGGCATGAGTTTGACTTAACCGTGACTTACTTAGCTTGACTCTGACTGTGACTATGACTTGTTTGACGCTATTAAGACTATGTAAACTGTTGAAGATTACGACTAAAGGACATTGCATCCAAGGTCATGAAAATTTTAACAAAAAAAAAACTGTGGAAGATTATTGGATCAAATTCTTTCACTGAAGTGTTTTCCATAGTATTGTCTGAATAAAAAAGTACGTTTCAAGACTTTTTTGCCAAGCTGTAGAAATTAATTATCGTACAATTAATTTTCTATTCAGTTTTTATGTTTACATAAAACACTACTTACATAACAAATGTTATTTAGACATAAGGAGCAGAAAGAAATACGTACGTTGCTGTTGCCCTTGTTGGCCATATCCTTGTTGCCCTTGTTGACCATATCCTTGTTGTCCTTGTTGACCATATCCTTGTTGACCATATCCTTGTTGCCCATATCCTTGTTGGCCATATCCTTGTTGGCCATATCCTTGTTGGCCATATCCTTGTGGCCCATATCCTGGTGGTGGCGGGCCATATCCTGGTGGTGGCGGACCATATCCTTGTTGCCCGTACCCTTGTGGCCCTCCTGGCCCTTGTTGATCATATACTTGTTGCCCTTGTTGTTGCTGCATATAGCCCTACAAAAATAAATTAATTTGCCCAGAACTATAGGCCAACCGCATTACTATACGATATCACCCGCGACGCGACAGTGGTGGGCGTAAGTAAAATGTAAAAAGTTTTGACTTCCAGTTGTACTAAAATAAGCATTTTATACCTCCATATAAACTAGGAACGAATCAGTAGTAGGAAACGAGACATTTAGTTCGTTTTTTTTTAATAGGTCTGAAACGGTCACAAAATGGGGCCCGAAATCTGTTTTTTAAGCGGGTGAGGATAGAAGAACAACCGCAGTTTTCAGTTTTCTCGGCCACGGCCATTGTAACAAACATGGTCGAAACGTCGAACGTAAGGTACCTATTATTACTGTACATATTAAATAAATAAATAAATATTCGGGACATTTTTGCACACACGGTCATCTGACCCCAAACTAAGCAAAGCTTGTGATATGGCTGCCAGAGACTGATATACATACATATATAGTTTTAAATACATACTTAAATAGATATTAACAACCAGATATAGAACAAACACAAATGTTCAGCACACAAATTTTTGTCCTAGATGGGAATCGAACCCACGCCCCCAAGCTCAGAAGGCAGGTTCACTACCAACTGGACCTATTATTAGTATGACCTATTATTAGTAGTACCTATTATTATAGTCATAGGTAATTAGGTACGCGTGACGCTTACTTTTAGACGAGCGATATGCTCGTCTCCGCACTCAGTTGCAAAAAGGCAAATGAAAGTTGACACTAAAGCCAGCTTTTTGATAAAACATAAAATTATCAGTGTGGTAGCCTGTTGCTGTCGTGACGTCATTGTAGATACAAAATGATCGGTCCGCTAGTCTATTGCTACTGTGACGTCATTGTAGATACAAAATGATCGGTCCGCTAGTCTATTGCTACTGTGACGTCATTGTAGATACAAAATGATCGGTCCGCTAGTCTATTGCTACTGTGACGTCATTGTAGATACAAAATGATCGGTCCGGTAGTCTATTGCTACTGTGACGTCATTGTTGACACAAAAATATACTGGATAATCTGTGGTATAGTATATACATGTATTTTGTATTTTCACCTGTGGGGGTCCACTCGTCGGCGGGGGCTCCACACGAGTGAGGCCCCCCTGGCCCCCCTGGCCCCAGCCCGGCTGCTGTCCGAACGGGCCGCCGCCGAAGCCTTGCCGGTTTTGATGCTGTTGCATCTGAAGTTAGTACATTACTGTCGATAATGATGTTATATAAATAAACTGAGGACTGTCGAGACATCGAGGGGGTATCCTGTGTAATATAATTCATTCAATAGGGTATTTGATTGTATTAAAAATTTAATTCATGCTGTTGCTAGTGTAATCCTCGAAGTTCTTTTTTAATTACTTAAGACGAAATAATTATGCTTTAAATTTGACAATTCGTCCTCACGAATATTCAAAAGAGACCTTTAAAATCGAGTAATTGACATTATTTCTTTATGTTTAATAAATGTTCTTGAAATATTTTATTCGGATGTGTTCACCGATACACGATTAAAGAAATTTGGCTTGATGGAAAAAAATCGTAAACTTTCATAAAAAACACCTGTTTTTACGTTCCCCTTCAATGGATTGAATCAACTTCATTTAAAATCTATATACGATATTTTTATTTTAAAAATTGTGTGTTATCCTAACAATCATTCAAATACTTTAGAGGTCGCAGTTTTTTGTAAAAGCGTAACATTATTTGTAGAAAATAAAGAAAATAGTTATTTATGATACAAGTGCGGAAAGTTGGTTATTACAAACGAGTAGACGAATGTAAGCCCGAGACGAAGTCGAGGGCTTACCATAGTCACGAGTTTGTAATAACCAATCCGCACGTGTGCCATACAACGTTTTACAACACATTTGTGAGAAAAAAACAAAAAATGGAAATTAAAAAAATACCGTAAAGTACACGCACGGTGCTATACAACGGAGCGTGCGGACAAATTCATTACAGCACGCTCCGTTGTATGATCCGTAATGTTTAACTTTCGAAAGATGTATTCAGGCTTCGTAAGTGCACTTTTTGAGCAAATGTGTTGTAAAAAATATATTGTTAATATTTGAAAGCGCGCACGCCGCATTACCGTCATACAAGTGTACGGTTCTCTACCATGTCGCCGGCGAGTTACAAAATGAACCGGACCGTTCAATTTTATGTATTTGTATTTTCGGACATAAAACGAATAAATGAAGCCGTAATTTTCAAGATAAATATAAAATAAGTTAAAACATAACATAAAAATGTTTATTTTATAACAGTAATTTAGCAAAATCCGTTCTCAAACTTTCCCTGCTAGGTTTTACGAAAAACTACTTTTGTAAATTGGAGATAACAAATGGATATATCGAGTTTTACCAAAATCTGAAGCCGCTACATTCAATAAATAATACAGATCTATTTAATACAGCAACTGAATTTTCTACAGATCTTTTAGTTGAAAGAAAGATTATACCAAAAATCCAGTTTTCGATGATGTTTTCGGCAAAAAATGTGATAGGACCCTTAATTCCTCAAAACTAAAAAATAAAGTACCGATTTTAAGAAAAATACAATTTAAAAATTTGATTTTCATTGATCACGTGACTTGACTGTCAACGCTCTATGTAGGTCGAATGTCCTTATGACGTCACACAAAAGTAAATAGAGGCAACAACTGTATGTCGAGAACTCGTTTGCTTATGTGTGACGTCATCTCACGTGGCCCCTTAAATGTCAAAAGCGCTTACGCGGGAGTATGATAATTTAAATTTTGATCCGCCATTTAACGGCCTCATATACCAAAATTGACGGTTTTAAATTAATTTTATTCAGTTAAATTACAATATTTGACCTGGAAAAAAATACATGTCACAGATACATCTGTGTTTGAGTTTATGGTTTGGTTCAAAACACGATAGAATAAACTTTCCTCGATCAAAAAAAATCTGAAACAAAGTCGAGTAATATATTTTTTTCGTTTTATGCTCTAATGAAAGCTCTTAACAACCTGGAAATTGCATGTACTGAAAGGCAATTTTATTCAAAATAAATTTATTTGGATAGATTGATAGTGAATAGTTTCGTTTTTTCGTGGAATTAAAAGCGTAAAACTGTCGCGAGAATTTGCGCGCGCCGCGTTCAGTACCGCGCCAGGCGTCATCGAGGTCAGACCTATGTTCGTTCATGTCGTTGCACTCCCCCCGGTGTCCTGATTCTTGCATGGCAAAATACATCGTCGCTATAACTTGGCGGGGGCTGAGGGAGCGCTTTGTTGCCTACGCGACTCGGATAACCAGCCGTTAGCACGTTCACTGCGCCATCATTTTCAAAGAACTTTCAGCTGGTGCTTTGGAGACCTAAAAGATCTCGTAACTAACCTACCCTTTGGTGCGTTTGAGACCTAATCGGTCTCCTAAAAATACAGTTTTTTAATGTCTTTGAATTTACCTTTAAGTAGGAAGCAAATATGTATATTTGTCTTACTCATACTTAGATAACTTCACACGTTAGAGCCTCCCGCAAGGAGTGAAATAACACGATTATAGTCAACGCACAATACGAAAGTCCTGCAAGAGATCTGATAGATCTCGTAATGCAACGAACGTGTTAAAACACAAACATTCAAAATTATGAGGAGATTGCTTTATTTTAATATAATAAACAATTTATGATGGTTTCGTAAAAATCAGTCGAATACCCTATTGGGCGCTTAGTGGGCTCGAATTAGCGTTAAAACAGCGCAGTTCGGAAAATCACGCGAACTTGAACCTTAACCAGCGGAAATAAGGTTTGTGGTCGCACAACTTATCTCACCAGTTCACCACCTAATCAGAATCCAAACAGAACAGTACGCTTATTCCCAGATTTGATAGTTTTCGAAACCTTTTTTCGTTTACGTATTGTTCCATGCATTGTAGTAAAGCGCCTCCAGCGGAAACGCAGAGGAACTAAAATCGGTAGTAATCGGTGGTATAGATTGATTCACTCTAATACGAAAAAAGTTTTCGAATACCTTTCAGCCCAGCAATGTATGGAAGAGTACGTAAACGAAAAACGTTTTCGAATACTATCAAAACTCGTACTAAGGGTACTGGTACAGGCCGTAAGCACAGATAATAAGACCACATAATTATATGCGTTCGCACCCGGTACGTCACCTTACCTTCGACCAATGAATGAATGAATGAATGAATGGACGGGTCATAACCATTGAACTTGCTTAGTAAAAACGAGTCAAAACCGTTGGACATATTATTAAACTTCAACACCTAATTATAACCATGTACAGTACATTTGTTACAAAAAATAGATAGCGGTTTTTTGTTGTGTATTTACACTTCGGGAAAGCACACGAAGGCATAATTTTGTCAAATGTTTCGTTATCATGTAACAATGGTCTCGTACTGTCGCACTTCCTACGGCTAGAGACCGACTGAAACGAAGTGAGAGCCGGCGCTCATATTGCAATCTTCAAAAATGCGCTCCTTCTGGGCTCGTCCATTCATTTTGTTTTCGTCGAAAGGCAAATATGATAAGGTGCTTCGTATGGTAAGGCAAAATTATGCCTTCGTGTGCTTTCCAGAAGTGTAAAAACACAACGAAAAATTGCTATAATTTTTGTGTAACAATTGTACTGTACAATCTGTACATGGTTATAATTAGGTGTTGAAGTATATGTCCGACGGTTTTGGCTCGTTTTTACTGAGCAAGTTCAATGGTTATGGCCCGTCCATTCATTTTATTTTGGTAGATGTATCTCCCTTGTTTATTTCTTCTGAGACACGTAACTTACGTTCCCCATTTAGATGTTTACGGTCAGTTTATAACTAACGAAATCTTTCATATCGCTCGTGTAAAACACATGTTTGATCAATGAACGCGCATTGTTGCGGAATACTGAAAATTTTGTCATTTTTGGTTAGTTTATGACATTGAGGGAAATACTGTGGGGAAATAAGTCTGCGAGAAGTTGACGGGGTGTCAAGTTTTGAGTGACAGTTGTACCGTCCCCCTGAAGATGTCTTTTTAATTTTTAAACTTTTCTATTTATTGATGATGAACTTAACTAAATACCTATCCTAATTATATTACTTAACTGAGTAAGTGAACTTAAACTAAATTAACTTAACTTAAACTAAATTGGCCAAGTGATCGTCTAAGTAGTTAGAACCTTATTTTGTGAACCATAATAACCCAATATAAATATGAGATGATCACCTACACTATTTGTAGACCTAGCTATCGTACAAGTTTAAAGGCTAGCCTAACTTCTACTCCGTACAACCTGCCTAGGTATGAATTGAAACAGAATTAAACCTAGATCTAATAATTAGCTCTTATACTATGTGGAACTTCATGTACCTATTAGTAAACTAACTCTTACAACTATTTAACATATTATTAAGTGTGTGCGTTAACCGTGCCAGGTTATAACAGTAAAGTTTATGTTATTTTCATTAGGGAGTGACATGATTGGTTTGTAGATCGGTATGTGGTATGATAGATCTTGAAACACTTTCTAGATAGATTAAATGATATTTCTTTGCTTTAGTTTGTAGAATCTTACAGGACATTGATAGTATTAATTCCATATAGGTGAAAAATATACAAGGTGAACTTAAAGTGAATTGAATCAAAGTTAACGCAGAAAGCTAGCTTTTGCTATTTGAAATATAATTGTTTTGTGGCTAGAACAAGAGCTCCATTCCCGCCCATGCTAGTAGAACCCAACCAATATAAAATAGGGATTCCCCCTCCACGAATCTTTTAAGGGAAAATCGTGCCTTGAACACGAATGAACTTTCTTTACAATCAGTTTGTGTGTTTGTAAGTCAAATGTAACAAAATAAGTTAACAGAGATTATAAAAAGGGAGCATTCTCTTTTGCCCAATGTTTGTAAGTAAGTTTGTGACTCATTTCCAATTTATGAGTGAGATTCTCCCATCCTTATTGTAGGATCAGAAAACCCCTATGAATTTACAGTGATAGTCAAGATCAACCAAACCTTGTATGATCATTAGATAAGTTCTGATTGTGGTTAGATGAAACCTTCAATGAACTTTGTAGGTTCTAGTAATTAATCTTTAATTTGTCAGAATCTCCCTCGTTTAGTTAAGAGAAACCAACTGGCACGGCTACGCTTGGCCATAAAGAGTTTACTAGAGAATTAGGCTTGTATTCGCCAATTAAAGTTGAAGGTATGCACTTAGGTACTTTATAAACCACAATAAGATTTCATCTAAGAACTCCACATTGATGATGTATTTAACTGGAACAATTGATAGCTAGATTTAACAAGCGAGGATACTTCTGGAACAACCTGAAAATAGAAACTTAAGTAATTTCCCTATATCCCGGCGACCTGATACAATCGCATTCTGTTGAGTATATTAGATCGGCGGGATCGCCCTATTCCCTATCCTATACCTACACCTTTACGTCCCTACACTTATTCTTGGAGAGACACCAAAACTATGCAAGGACTCGCGGGTCCTGTATTTAACTAAACATCCAAAATCCCATACTAACACAGAGTTTATTGGAAGATAGGTTATCCAATGTGCAAAACTCTTCTACACTAGCTGAGGCCTACATGGGTGACTAGTCCAACTATCCTGAAGTCCACTACCTATCATCCCTACGGGAGTCTGTTTCAACAGGCCGAAGCCTAGGGTGTACCTCTAACACAAGGATCCACCCCTGGGGACTGAAACGGAACATCCACCTAACGTACAAGACAGTTCACATGGAGCCTGAGGTCCGGTCATCAGCGGTCGGTCAAGATCCAACAGTTCCGCCAAGGAGCAACTTTGCGTTTGCAAAGACCTAGAGAGCTTCTGATGACCGTATTCCAGAAACCATGCACCCTGGTGACTTGATCGACCTCAATTTAATGAGAATAATCGACCCTTGGGTTCGTCACAAAATCCCAAGCCTAACTATCGGGAACTTTAAGATGGTAACTCCTTTACGTTCTCACAAATATTTTGTTTCCGGGAATTACCATTGACTAAAACCGTGTCTAGTCGTACGCAATTGTCCAATATTTCAGTTTAATAACTTGACTCTACAAATAATTGTATCTCGAACACTTTATGCTCAAAAACTTAGAGAGAAACTCTCAATATCAACCCTAAGTTGAGCTGTGATAACCTCACACTGGAACTAATAAACACTGTCGACGTTATTTAAATGTATATTCAGTCGGGCAGAGTTTCCACGTAAAACTTTAAAATATTTCATAATAAAATTATATTGGACAACCACGGAACAAAAATACTAAGATCTCCACCTGCACGCTACGAACGCCAAGGCAAGAATGAATCCCGAAGCCCGCCTGCACGATCCCTTATATAACTTTCTCCCACCCCAACAAATGCGTAGATGACGTAATCGTTATAAGTGTTGTAACCGTGATAACTGCGATAGCTGCGATAACTGTGGTAAGCGTGGTATGTGAATTTCGCGATGCATTCTCAACTCGTAAGCCCCGCCCAACCTCGATAACTGTGATAACTGTGGTAAATGAATTTCGCGACGCATTCTCAACTCGTAAGCCCCGCCCAAACTCGATAACTGCGATAACTGTGGTAAGTGAATTTCGCGATGCATTCTCAACTCGTAAGCCCCGCCCAAACTCGATAACTGCGATAACTGTGGTAAGCGTGGTAAATGAATTTCGCGACACATAGAGTACATCGTGACGTAATACTTTAAATACGAATAGTGGCCGGCGAGTCAATTTGGACAGTAAGCTGAATTTAATAAGGCAATCTTTTTCTAAATATAGTGTCTACTATCCAAACAGTGCTTTTGCAGGGTTAGGTACTCATACTTTCAGAAACAGACGCGTAACAAAAGAATATGTTCCATTACTCTACTACAATAAAGCATGAGGCAATATCTCACCAAAGGCAAAGTTATTTATATATTATTTCTCAGTCATTTATTTGTTATAATCTTCCCAGACAAACTATAGGTACCTACAGTTTTGAGAATTCAACCTCAAGTATCGGTACTCCAAGTAGTAGGCAATCTAAACTTTAGTTTTCTAATATTTGTGAATGTTAACGAGGGCTAATCTGACCCGTTACAGCAACCCCCAAAATTTTAATAGATTATAATTTGTTAATCGGAGAAAATTTTCCCACCCAAATAAACATTGGAGAGATTCACAAATATTCCCTGTTCAAACGACTCAATTTGCAAGTGCAAAATCAAATTTTTCAAAATCCAAGTTCCAGCAATATAATTATGTGTGAACGAATGTGTGTGTATCCCTAACACAATATGTGTAAGTGTTTTTAAACCGACATAAAAATAATCATCATAAAACCCCAGACTCAAAGTTTGTTAATATATCAACTATAAGAAAAATTGTCCCTTTACAGGATCTCTGTCATCTGCAAGGAAATTCTGGTTGTGAGGCAGAACCAACCCTAAACGGTTGCACATAACTTCCCTTTCCTTCGCAAATATCTTTTCATTTGCTGAAAAGCAAAGTTTACGCACTCCCTCCAAAATTCTAGTAGACCCAAAGGCAAATAGGAAAAAATTCCGTATAGTCTTTATATCCCACTAAGAGTACAAGTGTTAAAGTCCAATGATTTCCATTCGGAAAATGTAGAGTGTGTTTGTCGATAGTTTCCTCATTGTAGAGTAGGATCTTTTTCGAAATCAACGTTGTTGATGAAATTATGAACTAAGCCTAACACCAAAATTTCTCCTTCGAAAAGATCAAATGTACTCGTGTTTGCTGAAAATTAGATTCTGAAAAACTGTCTCAAATCTAAGCAATGATAAGATCTTGAATCCCTTCAAAAGAATTTAACCCACGCATATATTCATTAAATCTCTGTCAGTCTTCATTCTATCATTTAAAAATTTATGGAGTTTATCATTTATCTTTCATAACATAACTTTCGCTGTCTTACTCGCTGATTCAAGACGCCATCACTACCACATAATTTGACACAAACATTTTGCACCATCCCCCCATTATTCGAAAAGGTAAAGCCCCTATGTAGACTTACATGACCTCAAAATAACTAAAGAACCCGCTCACATTCACAAATCTCATTATTATTATTATTTTCAAATTAAATCTTAATCTTCAAGATAACCAATAATCCACTATAATAATTGAGAGAAATTACGTCGATAATAATCCAATAGGTATTTTTTTTTTTTTTTTTTTTTTTTTATATATAAATAAAATTATAGCACCCTCAAATATCTATTTTAGTTGATATACATACATACAATAGGGTCAACGACATTAAAAAGCTTTTGAATTGAAATGCGTAATGATATGCTGGACAAAAATATTAACATTATTTCAAAAATATAGGTAGATACAATGTCGAGTTTTTTCCGTAGGCTCTAGCGCAATTGAAGCGAAGCATTCGATTATAAATATATTTATTATCTATCGAAATTGAATTTGTCCAGGACTCAAACCAAATAAAATTTAAATGCAAGAATCGAACTCGCCATATTATAAAATAATTTAACATTTTATCTGTTTGGACTATCTATAATATTTTTAATTAGTTCATATAATTAGTCGTCATATTACTATAAGTTAATTTTCAATTAAGTACATAAAAGCAAAACGACCTTAGTGTACAAATTACCATGATTGTTCACCTGTAATCTTAAAGAATAATTCGTACAAGTGTACTCAACACATAGGTACTGTTCTGCACTGCACTCCAACACCAGGTCTCCTTGTCTTAATCTGCTACTTACCTACTAGGAGGAAAACCCGCCTTTTGCACCTGAAAACAACTGAATAACCACTATACCTGATCAATCACATACTTACTAGCAGTGTAGTCCTTTTTAAACGCGAATCCCTAAATGTGAAATGCTAGTTAACGACACAACCTATAATAAAGCACAGAACTCAGATCAAACAAACGTGAAGATTTGACAAAGCGGTAAATGTGAACGCATTAGTATATCGCTGATCCGTACTTAAAGAGTGTGTTAGACGGTCTATTTGTATTAGTAAACAGTGAGTTAAAACGAAGACATTTGAACACATGCAATAACTAACCCAGGGCATATCTCATTCGTTTATCCGATCCGAGGCATGGAGCCACCAACCTCATCTATAAAATAAAAACTGTCTAATACATCAAGCATAATATAACTATCAGTGCTTTAACAGATCACACCTAAGTTTTACAATATCTATCCTAGTCGGTATCAACACATAACATATAGATTTACCTGAAATTTTCAGAAGAAAAGAAATGCTTCGCCGTCTTCTTGTAGCGTTTCTCCTTATCCGATATTAAATATAATTCGCTAAAATGTGTTAACAATTTGTAATGAAATAAAAATAATTAGGTACCTGTAATCCTATATTATCCACCTGAGCTGGTCCGTCTCAACTATTAAACATACAAGATACATCCTCCGGCTTCACCTGCTAACACTCTGAAATCCGGAACTAGCTAAATTAAAAAGCCTAAATAATTGTGTTGTGAAATTAATCTAGGATACCAGTACCTTTTCAACATTCATTTGAACCTGCTCTACCACCACGAAGTTGAAAATACAAACATACATAAGTACCTGTAAAACTTCCGCATTACATTTTTAGTATAATTCCCAATGTCAACTGTTACATGTACAATGTACATAGATAATATACTAAGTACTAGCTAAATGTTATTAGATTATAGTCTCGTAACTATGCCTTAAGTTTTCACGTACCTACTAGTATATAATCTTTGATAATACTAACTGAATCCCGCAGCGCCACCCGAGAATCTACCATCTTGCACTCTTCTTTCTCATTAGATAAACCTAGTCCGTGATCTAAATATGTTTTGTGAAATAATTTAAACTAAACGAGACACTTAGAACGCCTAAAATACTGAAAGTACAATAAATAACACTCTCTAATTAATTACATAATTATATCCTAAGTGTAGATTACAAATCCTTTACATACATAATACATCAATTTAAATAGTTCCCGCATTTTTCTCATGTAAAATGAAACGTTACAAAACTTCACGTCATCCGTCATGCTAAACTTTTTAACTCTTTACGTGATTTGGAACAAATCTATTTATATTTTTATTTTTCTTTCTTTCTCGGACAGGCTAAAGTCTTTAAGACCACACCGCCTTCGGAAAGCTTCTAACAAATAGTTTGTATTCCATGTCTGGCAAATAATTATAGTGATTAACATCTTAGAAGATTCACGGATACTCGACTACGAACTACCTATATTACAAAATCGATCTATTTGCTAATCAAAACAATGCTTATTCTGACGTGCTCATGAGAGTTAATATAATATTTTAAATGTGCTTAATATCTGACTTAATTTTTTAATAATACTAGAAAACCTCGCTGTCTGCTGCATCATCATCTAATATTCATAATTACATAAAACCTAGTACGTGGCGTCGCGTCGCGTGATAAACTACAAACATTTATTTTACGTACGTCGAAACGGGATAAATTATCTTAGGCGCAATGGTCAACTGATTATTACATAAATTGTCACGTTCAAATTGACACTTCTATCACCGTCAACTCCGTCAAGTCTAGTGTCATTTCCGTCAAACTGATTCTCACAATTCACAAAAATACCATGCATTTGTATTGCTAATGTTTATTGCTAAAAGTTAACTGAAAACTCAAGAATATACGTAAATATCGCTTTACAAGTCACAAAATGATGTCAGGAAACCTACAACGAAGATTTAGCAGTTGTACATAGAAATATCTCGTACTTCTACAATTCTTTAACTCAAGGTATGTGATCGAATATTTACTTGTTTACAAACATAAGTGCCTCTTAAAGATACTAAATTCGTTTCAAGATAGTTTCGTATGAACCCTCAGACTTGTGCTCTCGTTTAAGAATGTGTTTATAGTATGTAAATAGCATAATTCCTAAAGCCGTGTTGTTATCCTCCGAGCTATCACAACTTAATAATTTACCTTAGATATTAACGAACCTAACATACACTTTCAGGAACGCCCGATGATAAACGCATGAATAACTGTCTACACACTCTAAACAAGTCCGGCATTAATTACAGTACCTACATGGAACCATCAATGCCTCTACTGTGATAACACTAGCAGGTAAATAAAACCCTTCTTTTATTCTCTTGAAGTCGCATGACCTGACCATTTAACATCCCCATGTAGGAAGACTAATGTTTAACAAACAATGTACTCGATAAAACACTAAAATTGTTGATTGTTGTTTACAATAGATTGCAAACAACCATCTAACTAGCTTAGCCATAAGTAGAAAGTAAATAGGTCTAGATTTATTTCTAAATACCTAGTAAATACCAAGTACTTCCCGATCTTAACCTAGAGAAAAGAGTCACACAGGCGTCCTGTATTATTTTCATTTTAATGAAATTTCTTACTTTTTGGTTTCGTTAGAACTGTAGTTCGCAGCGACGTAACCCTAACCTCTTGTCCGTTTAGAAAGTTACACACCTTAGATTTAGAAGTATTTTATGATTTCAGATAATCTACACAAACGTCTGACACAATACCTGTTTGGAGATGTTACTGCCATACCAACCACTCTGAAACTGGAAAGATCTTCACATTCTCAAGCCGCCAGCAATCTCTAATTTTTCTAAAATGCCGTTCAACCGTTACCAATTCAGCTGAAAACCTGAAATGCTGTCGCTACACTATTCATAACTTAAATTCTACAAAAATGTTTCCTGATGTACTGATGTGTAATCCCTGTGTGTACCTAAATACGTGTATGTATGTGTGTGTGTAATGAAATAAATTCTTATTTTGTTTTAGTTGTCAAGACACTAGATCATTCTAGATTTAGGTAACAATAATTCAAATTAGTCTCAACAATTCTACTAATAATTACAAAATAGCATAACTGAATTCTAACGTGAACAACAATAACGTGTGGATGTGTGATAATGATAATTATGTCCTAACCTTAACATCTTTCCTTCTGGGCAACTGGATAAAATATAACCTGATATGAATTAAGAATAACTTACACGGTTTCGCTTTCGGTGATAGATCAGTCTTTCTCAAAATAAGTGATAGTTTTAAGTTGAAACCGTTTGAACTAGATTCTTGATTTTACTTCTACTATAAATTTAACAGATAATTCAAGTTATTTAATCTACTTTCTCAACCCCCGAGCCTTTCATCTTTTTAAAAACCTAATCTATCTGTTTGTCTACCTAAGGTGATCATCTCAATTCCTCGATCGACTCCACGGCAAAAGATTGTGTCCAGGAGACCCCGGACCACATAATATATACATAAATTTTCCCTACGTTATCGATAAAAGACTAGGTTTAACACTATACATATCTATATGGTTCTGAAATCCTGGTTCACGGCGCCCTTAGATTGTACCGTCCCCCTACAGATGTCTTTTTAATTTTTAAACTTTTCTATTTATTGATGATGAACTTAACTAAATACCTATCCTAATTATATTACTTAACTGAGTAAGTGAACTTAAACTAAATTAACTTAACTTAAACTAAATTGGCCAAGTGATCGTCTAAGTAGTTAGAACCTTATTTTGTGAACCATAATAACCCAATATAAATATGAGATGATCACCTACACTATTTGTAGACCTAGCTATCGTACAAGTTTAAAGGCTAGCCTAACTTCTACTCCGTACAACCTGCCTAGGTATGAATTGAAACAGAATTAAACCTAGATCTAATAATTAGCTCTTATACTATGTGGAACTTCATGTACCTATTAGTAAACTAACTCTTACAACTATTTAACATATTATTAAGTGTGTGCGTTAACCGTGCCAGGTTATAACAGTAAAGTTTATGTTATTTTCATTAGGGAGTGACATGATTGGTTTGTAGATCGGTATGTGGTATGATAGATCTTGAAACACTTTCTAGATAGATTAAATGATATTTCTTTGCTTTAGTTTGTAGAATCTTACAGGACATTGATAGTATTAATTCCATATAGGTGAAAAATATACAAGGTGAACTTAAAGTGAATTGAATCAAAGTTAACGCAGAAAGCTAGCTTTTGCTATTTGAAATATAATTGTTTTGTGGCTAGAACAAGAGCTCCATTCCCGCCCATGCTAGTAGAACCCAACCAATATAAAATAGGGATTCCCCCTCCACGAATCTTTTAAGGGAAAATCGTGCCTTGAACACGAATGAACTTTCTTTACAATCAGTTTGTGTGTTTGTAAGTCAAATGTAACAAAATAAGTTAACAGAGATTATAAAAAGGGAGCATTCTCTTTTGCCCAATGTTTGTAAGTAAGTTTGTGACTCATTTCCAATTTATGAGTGAGATTCTCCCATCCTTATTGTAGGATCAGAAAACCCCTATGAATTTACAGTGATAGTCAAGATCAACCAAACCTTGTATGATCATTAGATAAGTTCTGATTGTGGTTAGATGAAACCTTCAATGAACTTTGTAGGTTCTAGTAATTAATCTTTAATTTGTCAGAATCTCCCTCGTTTAGTTAAGAGAAACCAACTGGCACGGCTACGCTTGGCCATAAAGAGTTTACTAGAGAATTAGGCTTGTATTCGCCAATTAAAGTTGAAGGTATGCACTTAGGTACTTTATAAACCACAATAAGATTTCATCTAAGAACTCCACATTGATGATGTATTTAACTGGAACAATTGATAGCTAGATTTAACAAGCGAGGATACTTCTGGAACAACCTGAAAATAGAAACTTAAGTAATTTCCCTATATCCCGGCGACCTGATACAATCGCATTCTGTTGAGTATATTAGATCGGCGGGATCGCCCTATTCCCTATCCTATACCTACACCTTTACGTCCCTACACTTATTCTTGGAGAGACACCAAAACTATGCAAGGACTCGCGGGTCCTGTATTTAACTAAACATCCAAAATCCCATACTAACACAGAGTTTATTGGAAGATAGGTTATCCAATGTGCAAAACTCTTCTACACTAGCTGAGGCCTACATGGGTGACTAGTCCAACTATCCTGAAGTCCACTACCTATCATCCCTACGGGAGTCTGTTTCAACAGGCCGAAGCCTAGGGTGTACCTCTAACACAAGGATCCACCCCTGGGGACTGAAACGGAACATCCACCTAACGTACAAGACAGTTCACATGGAGCCTGAGGTCCGGTCATCAGCGGTCGGTCAAGATCCAACAGTTCCGCCAAGGAGCAACTTTGCGTTTGCAAAGACCTAGAGAGCTTCTGATGACCGTATTCCAGAAACCATGCACCCTGGTGACTTGATCGACCTCAATTTAATGAGAATAATCGACCCTTGGGTTCGTCACAAAATCCCAAGCCTAACTATCGGGAACTTTAAGATGGTAACTCCTTTACGTTCTCACAAATATTTTGTTTCCGGGAATTACCATTGACTAAAACCGTGTCTAGTCGTACGCAATTGTCCAATATTTCAGTTTAATAACTTGACTCTACAAATAATTGTATCTCGAACACTTTATGCTCAAAAACTTAGAGAGAAACTCTCAATATCAACCCTAAGTTGAGCTGTGATAACCTCACACTGGAACTAATAAACACTGTCGACGTTATTTAAATGTATATTCAGTCGGGCAGAGTTTCCACGTAAAACTTTAAAATATTTCATAATAAAATTATATTGGACAACCACGGAACAAAAATACTAAGATCTCCACCTGCACGCTACGAACGCCAAGGCAAGAATGAATCCCGAAGCCCGCCTGCACGATCCCTTATATAACTTTCTCCCACCCCAACAAATGCGTAGATGACGTAATCGTTATAAGTGTTGTAACCGTGATAACTGCGATAGCTGCGATAACTGTGGTAAGCGTGGTATGTGAATTTCGCGATGCATTCTCAACTCGTAAGCCCCGCCCAACCTCGATAACTGTGATAACTGTGGTAAATGAATTTCGCGACGCATTCTCAACTCGTAAGCCCCGCCCAAACTCGATAACTGCGATAACTGTGGTAAGTGAATTTCGCGATGCATTCTCAACTCGTAAGCCCCGCCCAAACTCGATAACTGCGATAACTGTGGTAAGCGTGGTAAATGAATTTCGCGACACATAGAGTACATCGTGACGTAATACTTTAAATACGAATAGTGGCCGGCGAGTCAATTTGGACAGTAAGCTGAATTTAATAAGGCAATCTTTTTCTAAATATAGTGTCTACTATCCAAACAGTGCTTTTGCAGGGTTAGGTACTCATACTTTCAGAAACAGACGCGTAACAAAAGAATATGTTCCATTACTCTACTACAATAAAGCATGAGGCAATATCTCACCAAAGGCAAAGTTATTTATATATTATTTCTCAGTCATTTATTTGTTATAATCTTCCCAGACAAACTATAGGTACCTACAGTTTTGAGAATTCAACCTCAAGTATCGGTACTCCAAGTAGTAGGCAATCTAAACTTTAGTTTTCTAATATTTGTGAATGTTAACGAGGGCTAATCTGACCCGTTACACAGTGACTTGGGTTGACGTTCAGAAGGAAGTAAGAAGAATACAAGTATACAGTTTTTAGTAATTTAAATCCAAATTGAAAATGTATATGTATATAATACAATAAAAAAAAGTATGGATGTTTGTTCCTCTTTCGCGCAAAAACTACCGAATGGATTTTAATGAAAGTTTACAATAATATAGCTTATACATTAGAATAACACATAAGCCATCGGGTTGTTGTAGCGAGGCCGAAGGCCGAGCTCTACGCGTACGAAGTAGCGGGTTTCAGCTAGTCTTCTATATATTTTTCTTAGATTCTTTTATTCAGTCAAACATTTATTGAATTTTTTAATGTATATTGTACTTTTTTTTAACTGGGCAAGTGCCTTTGTTAACTTAACTAAATACAAGCTAATACTAACACTACAAATACAGTTAGACTGCCCATAGACCATTGAAGCTCTAAAGACAATCCAAATGCTCAATGGGCAGCGTACCCAGCATGCTGGCGGCATTACCACGTTGAATGGCAATGCTTATGCGTTGAGCCAGAAACAAATAAATAAATGTACTAACTTATGTTCCAAAACTAACCCTCGTTTTTTAATATCATGTAGTCTGCAACTATAATTGTGGTGGCGTTCAGTTTACTTCTTGTGCCTTGTTTCCATCATGTTAAGCAAGGACGTACATCATGTTGGTGTTCATTAATAAAATTAAATATAAAACTAAAATTAAAATTAATAGTAATCCCTATATTAGTGTATATCGGGTTAAAGAGCTTTATTTTCTCAACAAGAAATTTACAATTTCACTTATGTGAGAAATTAAATTAATTTAGTAACTAATGCTTCCACATGTTGGTAAACTTAAATAAACTAAAATAATAATAATAATATGTTTAACAGTATCACAAACACAAGCACTAACTAACATTATTATATTGTATAATAGTTTATTTTATTTTATTTTGTTTTGTATCTACCCTACATTTAATTGACAAAAATGGTCAGTTTTAAACGGTCGCTTTAGCACCGCGCGTTATCAGCTAGTATGCAGGTACGCGCCGCGCCACAGTGCAAATGCACGCAGATAAGAAACTGAGATTGACTTTATTTACCCAATAGTGTTGTGTCGTTTAAAATATAGTTCTTTAATTTATTTTTGAAAACATTAAATGACGTTGCATTTTTCACCTCCTTCGGTATCTTATTATAAATTTGTACTCCTGCATAACTAACACATCGTTCTCCATGAACCGTTCGGACTCGTGGAAGTATGATGTGATCCTTTCGTCGACTACTTCGTTTTTGAATTTGGTGTATTTTAGTAAATGTTATGTTATTTATGTGTATTGTTTTGTCAAGGATTTTACGGATAAATATGCAGATACAGTAATTATGTAATTGTTTTATATTCATGTACTTTGTTTCTTTATATATTTTAATTGTAGGTGTTAGATAGTCGTAGTCAAATAGCATTTTGACTAATTTATTTTGAGTAATCTGTAGGTCTTTGAGATTAGTTTTTGGGGCACTACCCCAGATCTCTATTAAATACAAGAGGTGGGGCTTCACTAAGGAATTATAAACATTGTGGCGAATCGATTGAGGAAGACAACGCACAACTCCACGCAGGGAGCCTAATAATGACGACAACTTTAAACGAATATGATCTATGTGTATGTCCCAGTTTAAATGACTATCTAATCGTAAGCCAAGGTATTTTTCGGACTGTTTTTGATGAAGTATTTCCTGACAAATTTTTAGAGGTAAATGTGGAGGTATTTTTTTATTTTTAGCCTTAAAAATCACATAGCAAGTCTTTGCAGCATTTATGGTAAGGAGGTTATGTTGGAACCAGTGTTCTAGTTGGTTTAAGTCTTCTTGGGCTTTGTTAATAATTTCGGTTATAGAAGTCCCAAAATAGAAGAGACAAGTATCATCTGCATATAGCGATACGTTTCCGTGAAGTGATACCTCATGTATGGAGTTGATGTAGATTAGAAACAACAGGGGGCCAAGTATGGACCCCTGCGGGACACCGAAAGATATATTATGTGAATTACTCTTATAATTTCCAATCTTAACCACTTGCGATCTGTTAGACAGGTACGATTCGATCATTTTAAAGGCAGCCCCCGTCACGCCTATGTTATTTAGTTTTTGTAAAAGGATAGAGTGACTGACTGTATCAAATGCCTTTTTTAAGTCAATGAAGACTCCTAGACCTATTTTTTTTTCATCAATATTAGTTTTTATTTTAGTAATTAAGTCTGCTGTGGCCGATAGCGTGTTAGATTGTGACCTGAAGCCATATTGGTGTTCAAATAGAAAGTTAATAGTCGTTAAATAGTTATCGAGCCTTGAGTGAATGATTTTTTCGAAAATTTTTGATATCACTGGCAACACTGAAATTGGACGGTAATTACTAGGATCAGTTTTAGCACCTGATTTATAGATGGGAGTGACTTTAGCAACTTTTAGTGCATCAGGAAAGGTTCCCTCTGCTAGACATGCGTTGATACAGTCAGTCAACTCGTCTATCATTACATCGCTTATGCATTTAATGACTTTTGTCGAAATTCCGTCTATTCCTACACTACAGTTTAAGTCCAGATTTTTAATTATTTTAATGATTTCGTCTTTTTGGCAAGGAATAAAAGTATCTAGTTGGTTTAGATGTCGTTCTGGATTAAGTGGCATTGTTGTTTGTTGATGTTGTGTAAGAATTGAGTTAGCTAAAGTTGCACCAATAGTCGAAAAGAAGTGATTAAATGTTTCGCAAATCTCGGTTGCGTTAGTTATAGGACCCAATTCAGTTTCAAGTTTTGGAGGAGTACATTGTGACTTAATTTTATTATTAGATAGAGTATTTATTAACTTCCAAATCTTTTTTGGATTTTTATTGCATTTCGAAAATTCATTTAAGTAATATTTTTTCTTCGAGTTCTTAATTTTAATGGTAGTGTAATTTCTTTCCTTACAAAATTGTTTTTTCAGTTCTTCATTTTCAGGGTTTTTTTGTAGTCTATACCATATTTCGTTTCTTTTCTTTATTTGTGAAGTAATTTCTTTACAAATCCAGTCTTGCTGAGGTAAGTTTTGTATTTTAGTTTTGAAGGTCTTACATTCATTTATCTTGCATTTGATTAAGGTTTCTAAGTTCTCGTAGCTGTGGTCATTACTATTTTTAGGTGCGTCATTAATAATATCATGTAGTTTTTTGTAATCAATGGCTTCATAGGTCATGACTTTCTTAGGAGGAGGCCTATATTTCTTCATAGACAAGATTATCTGCTTATGGTCAGACATCGAAGATTCTACTAGGGCCATATGAAAACTCTTATCCTTTAAATTTGAACACACATGATCGAGTAGTGTTTTGGTCTTAATGGTTTTCCGCGTGCAGTAATCTACACTAATTTTATTTATAATTTCGTATCCACATTCATGTAGCATTTCTCTGTACAGCTTATTATTACGGTCTTTTGTAAGTAGGTCAATATTTAAATCTCCAAAAACTAGAGCTCGCTTTCTTCTGAGTAGTTGATTCGAGTAAAAAGCCAGAAAATCCTTATAGTTAGTTTTTCCAGGATAGTAAATTGCGCCAATATCTAGCGAGTATTTTTCGAGATGAACCCATAGATAATGGTTGCCGCTCATGTAAGTCTCTCCCTTCAACCCATGATCCAGATCATTGTGTACGTAGATAGAGACGCCACCTCCAACAGTATCGTCTCTGATATTATAATAGTGGGTATAATTTGGGAGGCAATATCTCATGGCTTCTTCGTTGGACTTCAGCCATGTTTCAGTCAATATAATTACATGGATAGCGCTTTTAAAAGATTGAAGTATGCATTTCAGTTCATCAAACTTCCCAGGTTTGCATATGCTTCGTACATTGGCGTAGAAAAAATTTAGACCTAATTTAGTAAAATCTTGATAGTTATAGCTTAGTTGATAGGTAAATCTATCTTCAGAGTCTTTATTTGCATTTGAGAGAGTTATTTGGCCGAGCAGTTTTTTGGAATTTCCTTTACAATCTTTGGTGTGCCTTTAATGAATTTTATAATAAGGTCTGTGTCACCTTTTTCTTTGCGCTGGGCCAGTTCTTGGCTTAGTTCGTTAAGGAATTTTCTTTCAGTAGGAGTTTGGTCATGATAAATTCTTATGTCACCCTGGAGTTTGTTTTTGTTCCTCAGTATGTTTCTGGCTTCTTGAGAGTCTTCAAAGCTTACTTTCAGAGGACGAGTTTTTCCATGCAAATAGGAACCAAGTCGCTGTACTCTAACTATTTTAGAACTTACTATCATTGTATTTTGAAGAACCTTTCTAGTAGAGTTGATATCTTCAGAGTGACGCTCAGACTCGTTAACGTTGATCGATTCCGGTACACCAACCATTATAACATTTTTGCTTCTTAATGTCCGCTCCTGTATTTCATTGATAATTTTTTCGTTTTCGGTTATTTGTGATTTCGACGATGTAGTCGGTGTAAATTTTAGTTTTTCGATTTCAGCTTCAATTTTTTGCATCTTAGACTCTGTAGCTAAGCTGGTATCTTTAAGTTGGGAAATTTCATCCTTCATGATTTTGTGCTCAGTTAGTATTTTTTCAGTCGAGATTTTAATGTCATTCGTTTGGTCTTTCATAGTTGTGATATCTTCTCTCATAGACTTCAAATTAGTTTCAAGAGCAGTTATCATTTCCGAGCGGAACGCGTTTAGAGTACTTATTAAAACTTGACTGCAAGTACAATCGCACTCCCTCTGCTTCCTCTTCCGGGGTTTCTTGTCAGCGGGTTGGATGTCGGAGTCTTCCTCAGTTTCATCCGTCTTAGACAGATCTGGTTGCGAGTGTGAGTAACCTGATCCTACCAACATGTTTATGCGCTGTGGCTTTTGCTGGTTACTCATGTAGACGCTTGTTTTACTATGTCCGGGTGAGTGATACACAAACGTGTATTTTTGCGTAACTGTGGCACAGGTGCGAAGAGTACAAAATATGAGGCTTTCTTTACCGGCCGTGTGGTGGGGTGTAGCTGTCGCAGGCGCAGCGGAGAATCGGCACAAGTCCTCTTCAAGCAGGCACAAATGGTTAGATGCAGCTCACTCGGGTTAGGCGATTTTGTGTTTAAGCTCTGACTGTTATGACTTATATTTATCTGATACTATTATTATTATTTTTTGAAAATAGATCGACACGTCTGCTCAGTTCAACTGTCGAAGTCGAAGTTACAATATTAAAATTAGATTAAATTAAAATTAAAATTAAAATTAGTATATATATATATATATATATATATAGTATATATATTAGTATATATATATCCCTATATAAAGTATTACCTTGGCCATAACTTGAGAACAACTTTAACGATTTCACTAATTTTTTTTTTCTAATAGGTACTTTGTATACAAAGGTTCTTACGGAAAAAAAATAAGAAAATTGCCCAGAAAATTGGAAATTTCAGAAAAATGTACGATGATTTGAACGCGCGTTTGACTATTCTATAGACAGGACAACGTCTGTCGGATCAGCTAGTCTATCTACTAATATCATAAAGAGGAAAGATTTGATTGTTTGTTTGTTTGCATTGAATAGTCTCCGAAACTACTGAACCGATTTGAAAAATTCTTTCACTGTTGGGAAGCTACACTATCCCCGGGTGACATAGGCTATAATCTATACCCGAGCGAAGCTAGGGCGGACCGCTAGTTTATTTATAAACGGGGAGGACTAATTCCCAAGATACGTGTGTTTACTACACCTAGTTTGGGTGTTCGTGTAAAAGTACCGATATATTAAGTTATTTTTTTTGTTAGTAATATTTGTTCATATAATGATGAGTGTGATGGCCTCCTTTCGGCTTAGTACACCCAACTCAACCCTGTAGTCCTGTAGTGTGTTGGCCCGCCCACAGAAAACATTTTTTACGAGAGTTTTTAGAAATTAGAACGGCTATCAAGACATTTTTGTAAGAAATTAGTTGTAGCCAGTTGCACCCATATAAACGAAACGTCAGTCATTCGAAATCAGTTAGCAACTGTGATGCGGACAAACAACTTTGCGACCTAACCCAAAAAGGTAAGGTCCAAGTTCTTTGGATGCGGAGTTCGACGCGTTGACATAAATAAGAATGTTCAATCAAGGTTCACTCATATGCCTGGTAACAGATTTTCCTTCTCATTTCCGTTCTATTTACTTATCTTTTCTGTGCGCCCGCCGCGCCGGCCGAGCTAAGAATCCAAATTAAGTTTCCTTCCATTACATCATCCACTAAAACAATAGCATTCAAGGTCGTTGTTATTTTCCCTAGTGTGTGCCGTGTGACTCACAGAACTAGTGTGCAGTACGGGCTGATGCCACTGAGGGTGGAATCTTCTACAAGAACAGTAAGGGCAGCCTCAGATTGTGATCAACGGCTATAGCTTTTTTCACAGAAAGGAAAAAAAAACTCTTTTCTGTGTCTTTTTTTACTTAATTCAAAAAAGGAATTGGGCTTTTTTTATTTGTTGTTATACTTTAGAGTGCGTACTATAATCATGCCAAGTTTGACGCTTGTACGTATTACCGTTTTTACATTAGAGCTAATACAAAAATATGTAAAAAAAAAAAACGTTTTCATTTAACTTTTTAACTTTTTATTATTTGTTCGTCAATCCGCCGTAACATTACATATTCTGTAAAAATTTCAACTAGCTGTCTATTACGGTTCGAAAGATATAGCCGTTAATAGGTAGGACAGACAGACGGACAGAGAGACAGACAGACAAACATCGTAGGCTTAGTAATAGGGTCCCGTTATTACCCTTTGGGTACGGAATTAATTCGATTGTATGTTTTTGAAGAGAAAACTTTAGGCACGTTGCGTACTATTTGGGGAAAAGCACTGAACTCGCGTGTACGTCACGCTATATACTCTTTCGGGTAAAGTCGGCTCGAGTCGACTAAGGGAGCGAGAGAGATATAGTCAACCTTGATGACGTTTTCACTTCTTTCGGCACACACAATTTTTCTGCACACAATATATCTGACATAATTATTGTAGGTAATATTCTTTACGTCATTGAGATTTGAGGTAAGTTTTGGTTTGTGGTTCTCTTCAGCAAAACTTTACATGCGGACATCGATAGAATCCGAAACGTAGATATTCGCCAAAGAACCAGGCCACATCGCTCGAAGAACCGATAACCGATGGGGAAGAAAGGTTCTGGAGTGGAGACCACGAACCGGAAGACGCAGCGTAGGGAGGCCTCCCACTAGATGGACCGACGACATTGTGAGAGTCGCTGGCATCCAGTGGATGCAAAAGGCAGGCTGTCGTTCAGTGTGGAGGTTACAGGGGGAGGCCTATGTTCAGCAGTGGATGTCTTCTGGCTGATGATGATGATGATGAATAGGTTTGCGTTTGACCGTCAACTCGCCGCGATGATGCGGTCTACGGTGGAACACGCTTGCCTAGAAGAAACCAATTCACTCTTGATTTGAAGACACCCATCATTATAGCTATCTCTTTCGTACATTCTCAAAATGTTTGAAGATAAAAAATCACTGAGTGAGTAATAAAAAAAAATCGATTGGGCATTATCTTTAGAATAGCATTGCAAAGCAATTTTCGTGTTGATATTTCTATATCATGTTGATCATTTCTAAAGATTATGCCCAATCAGTTTTTTTAAGAATTGTAATCATCTCGCATAAAAATGACTCAGTAATTTTTTATCTACGAAAATGTTGCGCTCCTTACATGTTCGAAGAAAAAAAAACTGAGTCATTTTTAAAACGACCATAGAAGTCATGTCTTGGATTTGGGAGTCATTTCTATTAGCATCACAATCATCATACAGATTTTAGAAAATAAAAGACTATCGAACAGATTAATTTGTTAAAAATAATATCTAATATAATACCTAATATCAATATAATTATCAACGTAGACCACAACATCGCTTAAGGTGGTGTTTGTTTCACAAATGGCGGAAAATTCAAATTTCAAACAGTTTTCTTGTCCTTGTAGCTAGGCCGGGTAATTATTGTAAACGATCATGATGTTGGCGCAAATTGATTATTATTCTTTACAAAATCATGTAAAGCTATTTATCTCTAATGCACAATATTACTTACATTTGTGAATAAACTAATTTTTGCTGTTTCAAACGGTTTATTGACAAAATATGTAAGTAATATGGTGGGTTACTGTTGAATAGTTGTACATTATAATGTAAAGAACAGCCAACAATTTGCGCAAACACTGTGTTGTTTAAAAATAATTACCTGGCCTGGCTACTAGGACCAAAAACTGTTTAAAATTTGAATTTTCCGCCATAGATGAATCGTACCACCTTAACATCAGGCGAGATGGTGGTCAAACGCAAGCCTATTATTTATTTTTAAAAAAATGTTACAGCCATAGTAATTAATCTAGATATTATGTATAATATCCACCCATTATATATAATAACTTCCCAATTTACATAAAGTGATTAATGAGACAGAATTAATCACATTATCCAGCAATTTTACATAATATCTAGCAAGGTTTGGATATAGTAATAAAATGTCGATAAAGTTTAGTTTATTTTATAATTTTGAGGTCCTGTCAGCACATTCATATCTTCTTTTATTGTTAGCGTCGACGAGTTCCACCACTAGAGTGGGAGAACCAGTTCCCCCCTTCCCCTGATGATGTGATTTACTAGCGAAAACTTTGGGACTGCGTGTACTTAAACAGTGGCTGCAGTTAGAAGATGTGAAAGGGGTCCAGGGAGACCTGATGAAACGGCACCGCTAGCCATTCTTATTATAATTTTATTGCTGACATTTAATGTATAATTACGTATCATTGGCTTTTTTTGTTTTTATATATTTTTTTTTATTGATGTGGACGTATGTTTTTTTTAGCTCTGTCTTAGAATCGTGTGTGAATTGTTATTGTAATTTATAAGGCAAAATTGTTATAGTTTCTTTACACTAATAACACTAGACATAAGCACTCGTGTAAACTGACTTGCCTCATATGACGAACGTGTTATATTGGTTAATAAAGAATTTGAATCTGAAACCTGGAATCTGGATAGTATGGGACCCGAACCTGTGGAAAGTTTTTTTTTACTTCTCTTTTTGTGCCCGCTCCCCATACTGTACCAACGCTGTAGTGTTGTCACTCGCGCTGGTACTGATTATGACCTATTCTGTAGCTCGGTGCGTTTAGATCAAGCACTATGGAATTTGTCGTGGTTTAAGGAACAGTTTCATTACCGCGATTTAACATTTTAGAAGTTAAAATCTTTGGAGCCATTTTGGAAGAATACGTTAAACTAGGCGTTCGTTATTATACAAATATACAATGAAGTGGATAAATTAAAAACTTAATTTAAACATGTACATTTAAAATGTGATGGAATAATATGTTGGTTACTAGCTTCGCCTTGCGGTTTCACCCGCGTGGATTACTCCTTATAACATCAGCTGTCTGCCAATGAAGATCCCGTCAAAATCGATCCAGCCGTTTTGGAGTATATAACATACATACACACTTTGATTTTTATCAAAGTTTTTGTACTTTGTTTTTTTTTTTTATGAATGATGATTTGATTTTTATATATGTATGATAGATATTATGAATGTAAAACTAGTAGTAATTTTTAAATTTTCTCGATTTGAACACATGTTTTAAATGTTTATCGGGACTTATCACGTATTATTTAATTTTTTTGTTTCTTTTGTTAATTTTATTAAAATCAAATTAAAGCGTCAACACAAATAAATCCAAAATATTTGGAATTCACAATTATTAGAATCACATTATTTAATTTAGGTAAAAAATATGTACCTTTCACTCGACGCTCGTAAAACTACTGTCCGAAAAAAAGGTTTTAATTATTATATCTCTGGGGCTAATACGGACATTTAAGAAGCATTGGTGGATCCGAAATTAACACCAAGAGCAAAAAAATACATAAAAACACACACACATCCATACAAAAATATACACGTTGGCTTGAGAACTTCCTCCTTTCTTCGTTGGTTAAAAATATAATTATATTGGTGTATTTGAATAGGAAATTTTACAGTATAAGGTTGAACACATATGGGCAGGGAATGAACTTCCGATAGATTGTAGGACTAACTTGTTTATGGAATTATAAAACGGGGACTGCCTATTTGGTTTCAAAACATAGTATTTATTATTTTATTACTATAAAAAACTTTTATTATTCTAAACAATACAATACAATAACTCTTTATAAACAAACAAACCTAGAACCAAACCTGCCTACACCAACCTACTTGTAAACCTACGACACACGATGTCATCATCGTCGTTTGTAGGGTTCCGTACCTCAAAAAGAAAAAACGGATCCCTTATAGGATCACTTTGTTGTCCGTATGTCCGTCTGCCCGTCTGTCAAGACCATTTTTCTCGAGAACGCGTAACGGTATCAAGTGGAAATTTATATCAAATAATTGAGTCTACAGTTCCTTTTAGCTGTAAAAAAATCAATCTTGAAAGTCAACGCGATCAAAAGTTATGACCGTTTATGTCGCATATTTTGCGATTTCACAGGGGAATCATAATCTATAGGGTATCCCGTTGACATAGAATCATAAAATTTAGCAGAAAGTAAGGTCTTATAGCACATATAATGTGAAAAATCCGAAAGTTGTTAATTTGATATTACGTCTCATAAAATGGTTTTTGCTATTACAAACTTACACTGTTTTAAACTATCACGGGTGTTCACTTAAGTTATACGACTAAGAAAGAGGGTAGATCGTTATGTCTGCACCTAACTTTTTAACTGTTCTCCAACCACTCGCATTCTTCAGTCTTCCCGTGAACATGGTGCATGTAACTGCGCCGGAATATCGGCAGCTCATTCCACAACCTTACCACGGTGAATATATCGTAAATAATTTTAAAACTTTAACAATCTTACATGTTGTAGTTGTTAAGGAAGCACTTTATTGTGCACTATAATGTTAATTTTGTTTGTTGTTGTTAATAATTTAAATTTGGTATTCCATATTTCAACTTTTTTGTTGTGTTTTTTGTTTGGTCTCGCGCTTTGAGGGTTCTGTACAACAGAACCCTCAGAGTGCGAGTTCTACTCGTACTTGTCCGGTTTTTTCATAAAATTAATCATTGGAAAACATTTTCAAGTTCATTATACATACAAATTCATGCAAATTCATTCATTTAATAAGTTTACACCACCTGTGTACACATTAAGTGTTACAATGAAAATACCTAGACACAAGTGTCAGATAAATAGTAATTTCTTTCTTTCTATGCATTGCATGTGTAAATTATGTACTTACATCAATTTTTACCGCTTAGTTGCTATTTGTAACGCAAAAGTCAACAGCATGCATATTTAATGACAATGTGACATTGGTGGTAACTGATCAACAGAAAACCCAATTTAAATTAAACTATTTAAACAAATACTGTTTTAGAGACAGTTGATAAATTCTTTATTTTTTCTAACCTATTGGTTAATTAAGCCACTTGACTGACCAATAAATTGTTACCTAGACTCAGCAAACGTGCTCCATCGTTGACCGCATCATCGCTTAACATCAGGCGAGTTGGCGGTCAACGCAAGCCTATTATTAAATAAATAAATAAAGCCCTACTGTTCATAAATAATTGGCAATGAATAAAAATATTTTTGTGCAAAGACAGCGCTAAATTGATTTAATTTTGATACTAGAAATTAATTTTACTCAAATTACACTCATATTTTCTATGCAGGTACGCCATTCAGGGGTCTTTTTACGTTTTTATCAATTCTTGTCTGTTCGGTACAAATTTTAAAATCGTTGTTAGCAAATTTTTGCAATGAGCCAGACACTTGAAACTTTATACATAGTTCAGAAGTAGGTGGCTGCCATATTTACTTTCTTTATAATTAATTCTTAGGCCCCGTTACTCTACGGAACCATGAACTTTTCCGATATTAAATATGTATACGCTACCTTTCCACCTTTTTTTAGAGTTGAATGCAAACTTGTTTGTTCGCATACATTATGACTATATACGATACATATGACTTATACTCCAATTTTCGCAATTATAATATTAGAGTCAATAAAAAAAAAATACATTATAATGTTAATAAAAAATATGTCGTCCAAATATATGAAATTTAATTTCACCTATTCAATAAAAAAATTACAAGTAAAATAAAAACTGTCTAAAATTTAAATTTATAACTAAAATTAATCTGAAACTAAATTTAATCTAACAATCCACTACCAGTGGGCAGCGTAACGAAATTACGTATTCAATAATTCAGAACTCGGTTTTTTAAATTGAAAATTATTTTAAAAAAACCGAACATTGTAATTAAATTTTATTGTTTTATGCAATAAAATTTTACTTTACTTTACTAAAAAACCGTTGAAAATACGTCGCGTCGCAACGTCTTCACTACATCGGTCGCAATAATGAAACCACACCTTAAATCCTCGAATACCATGCGCCTATAGAAATAGCTCCCGCGAGTTCTTAGACACAGTTTCATTGAAAACTTCACCCGACTCACACGGGGGAATTAATTAATATAAATAAAATAAAATATTGAATAAATTGCAGTAAAATGGCGGTGCCGGCACCAATCATCTTCAATAATGGCCACACTTGCCCTGTTATTGGACTCGGGACATGGAAGGTTAGTTCTAACTCTAAGGATTGTATTTTTTTAAACAATTGGCTTACGATTTACCTTCGTGGAAAGGTTCCTGAGTGGAGACCACGAACCGAAAGACGCAGCGTAGGTAGGCCTCCCACTAGATAGACCGACGACATTGTGAGAGCCGCTGGCATCCAGTGGATGCAGAGAAAAGATGAGAGAGAGATGTGGAGTGCAGATGGCAGGCTGTCGTTCAGTGTGGAGGTTAAAGGGGAGGCCTATGTTCAGCAGTGGATGTCTTCTGGCTGATGATGATGATGATGACTTTTATACGTCTGCAGCCTTGGTGTGACCACCTCACTTGTCATCAAGAAGTCGCGACATGAAGGCCGTAAGCAAGTAACCAACAACGCAATCAATTCTCAGCTGCCTCCTCGATCAATATTTCACAGCCGATCGCCCGATAGCCTGATATAATATTTACGACTGAGTACTGTATTGAATAACCGTTTTATTATTCACTAGCGACCCGCCCGGCTTCGCACGGGTGTAAGTTACGTGCGAAGCCGGGGCGGGTCGTTAGTTATATATATAAACCTTCCGTGAAAATGTATCTAACTGAAAACCGCATCAAAATCCGTTGCGTGGTTTAGGAGGAGTTAGCGGCCGTACAGACAGACAGACGCGGAAAGCGACTTCAATTTATACTATGTAGAGATAGAGATTAATATAATTATAAGCCCTGCAGAAGTTGTCCTGTCTTAGAACTGTCAAACGCGCGATGTTGAAATCGTCGTTAAGTTTTCCGAAATTGTCCAATTTTCTGTTTTTCTTTCCGTAAGAACCATCTACAAATAATAAGAAAACTTAAAAAAAAATGTATGGAATCGGTTGTCGTTCTCAAGTTTATTTTTATTTTATTTTATTTATTTATCCAAATTACAACTTTCGTTACAGGAATGTCCTATGTTAATAGCGTATGTCAACATAATAATATAAACCTAGCTTATAACACAATTAAACACATTAAACATTAAATTAATTTCTACACACAAAAACACACTTCAAATAACATCGTCGTTTTGAATTCTGCAAACGAGCCGATAAATAGGTAAATCTTAGATGAACTACACAATCTAAGAGGTAAACTTAGAATAACTACTCAGAGAAGGTAGGTTTCCAAACAACGCCTTCTCAAAACGTAAGCTACAAATTCGCATTGTAGCTTACGTTTCGATTGGTATTGCAAGAAAATTAATGGATTACCTGTGGAATGTCACACCATAACTCTTATGCTGCTTTTTTGATTCATTGACAATCCACATTCCAATTGACATTCCACAGATAATCCATTAATTTACTTGCTTAAATCGTTTAAAATACCAATCGAAACGTAAGCTACAAAGCGAATTTGTAGCTTACGTTTTGAGAAGGCGTTGTTTGGAAACCTACCTTCTCTGAGTAGTTATTCTAAGCTTGTCCATTTTATATCGGAGTGTGCGCAAGAACTTCATGACCTTATTCCATTCCCCCTTCTACTATAGGATAAGTAGAAGCACTGCACACTACCACCCCTTCCTCGTGGAAATCCCAAATATTCGAACTCACCGATTCGGTTCGTCATTTATGATACGTACTGCCCAAGAATGGAACTCCCTGCCGTCCTCCTTGTTTCCTGAGAACTACAATCTACGCATCTTCAAGGCTAGAGTGAATAGATTTCTTCTAGATCTACGTGCTACACCCTCGGCCACATCGTCGCTTACCGTCAGGCGAGTTGGTGGCCAAACGTAGATCTATTCTAGATAAAAATATTATTTCAAAGAATATTCAAAATCGGTTTATAAATAAAGGAAATATGAGGAAATAAATAATAAAAAAAAAAACGAGAACATCTTTTTTTAAATCGGAATAAAAAATTAGTTTTCGTTTAGCTTTTTATACTGTTATAATATCAAATGTCAGCCGCATTATTTCCGCGGCTCGTGACCATGAATTCGTTTTAAAATGTTGTGTAAACCCATCAGTCATTGGGCACTCGTTATCACGATAAAGAACACTGTGGTTCACTACAAATTGTGCTAATTATACTTGCGTGGCTTGTACCACAATATTTCACCATTATTCGGGCCGGGATTCTAATAAAGAAATTGTTTTTCAATTGTAATTGTTGCGATTTTAATTGTTAAATAACTGCCTCAAAATTTAAATATTTTTTTATACTAGAAAAATACAACCTCCTAAAATTATAACTTAGTATAAAAAAAACTAAATTTTGAGGCAATTATTTAACAATTAAAAACAATTACTCACTCAAGTCAATTACTCTTACTTACTCTGCTTCACTCTAATACGAAAAAGTTTTCGAATACCTTTCGGCCCAGCAATGTATGGAACAATACGTAAACGAAAAAAGTTTTCGAAAACTATCAAATCTGGGACTAAGCGTAAAATACGGTTATTTTCTGATTTTATATTTTATTTTCCGATTTAGATGATTATGTCTGAGGAGAGGTGAGCGACAAACATTACTAAATCAGGCTAATATAGGTACCTCAGCATCTTTCGTTATCGCTCGCTCACTGAGGGTTTCGAACCAACACAAAATACAATAATTTTTAATTTAAAACGACATTTTTGCTCCAGGAACGATCCGGGGCGGGCTGTTTGACTAGACTAGATTTTTAGTATGTAATTAGAATTAAGTAGTTTAGTAATTAAGTGACGTATTAATTATATAATGATTTAAAAAACCGACTCAAAATTTGTAAAAACTATAAAAGACGAGGTCATCCAAATAACCCAAATACCAGTTATAACTTGGTAATGAACAAAACTTTGTTCCAACTCTCATAATGCCATTCTTTATTATTTGTTATACATTAGAGTGTGTATTACAATCGTGCCAAATTAATTGACGCTTGTACGTACGTATTATCGTTTTTACATTAGAGCTAATACAAAAATATGTTTGTTGTATGGGGTTTCGTTTTTACTTTATGACTTTTTTATTACTTCTTATATTGTCATTGGTAACATAGAAAAAAAAAACAAACAAAAAAAAATATACAACCGAAGTTCGAAAGGTCCTTAAAAGTTGGTCACCAACGAAGCTAAAATCCTCCCGGTGCGAGGAAAAGTGGCCATCCATGACTAGTTTTTTGCGATGAATTTGAAGAATTCACAAGGCATTGTGCTGTCCGCAGTCGCAGCCCGGCGAAGTCACGCAAGCAGTCAAGGATGCCATCGACATCGGGTACCGACACATCGACTGCGCGCACATCTACCTCAACGAGAAGGAGGTCGGAGAGGCGCTCAAGGCCAAGTTCGCAGAGGGCGTCATAAAAAGGTAACAAAGAAGACAATTTTTCCTGGGCCCACCAAATTTTTCTTTCTTAGTCCCACCTAATTTAGCATATATTGATGGGACCAGCACTATAAAATTTGTCGTATTTTTTGTACCATTCGGACGAAAGATAAGGGAAAAATGAAACCGGAATAATAATATCAAGAATAAAATGTGTTGTTTTGATTTTAGCCACAATTCATTCATTTCCCTTATAGTCACTTGACCGGAACGTTTTTAATACGAAAAAGGATGCATGCTCAGGAATTTATATACAAAAATAAATAGACCATATTTTACAACAGTGGCCATAGTCATCGGCTTTTAAGTAAAAATAATTATACAATAGTCGCTAATGGTATTATAGACGCTTATAATTAGCGGCTTGAATATGTTTTAATCCTAGTTTTAAATATTTACTAATATTGATTTACCGAAACCGTAATACTATGGTTTCGTAAAATTATAGAGGAATGGAACGTAAATCCGCCATCTTGACGTTTTTTGTTTTGAAATTGACAGCAGTTATGACTTATTTCAAGTTACTTCATACTAGTGATGTCTCATACTTTAGTTTTTCTGACTCGAATTACTTAAGTAACTCGTGCTATTGACTCGAGTTGCAACTGGAGTCAACTTGAATCGGTGGTAGTGGGTTCTGGTGATGTGTCTCGTCAGTATTTGTATGAGTTGACACTGGAATGATTACTAACTCGATGCAAGTGTCAACGCGAATAGGTCCTGCTAGTTGGTACTACTCCGTTGATTGAACGTGGACCGAGGAACATGTGACACGCACTGCTTTCGTTTTTTTATTGGTTTGAACATCGCTCGGGTCAAATAACCCACTCAAATCGCTCGTACATAGCTAAGCGCAGTCACATCGCTAAGCGCATCCAGCTGGCCTGGCACCGACACGGAGCAGTTTATTGAGTTGAGTTGACTCGATCTCAGTCTTGCACCAGTGTCAGGCGCAGTAACAAACTGTTGACAGATTTGATTCGAATTGCACAAAACTGGTCTCGTCAACTCGTTCATGATAATATGTGAATAGTGATATAACTCGCACCACACATCACTATTCATACTTTCCGTTTGTTTCAAATCGCGTGATCGTCTGATAGTGCTCTCAATTTTTTCCGTATCATTATGAAACTACAATAAATCAACATGTACAATGTACAGCGTCTACTCCAGAAAATTGTTGTCAATACTGTGCAGTAAGATTTCAACGCGTAGACAATTGTGCGAAGACATAATTACTGTCCGAGACAACTGAAGATTTTCCCAAAGATCTTACCTATTTGATTTGTGCCGTTTGTGTGTGTGTGGATTTCTTGCGAGGTGAGTTTTTATTTAAGTAGGTATTAGCTGATGCCCGCGATTTCGTACGCGTAGGACTCGGCCTTCGGATTCGACAATACTTCTTTCCCTGAAGGTTACAAACATTTTAAAAAGTCAAATCGGTTCAGACGTTCACAAATTATGCCGTTACTTAAGAACACCATTTGATTTTTATTTATTACTAGCTGCGCCCTGCGGTTTCACCCGCGTAGATGACACACTCCTTATGACATCAGCTATCTGCCAGTGAAACTCCCGTCAAAATCTGTCCAGCCTTTTTTTAGGGAACATACATACACACATCGCCTCTAAAAAGATGAAGGAGGTATAGATAACAATGCATTTAAACGTCTCAAACCATGTTGGTATCCGTACTTGTGTTGCTTATAATATTACTAACTTTATTATCCCTGTTTGTTTTAACTTACCTGCTTTTATTTACAGCTAAATCAACTAGCAGTTTGCAGATACTGCTACTATTAATTTTGCAAGAAAATATCCATACTCCTGATGCAATAAGAAGATTTGGGTACCTATAGAAATATTTACATTCCATGTGGATGTTCCATTTTAAGAACACACCAAACACAGCGTTCTTGTTCTGCAGAAAGGAATATTGATTTTGCAGTTTTAAAATAATCAGGTAATTTCAAAAATTCTTAGTGAAATCATTGAAAATAAAGATATTAAGTATATCTAGTATATCTAGTATTAAGTAGTATTTTTGTTTAGTATATCTTTTTTCTAGTTTGCTATTTAGTACCTAGGTACTCCTGTATAGAGCGCAATAAATAAACGTTTATATACTAACCATCCCTTTTTGTGCAGATAGAACGCTCAGAACAAGTCTGTATGGCTTGGTGGCTGAAAGTTTCCAGCACTGTGAGCAGGCAGAGGCTACGAGATGGTAACAGAGCTGTGGCAATTCGTCTTATGGATATTGAAGACAGCAAGAATATCCCACAACCAACCTCTATGCCTACTCTTACTGTGCCCGGTATTTTCAGGGCAGCAGCAGCACTTACTATGTATAATTATAAGCGTGCTGCTTCTACTTTCCGTATTAGGGTCTAACGTAGGAACATTTCCGTATGTCCTAAATATGTTCTCTGGTGTTTTTACAATACCTACGATACGCGAAATTGCATCATGTGCTAGATAATGTATAGCTTTGCTGTCACTTTTCGAAGGTTTAAAGAATCTATTTCTGAGTGGGTTACCTATTTAATTATTATTATGATAATAATATTTTGTTACCTACAATGTCTTTTTTTAAATTCCGCCTAGCCATACAATATCGCAAGTAATCATTACTCGTGCTGATAATGATTATCAGCACAATAATAATAATATAATTGTTCATTGTGAGGTTTTAGGTTATTGTGAGATTCATTAACTGATTTCTCAATACTCCGGTTAGATCGGATATAGCTAATATTACCACTGAATCTAGAGATTATGAGGAACAAATCGACATGAGTTTCATTACTATATGCTATAATTTGTGGGTGGCCTATTTTTCAAACAAAAGAAATTGTCTCCTTTAATTTTTTTCATTTCGTCTATGGGGATTTTGGCGTCGCACTTCTTGTGCTGCTTGTTGATATTGATATTGACATTTTTGTTTCATAATTATAAAAATTAAACGCCAAGTCAATCAAATTACAAATTACATTAAGGTAGGCCATTAATTCAATAACATTATAATAATTCATAGTAAAAATTAAACTAAAAAAAATAATTGGTATATTAAAATAGGTAAAAAAGTTTTTTTATCGGATACATTTCGGAGAGTGTGCATCGGATCTGCACGATCTAATTCCCTCCTGCCCATCGGACTGCCAGAGCAGGCACGAAAAATCGTCACCGCTTTATGGTTGATATTCCGGAAACCCGTACTATTCGCTTTGATTCCACATTTATGGTGCGAACTGCTAGTCTGTGGAATGCGCTGCCTGAATGGGTGTTCCCCGATAGTTACAATCTGGGTGTGTTCAAATCACGAGTGAATCGGTTTCTTCTAGGCAAGCGTGCTCCGTCGTAGACCGCATAACACCAGGCGAGTTGGCGGTCAAACGCAGCCTATTATTAAATTAATAAATAAAAAAAATAACACAATTAGGTAAGATGTTATTCGATGGTTGGAACGAACTCCTCGACGGTGTTGTGCCATGTCAGTTAGAAATAACTTGCGTTTGTTCTTAAATACTATAGTTAAAGACTTCGCTTTTCGTATAAACATGGGCAAGCATTTGCCAGTATTAAAGTATTATCAAGTTTGATGAAATTTCGTCAAACAAGTCATAGTCACAGTCAGAGTCAAGCAAACAAAGAAAATATAACCGATCGCGCAGGAGTCATAATTTGCTTGTGAGTTGTGTACGATGAAAGCCACGTCAGTCGCGGGGGGATAATTAGAGACTCAAAAGCTGTGCTTAAAAGTAATTCATAAATATATATTTTTGTTAAACTTTTCATGACCGTGGATTAAATGTTCTTTAGTCCTAATCTTAATCAGCTTACATAGTCTTAATAGCGTCATAAACAAGTCATAGTCACAGTCAGAGTCAAGCTAAGTAAGTCACGGTCAAGTCAAACTCATGCCCCTGTAAAGTGGTGGAGTTTCATTCAATTCGCGCCTAGGATTGCCCTGCTCGAAAAAGATTATGCTGAAAATTTGTAACTTAGGCTTACGGCGGGGTAAAGGATGAGCAGTTTAAGACAAATTAGAAAATAATACAATAAGACGACACGGTTTTTACCACGTTGGCGCCAAAACTCCCAAATGTGTTTTTTTTTTCTTGGCTACGGTCCCATTTCTTCTAGATCAACGTGTTCCATCCTCGGCCACACCGTCGCTTACCATGAGGCGGGTGTTGGTGGCCAAACGTAGGTCAATTCTGTGTATAATATTTTTTTATTATTATAAAATTACCAAGCAGTATAATGAAGTAATCTCGGATGTCAGCGCTGATTTATCATCCAGGTTTATAGCCTCGTTATCAATTGATAACTCTTACCTAATTAGATAGGCCATGGTATAATAATATACTCCGCCAGGTATAGCGCTCCGAGAAATAATGTGACGTGGCCGTCCCGCAATGATGTCATCAATGTCATGGATACACGTACACGTACATAAGCAAGAGCAGAATAAGTAATTTACAATAAGTTCGAGTGAGATGACGATACACGAAACAATGGCGGACTCTCTATGATTTTCTGTGTTAACAGTAGCGTGAAATTAACTCCCCAATATTCGTATATTACCTGTGGGAATCCAATAAATCAATGTGGTTTTGATAAAAATGTGTTTAATATATTCAAGTCGTGCTTAACTTGCTTGAGCGGACAAAACAAATGACAATTGAAATGCTTTTTGTATTTTATTTAATAGATTATTAAAAAAGTTGTTTCCCAGTATCTGTGTTTGTTACAATAAAGTGGCAACTGGACAGTGACGTCATTGCGGTACAAGTCCCAGAGCGTTAGACCTTGTTTTCTTGGATCATGAGATAGGCCTTTATTGAAAGAAAATTACGTCACTTATCATAGACTTCACTATCACCATCATCAGCCGGACGACGTCCACTGCTGAACATAGGCCTCCCCCTTTAACCTCCACACTGAACGACAGCCTGCCTTTTGCATCCACTGGAACCCACCGACTCTCACAATGTCGTCGGTCCATCTAGTGGGAGGCCTACGTACGCTGCGTCTTCCAGTTCGTGGTCTCCACTCCAGAACCTTGGAGAAGAACGAAGAAGTAACGACATAGACATAATTAATTACGTAGCACAAAAATTTAATCAGCCAAGTGTGAGTCAGACTCGCGCACTGAGGGTTCCGTACCACGACATAAATTATTAACTACTAAAGTACAAAAAAGTAGTGCAAAAAGAAAAAATCACGCTCATTGGAGGTGATAAGACCTGACATCCCGCTTAGGGTGTATTGTACATTTGCCCGCCAGCAGACACAAACCAGCAGAGCTCCCTAAAATAACGAAGCACGGCTTTGGGTCGCTGACTAAAAACATATAACAACAATAATTTGCTGCATTACGCTACAGTATGCAAAAATTCATTCACCCTATAAAATACATCCATCCATCCACTGGATGCCCGCGACTCTCACGATGTCGTCGGTCCATCTAGTGGGAGGCCTACCTACGCTGCGTCTTCCGGTTCGTGGTCACTTCACTATGCGTTCGTGTTTTTTTAAGGCCACCTTTTAGCATTTTCAGCAATGTTGGTAATTGTAATTGTAGCAAGGATTTTTTATAACTTACCTCGGTTATAATAAGTCCTTATAATTAATAGTTTTTATAATTTAAAACGATCCATGGAAGTAGACAAACTACAACTCAAGGACTTTTTATAACTGTAGTTTGTCTACTTTCATGGCTAGTTTTAAGTTATAAAAATTGTTTCATATCAAAATTTAATGTTTTAAAAGATAAAACATTGAATTTTATAGATAAAAAACATTCAATTTTATAGATAAAACATTAAATTTTATAGATAAAAGATTCAATTTTGTCCTAAAGGACACAGTGAAGACTGAAATCAGAGACCTCTTCACTCGGTCAAAAATAATATAAATGTAAAAAAAACAGTGATGTCAGTGATCCCCCATCTCTTCCAGGGAAGACATCTTCATCACCTCGAAGCTGTGGTGCACGTTCCACCGGCCGGACCTGGTGGAGGGCGCCGTCAGGACCTCGCTGCAGAACCTGGGGCTGGACTACCTGGACCTGTACCTCATCCACTGGCCGCAGGCGTACAAGGTGACTGCAGGATCTAGCGGAATATACTATACTTCCTCCCTAGTGCACAAAACATCGTGATGACTTCTCTTGTTTGGCAAAAAATAATTATAATAACTATTTTTTTACCAACGAAAGGTGGTATGGCCCTAAAGGCTTTAGCCTACCCGATGAATAAAAATTAAAAATAAACCGACGAAAGGACCGGGTTATGAATTAGAATAGAATAGTAGAATCCTTCGCTTGCTCAGGTTTCAAAACAAGTACTCACGCCAAAAAACGTAAACCTCGTTGCAAAAAACTTATGCAGTCTTGCATAACAAATGACTATTTCCATCCCAGGAAGGCGATGACCTGTTTCCAAAAGACGCTGAAGACAAGGCCATCCCGTCCCCCGTGGACATCGTGGACACATGGAAGGCGATGGAAGCCCTCGTGGAGAAGGGGCTTGTGAAGAGCATCGGAGTGTCGAACTTCAACCGGAGCCAGATCGAGAGGATCCTGGCTGCTGCTAAGATAAAGCCGCAGTCCTTACAGGTCACTAACTAAATATACTCATAATTTCAGTCATAAGACGTCCACTGCTGGACATAGGCCTCCCCCATCGATCTCCAAAAGGGCCGGTTGGAAGCGGCCTGCATCCAGCGTTTCCCTGCGGTCTCTTTTAGTTCGTCTGTCCATTCGGTGACCGGTAAGCCGTGACCGGTCCGTGGTCTCCATTCGAGAAACTTTCGGCCCCATCGGCCAGCTGTAACTAAATATCATCATCATCATCAGCCATTACACGTCCACGGCTGAACAAAGGCCTCCCTCTTAGCAGGCGGGCAGGCGGCTTGGGGATCGCAGTACGTTCACCGTGAACTAATAGGATGCTGCTCATCCTCCGGTGGTTCTGTTCGCAGCTTTAGGACATACCCGGTCCGGAAAAATGATGATGTTGACAAGAAGCTTATGTCACTCTCCGGCCCTTGAACATACCCATGCAAAAAATCAGGTCGATCCGTTGCTCTGTTACTGCGTCAAAGAACAAACAAACCAACAAACTTTTCGCATTTATAATATTAGTATATGATATTATGATTGCTCATTTTCGGGGGTAGGCTAAAAGTCCAGTAGTGGACTGTTAAAAAAAGGCTGATTATGATGATGATTACTCTAAGCTAATTTGACGTTAAATTTTCGTAGTGTTTGTTATTCAAATTATATACATTGTTTAAGAAATAATATTTAAACAGCGGATAGAATTTTATGGGCACATCTGAATGTATCTAATTTAATTTATTTACCGTCTTACTACAAAAGTTTTAAGAACGCTTTAGACATGTGTTTAACATATTTGTGACAGTGAAACAACACAGCTAAACACATGTCTAAAGCGTTCTTTAATCTTTTGTAGTATTTTGTAGGCTTGTATCTAATTTTAATAATAAATGCGTGAAATATATTCGAATTATTTTAATTGTGGAAGAAATGTGTTGCTCATGTGTCATGATTATGTTCGATCAACTCGCCTATTGGTAAGCGCGAAATGTAGTCGAAGATGAAGCAATGGGGAGGTCTACTTCAGGTCTCGCAGAGCCTGCTTCAAGGAAGTTCGATGCCGACTTTCTTCGCTACAAGCAAAGAAGAACAAACATTCAGATTGCACCTAAGTACTTGTCTTTTCCAGGTGGAAGTCCACCCATACCTAAACCAGCAGAAGCTGTTCGACTACTGCAAGCTGCATGACATCGCTGTGACGGCGTACTCCCCGCTCGGCTCCCCAGACAGACCCTGGGCTAAGCCAACAGACCCACAGCTCATGGATGACCCTAAGTGTGTAGCTTAACTACTGCCCTAAGCATTTAATAGTATATTAATTATTTATTCATTTGATAGTAGCTTAAATACTGCCCTAATCATTTGATAGTAGCTTAACTGCTGCCCCAATCATTTTATAGTAGCTTAAACACTGCCCTAATCATTTGATAGTAGCTTAACTACTGTCCTAATCATTTGATAGGAGCTTAACTACTGCCCTAACCAGTTGATAGTCTCTTAAATACTGCCCTAATAATTTGATAATAGCTGGTGTCGTACTCTAATCAAATTAGTTGTAGCTAAAATACTAGGTATTTACATTTCCAGGTGTTTTCGCTACTAAGTCACTCTGCGTTTATGTCAACCAAATAAATAGACTTTCGGCTAATTACGTATTTTAATCATACGGACTATTTGCAATTCCAGAAGTCTAGCTACTTGCTTATTCTTTTTTATGACGTCCAGCTGAACTGACTCTCTGACTCTGCTGATATGTCACCTAGCTGCGTTGTCCTTCATCTGACTATATGCTAAAACACTGCTTTTTCATGTCATTTAACGAAATTGTATTTCGACGAAAAGATAATTCTGGGGCCTTACGAAGTTACGACCGGCGGCCTTATTATGGTTCTTTGATTGGGATCGAGATTGCATGCCGTCCCATTCGCATCTATTTACTCGCACCACGAGCGTAAGTGAGATGGCACGCGATCGCGATCACGATCCGAATCATTCATAATAAGGGGCCGGTAACTGCTAACGCGGTATCAAACTAATGTTAAATTCATTCAGTTGGAAAATCACGCGAACGTGAACCTTAATGCGCTCAGATACGGTTTGCGGTCGCGTGACTTTCCAACTGAGCGGATTTAACGTTAGTTTGATACTGCGTTAGCAGTTGGCCGGAAGGCCCCTGGTAGAGACACTATTCAAACATGAAATTATTATTTTTTATATTATTCCAGAGTGAAAGAGATCGCGCAAAAGTACGGCAAGAGTCCAGCCCAGGTGTTGATCAGGTACATGGTAGTACATCTCTCAAACCGTTTAATTGCGGTTTTTATTAACAGACGAAATATGCTTCAAATTAGACGATTCGTCATCACGAATATTCAAAACTAGACCTTTAAAATCGATTAATTGACATTATTTCTTTATGTTTAACTAGCGGTCCGGCCCAGCTTCGCACGGGTATATATTATAGCCTATATATGTCACCCGGGGATAGTGTAGCTGTAGCTGTAGATCTAGTGGGAGGCCTACCTACGCTACGTCTTCCGGTTTGGTTAACAATACCGGATGGTATTTTCTTTTTTTGTCGTCGGGTAAAGTAACTGGGTCATAAAATAGCTCCGAAAAAAAAAACAACAAAATAAAATACATAATTATATTAATTTATTTTAGAGAAAAGATACAACGTACAGTAAAATTAAAGCGTTTTTGCAATATTTACATACTATAAATTACTAAAATATTTAATACTAACAGACCTGACAGACGTTGTCCTGTCTTAGAACTGTCAAACACGCAAAGTCAAAATTGTAAATCTTATTTTTTTACACCTTGGGTTACATTATTGGAGTTTTAGTAAGGATTCCTATTTTAAAAATAAAATATAATATAGCCTATGTCACCCGGGGATAGTGTAGCTTCCCAACAGTGAAAGAATTTTTCAAATCGGTTCAGTAGTTTCGGAGCCTATTCAATGCAAACAAACAAACAATCAAATCTTTCCTCTTTATAATATTAGTATAGATAAATGTTCTTGAAATATTTTATTCGGATGTGTTCACCGATACACGATTAAAGAAATTTGGCTCGATAGAAAAAAAACGTAAACTTTTCTAAAAAACACCCGTTTTTACGTTCCCTTCAATGGATTGAATCAACTTCATTCGATTCTATAGAAGATATTTGTATCAAAAAAAATTGTGTGTATCCTAACAATCATTCAAATACTTTAGTGGTCGCAGTTTTTGTAAAAGCGTAAGATTATTTGTAGAAAATAAAGTAAAAATAAATATTGAAAATATTTGAAAGCGCGCACGCCGCATTACCGTCATACAACTTCATACAAGTGTACGGTTCTCTACCATTTCGCCGCCATTTTTTTCGCCCATGCTATAGTTATTCGGCACTTGGCCGCTTTTATTTTATTATCACGATAATTTCAGGTACGCGATCGACCGCGGCCTGTGCGTAATCCCGAAGTCAGTGAACAAGCCTCGCATCGAGCAGAACTTCCACGTGTGCGACTTCCAGCTGTCGCTCGAGGACATCAAACAGATCGGCAGCCTTGAGTGCAACGGACGACTCTGCTCGATGGGCGAGTGAGTAACAACTGTAGCATGATAGTGCAGTGATCAGTCGGTGATCAGTCGGTGAACTGGTGGGATCAGTCGGTGATCTAGTAGGGATCAGTCAGTGATCAGTCGGTGATCTGGGAGGGATCATTCAGTAAACTGGTAGGGATCAGTCGGTGATCTGGTAGGGATCAGTCAGTGAACTGGTCGGAATCAGTCAATGATCAATCAGTGAACTGGAGGGATCAATCGGTGAATTGGTAGGGATCAGTCAGTGATCAGTCGGTTAATTTTTTCTCAAATTGCGTCAAAATTCGCAAGTATAAGCACAGAAGACATAATAGACACAGAAGGTTCACTCCGCGAAGAAATTTAAATAAATAAGGACTCTATGTACGAGGCAATAAAGTAGCAATTCAACTCGTACAGCGCTGGATACCACTCCCTATATTCACCTACAAGGCCGCTCTCTTTCTATCACGTAGCTCTATCTCTCCTGACGCGGCACGTGTCACGTTAGGGTTGTCTACCAACAAACTAACTATGGTATAATAATGAAATGGTATAGCTGTGTGGTATAGAAAAAGTCTCACGCGGGTGACACCCACTGACGTCATCAATGTCATAATTGAAATGCTTCTTTATTAGATTATTAACTAATTTGTTTCCCAATACAGTAGGGCGTTAGGGTAGGCAAAAGGCAGGCTGTCGTTCAGTGTGGAGGTTAAAGGGGGAGGCCTATGTTCAGCAGTGGACGTCTTCCGGCTGATGATGATGTTAGGGTAGGGCTTGGTTGGGCGACCGCCCAGGGCGCCAGATATAAAGGGGCGCCGCAGGTATATAAAAATCTATAGATCTATTCTATCTAATATATTCTTTGCCTTTTTTTCGGTTTGTAGCGCTAAAACCGGCACTGTCCCAATATCTGTGTTTGTTGCAATAAAGTGGCAACTGCACAGTGACGTCATTGAGTGTCAACTCGCAGAGCGCTAGACCTTGTTGTCTTGGATCATGAAACCAACAAACAAACACACTTTCGCATATTAAGTATGATTATTTTGTTTCAGCACTCACCATCCGGAGTATCCTTTTCACGTTGAATATTAGAAAAGAACCCTCCAAGATCTACACTTCACCTCGCGTTTAGCTTACTACTTTTGAGACAGCAGTTGTGTGCAAACATTGTTGGGTATTTGGGTATTTTTTTTTATTTAAGTAAAATTTTGGGACCAATCTGAGCTAAATTATAGGAACTTATAGACGAGCCACGCTATGAACTCGTTTGACGTCGGCAGTAAATTTTAAAATTTAAATAAAAATTACTTTTGATACCTTGTGGCAGTGTACAGGGTTTTTTTTGTGTTCAGGGTTATTGAAAATTAGCTAACAAATTCGCGAGAGTTGTTGTTTTATGTTTAATTTATTATCCTGTTTATTTCCAGTTCTGTGAAGCTATAAGAAAAAAAAAAGTTAAGGCATCAAACTGATTAGGTTTTTTTTAAAGTTTTTTTTTGTAGACAGCTTCCATACATACTTAATAACTTTTGTTCGATTAGGTACTTTTCACAAAACTTAACCATTCACAAAAAAAAGATTGTATGTTTTTTTTGTAGGTATTGTATTTTTAAGTGTAAAAATGGACCCCGTGTTTCTTCTCGTTTAATACCAGGTTGTTTTTGTTTTTGTATTACTCTTAATTAGTTCTATGATATTGGTAGTAATTTTCTTAGACAGGGTTTCGCAAAAATGTGTACTAGGCCAAAAGGGGTCCATAGGGGTCATTATGAACAACGTTTAATAAGAGAGCAATAAGCTGTTCTTTATATAACGTTCATTCTCACTCGAAAAAACGTATGGAACATCTGTTTATTTTCTCGCGATTTCATGCTTGATCCCATAGTAAAACAAAACATAATGATGGGTATTTGGACCCCTTTCTGCCTTTATGAGTAACCCAGAATAAGAAAAAATACCCATTATTAAAGGTCATGGAACTTATTAAAAATAACCTTGTATAGGCTACCAACTAAGTATCAGTACTAAGTACAAAGACTAGCAAAAGTGATCAGAACTTACGGAATACGGTTTTTTCACACTAAGTGTCACTGCAGCTGTCAGACGTGCTTATTAGCGTGGCTCGAGTATGGGATAGCTTCGTTTTAAGCACGTATTTTAAATAATTAAATAAATAATTTATTCACTAATATATTGTTTTATTTCTATCTTATATTGTTATTACAGACCTAAGTGTAAAATTATTTCCATTTACAACCTTATTTTTTTGTTGTTATTTAAAAGAAACTAGCGACCGGCCTCGGCTTCGCAAGGGTGTAATTTAAGTGCGAAGCCGGGGTGGGTCGCCGAGTATATATATATATAAACCTTCCGTGAAAAATTATCTAACTGATAGTGAAAACCGCATCAAAATCCGTTGTGTGGTTTAGGAGGAGTTAGCGGCCATACAGACATATAGACAGACAGACAGACAGACGCGGAAAATGACTTTAATTTATACTATGTAGAGAAGAAGAGATAGAGATAGAGAAGAGAGAAGATGAAAAAACACGAATGGTTAAAAATCATTTACCAAGAATATAAAGCTTAAAACTCGTATAAAATAACTTTGTGAATTTCCAAAAACGTTAATTATTTCTATAATACATGTCGATCTGGTATATGCTGCTGGTACCGCGGAGCTCGATAGTAGAAACCTCAGCATCATCATTTCAGCCGTAGGACGTCCACTGCTGGACATAGGCCTCCCCCGTCGATCTCCAAGAAGACCGGTTGGTAGCGGCCTGCATCCAGCGTTTCCCTGCGGTCTCTTTTAGGTTTTTTGCGGTCTTTTTTTTCTTTTTTTTTTTTTAGTAGAACCCTGCGAACAAATATTAATCAATATAAAAAACCGACTACAAAATTAGTAAATATCGCAATTTCGATTATTTTTATTACTTTATTATTATTTCTACAGATATATATTATTTATTCTATTTAAGTACATGTACTGGAGTTATATCAAACGAAGCAAACCTATGAAACAAACAAAAAAAAGTCTGAAGGGTCCTATCACATTTTTTGAAGAAAAAAGCGTCGACAACTGGATTTTAGTATAACTTTTCTATCAACTAATAAGATCTGTAAATAATCCAGTTGCTGTATTAAATAGATCTGTATTTTTTATTGAATGTAGCGGCTTCAGATTTTGGTTAAACTCCACATATCCATTTTTTACCTCCAATTTACAAAAGTAGTTTTGCATAAAACACACACACACATTTTGTTTTGTTTAAAGGGAAAGTTTGAGAATGGATTTCGTTAAATTACTGCCATAAAATAATAATTTATATGTTATGGTTTACTTATTTTATATTTTTACGTTGAAACATACGACTTTATTTATTCGTTTTATGCACGAAAATACAAATACTTAAAATTTAACGGTTCATTTTTTATTAGGCCTCTTAATTATTACACTTAAGGTGCTTGCAGACGATGCGTACCTAGTAGGTACAAGTAGCAAGTAGATGTTGTAAGTAGCTACTACACAAATTATTATAACACCGGCTTGCACTCACGGGGCTCTAATGGCTTCGAAACCGGTCGATCCTCTCGACCGATAGAAACATAATCGTGAGTGCAAGCCGGTGTTATCTATACTAATATTATAAAGAGGAAAGATTTGATTGCTTGTTTGTTTGTTTGTTTGCATTGAATAGGCTCCGAAACTACTGAATGGATTTGAAAAATTCTTTCACTGTTGGGAAGCTACACTGTCCCCGGTTAACATAGGCTATATTATATTTTTTTTTTAAATAGGGATCCTTACTAAAACTCTAATAATGTAACCCAAGGTGTAAAAAAATAAGATTTGTAATTTTGACTTTGCGTGTTTGACAGTTCTAAAACAGGACAACGTCTGTCAGGTCTGCTAGTAATAATATATAATGAATCCTCACGCGAGGTTTGATGAAGTGGTAGCTACTACACGTCTGCAACGTTTTGCTTATTGCAAGCGGCAGTGGAAGTACTACTAAGCACTACCACTGACCACCTGCACTAAGCAAAACGTTGCATGGATATTCACGGATATACCACTACAGTAATGAATGATTATCCAAGTATGTTTGAGAGCTAACCTTGCGGCGCGGCGCCGTGTCCGGGGGCTACGTAGGCCGGCAGTGGAGCGACATACGTGCCGTACGCGGGCTGCTGCTGAAATACAATGAAAAACAGTACATAACATTTCACATTCAAAACATTCAACAGCCTTATCATTTATTTTAAAAAAATGTGGGGTTCCAATCGACCTTGAACCAATTTAGAATCTTCCGGTCACGTTGACACCTGTCACGTTGACATCTGTCATGTTGACGTCTGTCACACTGGCATCCGTCACGTTGACATCTCCTATATCAAAGAACAAAACTTAAATAAACAAGTCCTTTATTTTTTTTATTGACTAACATCAAAACAATACAAGTATCATAGAAAATTCTTGAGCTGGCTCAAAAAAGCTATCGTCTTCAATAGGTAGACAATATTACATAGCGGTAAGAAAAACATTTGGAAACAAATAAAGGTAAGGAAGAAAATAGAAACGCTCGGACTGCTGTCGCGAGATAGAAATAATACAAATACTGGCAAGACTGTAACCTACGGGGCAGCTAAATAACCAATGAAACTGCTCAAGGTGTTTGTATAGGAACATAATATACAAAATTAACTCACCATATTATATAGCTGCGACTGCGGTGCCGGCGCCTGCGCACCCTCGAACCCGATGAACTGGATCATAACCTCACCTTCCACTGTGAGGTGTGAGATGCGCTGGTACGGCACGCGGTGCGAGAACTCACAGAAATGCATGCCATTCAACGCTATCTGGACAATGGAAAATTGGGAAGGACTTGTAGTGTACAATGAACATACAAAATACAGCTATCATAAATAAAACCGGACAAGTGCGAATCGAGCGCGCGCACTGAGGTTTCCGTACCACCACATAACTTTTTAGCTACTAAAGTACAAAAAAATGGTGCAAAAAGACAACAAACACAAAGACACAAGGGTGCTGGGTGTTGGTACATCCCATCAACACCCAGACGGTCACCCATCCAAGTACCGGCCGCGCCTGACGTTGCTTCACTTCGGTGATCGTACGAGAACCGGTGGCGAACAGAAATTTGAGACCAACTCGCACTTGGCCATTATTCATTATTTGTTGTTATAATTATGTGTACCTACTATAATCATTCCAAGTTTGACGCTTGTACGTATTACCGTTTTTACATTAGAGCAAATACAAAAACACGTTAAAAAAATAGGTACGTTTGTTATACAGGGTTTGTTTGTTTAACTTTTTGTAATTTTTATTATTTCTTAGTTAATCCGTCGTAACATTACATATTCTGTGAAATTTTCAACTGTCTATCTATTACGGTTCGAAAGATATAGCCGTTAATAGGTAGGACGGACGGCCGGACAGACAGACAGACATCGTAGGCTTAGGTAATAGGGTCCAGTTTTTACCCTTTGGGTACGGAACCCTAAAAACAGTTAGACTTCCAATAGACCGTTAAAGATCTAGAGACAATAAAAATGCTCAAGCCCACTACCAGTTGGTAGCGTACCAAACATGGTGGTGGCATTGCCACGTCGAATAGCAATGCTTATGCGTTGAGCCAGAATAAATATGAAACTATTGACTATTAGGAACTAGAATGGAAATACAAACAGTTGTATATATTGTATAATAGTTTTTTTCTGGGGCAAATGCCTTCAAATACAAGCTAATACTAACACTACGAAAACAGTTAGACTACTTACTCAAAACATACACCGTTGAAGGTCTAAAAACAATCCAAATACTCAAGCCCACTACCAGTTGGCAGCGTACCCAGCAATATAATAGTTGTATGAAATATGGGGAAATAGAGTTAGTTAAAGTTGAAGGAGCAAGAACTTACTAACATTTGTTCCTCTTTCAAGCAGCAACAGTTCAACAGACCAACGTGATTTTTTGCATAGAGACTTTTAGAGAATTTATTTTAGAGAATTTATAGATGCTTTAAAAAGGAATATCCACGCGGGTAAAATCACGCAGCTACCGAAATGTAATAAGGATGGAAATCATGGTATTACTGATTTTATTTTGTTACCTTCAGCCAGTTCTGCTCGCAGAGTATAAGGGCCTCGAACGGCTTCCCAGCTGCAAGTGGCATGCCTCCAGAGGTCTCTTCATTGCCCCATTTCCTGCACGTCAGGTGGTTGCGAACTATACTGCTCTGAACGAAGCGAGGGTTGAAGTGAAGAGCGATGTCTTCTCGGTGGTCCGTGCTGGGCCCGCATTGGAGGTTTATTTCGAACCTGGAAGCCGTGGGAAGACACTTGATAATAGCGGTGTGCTGTGCTGCACACTACATGCGTATTATTTTTGTAGTAATATCAATCTTGCAAAATGTGATGCAGATACTACATTCTATTTCACATTTACTTGTTTGAAAAATTGAAAACTTGTTTGCCATAAGTGGCAAATGAAGTCTCTGGGTGATGGTGTTTGCTTACACCATCAGGTGGCCCGATACTTGTTGTTGGCAACGTACCTGTGATGGCCCATCACATTCACGTTGCCAACTTATAAAGACTCTATTAACAGCACTTTTGAAGAACCCGATGTTATACTTAAATGCCAAGAAATCAATGCTGCAATGATGCTTTAATGCTTAGGTATCGATCATTCCACCCACATATCGCTGGTGTGAAGAGTAAAAGATCGCGAAAACGCACAGTGTGAGATTTCATGGTGTGAACAATAAAGATTTAATCAATCAATCAATCAATTTCCACAGATCTATAAGTGGATGATCTTTCAAGCAGTGGCGGCTAGTGCTGATAACACCGCGACGCCAGCATCAGATCAAACCGTTCTTCAGAACGGAGAGTGTTCTGTTCGAGTCTGTTGTAGTAAATTGTATAATTGTGACCAAAAATTTAAAGATAAACAAACACAAAAAACAACAGTCGAATTGATAATCTTCTCCTGAAGTCGGTTAAAAATGGTGATGAACCGATTGATGCAAATCGATTTATTTTGATATTATAACTGTAGAATTTAGAATAATTGTAAGGTTTTTTAAATGCAATTATAGGCTTGCATTTAGCCGCCAACTCGCCAGATGTTAAGCGATGATGCGGTCTGCGATGGGGCACGCTTGCCTAGAAGAAACCGATTCACTCTTGATTTGAAGACATAGATTGGTGGTCATAAGTTTATTGGTGGGTGACCATGCCACCACTGACCCACTGAGCTATGATCACTTACCTGTCAGCCCCAGGGGGAATGGAGCCCTGGACGCGGATCATACGTCCCGGGTACATGCCATGCGGGATCTGGTGGACGCTTGGTATTGCCTGGAATATACGACACCTGTGTTACGCTTCCTCGTAGGAAAGGACCATCACAATAACGCAACTGACTGAATACAAACTCTATGGAACCCCAAGTAGTGAAAAGTATAGGTACATCATCATCATCATCATTTCAGCCATAGGACGTCCACTGCTGGACATAGGCCTCCCTCATCGATCTCCAAAAGAGCCGGTTGAAAGCGGCCTGCATCCAGCGTTTCCCTGCGTATTAATATGTGAGTTTGTGTTCAAAATATGTGAGATAAATCTGTGATGTAAATGGCTGTATTTGCGTTTAATTTGAACCTTGAATTTTGTACACCTCCAAAGGACCGTAGACCTTAGTATTTGATATTAACTTAAAATCATAAATTTTACATTTCAACTTGATACCTGTACGCGTCTTAAAATAAACCAAGTGCGAGTCGGGTTCGCGCATTATTATTTGTTGTTATACTTTTAATCATGCCAAATTTGACGTTTTTATAACTTTCGTTTTTACTTTTACGCTTTTTTATTATTTTTCAGTTAATTCGCCGTAACATTACATATTCTGTGAAAATTTCAACTGGCTATCTATTACGGTTCGAAAGATACAGCCAACAAAAAAAGGACAGATAACAGGACAAAAACAGGGTAAAGATCAGACATCGTAGGCTTAGTAATAGGGTCCTACCGTTTTGGGCCCCCTTTTCTTCTTTTCCCCTTTGGGTACGGAACCTTAAAAAAGGAACGGACGGGCAAACAGACAGAGAGACAGACAAACAGACAGCCAGACAAAATGATTCTATATAAGAGTTATGTTTTTTTTTCTTTTAAGGTAACGTACCTCTACCTAACTACCGTAAAAATCGCATAAATAAATCGAAATAATTTCTTTCTTCATTGCAAAACTTTAACCTTATTCGCTTAACCTGTATTAATTACCTACATAAATGTGCTTCAAGTCAAGTCAGCTCAAGTCATAACATAAATCGAATGGAGATCGCTTTTAGCGATAACGCCGCCACTTGTAGCACTAGCTCGTAAGTGTTTTCTATCTGTTTGTAATTTTTATTTCTGGTGTACTTAACACAAAGAGTTTCTATGTATCGATTTTATTACTCGCCTGCGTCCCCTCGAACCCGATGAACTGGATCGTGACGTCACCGTCCACGGAGAGGTGCGAGACGCACTGGTACGGCAAGCGGTGCGAGAACTCGCAGAATTGTATCCCGTTCAACATTACCTACACGATGGAAATATTGGGAATTAGAATGGAGATACATAAATACAAAGATTACAATGTTACGAACTTTATATCGAAAAATGCTTATAAGTCACTTTTTGACCGACTTCTCAATCCGTTTTGTGGTTGCAAACAAGCAATGTAAAGCGTATACAAGAGTGCGCACGCAGGTCGTACAATGCATGTATTGCGAAACTTTATATAAAAAAAAATTGAAGTTACGAACATTTAAAAAAATAGGAAGTCTGGTAAAGGTGAAAACTTAAAACTTTGGAATAAATTTTGCCCATAACAATAATCGTTCGATGTTAATTTAATGAATATTAATGGAACATAATTTTTAGATAGAGAAGAGAAGAAAAAAGAGTGAATAGGAAACGATTTAGAGTTTTTTATGCCATATGTGGCAAACAAGCAGACGGGCTGCCTGATGGTAAGCAGTCACCGTCGCTTATGGATACTTGTAACACCAGAGGCATCACAAATACGTTGCCGACCCCTTTGGACTCGATTAACTCGCCTTTTGAAGAACCTCATGCTTTCGGAAACACCGCGTAGCTCATTCCGCATTTTGCAGGATGTGGGAATAGGAAAGATACAACAGCAATTCATTGGCGGATCCCGGGGGGGGGGGGGCATGGCCCATGCCCACCCCCCAAAACACCTAGCAATTCCATACATTCGACTAAATTTTTCTATTTGATTCCTTCGAACCTTGTCAGAATGCCCAAAATGAAATCCTGGATCCGCCCCTGCATTAATTATACATAATACCTTCAGCTGTTTCTTCTCGCAAAGTATAAGGGCCTCGAACGGCTTCCCAGCTACAAGCGGCATGCCTCCAAAGATCTCTTCATTGCCCCAGGACCTGCACGTCAGGTGGTTACGGACTACACGCCTCTGGTGGAAGCGAGGGTTGAGGTGAAGAGCGATGTCGTCTCGATGACCCGTGCTGGGCCCGCATTGGAGGTTTATTTCGAACCTGCAGTGCAAGTACCGTTTTATCGTCAGTTGAACAAACAATGATATACAGTGGAAACTCTGTATAACGACAATGAAAGGACTGTGCCGTTATAGAGAGTTGTCGTTAAATGGAGAGAAGAAAAAGTTTATTTCAGACTAGTGATAATAGTTACGTAGGTACATAAAAATGTTATGATTTTCTTTTACTAGCCATGTTTACCTACAGCTTGAAAGTTTGTGAGCAACTAAGAATATGATAACGTAGTAATCCATGACTTCTACTTATTAGTCATGGTAATTTTTTTTTTTTTTTTTTTTTTTTTTTATATTTGACATATTTTTATTTATGTGAATAATTATTATTATTTTTTATTGCTATTTAATTTCAAATATATTTATTACTGTTGTTTTTGACCTTGAATGTACCAATTTTAATACAACATGTTTAATTTCTTATTTTACTAAAATAAGTATATGTAATTTTAATAAGCATTTAATTCTATTGATTATTATTTTTGACGTGTAACATATTTGGTATGAATAAAGAACCATAAACCATAAACCATCAACAACAGTCTACACGTGCAAGCAATCCCAATTGGTAAACAAAAGAACGAATTTCTTAGAAAGTTCGGTATGCATGATGCCGACAGTCGAGTTTATTACGGGCTAGGATAATAAAGTGACAAAAGAACGTACACAGGTGCGCAGTTTTTACTAATTTTGGCAACTTAAAAGGTACTTTTCATTACTTAGTTGTTGTCGTTATTGAGAAGGTGCGGAAGGCAATCAAAAACCAACCAAAGCCAAGTGATTTCGAAGCTTTAGGGAGTTTGTCGTTAAAACTTTACATGGAGTTTACACTGTATATATATGGTAAGTTGCCGAATATGTTTGTTACATCAGAACTCCGTCATTTACCATTTTGAAAGGATATACTTTCAGATTGATCCTACCATATAAAAAAGGAAATCAGTTAAGGATTTTAAATTACTCATACTCGGAAAGTAGGTCTGAAGTTGCCTGAAGAGCGGGTTGAAAGTAATACATTTCAGCCCTAGGGAGAATCACTTTCAACTGACAGTGACAGTTGAAAACTGACAGACAAAAACAAGTTGGTTTTTTTTCAGGATTTTTTGGAAAAAGCATCGTGTCGCTATTACGTCTAACGCGAAGGACATTTATATCAATTACTAGCTGACCCGACAGATCTACTAGCTGACCCGACAGATCTACTAGCTGACCCGACAGATCTACTAGCTGACCCGACAGATCTACTAGCTGACCCGACAGATCTACTAGCTGACCCGACAGATCTACTAGCTGACCCGACAGATCTACTAGCTGACCCGACAGATCTACTAGCTGACCCGACAGATCTACTAGCTGACCCGACAGATCTACTAGCTGACCCGACAGACGTTGTCCTGTCTTAGAACTAAACGTGCGAACTTAGAATAACTACACATAGAAACCAAGTACATTCGCAAAATTTAAGCCATTCAAAGGGAGTCATATTTGGCTCCAAATTAATATAAAAATTTTACTATAACAATTTGCGCGGTGAAATCGTACCACAACAAATCAGAAAAGCAGCATAAGAGTTATGGTGTGACACTCCACAGGTAATCCATTAATTTTCTTGCTTAAATCGTTTAAAATACCAATCGAAACGTAAGCTACAAAGCGAATTTGTAGCTTACGTTTTGAGAAGGCGTTATTTGGTATTTTTTTTTAGTTTCGGTCAAAAATTAATTGAATTTTTAATGTATAATGTACTAACTTGTATTCCAAAACTAACCCTCGTTTTTTAATAGCATGTAGTCTGCACCTATAATTGAGGTGGCGTTTAGTATTTTTTTTTTTTTAATAGATAGGCTCGCGCTTTACCGCCATCTCGCCTGCGGTCTACGTTGGAAGCCGCTTGCCTAGAAGAAACCGATTCACTCGTGATTTGAAGACACCCAGATTATAACTGGGGGAACACCCATTCAGGCAGCGCATTCTTTTGTCTCCGTCATGTAGAGCAAGGTCGTACATCAAGTTGGTGTTCATTAATAAAAATAAAAAAAACATTTTTTAAACTGAAAAAGTATGTCGTCCAAGTACCTACCTAAACTAAATTGCGTATTTACTATATAATTATGAAGTCGATTTTTTTAAATTGATTTATATTAATTCTTATCGATTTTAAACTGCAGGTAATCTAGATATAATTAAACATATGACTTGGTGTCTCATGCTGAGCTGATCACTTACCTGTCAGCGCCGGGGGGAGTGGAGCCCTGGACGCGGATCATGCGTCCCGGGTACATGCCATTCGGAATCTGGTGGACGCTTGGTATTGCCTGGAATATATCTGTGTTAATTTTCTTCGTATCTATATCATTCTTTCAGCCTATCACTGCTGTTCTCACTGCTGGGACTCAGGGCCCCGATTCTGCTAAACAAATTGTCTTTAAATTGTTATTGTTGCGTCTTCCCACTTCCCGCTTCCCGCCCATCCTCTCTCTCTCTCTCTGAGAGAAGACCAGCCCCCCGATTCTACTAAACAAATTGTCTTTAAATTGTAATTGTTGCAATTTTAATTGTTAAATAACTGCCTCAAAATTGACAGTTTTAAATATTTTTTTTTTACTAGAAAAATACGACCACTTAATATTATAACTTAGTATAAAAAAATATTAAAAACTGTCAATTTTGAGGCAGTTATTTAACAATTAAAATCGCAACAATTACAATTTAAAGACAATTTGTTTAGTAGAATCGGGGGGGCTGGTTTTCTCTCAGAGAGAGAGAGAGGATGGGCGGGAAGTGGGAAGTGGGAGGAGAAAAATACTAAGTACATAAGCATAAAACTAAACTAAGGATCCATTTATACTAATATTATAATACTAGCTGTTGCCCGCGACTTCGTACGTGTAGACTTTCATATAAACGTTCAACCCCCTTTTGTCATCCTTAATTCGGCCCTTTCGCAAAATCTATTCTTAGTGGACCTCTACACCCTATAAGGAATCTACTTGCCTAATTTTAGATTCGTAATTACCGAACAATTTTTTTTTTTATTAATTTTTTTTTCCTTTTTTTTTTTATACATTACTTATTTATTTTAAACCATTAGCCTGAATACCAAATTTCATGTCCCTAAGATCAAAAACAAAGGACTTTCATACAAACTTTCAAACTCCATTTGCCCCCCTTGATTCGGCCTTTTCGCAAAATCCTTTCTTAGCGGACCTCTACACCCTATAAGGAATCTACCTGCCAAATTTCAGCTTCGTAGGTCAAGTGGTTTTCGAGATTTCGTGTGAGTAGATGAGTAGATGAATTTCGCTGTTTGTTTGTTTGCATTGAATAGGCTCTCGAAACTACAGAACCGATTTGAAAAATTCTTCCACTGTCTGGAAGCTATTCGATATTTACCGTGGTAAAGTTGTGGAATGAGCTCCCGATATTTCATACAACTTTAGTGAACAACCGTTATAGTTTAAAACAGCACTTTACAGCCACTGGCACCCGACACAGTCCCAGACTAGTTCGGGAGCCTATGGAAAATCACGTTATGTAAAACTAAATTTATGTCAATATAAATTACTTTTGTTTTTTTGTTTTTTTAATATAATAGATCAACAATTTTCTTCCTTTTATTTAAAGCTTAATTCTAAGACTTACCGGATTAAAGATGGGTGCAGTCATTATAAAAAAATAAAATAAAACAAATTATGTAGTTTATACAACTGTGCCGTCGGAATAGCGATAGTAAAGTAACGCCAGCTAACACAAATCTACAAATGTTACCAAAAAATGCGTCATAGCAGGATGGTAAGATATTAATTTGCAATTCTGGGTTCCCCGCTTTGGTAACGAAATTGGCAAACCAATTTGTTAACAGGAAGGAGGAAAGATTAGTGCGTTGCCTAGATAGAATGTCATGGAATAATATTTTATAGGAACATCAATTCGCGAGACCACGAACCGAAAGACGCAGCGTAGGTAGGCCTCCCACTAGATGGACCGACGACATCGTGAGAGTCGCGGGCATCCAGTGGATGGATGGATGGATTTTATGGGGTGAATGAATTTTTGCATACTGTAGCGTAATGCAGCAAATTATTGACACTTAAAATTTTTATATTATTATTTGATTATTTTGACTCTTTTATTGACCACAATTGGTAATTTATTGATGTATTGATGTTTTGTATTATTTACTATAATATATAGACAGTATGATGTATGATTATTATTATTGATAAATTGTTATTGCAATTAGCTAATTACACCATGACATGTAACTTGTGTTACGAATAAAGAGATATGAGATGCAGATGGCAGGTTGTTCAGTGTGGAGGTTAAAGGGGGAGGCCTATGTTCAGCAGTGGACGTCTTCTGGCTGATGATGATGAGGAACATCGAATGCCGCCAGCATGCTGGGTACACTGCCAACTGCTAGCAGGCTAGAGCATTTGGATTGTCTTTAGACCTTCGACGGTATATGGACAGTCTAACTGTATTTGTAGTGTTAGAATTAGCTTGTATTTTGTTTAATTAATAAAGGAATTAAAAAAATAACTGATAAAATCGGAACATTGTTGAATTGAGATATAGGTTATACTTATGTCAACTTTGGCTCCTATATTGAGAACTAGGTTCAGTTGGCTGTCAAAAAGCTGGGTCCTATCGAAAGTGCGATGGTACTTCAAGTAGGTACAGTTGGTAATCTTCAATCAAAAAATGTCATTCAATACACAGCATCATTCGGCATCCGTCGGCGTTCTTCGACATGCCAAAGCGTGCCGCGAAGTCCCTTGCCTCGTCAAGGCTGCGCCTAATGCCAGAAAAAAAAACAGATTTCACCCGCGCAATTTCACCAGATTTTTATCTACACAGGGGTGCAAGTACCGTTCTTTTAACGATCGAAAATTCGCTAAAATGCCATAGAATCGATCACAGCGAGTACTGAAAAAATGGCATATTATCGAATTTGACGACCTCAACTGTCAATTTGACGATCGCTAAAAGAACGGTACTTGCACTGCTGCTTGGTTTAGAGTCGAAAATCGCATGATACAGTTGATGATTATGATGGCTTTGAGCTACAGGTTATAATTTTACGTGGGATTTTATTTAATATTTAAAAGTATAAACGTGAAATAACAAAACTATGCGATTATTTTAGTCAACCATTAGCCTGGCTGCAATCCATAAAATATATTGTGATGTTGTCGCTGATAATTTAGAGCATTTTAATTAAAACCGTATTTATGTGCTTGATTCGTTTACATTTTTTTTTCAAGAAACTAGATTGTTTTATAAATTTCTACACGATTATTGGTCTTCTACAGGTTTAATCACCTCCTATAGTATTTTTTTTATCTGAACATTTAGGTTTGTTATTAATAAACTGTGTATTTGAAAATACACTTTTTGCGTAATTTTTGGATTGGTCCTGCTCTTAAGCGCTGACCCTAAAGAGAGCTTCTACGTACTATTCCACTACAACGGTTCTCAAAATACTGTTTTAAACTATCACGATCTTCGGTCGGTCTTTTAACTATTCGACCAACCACCCTCATTCTTCAGTGTTCCCGTGAACATGGTGCATGTAACTGCGCCGAAATATCGGGAGCTCATTCCACAACCTTACCACGGTAAATATCCCGTAAATAATCATATAATTTTACCGATCAATAAAACACAACTTTCTAATACGTAACTCTTTTATATTCAAATTAAGCATAATCGATAACATTTTTGTAATATTAAAACCAGGAAGTATAAAGGAAAAAAAACTAATTCAAAGGCACAATATTCTTATCTAAAAACCATAATACACATACCACATAAATATAGACCAAATATAGACATAACCAAATATTATAACCATATATAGACGCGAAATTAACACATTGTAAAGTAACACCTAATTTTATTAAATAGATTGCATAAACTTTTTATATGGACTATTCATATACCGCGTATCATACAAGGTGTAACGATATTAGGTATACAGGGTTATTTTTAATTATTATACTGGGTTACGCAGAAAGAGTGTACTAATCTGAAAGGAGGTCATTGTACTCATTAATATGAACAACTTTTTCATGGGGCCGACTCTGAGATCACAAAAAAAAAATTGCTGTTCCATAGAAAAATTTCAGTCATACTCGACAAAATCAGTCATTCCACTCCGACCAACTGAACGGACCAACTAGTTGAGCGGAATGGAACTTGATAAAGCGTTTTGTTCCAATCAAATCAACTAGTTGGTCAGATAATGGAACAGATTTTTTTAACGCATTGCGCTGACTTGTTGGTTAGTTACAAGGTAACCGCGATCCGAGTACAACGCCGCGCGATGCCAGAGCTACGATGACATAGCGGACAACTAACGTTGAACACTATGCAAGCGACATAACGTCTACATTGCAGTAAATGTGCCATTGTGAAGTACATAATTGATACAATGTATGTACAATGACGCTCGAACGTTTTTTGACTATTTTCACTTCGATATTGTGACTCTATATGTATTGTATCTATATATATATAAAAAATACCAAATCCACTCTTAATATTTTAAAAATTCCATATAAGCTGCAAATGCGATTTCTCCTTTAAAATTTACAGTGGTATTTACAAGCTAGTCGAAGCTAGTTATAACTTAATATCTATACATGGATAACATCTGAATAGGCGTTTTACAAATTAAATAAACAAAAAATTACACAAAAATATAATTATTAAAAGTATACAGGGTTGCAGGTAATTAGTTAGCAACCTCTTAAGGGCGACTTCAGTACATCAAAACAAACAACTTTTGTTCTACGACTTATCGAAATACGCGAAAAAATCAGCTGTTTCATATATTTTGTCGGGAGTGAATGATTTTTAAGTATGGAACGTTTATTTTTTTGGTAATTTTGAAATGTCGTAGATATTTTTTAACTTTTTTTTACATATTGAAGCCACCCTTAAAAGTATGCTAAGCTGATTACCAGTAACCCTGTATATACCAAATACGGATTTATATATAATTAAAATACATTTAATATAATCTTTTAACGCTATCCTATACGGTTATTATCACACTTTAAATTTAGTTACAATTACAGCCAAATAGTTAAGGGTGGGCCCACGCTACAAGGTTACGCATATAGACTGACTAACTGTACGCCGAAAGGAGGTCATTGTACGTATCATTATGAACAACTTTTACTATGGGACCAACTCTAAAAACTTGAAAAGAAATCAGCTGTTCCTTAGGACATTTTTTGATAGCCCGTTGGTCCAGTTGGCAGTGAACCTGCCTTCTGAGCTTGGGGGCGTGGGTTCGATTCCCATCTAGGACAAACATTTATGTAATGAACATTTGTGTTTTTTCTATATCTGGTTGTTAATATCTATTTAAGTATGTATTTAAAACTATATATGTGTGTATATATGTGTGTATGTAAGTGTGCAATAAAGTATTAAATAAATAATAAATAATAATATATCAGTCTCTGGCAGCCATATCACAAGCTTTGCTTAGTTTGGGGTCAGATGACCGTGTGTGCAAAAATGTCAAGAATATTTATTATTATTTATTTATTATTAATAATTATTCACACTAATAGAATTACGAAATTACCAAAGAAATTTAAAACCTTGGAAATGACGCAAACCTCGCGGTTCGGACAGTTTTGATAACACCTGTATAGGAATCTGGACAGCTAGTTTCACATATGGCGGGAAATTCAAATTTCAAACAGTTTTTTTTGTCCTTGTAGCCAGGCCGGGAAATTAGGGTAGCAATGTTGGTATCTCGATGCAATTACGGCTTTGTTTTTTCGTTTTATGCCCGGAAATTCAGATACCTAAATTGAACGATTGTTTTTTGTAATACAGCTCTTAAATAGACGCATAAAGGTCATAGCACACGTATCAACTCGGAAACGGATCGTAACCATATCAACTCGAGCCGTCTGTATTATTTGTATGAAACTCCCTCATGCAAAGCACACTTATCGGAATCGTAACGTCAACGACTCGCCTTGGGACAAGCTCGAACCGCGGCGCAGCGAGTGGTCAACCAGCGCTCCCCGCGCTTACGCCTCTCCGTCGCCGCGCTTACGTCTCTTCCACCCTTGCCCCACTCACACCTCCCGCAGCCTGGCCTGGTGCCAGCCAGCTCAACCAGCAGTCGGCGATCCGCTTTGGTTACGTGCTTAGGTTAGGTTTTTATTTTTTATTTTTTTTTAAATATAACAGTAGACAATCAAGCGACGTGCCACCTGATGGTAAGTAGTGACCGTCGCCTATGGACACCTACAATACCCGGGGCATTGGCGGTGCGTTGCCTACCTTTGAGGACTCTATTCACTCCTCGCTTGAAGCAATTGAGGTTATATTTTGGAGAAAAAACCGAAGGTGGTAAGCCATTCCACAACTTACAGGTGCGTGGCAGAAACAATCGAGCAAATGGAACAGTGCGAGACTTCTACGCATCTATAATATGAGGATGGCTTTTTTGGCGATGGCGGCCGGTTCGATAGTGAAACCGCGATGGAGGGATGAGGTTAAAGAGTTCATCAGAGCATTCTCCATTATAACACCTGTAGAACAAGCTGAGCGAACCAACGTCCCGGCGCAAGCTTAGCGGTTCCCAGGCGTTGGTTAGATTTGGGTCATCGACAAGTGTAACGGCTCTTCTCTGCAAAGAGTCAAGCGGATCGAGCTGGTACTTCGGTGCGCCACTCCAGAGATGGGAGCAGTATTCCATGTGTGGCCGAACCTGCGCTTTGTTTGACGGCGAGGCGATACGGTGACGATCCATTTCCGAGTTGATACGTGTGCTATGACCTTTATACAGCAGTATAACACTTGCACTGTTCGCGATTACATGAAAGAGTGGAGACGTGGTCGTGGACTGAACTATCTACTTATATATATATATCATCATTAACTATGTGCATTATAAAGCTTACAGCTATAGGGTTACGCGGAAAGGGAGTAAGCCGAAAGGAGATCATACAAGGCCGACTGTACTCGGGCGCTTAGGCAATACGTCACGCCAAGGCTTCGAAGAACTGAAATGTCTTTTAAAACGGGACCCTTTCAGTAAGCCTCCGATATCTGTCTGTCTGTCCGTCTGTCCTACCTTTCGAACCGTAATAGATATCCAGTTGAAATTTTCACAGAATATGTAACGTTACGGCGGATTAACTAACAAATAATAATAAAGTCATAAAGTAAAAACCAAAGGGGGTCTCCGTGCAACAAACTTTTTTAATGGTGTTTTTTGTATTACCTCTAATGGCTCTAATGTAAAAACAGTAACACGTACAAGCGTCAAACTTGGCATGATTATAGTACACACTCTAAAGTATAACAACAAATGAATTAATACAAACAAAATCAATTAATAAATAATGACCAAGTGCGAACAATACCACCTTTTTAATGTTATGATAGTCAGTAAACCTTGTTTTAAACTATCACGGTTGTTCACTAAAGTTATATGATTATTTACGGGATATTTACCGTGATAAGGTTGTGGAATGAGCTCCCGATATTTTGGCGCAGTTACATGCACCATGTTCCCGTGAACATGGTGCATGTAACTGCGCCGAAATATCGGGAGCTCAAATATCCCGTAAATAATCATATAACTTTAGTAAACCTTGGTTATGTATATTTTTTTTTATTCACACTGTGATTTTAAATCACCTCCTTTCGGCTTGGTACGCCTTTTCCTGTAATATATACAGTAAGGCAGAATCAACACGGCTTGGTAGATTAACTTACATGCTACGAATATACTGCGATCCGTAACAGAAGGACAATCTAGCAATATGGCCGACCTTTAAAAAAAAACATTTAGAAAATATTTGTACAGAGTGACCGGCTTAATCTTACGTGAGTAATTCCCGTGTAATATAAATAAAATATTTGTACCTTTCAGATATTTTATTTATACATATTTATTTAATTATAGGCTTGCGATTGGTTGCCATCTCGCCTGGTGTTAAGCAATGATGCGGTCTACGATGGAACACGCTTGCTTACAAGAAATATTGATAAGTTTGCAAAAAAATTACCATGTCACGCTAAATTTTCAAATAGCAATAATAGACACAAATGTTTTCAGGGTTCCGTACCCAAAGGTCTTTTAAAACGGGTGTAACGGTTCTAAAAATATCTTCCGTTCATGGCAAATGCCACATACGCTAGCAGTCAAACTTAACGAATAAAAAAGTCACCACGTTGACATAAAGATCGTTGACAGAATGAAAGTGACTGACGTAATGTCAGATCGCTTTCACCTTTAAACGAAACAAATATCAACCCTCATTTAATAACAAAATAATATTAAAAACTTGGGAAATCGTACCTTCGAGAAGGATTAGTTTATATAAAGGCCTCCGGCCATAAATTCTGCAATTGCCGCCGCTACGTTTCCAAGTGGAAGTCGCAAATTTATATCTGAACCTAATTTAATTTCGAACCCCGAATTGCAGATAATCGGGTGAGTTTTTTTTGTTGAAGTGTTTAGGTTTTGTGTTTTAAAAGTGTAAAATATATTTCTTAGTAATTTTCTGTACCACATTCTTTCTTCATCTTGTGTTATTAGCTCTTCAAGCATTATTCTGTATCTAGGATCCTTCCGATCAAAATTATGTTTGCAACGCCGGTACCACGCCGTGAGACTTATGGGCGCCTGTCCCGATCTGCCACTACCTTCGTGGAACTCACGCGGCTGGACCGAGCGGCTCTTATTGTGCCACTCCTGATGCGTAGCCTTTAACGCATTCCAGGGTTTTTCTCCCGGCATCGCAACATTGCCCGTGCTCCACGCTGGCCATACTCTGGCTGCCTCCGAGTACTACTGACTCTCGCTGCCGCGACGCTGACCATACACCGGCTGCCCTCCGAGTGCTACTGACTCTCGCTGCCGCCACGCTGACCATACACCGGCTGCCCTCCGAGTGCTACTGACCCTCGCTCCCAGCACGCTGATCCTCGCCAGCCGCACACGCTGCCCAGCTGAGCTTACTACGTGCCACGAGCCGCGTCGAGCCACGCGGCGATCGGCGCCTACGCTCTTAAAGCTAAGTCTCCTAACAAGAGACCAACATATTTTCTCACCACCTTCCGAGCTCACGACCCTCAGTCTAACTCGCATGTAACTTCACCTTTTTCTTGATTAAATTTTAACTTATACTCTCATAGAATCTTTCTTTGAAGCGCCTGCCCACTGCTAGGTAGGACATAACCCAAGCATCACTTGGGGTACGTTTCACGGGACCCTATTACTAAGCCTACGATGTCTGTCTGTCTGTCCTACCTATTAACGGTTGTATCTTTCGAACCGTAATAGATAGCCAGTTGAAATGTTCACAGAATATGTAATGTTACGGCAGATAAACTAACAAATAATAAAAAAAAAAAAAAATTACGTGTGTGACGTAATTTTATTTTTCTCGGCAAATCCTTTCATTTAATACTTATATCATGGGGATGCATAAAAAGTGAATGGTCCGCCATCTTTGGGAGTCCGCCATATTGGATTTAGAATGACGTCAGTTAGCTTACCATGCAAACATGCAAACTAAACGTGTGCGCAACATTTCAGCTCAATCCGTTGAGGATCATCATTTCAGCAGTAGGACGTCCACTGCTGGACACAGGCCTCCCCCATCGATCTCCTAAAGGGCCGGTTGGAAGCGGCCTGCATGCAGCGTTTCCCTGCGGTCTCTTTTACGTCGTCTGTCCATCTTGTTTGTGGACATCCTACGCTGCGCTTACTGGTCCGTGGTCTCCATTCCAGAACCTTTCGGCCCCATCGACCATCTGTTCTGCGTGATATGTGCCCTGCCCACTGCCACTTCAACTTGCTAATCCGGTGGGCGGTGACTTTCGTTCGTCTACGGATCTCCTCATTTCGGATTCGATCTCGTAGAGAAATCCCGAGCATAGCCCTCTCCATAGCTCGTTGTGCGACTTTGAGCTTGCTTATGAGGCCCATAATGAGAGACCACGTTTCAGTGCCGTATGTCATCACTGGTAACACACACTGGCCGTTGAGGATAACTGGAGCCTTACGGACAACAACTAATTGCGGCACCTAATCCGCTCAGTTGGAAAATCACGCGACCGCAAACCGTATCTGGGCGCGATAAGGTTCACGTTCGCGTGATTTTCCAACTGAGCGGATTAGGTGCCGCAATTAGTTGTTGTCCGTAAGGTGTTGGTCTAAAATTCAGTTGCAAGATTTGTCCCACACATACGAACGTACGAACACACACACTAACAGGGCAAGTTAAATAAAAGATTGTAGTTTGTAAGTTTTGAGTCGGCCATTTTGCTAGATTGTCCTTCTGTTACGGACCTATATAAATTAAGTGTTTTAAACTATAATAGGTAGGTACTTAAATCGCTATTAATACCCTTAGTACAAGTTTTGATAGTTTTCGAAAACTTTTTTCTTTTACTTATTGTTCCATAAATTTTAGTAATGCGCCTCCAGCGGAAACGCGGAGGAACTAAAATCGGTAGTAATCGGCGGTATAGATTGCTTCACTCTAATACGAAAAAAGTTTTCGAATACCTTTCAGCCCAGCAATGTATGGAACAATACGTAAACGAAAAAAGTTTTCCAAAACTATCAAAACTTGTACTAAGGGTATTTAGACATATTGTATGAACGACAAAATTAAAAAAAAACTAGTGGAAATGTATTTCGCACAGAGTTAAACAGACGCAAAGGTATTTCTGGGCTATAATTTAAAAAAATGTTTTTTGGTGTCGTAAACAAACAGGCGGGCCACAGTTATATCGTGATATTGACCGTGGTAAGGTTGTGGAATGAGCTCCCAATATTTCGGTGCAGTTACATGCACCATGTTCACGGGAACACTGAATTGATTGCATATAACTGCACCGAAATATCGAGAGCTCTATCCACAACCTTATCACGGTAATAGTCATATAGCTGTAAGAAGAACCGTGGTAGTTTAAATGAAAGCAGACGGGCTGCCTGATGGTAAGCGATCACCGTCGCTTATGGATACCGGAGGGCTAGACAAGACCTCTCTGTTAGCGTTCACGCCTGCGGAAAGATGAAATTGTATGAAAATTACATTGACAATGACATTAGCTTGAGATAGCATCTCTCAATCAAAATGAAAGTGACATTGACAATGACATTAGCTTGAGATAACATCTTTCAAGCTAATGTCATTGTCAATGTCATTTATATACAATTTCATCTTTCCGCAGGCGTTAACGCTATCAGAGAGGTCTTGTCTAACCCCCCTGTAACACTAGAGGCATCACAAAGTTGCCGACATTTTAACTGTTACCTCTGTTATTATATTTATAGTGTTTCAAGGCGATGGTCCGTCAGTGAAGTCGTTCATACAGCAGTCCAGCGCCAGGAGTCGGCTCGGAGCTTCACTCCGCCCAGTCGTCGCCGCCGAAGTCGACCGACTCCGAGAACGACGACACATGCACCTGGAACACAATATTTATTTAATTTAACCACCGACGTAAAAAGAGGGGTGTTATAAGTTTAACGAACCGATAGCCGATGGGGAAGAAAGGTTCTTGAGTGGAGTCCATGAGTCGGAAGACGCAGCGTAGGTAGGCCTCCCACTAGATGGACCGACGACATTGTGAGAGTCGCTGGCATAAAGTGGATGCAGGTGGCAGGCTGTCGTTCAGTGTGGAGGTTAAAGGGGGAGGCCTATGTTCAGCAGTGGACGTCTTCTGGCTGATGATGATGATGATAAGTTTGACGTGTGTATCTGTGTGCCTGTTTATCAGTCTGTGGCATCGTAGCTCCCCGGCTGAATCGATTTTGATTTTTGTTTTGTTTGATAGGTGACTTGATTTAACTAAATTTTACAGTTCCAATATTGTTGCCATCTTTTTCTGACAAATCAGATCTGATTAAGAGAATCGTATAGGTACAACAGAGTTGACGACAATATGTCATATTGGTGGATTCTTATTTATTAAGTTCTCGTAAACGTGCTCGAGTGTGGGTAAATGATATGACGAGGTGAAACATGTCTTTTCGTGTTTCCAAAACTCCATAGAAGCCTCTTGTAAAGCCTCCACCACTTTACAAGGGCATGACTTGGTTTGACCGTGACTTACTTTGCTGCCTCTGACTTTTTTTTAATATCTAGTGCTCACCTCTTCTCTGTCAGGGCTGTCGCTGCTGAATCCGCCCCCGAGTGCGTAGCCCGCCAGTCCCCCCGCCGCTAGTGCCCCCACGCCCAGTCCTACCGCCGCCCCTGTGCCCAGCCCGCGCCTCTCTGGCTGTTGCTGCACGTATGTGGTCGATGTTTGTGATTCATACACCTAAAGGAAATAATTATAACAGTATTTCATAAAATACAGTTTCTAAAGTTATGTGATTATTTAAGGGGTTATTCCATATTCCGTATTCCAGTTCGCGTGAGTTTCCGCACTGCGGTGTTTCGAGCCCGCGTAAAGAGTTGTACATCTGGTCTCTCAATAAGTTCCCCAACTTAGAGAGCCCGGCTCTCAATAAGTCAACAAATTATATAGGTCTGTATTCAGTACCGGCGTTAGGGTAGGGCGCGGTGGGGCGACCGCCCAGGGCGCCAGATATAAAGGGGCCCCACAGTCGCCCCTTTATAGCCATATTATACCTCATGCATTAAAAAAAAACTATTCTTTGCCTTTTTTCGGTATGGCAGATTGGGGGGGTGCGTGCGTCGTAGTAATCTGGCCCAGGGCGCTAGTAGTGCTAAAACCGGCACTGTCTGTATTGGTGCCGTTCAACGGATATAAAAAAAATTATAAATTTAAAGAACCGATGTGTAAATTAGTAAAATACGCAATTTCGTTACTTTGTTAACAATATTGTTATCCAAATATCAAAATTTACAGTTATTTTGATTTAAAAACAAAAGTACTGAACCGATTTTGATAAATTTTCTATGAGGCCAATCTGAAAGTATATCCTTTAAAATAAAATTAATATATTCCAAATACTAAATTCATTAAGTGCTCGTAAATGTGCTCGAGTGTGGGCAAGTGATATAACGAGGTGAAACGTGTCTTTTCGCGTTGTTTCCAAAACTCCATAGGAGCCTCTTGTAAAGTCTCCACCACTTTACAAGGGCATGAGTTTGACTTGACCGTGACTTACTTTGCTTGACTCTTGACTTGTTTGACGCTATTAGTACTATGTAAACATGATTAATATTACGACTAAGGGACATAGAATCCACGGTCATGAAAATTTTAACAAAAAAAAAACCATACGACGGAGGGGGACTTTTTGGTTCGAAGGGCAAGGCCGTGGTGTTGTTAGCTTGTCCGTGTTTTATAAGTTTGGATTGTGGTTATTGGCTTGGTTTTGGTTCCTCAAAATACCACTAGTTATATAAATACGAGTGAATGTACTATGAAAGTTTCTTTCATAAAATGCCTAGATTAGGTACAATTGTTGAGACTATGTGAGGTCCCGGGTTCAAACCCCGGGCCCGTACCAATGAGCTCTTTGGAGCTTATGTACGGATTTTCATACCACTAGCTTTTCGGTGAAGGAAAACATCGTGAGGAAACCTGCATACGTACGGAGAAGGAATTCAATAACGTATGTGAATCCACCAACCTGCACTGGGCCAGCGTGGTGGATATGGCCCAATCACCCTTTCGGGGTAGGCTAAAAGTCCAGCAGTGGACTGTTAAGGCTGATTATGATGATTGAGACTATCGTTTTTCGAATATTAAAATAATTAAACTATCTTCACATTTCAAACTAAAAATATTACTTACCCCTCCACCGTATCCTGAAACAATACAGATGTTTTTATAAATAAAACTTACATAAAATAATTAACCATTAGCTCATAAACGCCAAATATAATAATTTATTTCGGCAGGTATGGCATTCCGAGACACAAAGGTCACGTGGGTGACACCCACCTACGTCATTGACGCTGTGTTACCAGTAACATAAAATCATAACTCCGCAATCTCCGTGTATACCTGTGGAAATCCGATAAAGCTATGGTTTTGATTTATATACCTAATATGTTTAATATATAAAACAGATATTTAAAACCTAAAACTATCACTACCAAACACTAAAATAAAATAAAATTTAAACCTATCTTTCTGTTAAACCGCTACCAGTGGGAACTGTTCCCAAAATGCTGGCCCCATTACCACGTTGCATGGCGATGCTCACCCTTTGAGCAAAGTAGAGGCCGGCATTTTGTTCACGAGTTGTAATATATTAAATTCGTGTTTAACCTGAATTGCTTCACTTGAGCAGACAAACCAAATGACAAATGAAATGCTTTTTATATTTTATCTAATAGACTATTAATAAATTTGTTTCCCAATTTCTGTGTTAGTTGCAATAAAGTGGCAACAGGACAGTGACGTAGATAGGTGTCAACTTTAGGAATGCCAATTCTTGTTTTTTGGATCATGATAAATGCGATTGAGCAGTTTAGTTGACAGACAACTTACGAGAAAATTATCACGAAAATTTTCAGTCACCTTTATTGAATCGGAAGCAAATACAAAAGCCGAAAGCCGAAGCCGAAGCCGAATTAGTAAGTTGAAGTGGCAGTGGGCAGGGCACATAGCACGCAGAACAGATGGCCGATGGGGCTGAAAGGTTCTCGAATGGAGACCACGGACCGGTAAGCGCAGCGTAGGACGTCCACCCACAAGATGGACAAGAGACCGCAGGGAAACGCTAGATGCAGGCCGCTTCCAACCGGCCCTTTTCAAATCGATGGGGGAGGCCTATGTTCAGCAGTGGACGTCCTACGGCTGATCTGATGATAATTACTGGTCCACGGATCCTTGATGATGCCTGCTGTCATGGGCTTGATGTCTTTTTGCACTTTAGTAGTAAACAATTTGCGGTGGTATGGAACCTTCAGTGCAGGAGCCCAACTCGCACTTGGCCGCTTTTATTTAATAAGAATAACGTTTCTATTGGTAAAACTTCATTGAGTCCGGTAGCATAACGTACAAAAGGTCGAACATGAGTATTAGCAAAGATACTAGAAAAGATGTATGATAGCAGTACTTTGTACCGTACCCCGGAAATTTGCCAAAATACCTGTTGAAACTTAGATGGCGCCGCAATTTGATCGGGCAATAGGTTGTCTCGATCTTCCGTGAGATGGCGTACGAAAGGGTATTAGTAAACAGAAATAAAACATCCCTTATCCATATATATATTTTTATTAAAACGCATTGGATAAATATACAATTGTTTTTAAACACTTACACACTAAATACATCGCTTGGTGTTGTTCCACGGTTCTTTAAATGCAAACAAAATGCTAATTTTAAAAATCCCATTTTTTCTTTATATTTTCCCATTTATCTTAGTACTTAGTTTAGGAACTAAAATGTTTCAGAAATTGAACACGAACATTCCGATAACTATTTTTCAATTAAGATAATAAAATTATGCCACGACAAATAATTATCAATAAAATAAAAACAAAATCACAACCAGTGCAATATCTATCGGGACGTTTTTATTCATGAAATTTTGTTTGGAAACTTTACAAGAAAATATGAGAAAAGTTATCACGATAATAAAATGACAAATAAAAATTAAGAAAAGTATTAATTTGTTGTGCTATAAAAACGAAATATTAATACAAAACTTATAATTATTTATCATGATAATAAAATGGAAACTTTACAAGAAAAGTTATCACGATAATAAAATGACAAATAAAATAAGAAAAGTATTAATTTGTTGTGCTTTGAAAACTAAAAATTAATACAAAACTGATAATTATTTATCATGATAATAAAATGGAAACTTTACAAGAAAAGTTATCACGATAATAAAATGACAAATAAAATAAGAAAAGTATAAATGTTGTGCTATAAAAACTAAATATGAAAACCTGATAATTATTTATCATGATAATAAAATTATCAGTTCAAATTATTATCGACCCTGCTAAATCATTACACAATGTACTTTACAAAAATACTTTTAGCAAAATTTATATACGGAGGTTAATTCACAATTCTATATATCTTCACATTTTTGCTTATTTTTATCACATTTGAACACCGATCAAAAGTTAAGGCTTCAAATATTTGGTTTTGCATACATATATAATAAAAAAAACCGACTTCAAAATTAGCAAATACGCAATCTCGTTTATTTGGATGACATATTAATTCCAGTTATTTTGATTTAAAAACCAAACTACTCGACTGATTTTGATGAAAATAAAACAAATAAAAAAAGAATTTTACAAAACGGTTCTATAAATGACGGAGTATTTTTTTAAAATCATCTTTCCAAATGTTAATCTTTAAATTGAGGAGTTCTTAATACGTTTTTTTTTAATGTGTTACCTCTGAAATCAGTTAAAAAAACTGAATTCAGAGGTAACAAACATAAAAAACGTATTGCAATCCCTCCTTTTGAAGTTTAGCATTTGAAAGGACATACTTTCAGTGTAGCTCCATAGAAATTTCATCCAAATCCGTTCAGTAGTTTGGTTTTTAAATCAAAATAACTGAAAAATATACTTGAAAAATATATTTCAAATCGGTTTACAAATGACGGAAAATAAATTTCAATGAATGAAAATATATTAATATATTCCCAGCTGATCAAAGTCGACTAAATAGGCGAGTTTTATCGTCCAGGTGGTCAAAGTGGAATGGACCGAATTAAGAACCTCCCTTTTTGAAGTCGGTTAAATATAGTCCGTAATGTATGTTAATATATCGTGAACTATAACAACGATTGTTATTTAGTTTTTATAAGATGGAAAGGACTGAGGCCCCGATTCTACTAAACAAATTGTTTTTAAATTGTAATTGTTGCGATATTAATTGTTAAATAACTGCATCAAAATTGACAGTTTTAAATATTTTTTTATACTAGAAAAATACAACCACCTAATTTAGTATAAAAAATAGTTATTTATGATACAAGTGCGGTAAGTTGGTTATTACAAACGAGTAGACGAATGTAAGCCCGAGACGAAGTCGAGGGCTTACCATAGTCACGAGTTTGTAATAACCAATCCGCACGTGTGCTATACAACGTTTTACAACACATTTGCGAGAAAAAAACAAAAAATGGAAATTAAAAAAATACCGTAAAGTACACGCACGGTGCTATACAACGGAGCGTGCGGTAATGAATTTTACCGCTCGCACGTTGTATGATGCGTTTCATTACCGCACGCTCCGTTGTATGATGCGTAATGTTTAACTTTCGAACGATGTATACAGGCTTCGTAAGTGCACTTTTTGAGCAAATGTGATTGTAAAAAAATTTAAATGTCAATTTTGAGGCCATTATTTATAAAAAATAAAACGCAACAATTACAATTTAAAGGCAATTTGTTTAGTAGAATCGGGGGGCTGATGGAAGTTCGAAAAGAATTCACATCCAAATTCAACGATGGAGATCGAACTGAGATGCGAGCTAGCTTGAAACATTTTTATATACATATACAGGGTTCTAAGGTAAGAGTATGCTAAGCCGAAAGGAGGTCATTGTACTCATTATATATGAACAACTTTTACTATGAGACCAAACCTGAAATCTAGATATAACTAGCTGACCCGACAGACGTTGTCCTGTCTTAGAACTAAAACGCGCGAAGTTAATGTCGTTAAGTTTTCGGAAATTATCCAATTTTCTTAATTTTTCTCTCCGTAAGAAACTTCTACAAAGTATTAGAAAACTTAAAAAAAAAATGAATGAAATCGGTAAAGTGTTCTCAAGTTATATCGTGACCAAGATAAATAGGTTTTTTTTTAAATTATATATATATATATATATATATTTTTATAGTATAACGACCTCCTTTCGGCTCAGCACCCTTCCCTGATAGCCCTGTATATTGATTCAACATTAAAGTAGAAACAAAACTACATATATTTTTTATTACACAAATAGTAAAAAAAAAAATGCGCTAACCATCAAACTGGAACTAATCACACGGGTCTTGTTCACCTTCCCTTAATTGGCATATAATTTTAAGGACAGAATGTTGGACCCGGGTATGTCCTAAAACTGCGACCAGAAACACCGGAGGTTGGGCAACGTCCTATTAGTACACGGCGAACGTACTGCGATCCCCAAGCCGCCTGCCAAGCGTGGGGATTGTGGCACTAAGAGGCCTTTGTTGTAAGATCTTTTATAATAATTATTATTCCGACTGAAGGACACTGGATCCAAGGTCATAAAATATTTTATTTTAAAAAGAGGCCTTTGTTTAGCAGTGTACTTTTACTGGCTGATGATGGATCAAATTAATTAACACTTTTATTCGTGGTTGTTTGTTTTGGCTGTGACCTTCCATCTAGACCCTACATCTGTTTTTTTAATCAAAAATGGTTCAATATTTTTTTTTTGGCATTAACAATCATTAAAACACGATACAGTGCGACACGGCTTCAAATGAGCGCGGATGCTGCAACGTTTGTTTATAACACTTAAGAGCCCACTCAAATTTTTCGAGGAAAAAGCAACCACTTTTGGCGAAAGTTGTATGATTATTTACGGGATATTTACCGTGGTAAGGTTGTGAACGACCGTGATAGTTTAAAACAGTGTTTTTTTTAAACTTTGGCGTTCTGATACTATCAAATAGAAAATTCAATTTCTGTAATAAATCTGTATTTTTTGTTGAAAATAACGTCTTCACATTTTCACATTTTCGAAAAACTTTGCTTATAATTTTTTACCTCCAATTGTACTGCGGGGTTCAGCCAAGGCCGTAGACAGGGGTTTTGACCCCCCCCCCCCGAAATTCCTAGCTACGGCCTTGGGTACAGGTACTTCAATTTAAATGTGTGACAGCGAGAAGGCGTTTGATCTGTCCACGCGCTCTTAAATCAGTGTTGCCATGAGTAGACTTTTTACGCGCGACAAAAAAAAATTAGCTCGTCTTAAATATTATCAAGACAATAACATTGTTATAAAGATTAACATCTCGTGAGATTTTTCATTTATTTACTTGCGCACCAAAATAATCAATGTTCATTGTGAGATTTAGTTATTTATTTACTTGCGTACCAAAATAATCAATGTTCATCGTGAGATTTGTTTATTTATTTATTTGCGCACCAAAATAATCAATGTTCATCGTGAGATTTAGTTATTTATTTACTTGCGCACCAAAATAATCAATGTTCATCGTGAGATTTAGTTATTTATTTACTTTCTCACCAAAATAATCAATGTTCATCGAGAGATTTAGTTATTTATTTACGTGCGCACCAAAATAATCAATGTTAATCGTGAGATTTGCTTATTTACTTGCGCACCAAAAAAACAAAGTTCAAACTAATAGCCGTCTTATTTCGCAAGTTCCGTCAGCGAGTTGGCAGAAGAATTATAGAAAGAAAGCATAGATTAACATTTCACACACATTTCTGACCAGGAAAAACTTGAAAAGTATACAGTTTTTAACCGAAGAAAAAAATAGGAGATTCTCAAGTCGACGCGTATATACAATTGTTTTTACACCTTCAAAGTGAACAACTTTTAGAACACAAGTTCGCTAACGTCGAGAAAAAATACGTTTTCATACAAAATGTACTCGGTCTTTTGTACGAGGGCATATTTTTTCCCGAATTTAACAAACAGAAAAAAACTGGAGTATTTAAAAATAAAAAATAAAATTAATAAAGTTTTTATTTATTTTATTTTAATTTCAACGGCATATAATATTATCCTTAATTATTTGAAACTAGAGTGCTAAGAAAATTAAAAAAAAAACGGTATACTTTTCGAGTTCTTCTGGGTAAGTTGTGGGTGTTGATATTTAACGTCTTTTTTATGTCACAGGCAGATGGGCCACCTGATAGTAAGCGGCATCGCAATATTTAAGCCCTAAGTAACTTTTCTAAGTTAGTCGAGATGTTTACCCAACTTTCATGTACAAATTGAAATTCAATTGAGAAATTTTGATGCGCATTGGCTGTTTTTGATGTGCAAATAAATATTTTCCTTTTGACACGTGACAGGCTAGGTTGACCACAGCTCTCCGGGTGCCAAGTGTGGTCGAAGATGGTAACGCCTAACCTGCAACGAAAAAAATAACATGAAAGTTATTTGTACAGTGAAGAGACGAGGGAGACAAGAAAAGACCATCAACAAAATAAAATTAAAATTTGTTCCAAAAAAAAAAACGTTTTTAATTTCATGCTAAACAGAGAGCGTACTATAGCACGTGATGACGTCAAGCCGTGCGCGCGCCTTACAAATTCTATACTAACACACGCTTTGCGGGAACGGGACAAAGCATTTCCTCTCAATCCAACCACAAAAACTTTTTTTAAACGCTTATATCTCAGAAATGTTTCAGCCAATTTAATACATTTTGTTCAGTATATGTATTAATTATATCCGTCGCTAAACTACTTAATTCATCGAGATACAATACCTATAGAGTCACAATCTCTCTGTGAAAACAGTCAAAAAACGTCCGAGCGTCATTGTACGTGCCTAGACATCCATTATATACTTCACAATGGCACATTTACTCCAATGTAGACGTTATGTCGCTTGCATAGTGTTCAACGTTAGTTGTCCGCTATGTCATCGTAGCTCTGGCATCGCGCGGCGTTGTACTCGGATCGCGGTTACCTGGTAACTAACCAAAAAGTCTGCGCAATGCGTAGCGTGCACCGAGTTTTGGTTCGGACATTGTTTTGACACGATTGGGACTCTATGGGTATTTTATCTCGATGTTTTAATTCTTTTTTTTCGTATTACTCTATTTTTTAAGCAGTATAGATCTACGTTTGGCCACCAACTCGCCTGATGGTAAGCGACGTTGCAGCCGAGGGTGGAACATGCTTAGTTTGTTTCATTTAATTGCTCCCTGGACTTTCATCTCTTTTACACCCGTGATAGCCCGCTGGTCCAGTTGGTAGTGAACTTTCTGAGCTTGGAGGCGTGGGTTCGATTCCCACCTAGGACAAACATTCATGTGATGAACATTTGTGTTTGTTCTATATCTGGTTGTTAATATCTATTTAAGTATGTATTTAAAACTATATATGTATGTATATCAGTCTCCGACAGCCATATCACAAGCTTTGCTTAGTTTGGGGTCAGATGACCGTGTGTGCAAAAATGTGCCGAAATATTTATTTAACGTCAAAAACTGCGAGATAGCTCTAAAACCCGCGGCGTAAAACAAAATATGTTCCTGTCGTTTTACCCTGCCTGTCTGTCTGTCTGTCTGTCTGTCTGTCTGTCTGTCTGTCTGTCTGTCTGACTGTCTGTCTGTCTGTCTGTCTGTCTGTCTGTCTGTCTGTCTGTCTGTCTGTCTGTCTGTCTGTCTGTCTGTCTGTCTGTCTGCTGTCTGTCTGTGTTTAACATATAGCTAAACACATGTCTAAGGCGTTCTTTAATCTTTTGTAGTAAGACGGTTAACCCGTCGAATGCGAGCGAAGGAGTTGTTTTATGGCTAAAATGGGGGATTTCACTTAATTTCAGATAATTTAAAAACAAAAAGTTTAAAAAGGTATAAAATAATAAATAAATAAAAAAAACCCGTGTAATATAAATAAAATAGGTATAAAATACGTGCATAATATTATATACCATTGGTATTGGTCTTCTTACACACAATACGCGCATCGGAGCAGTTTTTCCTTACGCCGACATGCGGTGCATAATACATTTGAGGGGTTAATATCTAGTGTTTGCTATTTCTAAGTAAAACTAAGTTTATGGCTCAGAAGGCAGGTTCACTACCAACAGGACCAACGGGCTATCTATCGGGTTTTTGACGATGCAACGTCGCCGTTTTGAGTTAGGTAAGCTTCGTCCTCCGTCCAGGAGTTGTTCATCTTCCTGACGCAGGGACCGGCACAGAGAGCAGTCGGAAATCTACTTGTAGTAGATGGAAGTATACTATTACATGTAGACTCCCGACTGCGCTCCGATGCTTGGTATCTTATTGGAGGAATGTTTCACGCGCGTAGGTACTTCTTCAAGAAACGTTTCACTTCCTTGTTACTTGAGATATAATCTGGACCTTTTCAAGGCCAGAGTGAATAGGTATCTTCTAAGTCTGCGTGCTTCATCTTCGACCACATCGTCGCTTACCAACAGGCGAGTTGGTGGCCAAAGGCAGATTTATCAGCGTTTAAAAAAAAAAAAAACAGATTTTTTTTTCTGGGATTTCTCCGGCTCGCCGTCAATTTCTATTAATCATGTCGATCCGTTTCTCTTTTTCTACATGAAATGAGGACAAACACGTTTCTTGTTCATATCTGTTTATTGTTTGTTTGTTTGTTGTTCACGTCTGTTTCTTGTTTTATATCCTTGGAATTTTACTAACACTGCGACGATGTTTTTAATAGACCCACCCCCCACGATGATGTTTTTAGTACGAACACGACTATGTTTTAGTACGAACACGACGATGTTTTAGTACGAACACGACTATGTTTTAGTACGAACACGACGATGTTTTAGTACGAACACGACTATGTTTTAGTACGAACACGACGATGTTTTTAGTACAAACACGACGATGTTTTAGTACGAACACGACAATGTTTTAGTACGAACACGACGATGTTTTTAGTACAAACACAACGATGTTTTAGTACGAACACGACTATGTTTTAGTACAAACACGACGATGTTTTAGTACGAACACGACTATGTTTTAGTACGAACACGACGATGTTTTTAGTACAAACACGACGATGTTTTAGTACGAACACGACTATGTTTTAGTACGAACACGACGATGTTTTTAGTACAAACACGACGATGTTTTAGTACGAACACGACTATGTTTTAGTACGAACACGACGATGTTTTTAGTACAAACACGACGATGTTTTTAGTACGAACACGACGATGTTTTTAGTACGAACACGACGATGTTTTTAGTACAAACACGACGATGTTTTTAGTATGAACACTACGATGTTTTTAGTAGAGTTAGTAATAGAGTTGGCCGACAGAATAAAGATATTTCTTTTCAATTTTAGGTACGAAAAATGTGACACGCTAGTTTTCATACAGTTTGGTCCGCTTGTGAACTCTACTTAGATATAGGTCTGTGGAATCGAGCCTAAAGCAGACCGCGGGTCTGGGTGTAAGTTGTCCGTGCCTTTGTCTGTGTTCCAGGGAGTCCTAGTGTGGAGCGAAGTGTGTGAAGCGTTGTTTATAGCTTAACTCGAACTAGTGTTACATGGCTTACAACAATTATCAAATTAAAAAAGAACTTCAAAATATGTTTAAAAAATGCCTAAGGTGAAAAATAAGCAGAAGTAGTAAAATACGCAATTTCTTTGGTCTTTTTTTGGATGACAATATTGTCACCCTAGTAAACAAAATTGCATATTTACTCATTTTTCCAGTTATTTTGATTTAACAACTACTGAACCGATTTTGATGAAATTTCTATGGGACCAACCTTAATATATATCATTTCAGTAAAGTCACGTGATCAATGGAAACAATATTTTTATTTGGTATGTTTTTTGACAATCGTGACATAATTTTGTAGTATATATTTTTTTAATCAGTTTTTTTAAAATAATAAATAATAGGCTTGCGCTTGACCGTCAACTCGCCTGATGTTAAGCGATGATGCGGTCTACGGTGGAGCACGCTTGCCTAGAAGAAACCGATTCACTCGCCAGTACGAAACAACAGTATGAACAGTATATTTTTAATACAGTCGAATACCCAATTGCTCTCGTAACGCCATAGTAGGCACACAAAATGCGGCACGCTGGTTTCCATACAACTTGACGTACTCGCGGCATCTTTCCTAATAGAAGTCTGTGTTTATTATGGGAGTAATTTTTATGTACAATCAAATTGATATCAGATCCTTGTTATAAGCCATGTCACGGTGTATCCACCTTACCTTTTTTTTATTTACTGCCAACACTACGAATCTCGTCAGTAGAAGCCTGCGCCAAAAGAAAAAAGAAAATAAACAAATGCTGCCACACAAAAAAATCAAAATTATTGCAATAAATATTTAAACTATGGATATTGGCGGTCAAACGCAAGCCTATTATTTAAAAAAAAACAAAAATATATGTTCGAGGTAATTTTTGGAACTACTCGACCGTTTCAAAATATTCTTTCACTGATAGAAAGGTTTACTATCCCTGAGAGACATGGGCTGGATGTTTTGTTCAAAACGCAGGCGTAGCCGCGGGTAAAAGCTAGTTCTTAATAAAGCATACACCATCACCGAAAGCAGTGCGTTAAATAATATTTTTCATCTCATGCTCTTAAAGTTCTTGTTTATGCTTGGACTAAAACTGCTTTTCATGATCTAGTGCATAAAGTCTGTTTTATGCACTAGTGCATTAAAATGTTTACTTCGTACAAAATTCAAAGAGGAGCAATTTGCAATGTATTTTAAGTAGGAATTTTGTCTGCATTTTCAGACATAACTTTAGACGAATAAAAATAGAATATTGTTCAAATTACAGTTTAATTAAATTACTTTAGTTAAATTAAATTGTAAAAGTTGACAAAATGCACGGAGAATCAAAATAACCAATAAAAAATAAATAAAAAAAAAACAGTTTTAGTTTGAATTAAAGAGATATTCTCAGAATATCAGTGTTCGTTCCATTTCCTCGCAATTATAATTAAAAGCAGAGTGTGTAACTCGAGAATAAACCCCATTTTACCCTCGACTAAATATTCGCTGATAAGCGTTTCTTCTCGGCTTGTTTTACGCACTTGTTATACAATCTACTATGTTATTGTAGCAATATTTTATTATTATTATATTATTTTTATATATATATTTTTTTTTTATTTTTTTTTATACAGTGTAGGTCTACGTTTGGCCGCCAACTCGCCTGATGGTGAGCGACAGTGTGACCAAACGTAGACCTAAACTATATATAAAAATACAAAAAAGGCGACTCAAAATAAAATTAATATTTTTTCTTTATAAATTTTCAGTTAATTGATTTTGTGAACTGGTGATAGCAAAATGAAACAAAACCATGTACCGTCTTACCACAAAAGATTTAAGCACGCTTTAGACAAGTGTTTAACATATTTTTCGCAGTGAAACAATTGCTAAACACATGTCTAAAGCGTTCTTAAATCTTTTGTGGTAAGACGGTTATAGTTTTGATGTTTTAGCGGGTCTACTGAAGCGGGAAATAGTGTTGAAGCTAGGCGCCGAATCTTAAGCTTAACTGTTTTAGTATTGTTAGTACTTTCAAAATGTTAAAAACAAAAATCCCGAAACATATATATAGATATACATATATACAATATAATATGTCAAATAGACAAAAAAATATTTTTTTTTAAATATACTTTTTTTTCCTCAATGATATTTAATACTATGGATACCGTGTCTCTGTTCAAAATGGTCCGAATTAAAAGTGAGTAAAAACCCTACTAACTATTAAGGTAATCTGTGAAATTTGCTGCAAGCTAAATAAGACTATGTTCTAACGACATAGGTTTTAAATTAAATTGTATGTTTCTAAAATTTATCCTAATATACAGGGTTACGCATATAGACTGTACTAAGTCCAAAGGAGGTCATTGTATTCATCATTATGAACAACTTTTACTATGGGACCAAAAATTAAATAAAAACAATCAGCTGTTCCATACATTTTGTAGAGTGTCAGTGACTGTTTTCTATGGAACAGCTGATATTTTTCCGCGATTTCCGGGTTGGTCCCATCGTAAAGGTTGTTCCTAATTATGAGTACAATGACCTCCTTTCGACTTAGGATACAATTTCCTTATAATCCAGTATATGAGACTCGGGGACACTTTTTTTATGAATTTAGTGGTGGACCCAACATCCATTTTTGTAAATCGATGGTTTTTGTACATAATATAACTTAAATAAAATAAGCATAGTATATTGTGTATTATATACAAATAATATTATAGAGATAACTTACCTCAGTTTTTTTTACAAATATACACTTTTATTGTAACATTTAACACTCGCGAAGTATTTTTTTTTTTTAAATATATGAACTAATAAATATATTTAAAAAAATCGCGAAAATGTGATATGAAGATTATTAATATAAAAAAAAATGTAAATTAATTATATTTAAAATATATTTTCCAGATTTTTGTACAAAAGTAAGAAAATTAATTTAAAAAGCTCAAATACCGCTAAGCATGCCAATTTTATAAACAATAGTAATCATGCAATTGTTAAGTAACAAAAAAAAACAACATACAGTCGAATTGATAACCTCCTTTACGAAGTCGGTTAAAAATGACTACTTTTGTAACTCATGGCCTCGCAAATTCAATTTGAATTTGAAATGTGCGAGCAAACACTTTAACGTTTAAACCAGCAATAGAACCATTACCTTACGTGTAAAACAGGTTTACACAGAAAGGGTATACTCAGCCGAAAGGAGCTCATACTCATCATTGTGAACAACTCAACATGGGGTTCTTCAAAAGGCGAGTTAATCGAGTCCTAAAGGGTCGGCAACGTATTTGTGATGCCTCTGGTGTTACAAGTATCCATAGGCGATGGTGACTGCTTACCATCAGGCAGCCCACCTGCTTGTTTGCCACCAATAAAATAAAACTTTGTTTTAGCACACCATTTCCGTGCAACCCTGTCTAAACAATCAAGGCAAGTTCGCTTCTGCGAATTCTACGTTCACCAAAATTTGCTGGAAGTATGCCATACCTTGGCCATACTAAAAATGGTATCGATTCTGATGTACTCTAAACTAAACTAAATCTGACAGCTCTAAAATTGTTGCCATCCTTCTCTCACATATTAAAATGAAAAGAGAGGCAGATCATTTTAGTCCTGTCAGATTGGTTTAGTTTAGTTGTATGACAGAATCGACGCCACTGTCTCGCAAGTTTAAGTCTATGACTCTCTACCTTGCTCCTCAGATTTCAACATTTTTAAAGACATAAAATTATTGATGTGAAATTTTAAGCAAAACAAAGAAAATAACATTACAAATGTTACAGTTAAATTTTCGTTTAAATTCAAACCAGTTTTCTAACATAAAGCTAAATTGGAAAAAATATGTACTAGTCAAGTTACTACAAGAATCATCGAGATACAATACCTATAGAGTCCCTACCTAATAGTCAAAAACGTGCAAAAAAATTTGTCCTATTCAAAATTCGACGCACGCTACGCATTACGCCAACTTTTTGGGTGGACTTTTAGGAGTTTTAGTTGAAAGGCAACCGCGATCCGATTACAACGCCGCGAGATGCCAGTGCTGCCAGTGCTAAGATGACAGCGGAGAAGCAACGTTGAACACTATACAAATAAAAATCATTTATTCGGGTATAATTTATGGTAAGATATTGTATTGATGCTAGAGGCTCGCGAACTAGTCAGAGACTGTGTGACGGGAGCCAATGGCTTCTCCTATTTATGTATCAACTAATTATACCAAAACATAAATATAACATTTAAAACGTTTGGTAAAAGTAGCCAAAAGAAAATAATAATAATGTAATAACTATGCAAGCGACATAACGTCTAAATTGGAGTAAATGTGGCATTGTGAACTATGTATATAATTTTATTGTTGTCTAGGTATGTACAACAACGCTCTTACGATTTCACTTAGAGAACGACTCTATAGGTATTGTATTTCGATGACAAGAATTGATTTTTTAGTAAGTATGTAAGGGATCCATTCAAGTATTAAGTGAGCACCAAAGAGGGGGGGGGGGGGGGGGGGGGTTTGCTATGCTTATTTTTGATGTATTGGGGGGTCTGCTGCCTTATTATGGTTCTTTGATCGGGATCGAGATTGCATGCCGTCCCGTTCGCATCTATTTACTCGCGCCACGCACGAGCGTAAGTGAGATGGCGCGCGATCACGATCCGAATTATCCATAATAAGGGGCCTGGATGGTAATTACGTCAACAATATTTATTTAACTACTTGAAAGTGATTTTAATTTTTTTTATTTCTAGACTCATGTTTCATGTCTCATTTTTCCCCCATACTAAAAAGTGCCCAACGTGCCTAAACAAGTTTTCACTTCAATCTGTTGCATACCTACTATATAAAAATAAACATACCAATGTTTATAATGTATAGGCGGGAGGGGGTTTAATTCTTTTGCTGATAAGGGGGGGGGGGGGGGGGGGGGGGAAAGGAAATTCTGCTCACGTAATACTTATTTGAAACAAAATTAAAATTAAAATTAAATTTTGTAATGTTGATTTCTCTATCTCAGTTTTTTTTTTTTTTTAAATATTACATAGGTACATTCAGTAATTGTATGTCTTCAAAAAGGTTTGATACGCGGGCGAGATAGAGGACTTCGATGTTCTTAAGCTCGACTTAAAATATATCAACTCTTAAATGTTAGTCATTAGTAGCTAAAATCTACTGAAAATCACCAATATATTACTCATGTGTTATCCGAAAATGTTCAATGATATTTAATTGCGTACCAAAAATACAATTTTCACAGTAAATATCCCAATAAAAACATTAATTGCACATCAAAATATTTCTAAAATTGTTATATATCTTTTTTACTGATGTCACAGGATGCCAGTCAAATTCAACAATCGGGTTTTCCACTCTCAGAGGTGGAATATATATGGGTGGTTCGATTCACAAATGGCGGGAAATTCAAATTTCAAACAGTTTTGTTGTCCTTGTAGCTAGGCCGGGTAATTATTGTAAACGATCATGATGTTGGCGCAAATTGATTATTATTCTTTACAAAATCATGTAAACTTATTTATCTATAATGCACATTATTACTTACATTTGTGAATAAACTAATTTTTGCTGTTTCAAACGGTTTATTGACAAATGTACGGTGCGTTACTGTTGAATACTTGTACATTATAATGTTAAAAACAGCTAATATTTTGCGCAAACAACGGTGTTATTTAAAAATAATTACCTAGCCTGGCTCCTAGGACCAAAAATAAGGCCATAGGTGAATCGTACCACCTTAAGTAGGATCAGCCCCGAGATACAGCCTAATTATTAAAAAAAAAACACTAAATTAAATTCATTATCGAAAAATACATCGCGTCACATACACACAATAAAACATACAGTCGAATTTAAAACTTCCTTTTTGAAGTCATTATTTCCCGTAGATATTACATACAGGCGGCCATTTTATAAAACATCATATTATTTTTGGATCAGTCTATGGCTGTTTTTAGGGGGCAGGTAAACACATTGTTTTTTTTTAAATCCCTAAATACATAGTATTTAACATCCTAGCTGACAATACCTCAAATAAAGACGTCATTATAAACATCAAATTATATGGCTGTCAAATATGAAGTTGACATCTCGCAACTGTCAAACCAGTGATACCGTACACTAATTCAAATATCTACCATTTGGTAGTAATTGGTATTGCGAGCCGATAGGAACAACTTAATAGCTATTGCGATGATTTTACACGATTTGAAAACATTGACATGAAAATAATATTGGATATTTTTTTTTTTTTTTTTTTTTTTCTTAAAAGTGGTGTTTTATAACCTAGGTAACAAATGCAGTTTTATAGAGAAATCTTCAATATTTTTTTATGGGCAAGTGCCTTTAATAACTAAACAAAATACAAGCTAAAACTAACACTACAAATACAGTTAGACTGCCCATAGACCGTTGAAGGTCTAAAGACAATCCAAATGCTCAAGCCCACTACCAGTTGGCAGCGTACCCATCATGCTGGCGGCATTACCACGCGGAATGGCAATTATTATTGGCATTATTTTTGATATTATTGTACCGTCCATCAGAAATGAAATCTAATCTATTCTGTAATACAAAATAGACATTAAGCACGAATATTTTTGATGTGCAATTAAATAGTTCCCCTTTTTAATATCTTGAATATAAAAATTAACTTAAAATATTGTTATAAAATATTTGTTACTACTGCAATATAGTACATTACTGTCGCAAAGGCAGAAGAGGCATGACAATTAAGGAATAAGGCGAAGCCGAGGCATATATAACGTGAGCCGATCAACTCCTAATTGCAAGCTTGTTTATTACTTTTCTCGAACATATGGTGTTCATGAAAATACCGCGACAGTAATGAACGATTATCCTAGTATGTTTGAGAACTAACCTTGCGGTGCGCCATAGCCGGGGGCTCCGTAGGCCGGCGGCGGAGCGCCATACGTGCCGTATGCGGGTTGTTGCTGGAATATAGACAATCAAAATTGAGTACAAATTATCTTTTTTGCATTTTTCTAATAAGCAAGTTACAAGCCTTTATTTTGCCAAACAGAAAACTCAACTAGGCCTGTCTAACAAGCTAAGTTTCATCAAAACAAGGCTAGTTTCCGGGGAAATTCACTAGTAAGTATGTTTGGTTGAGAACTGCTTCAGTGATGATAATGCATATTTTTTTTTACATACAACTTTGGAGTACCATAGCTACAAAAATCACACCTCCCGTGACCTCCACCTTCCCCGTAGCCCCTACCTATCCCGTGACCTCCACCTTCCCCGTAGCCCCTACCTATCCCGTGACCTCCACCTTCCCCGTAGCCCCTACCTATCCCGTGACCTCCACCTTCCCCGTAGCCCCTACCTATCCCGTGACCTCCACCTTCCCCGTAGCCCCTACCTATCCCGTGACCCCCACCTCCCGTGACCTCCACCTTCCCCGTAGCCCCTACCTATCCCGTGACCCCCACCTCCCGTGACCTCCACCTTCCCCGTAGCCCCTACCTATCCCGTGACCCCCACCTCCCGTGACCTCCACCTTCCCCGTAGCCCCTACCTATCCCGTGACCCCCACCTCCCGTGACCTCCACCTCGTGTCATAATTTTTATCATCAGCCATTAAACGTCCACTACTGAACAAAGGTCTACCTTTTAGAGAGGAGTGTTGCCATATTCCCCACGCTTGGCAGGCGGCTTGGGACTGAATGAATACTCACCATATATAGCTGCGACTGCGGCGGCGGCGCCTGCGCACCCTCGAATCCGATGAACTGGATCATGACGTCACCGTCCACTGTGAGGTGTGAGATGCGCTGGTACGGCACGCGGTGCGGGAACTCACAGAAATGCATACCGTTCAACGCTATCTGGAATTATATTGGGAATTAGAATCGAAACATTGGGAATTAGAATAGAAATATTGGGTATTAGAATAGTAATATTGGGAATTATAATGGAAATATTGGGTATTAGAATGAAAATATTGGGAATTAGAATGAAAATATTGGGAATTAGAATGGAAATATTGGGAATTAGATAGGAAATATTGGGAATTAGAATCGAAACATTGGGAATTAGAATAGAAATATTGGGTATTAGAATAGTAATATTGGGAATTATAATGGAAATATTGGGTATTAGAATGAAAATATTGGGAATTAGAATGAAAATATTGGGAATTAGAATGGAAATATTGGGAATTAGATAGGAAATATTGGGAATTAGAATGGAAATATTGGGAATTAGAGTGGAAATATTGGAAATTAGAATGGAATTATTGGGAATTAGAATGGAAACATTGGGTATTAGAATGAAAATATTGGAAATTAGAATGAAAATACTGGGAATAAGAATGAAAATATTGGGAATTAGAATGGAAATATTGGGAATTAGAATGGAATTATTGGGAAATAGAATGGAAACATTGGGAATTAGTGGAAACCGTACTATAAGAATGGAAAATTATGAAATCAGTATGGATATCGTAAAGTCTACATGGAAATATAATGTGTAATTGGAATGGACATAAGTGGAATAACAATGGAAATGAAGGTAGATTAACTCTTTTGTTGTTCACACCATAAATTAATAGATAGATAAACTATTTTGTTGTCCACTCCGTTAATTTATAGATAGATTAATAAACTCTTTTGTTGTTCACACCATAAATTAATAGATAGATAAACTATTTTGTTGTCCACTCCGTTAATTTATAGATAGATTAATAAACTCTTTTGTTGTTCACACCATAAATTAATAGATAGATAAACTATTTTGTTGTCCACTCCGTTAATTTATAGATAGATTAATAAACTCTTTTGTTGTTCACACCATTAATTAATAAGTAAGTAGAAAAAACACTTTTTTTTTTTCATTCCTTTTTTTTCTATAGAGCAGCAATTTTTTCGCGATTTATTAAAGACTAGTTGCGCCCCGCGGTTTCACCCAGGTAGTGATGAAAAATGGTGTGATGATGAAAAGCCTCCGTCACTCTCCGGCCATTGAACTATACCCATACAAAAAATCAGGTTGATTTGTTGCTCTGTTGCTGCGTGAAATAGGAACAAACAAACCAACAAACTTTTCGCATTTATAATCTATACTTCTATACTAATATTATAAAGAGGAAAGATTTGATTGTATGTTTGTTTGTTTGCATTGAATAGGCTCCGAAACTACAGAACCGATTTGAAAAATTATTTCCCTGTTGGGAAGCTACACTATCCCTGGGTGACATGGGCTATAATCTATACCCGTGCGAAGCTGGGCCAGACCGCTAGTACTATACTATAACTAGCGATCCACACCAGCTTCGCACGGGTATAGATTATAGCCCATGTCACCCGGGGATAGTGTAGCTTCCCAACAGTGAAAGAATTTTTAAAATCGGTCCAGTACATTTTGAGCCAATTCGTTACAAACATACTTACATACAAATCTTTCCTATTTATAATATTAGTATAATAGTATAAAGACTACAATGACCTTCTTTCAGCTTAGTACACCCCAAGCTTATAACCCTGTACATTACCTTCAGCGAGTTCTGCTCGGAGAGGATCAGTGCTTCAAAAGGCTCTCCCCTGGTGAGCGGCATGCCTCCAGCGGTCTCCTCATTCCCCCAGGACATGGCGGTCAGGTGGTTGCGGACTACACACATCTCGACGAAGCGGAAGTTCAGGTGGAGCGCGATGTCATCTCTTGGGTCTGTGTTGGGACCGCACTGGAGGTTGATGGCGAACCTGGGTAAGCGGGGAGATTCTTTATGGTAGATGACATGGACCACAACTCTCCCAGTGTAAAGTAACGACATCATCATTGTTGTAGGTACTGTAGGTACATTGTAAATATTATCATGCTACTATGTGGGTAGCCCCAAATAAAATTAGTTGTCTTCTTACCGCTTACACGGCTGTTTTATTTATCTGTTTCCCAAACACTACAATCATCATCAGCCAGAAGACGTCCACTGCTGAACATAGGCCTCCCCTTTTAACCTCCGCACTGAACGACAGCCTGCCTTTTGCATCCACTGGAAGCCAGCGACTCTCACAATGTCGTCGGTCCATCTAGTGGGAGGCCTACCTACGCTGCGTCTTCCGGTTCGTGGTCTCCACTCCAGAATCTTGGAGAAGAACGAAGAAGTAACGACATAGACATAATTAATTACGTAGCACAAAAATTTAATCAGTCAAGTGTGAGTCAGACTCGCGCACTGAGGGTTCCGTACTACGACACAAATTATTAACTACTAAAGTACAAAAAAGTAGTGCAAAAAGAAAAAATCACGCTCATTGGAGGTGATAAGACCTGACATCCCGCTTAGGGTGTATTGTACATTTGCCCGCCAGCCGACACAAACCAGCAGAGCTCCCTAAAATAATGAAGCACGGCTTTGGGTCGCTGACTAAAAACCATTGAATTCAGAACTTTCTTTTGTAAAGTTGATTGGAAATGGTTGCTTACCTCTGAGCGCCGGGTGGAGTGGAGCCCTGGACGCGGATCATGCGGCCCGGGTACATGCCATTCGGGATCGGATGGATGCATGGTATCACCTGGAACCACAACACTTATGTAGGAACCTACTTGGGTCTGTATTAATCTAATATTATAAAGTCATACTAATATTATAAAGAGGAAAGATTTGTTTGTTTGTTTGCATTGAATAGGCTCCGAAACTACTGAACTGATTTTAAAAATTCTTTCGCCGTTGGGAAGTTACACTATCCCCGGGTGACATAGGCTATAATCTATACCCGTGCGAAGCTGAGGCGGACCACTAGTATTGTATAAAGTTTAAGTGGTGTAAATCTACCAAATTGAAGTCTGGTAGCTTTCCAACACGGGAACTTGGCAACACAACTTCTAGTCAAAGATTCAGGTATGATGTGTATGGTTCTAGTAATCAATTTTATAATTATTATGTACTAGTATTATTTTTTCGCTTTGACTATGTACTTTTAATGTTTAATTTTGACTTTTCAAAAGTGTACTTGTATTTCTACCTAATTGAAATAAAGATACAGAACTGAAATATACAAAAGGCAATGGCATCGATTCTGATGTTCTCAGTCAGTGCGCGAGCCCGACTCGCACTTGGCCGGTTTATTAAAGAATGATGTAATCTCTGGCATCATGTCACAATAACTGTGCCGTGCAAATTAAGTAATGTTTCTCTAATTATATGACTAATAATTCCAATGTTACTAATTTATAAACCTACGTACATGGTCTGGTGATGGATTAAATTTGTAAATGTACCTATCCAGAAAGGACGGAACCATTTAAAATGCGCTTTGAAATGGAAAACAAACCAGGAAGTACAGTAGGGCCTCGTTAATCCGGAGAGGCAAAAACAAGACCCTTTCTGGATTATCGAGGCGTCCGTATGACAAATATTTTTTTATTACCTCATAAAAAAGCTGATCATAAATATAGCAAAACAAAAACAAAATTAAAATTAGTTCAAAAATAAATGAGATATAAGCATTTTAAATTAATTTAATTTCATGCTAGACAGAGAGCGCACTATACTGAGCCGTGACGTCACGGCTCAAGAGCGCCATACAAATGCTATACTAACACACGCTTTACGAGAAAGGGATAGAACATCCCCTCTCCATCCCCACCTAAAACTTTAAATACTCATATCTCAGAGATTTATCAGCCAATTCAAAATATTTTTTCAGTATGTGTAATGTATTTACTTATATTCATCGCTAAGCCGGTTATTTGTAATAAATTAAACATTAGGAATTATGCCTATTATAGTATGCCATATTTAAATTTGTCTTTTAATATTAATGTTGAATGTTTATGTGGCGGCGCCATGATGTTAGCGAGTGCGCTAAATAGGGTATTTGACTACTTTTGGGAAACTATTGCACATTATTGTCTGATATAAAATAATGTATACTGCATTTATATTTTCTGGATATCAGTCGTATTTGCGATATAAATCGATGTTAAAGTTTGAATAAAAAAAGATCGCGCCAAAACGCAGACCTGCGTCATAGCTCCGATCACATGACTAATTGACGTCACACAAAACAAAACAACTGCAGCCAGGCTGCAAAAGTTTGATGATTAATTAATTTCTAATAGAAGTAATGGTTTATAAATATTGTGTAGTGCCAAAATGTACAAATACTTCCATAAAGACACCCGAAAAAAGATTTGTTCCTGTTCCAATGGACCCAAAACTCCCCATAACTCGAAAAAAGTGGTTGGAATCAATCTAAGGTTGGAACTAAGTAGCTCGTAGAGAACCCAAAAGTATTGGAGCTAATTCAAGTGTTTCTATGTGCGAAGATCATTTTGAGGTACATATTTGAGTCTATATATTTCTATTATAATTTGTGTTTTTATTGCATTACTATTTTATGTACTGTTACTTTCTTTTTAAACATTGTAAAGCTCGACATAACCTAACAAAATAGTTATATCCACTTACTACAACATACTTTTTGTACAACTTGATTGAATGTTTTGCTTGGAGAACAATTAAAAATTAATACTGACATTGTAGTTTTTACGTTTTGAGTTCTGCAGCGTAGAAACAATGACGTGGATTATTATTAAAGAAATATGCAACCATAAAAACATTAATTTTGGGTAAGTTACTGCTGTCTGCTTGCACAAAATGTTTCTCCATTCTTCTCACATTTAACCTCCGGACTGTTTTTGGTGAAAATTTCTGGATAAATCGCTCTCAAAATAGCTTTACAACATTAAATTCGCAAATATCAATACAAAATCTGTTTGTTTAGATTTGTGTGACGTCACTAGGGATGAAGCCAGTTACAGAGCGTTTTCGATCACGTGATCAAATGTCGAAAATACAGTTATTTTAATCGCGTTTTTTACAAAAAATAAGCATATTTTTATCAAAAAATCAATGAAATATGCTTTATCATTATGTCATGTTTATGGATGGCGTCAATTGGCATGATATTTTTAATACAGTCAAGTACCCTATTGACACTGTACATACTATACGAAAGGCGACAAACAAAAGACTGACGACGCAGTGGCTCATGGCAGCCCGCACCTATTCATGTCCGGCTCCCCAGCGAAGCCTATTGCCCGGCCGGATTACAGCGATCACCGGACAAACGGGAGTCCGGATTACCGAGGCCCTACTGTATTGCATATTGTCGATCAGAATAGAAGTATCATCATCATCATTTCAGCCGTAGGACGGCCAGTGCTGGACATAGGCCTCCTCCATCTCCAAAAGGGCCGGTTAGAACGGCCTGCATCCAGCGTTTCTCTTTCCTTAGCCAAAAAGAAAAAAACAGCTGTCGATGACTCTGGTTCTTTGGCGAATATCCACGTTCCGGATTCTATCGCGCAAAGTAACTCCGAGCATAGCTCTTTCCATTGCCAGCTGTGTGAGTTTTTTCAAAAGGCCAACAGTTAAGGACCACGTCGCAGTACCATAATAATAATGTTATAATGTTTTTAGTAGTATTATTTGTTAATTACACAAGGGCACTCCACCCAAGATAAGAGGTTAATCACCTCCAGTCTTACACCATTCATACCTCTACAATAATTTCATTGACGTCATTTGTTTCGTTATGTATGTGCCTTTAGGTTTTCTTAGTTAGAAAAATTATTGGGAAAGTGCAAGTCGTGACTCGCGCATCGTGGGTTCAGTACCACCACACAATAATAAGTCAATTAGGTAATTTTATTATTTATGTTTATAGTTGTAATCGTGCCAAGTTTGACGCTTGGACATATTACCGTTTTTACACTAGAGGAAAGGGTAAAAACGGGACCCTATTACTAAGCATACGATGTCTGTCTGTCCGTCCTACCTATTAACGGCTGTATCTTTCGAACCGTAATATATGGCCAGTTGAAATTTTCATAAAAATAAAAAAAGTAAAAAATGGGGGGTCCCCATACAACAAAGGTAATTTTTACGTAATTTTGTATTACTCTAATGAAAAAACGATAATATGTACAAGCGCCAAACTTGGCATGATTGTAATACACTAAAATATATCAACGAATAATACAAGTTGGTCGAGTCGGTGACAATTTTCTGTTCATTACAAAGTTATAATTGTGTTATATTCGAGCGCCTGTAGCAAAATAATAAGCTGTGGCTGCGTAGCAACTGCTTTGACAATTTTGGAAGGCGTTATAATAACTGGTAATTCAGTACTTGGACAACCTTATTGTATTTTGTGGTGATACTGATACGGAACCCTCAGTGCGCGAGCCCGACTCGTACTTGGCCGGTTTATTAAACTTTGTTTCCTTGCAGAATGCAGTGTGAGAGTTATACCCAATCAACTAAACCATGTTCTTAGTGGATCGAATCAAACGGACTTTTTAATGTTTTCTGATAGCATGGTAACCAACAAGTCTAACATAGAAGGAAAGTGCTTATCTCTATAGGGGAAATACCAGGCATACCTATGTAGGTAATTCTAAATCGATATAGGAAGGAAAACAACTGAAAACGCGTGTTATTAGCAATCTTTACATGGAAAACTAACCTTGGACACGACAGTCACGGCAAATATCTTGTTTTTTTTTCCGCCCCAAATAAGGTCTATGATAACGGGTAAATCCAACAGAACGAAGTATTTACATAGCGACTATCATTACTAATTGCTTCATATTGTTCTAGATGCCCTTGAAAATGCCGAAACGACGGCGTTACAGCTAAAAATCTGTGGGATACTTACCGGGTTGTAGATAGGAGCCGCCATTGTTTACACACGATTGTTTCACAATAAATTACGTAAGGATATTGATTAAAACAGGCTGTACAACGCTGCTGTGGGAATTGCGCTTATAAACTAATCTCCAGTTACGCCTAGCGCATAAAAATACCAATTTCCAAAAGAATCGAAGAATGCGTCATAACGTCATGCCTGCATGACGTCACGAATATTTGTGAAAATTAATGAAAGAGATAGCAGTTGGAATTTTTCTATGTGCCACAAGGAAAGAACATGAATTGGTTATGCTTTAATTCATGTTAATGCTGGATTTGGAACGCTCGTTTTTATTTTTTTACTGGTAAAGGCTCGAGTCGTTTGACCCTTGTTTGACTGTTTTTTCTGTTATTTTTATTTGAATAAACATATTTTCACCACAGATCTACTATCTGTGATTTTCACAGATTGACTATCTTAGTCTGTGGAAATGGTTAATCTTGTTAGATTGGCAGCACTGAAATTCTGATGCCATGGTAGGTAAAAAGACAATGGAACGGCTGTTGACATTGAATTTATATCATAAAGTTTTGATGACAGCTATAGATGGCCATTTCGATGTTCTATACGCAGCCATTTTAAAAGTTGAAATTTTAGCGCTGGTAGCGGCCTGCGTGTGGGTGAAAATGATTCACAGTTAATATTTCGCAGTTTGTACATAAGTACCTACTGGCAGCAATCTTATGGTGCTTACAGACGATGCGTAGTACAAGTAGCAAGTAGAAGTTGTAAGTAGCTACTACGGATCGTCTGCAATGTTTGGTTAGTGCAAGTGGCAGTAGTAGTATATAGTAGTTGCGCCCATAGGCGTGAAAACTTAAAAACCTATTAATTTTACCGGCCGCTTTGGACCTTTATCGGGACTTGAGCAGGCAATTGGTGAAGGCGTCGGTTATCCAGAATGCTGGCTTTTATTTCGCCTAAATATTGAGCATTGCCATTCAACGTAGCAATGCCACCAACATTTTGGGGACAATTCCCTTCACTAGAGGTCTTTTAGTTTAAGTTTTAATTTTTTTATTTAGTTATTGCTCTTTTTTTGTTGTTATTTTAAGTTTTCGTTAATTTTCTGTTTTTTAAGTTGTGCTAAAATGATATTTATAAGGAACAGCTGCTCCATAGTCTTACTACCTACCATGTGGTTCATGCGTCAAAAACTACTTTTTGTCATTTTTGTTTTTTTGACGCAATAGCAATTTTGTAGAGTAAATGGAGTAATTAAACGCAATTTAATTCTATTTACGCTAATTAGATTACGCAGAACACCAGCACATATTGTTCTGCGTTATCTGCCGCGTCATTTACCATCAAGTTTGACCACCAACCGCCGCCACAAGTCCCAAAAATGACGATCGAAGGGAACAAGGATGAAGCTGAAAAATGCATCAGTGTTGCTCGAGCTGCATTAACATTTGGTAATATTGAGAAAGCTGAGAAGTTTCTACTGAAGGCCGAGCGATTGTATCCTTCTCCGAGGGCTAAGGAGCTTCTGGCGCGCGTGCGGGCCGCTGGGCCTTCGACAGCGACGCCCCAAAGTGCTAACGCTACACCAGAGTCTTCAGCGGAAGACGTTCGGAAACGCAAAACACCAACACACACGACTCCCCAGCGAGAGTACAGCCAAGATCAGCTGGATGCTGTCCGCAGGATCAATACTAAGTGCAAGGATTATTACGAAATACTGGGTAAGATGAATAATTTATGACTTTGAGTTGAGTTTACGTGTTCTTTCGTCAAGGTCGTTGCGTAGCGGTTCTTCTTTGTAAAGGTATTGATGATTCCTTGTTGAATGACACTTCAAGGCTGGGTGCCTTGTGATGACAGTGTTGCAATAAAAATAAGGATTTTCTTTCTGCATTATGTTCAAAACTGTTTTATGGCAAAACTAACATGATTTGACATTGGCTTGTTGTAAAGCATCATCTGACGACGCTCTGCGACGCACTACGCATTCCTAAGCCCTGGGTGATATGTGGTAGTATTTATTTAATGGTATCATTAAAAGTGTAAGCATCCCCCGTCGATCCTGTTACGTAAATTGTTTCCATCCAATGGTTGCCTGGAAGAGATCGCTTTTAGCGATAAGGCCGCCACTTGTGGCACTAGCTCGTAAGTGTTTTCTATCTGGTTGTAATTTGGTGTATACAATAAAGAGTTTCTATCTATCTATCAGTCCATAAACCATCGCCCAATAAAGCACTAGTCACTCCACAAAATAGGGGCTCTTACGTCAACTGGTCCCAGCCCATACTGATTGCCGGATCAGAATCAGAATCCATTTATTGTAACACTGTGTACATATATGCAAGTTCTCAAAATAGGTTTAGTCTCAACAGCTTCGCCCTTAACGGACATACAATAATTTAATAATATTTCAAACTTTATATAATAATAACAATTAAATTAACTTTAATATAATCAAATTTCTAACTACCTACTTAAAAATTATAATTATAAGTGTTCAAGTTCCGTACAATGTCAAAATACAATTGTCAATCTTAATTTACATTACTATATTTTTTAATTTGTCCTTCAGGAACTCATCTACTTTATAGTAACCCTTCTCTATCAAGAAGTTAAATAATTTTCCTTTGAATGACACCACGCTTTCCGATTCCAGCACTGATTTAGGCAGATGATTATATATTCTTGGGCCCATTCCTAACACACTTTTGTCGAACAGTGCGGTACTATGACGAGGCATACTAATTTTATTTCGATGACGTTTACCCGACATGTGTTGGAACATATGCAAATGTTTTCTCATAAATAATGCCATTTCGTAAATATACAGACATGGGAATGTAAGTATCTTCAACTTTTTAAAATGTGGTCTACAGGAATCTCGAGTTTTTAAATGACATACAGAACTCACACATTTTTTTTGAGTTTTGAAAATAGTTTCCCTGTCTGTAGAGTTACCCCAGAATATAATACCGTATCGTAGTTTAGACGTTACATACGCATGATACGATGTGAGTACAGCCGGTTGATTCACTACTTTTCCCAACATGTATAGGGCAAAATGAATTGACAAATTAATTAATTTTATTATTTCTTTCATTGTATCTCGCTTTTATATTGGAAAAGAAAACAATTACTATTTCATATCTATATACAGACATGTAGAAAATTGTCAGGATTATTAAAATAATATACCATAACTTGATGATAGCCCTGTTGGCCCAGTCAGTAGTGAACCTGCCTTCTGCGCTTAGGGGAGTGGGTTTGATTCCCACGTAGGACAAACATTATTTAAACTAATATACAGCTACCACTCACGGGTATTGGTTACAGGTTAGTAGCTATAGTAATATAGAACAAATGTTCAGGTGATGAACATTTGTGTTTGTTCTATATCTGGGTGTTAATATATATCTAAGTATGCATTTTATTTATTTATTTATTTAATACTTTATTGCACACTTACAAATTAAGTAGATATGTACAATTGGAGGACTTAATGCTAAGCATTTTCTACCAGTCATCCACCAGGTTGGAACAAATGGTAGGTAGGCGTGCATCAAAAACACCTTATAAAATACAAACAGAAATAAATAGAAATACCAAAGTTTTACAAGATAATATACAAAACAACAAATTACAATAAATATAAATCTAACTTAAATTATTTATAAATTCAAAATTATACTATTATATTACTACATAAATTATAATTAATATTAGACATATAAATAAAAATTATAATAAATATATATATATATATATATATATATATATATATATATATATATATATATATAAGTGAGTGATTTAAGATGATAGATGAGCTTTTAAATAATGTTCACGTAAAATTCGCTTGAAAACCGCTTTTGATGGCGCTTGCCGAATAATTAGAGGGATATCATTCCACAGTCGCACTGCTACAACTCTGAAAGAGTCACCTACAAACGAAGTGCTGTGACTAGGGGTTTTGAGAAGCAAGGTACTACTAGCTCTAGAGGGATTGATACGAACGTCCGAGAAGTAGCATTTAAATATATATATATAATATGTATGTATATCAGTCTCTGGCAGCCATATCACAAGCTTTGCTTAGTTTGGGGTCAGATGACTTTGTGTGCAAAAATGTCCTGGGGCCTTACGGACAACTGCTATTACAGGCACCTAATCGCTCAGTTGGAAAATCACACGACCGCAAACCGTATCTGGACGCGATAAGATTTGCGGTCGCGTGATTTTCCAACTGAGCGGATTAGTTGCCTGTAATAGCAGTTGTCCGTAAGGCCCCAGGTGTGAACAACACCAGAAATTACACACATAATTAATTAGTAAAACAATTGGCTGCTTTATTGCTATAAGCGATCTCTTCCAGGCAACCTTAACACTTGTAATTTCCTGTACACTTCTGCTCATGGCCCAGCCTATCAAAGATAGACGGAATTAAAAACTAGAAATACATTATAGAGACCGTAATAGACAGTCATCCATTCCAGGAGTGTCGAAGGAGGCGACAGACTCTGATATCAAGAAAGCATACAAGAAGCTCGCCCTCCAACTCCACCCAGACAAGAACCATGCTCCGGGAGCCTCCGAGGCTTTTAAGGTACATCTAAAGATATTCAAAACTATGGATAATCCTTTTGGCTTTTAGTCATTTTGACTAGACCTCTATACAATGATTTTTCGTGATTACTTAACATTATTAGTACAGACGTTACCGCAAAGTTACCGCACCGCTGAGCTTGCACCGGGCCGTTGGTTCGCTCAGCTTGTTCTACAGGTGTTATAATGAAGAATGCTCTGATGAACTCTTTAACCTCATCCCTCCATCGCGGTTTCACTATCGAACCGGCCGCCATCGCCAAAAAAGCCATCCTCACATTATAGATGCGTGGAAGTCTCGCACTGTTCGATTTGATCTAATGTTTCTGCCACATTGTGGAATGGCTTACAACCATCGGTTTTTCCTCCAAAATATGACCTTTAATTGCTTCAAGCGAAGAGTGAATAGAGTCCTCAAAGGTAGGCAACGCACCGGCAATGCCCCGGGTATTGTAGGTGTCCATAAGCGACGGTTACTACTTACCATCAGGTGGCCCGTCGCTTGTTTGTCTACTATTACTTTTATTTTTTTAAACCCCTCGTGCTCGTCCCCCATTTCATTCAAAAATAAGCATAGCAAATCTCCCCCCACTCTTCTTTAGTGCTTACATAATAAATGGCTCCTTTTTGCAGTTGTATAAAAAGTTGTAAACCTCTCCAGGCTATCGGCAATGCTGCTGCCATCCTCACCGACGCTGAGAAGCGTAAGGCGTACGACACGCGCGGGGCGGATCCCCCGGCAGGGACTCACACGCACCATACTTACTACGCGCGCGGGTTCGAGTCAGACCTCACTGCCGAGGAGCTGTTCAACATGTTCTTTGGAGCTGCCGGTATGTATACCATACTGTGAGAAACAATGATTTAGCTAAAAGCTCGATTTATTTCTACGCTGACCAGGTGGGTTACCATAATCTCAAACACATTCTTATGATAACAATACATTGAATTATGTCTTGCTCTCTCATTAGCTGAGAGAAGATCCAATGTAAGGTTATTATAAGAATGTTTTGAGATTATTGTAACCCACCAGAGGGGTTAGACAAGACCCATTTTCTGTTATCGTTAACGCCTACGGAAAGATGTAAATCAATGTGAGAAATTGTATGTAAATGACATTGACAATGGCTAATGTAATTTTCATACAATTTCATCTTTTCGTAGGCGTTAACGCTAACAGAAAAACCCAAGGCACACCCCTTCTGGGGTGCCTGGGCAAGTCTGATTCCCACTCCCAGCGACGGCCCAAGCCGAGGTTCGTACCTTCGAGGTGCCCTTGTGCTAGTCGGCCAAAAACTTAAACCACCAAGTTGTGCCGAACGCACCCTGTGCTCGCTAACTAGTCCGGTCACAGTACAAGTCAATATAAAAAAAATATATGTAAAGTTGTTTGTTATTTTGCCAGCTCCATTTGAAACGCGCCCTATGGATTAATTTTCACTTATGCTGACCCGGTCAGCATACATGGCATTCCATAAAGCACCGCACTGCGACGCTTCTGTATTAGTAAAGCTGTATATTTGCAGCGTTCCCAGGCGGCGGGCCCACGGTGTACGCACGGCGCCGCGCGCGCGAGCCGGAGCCCCGCGAGGGACACGGTGGCCTGGTGCAACTACTGCCCGTCGCGGTCCTCGTACTGCTCTCCATGATGTCAGGTAACCAAACCACCCGGGTTAAATAAATAAATATTCGGGACATTTTTGCACACACAGTCATCTGACCCCAAACTAAGCAAAGCTTGTGATATGGCCGCCAGAGACTGATATACATACATATATAGTTTTATATACATACGCAAATAGATATTATATTATTATTATTAAATAGATAGTTACAGGTTCTATTTCTCTTATAAATGACTAGTGGTCTGCCCCGGCTTCGTACGGTATTATTGGAATTTAGTATGGATCCCATTTTTTTTTAAAATATTATATAGCCTATGTCACCCGGAGATAGTGTGGCTTCCCAACAGTGAAAGAATTTTTCAAACAAACAATCAAATCTTTCCTCTTTATGATATTACTATAGATGTGACAAATAAATATTTTGCCAAAAAACTGTGTTTAAAGTATAAAAAATGTGTTGTTTTGTCAGGTCTGTTTATCAACGAGCCGGTGTTCTCTCTGGCGCCCTCGCCCAAGTACCCCGTGCCGCGGGAGACTGTCAATATGAAGGTATACCTCACCTACTGGGCTACGTGGAAAGGATGGTACACAACGTTTCGTGTCTGTGCTGTTGACCGTTCAACAGCACAGACACGAAATGCTGCTTCATGTCCACAATAATGTATATTTGAAAAAGTGCACTTACGAAGCCTGAATACATCTTTCGAAAGTTAAACATTACGGATCATACAACGGAGCGTGCTGTAATGAAACGCATCATACAACGGAGCGTGCGGTAATGAAACGCATCATACAACGGAGCGTGCGGTAATGAAACGCATCATACAACGGAGCGTGCGGTAATGAAACGCATCATACAACGGAGCGTGCTGTAATGAAACGCATCATACAACGGAGCGTGCGGTAATGAAACGCATCATACAACGGAGCGTGCTGTAATGAAACGCATCATACAACGGAGCGTGCGGTAATGAAACGCATCATACAACGGAGCGTGCTGTAATGAATTTGTCCGCACGCTCCGTTGTATAGCACCGTGCGTGTACTTTACGGTATTTTTTTAATTTCCATTTTTTGTTTTTTTCTCGCAAATGTGTTGTAAAACGTTGTATGGCACACGTGCGGATTGGTTATTACAAACTCGTGACTATGGTAAGCCAACTCGTTTGTAATAACCAACTTTCCGCACTTGTATCATAAATTACTATTCCAGGTTCCATACTACGTGAAAGAGAACTTCCACACTGACTACCAGGGCTCGCTCCGGCGACTGGAGATGGCTATAGAAGAAGAATATATAGGTAACATATCGTTTAAACCCAGTTCTTACCCACCGTCCACCTCTTGATATCACCTGGGTGAACCGTGGAAGGTTTTTTTTATAACGGCTCACCTCTCAGATAAAACTTGTATGCCCCAAACTTTATATGGGTGACAGTACACCTCAGAAACTTGGTGCTGGCCACTAATAATATCTATGGATGTCCTTCCAGTATGTTGTATTTGCGCCAGATTTTTATTTGGGACATTTTTGCGCACACGGTCATCTGACCCCAAACTAAGCAAAGCTTGTGATATGGCTGCCAGAGACTGATATACATACATATATAGTTTTAAATACATACTTCAATAGATATTAACAACCAAATATAGAACAAACACACATGTTCATCACATAAATGTTTGCCCAAGATGGGAATCGAACCCACGCCCCCAAGCTCGGAAGGTAGGTTCACTACCAACTGGACCAACGGGCTATCTTACAAACAAGCAGACGGCTGTCTGATGGTAAGCAGTTACCGTCGCCTATGGATACCTGTAACACCAGAGGCATCACAAATACGTTGCCGACAATTAAAGAATCTATTAACTCCTCTTTTGAAGAACCCCATGTTGTAGCTTCTCGGAAACACCGCGGGAGGTAGCTCAATCGAGTGAATCGCACAGTGTGCGATTTCCACTGATCTATGATATGTGGATGAGCTTTCAGGCGGTGGCGGCTGGTGAGATGATAAAACCGCGACGCCGGCATCAGGTCCAACAGTTCTTCAGAACACCTATCACCACTTATAATTCAAAGTAAGCTCTTAATAAAAACATGTCTTGTTTCATCTCAACAGTGGGCTTACGTCACGCGTGTCAGCGTGAGCGCAACTACCGCGACAGCATGGCGTGGAAGGCGCGCAACTTCGGTGACTCCAAGCAGTACGCGGAGGCGCAGAAACTGCGCACGCCCAGCTGCGAGAAACTTAACACCTTCCAACGGTAGGTGGCGTCATGTGAGTAGATTAGTGATTTGATGGCGAATGACAAGTATGTTGGCCAAATGACAAGAATGCTGGTAAGTGATAAGAACGCGGCTGGCCTAACAACAAATGCTGGCCGAATGACAAGAATGTTAGCAAATGACAAAAACGCTGGCCAAATGACAAGCATGCTGGTAAGTTACATAACAGCTGACCAAATAACAAGAATGCTGGTAAGTGACAAGAACGCTGGTAAATGACAAGAATATTAGCAAGTGACAAAAACGATAGCCAAATGACAAGAATGATGGTAAGTTACAGAAAAACTGACGCCAAGAATGCTGACAAATGACAAAAATGCTAGCCAAATGACAAAAATGCTAGCCAAATGACAAAAATGCTAGCCAAATGACAAGAATGCTGGTAAGTCAAGAATGCTGGCAAGTGACAAGAACTCAATATTTGGTACTTTTAAGTTATGTAACAACAAGGAAGATAGACTAAGAGGAAAGACAACAGCGGAACATTAGAGAGTAGCTCGGAAATTTGCTTTGCTTATCTGACTGCAGCGCTTACGGAAGTTCGAGACAACCTATATCACGCTCAAATTACGGCGCCATCTAAGTTCGTACCGTTTTTAGGCAAATGTTCCGAGGTACGCTGTAATGACTCGACCAGTCCAGTCTCGACTTTAATCGTATATCTTCTGTGAGCTTGCAGTGCAGTAGTACTTGCTCCACGGTCTCGTTCTCCTGTAGACAGCCTCGGCACAGAGGGCTGTCTGTGGGCTTGCAGTGCAGTAGTACATGCTCCACGGTCTCGTTCTCCTGTAGACAGCCTCGGCACAGAGGGCTGTCTGTGGGCTTGCAGTGCAGTAGTACATGCTCCACGGTCTCGTTCTCCTGTAGACAGCCTCGGCACAGAGGGCTGTCTGTGGGCTTGCAGTGCAGTAGTACTTGCTCCACGGTCTCGTTCTCCTGTAGACAGCCTCGGCACAGAGGGCTGTCTGTGGGCTTGCAGTGCAGTAGTACTTGCTCCACGGTCTCGTTCTCCTGTAGACAGCCTCGGCCACAGAGGGCTGTCTGTGGCTCCAATTTTGTATAAGTGATAATTTAGGTCACAGTAACCTGTGACAGTACCTATCATCAGATGAAGGCCCGACCTAGTTAACTTGAGTAGTTTGTTAGTCACTCTCTTGTCTAGGGTTAGAAAGCTTTTGCGTGTACAGTCTTTTGTTTTATTCCAAACTAGCTGCGCTCCGCGGTTTCTACCGCGTAGTGATGAAAAATGATGAAAAGTACTCTCTGGCTCTTGAACTATACCCATGCAAAAAATTAGGTCGATCCGTTGTTCCGTTACATCGTGAAAGAGGAACAAACATCCATACATACAAACTATCGCGTTTATAATATTAGTAAGATGCTGTTCTTTTTCTGTGTAGAGACTCAGCAGATTCCGTGCCTCCATAGCTGTTGGTTCACACAGTTCTGCAACATCTTTTAACCATGGAGAGATCTCAATTCAAAATTGTTTTTTTTTTGCCAGGGAGCGGCACAACTTCTGATCGACTGAACTTCTGTAGCGACTTAGTTAGAGGGTAGGTCTATCACTTGTTATACTTGCGCCTTACAACACGTCTGACACGAAAGGAGCCCTGGTTCAGACTAAGCTTAAGTCTTGAGCATCGACGTAAAGTTGCTAGTCTATCAGTGTTTTATCGGATACATTTCGGTGAGTGTGCATCGGATCTGCATGATCTAATTCCCTCCTGCTCATTTTTCTATCGGACTGCCAGAGTGGGCACAAAAAAATCAACACCGCTTTATGATTGATATTCCGAAAACCTGTACGAAGCGCTTTGATTCCAGTTTTATTGTGCGAACTGCTTGTCTGTGGACCAGCAGCGCATTCCACAGACTGTGGAATGCGCTGCCTGAATGGGTGTTCCCCGTTAGTTACAATCTGGGTGTCTTCAAATCACGAGTGAATCGGTTTCTTCTAGGCAAGCGTGCTCCAACGTGGACCGCATCATCGCTTTACATCAGGCGAGTTGGCGGTACAAACGCAAGTCTATTTTCTTCTATATAAAGATGTGTGTATGTATGTTCTCTATGGACTCCGAAACGGCTGGACGGACTGACGGGACTCACTGGCAAATGATGTAAGGAGTAAACGACGCGGGTGAAACCGCGGGGCGTAGCTAGTTATTAAATAAAATAAAAGATATCCTGATTTAAGCTTGTAGCGATTGCACCCGTCACGCCTCTTTACTATAGTTATTAGAGACTAGCGGTCCGCCCCGGCTTCGCACTGGTATAGATTATAGCCTATGTCACCCGGGGATAGTGTAGCTTGCCAACAGTGAAAGAATTTTTCAAATCGGTTCTGTAGTTTCGGTGCCTATTCAATGCAAACGAACAAACAATAAAATCTCTCCACTTTATAATATTAGTATAGATGAAACAGATAGCTGCTTAGCCAGATACCAGATATCCGGCCAGCCTTAGAGCAATATATCCGGGTGTTTGTTTGCTTTTTACCTGGTATCCGCCCGAATACTCGCTTACTATCCGGATACCGGATAATAAGCGAGTGTTTGGCCGGATACCAAATAAAAATCATCCTGATATCCGGCTTAAAAGTTGGCCGGATATTCGGTATCCGGCTTAACAGCTATCCGACTCATCTCTAATGATAATCTCCTTTGTAGGTCAGATCAGAGGTCGTCTACTGAAAGTTATTCACAATGCTAAGTGGAATGACCTCCTTTCAGATTAGTAACTAGTTAGTATTATCTTAGTTATTAAGTTATATTTTTCTTTGGTTTCAGATACTGATCGCAGATTATACATCGACCAATTGGTGGAAACTAGTTAGTTAATTTAAACTCTATCACATTTTGTTTCCACAATCCTAATATTTTAAATCACTTTGTGTTGTCAAATGTCACCTCCACGACTTAACCGCGGTGATTTTAGGGACCGTCCATTAATCACGTGAGGCTTGAAAGGGGGGGAGGGGGTTTAGCAAAAATCACGAATTCGTCAAACGCGCGATTTCTAATCCGAAAAGCGGTGTGTGGTGTTAACACGGTGTGTGTGTGTGTGTGTAAGTTGTTGACACGGAGCACCCTCCGAAATCGATGCGTTTACAGACCCTCCTGTAAACGCTAGGGATGTGGCCGGTGTCCGGTGTCTGTCCAGTTTTATGCCGATGGGCTTTACTTTACGCTAACATAAACAAATATTGTGGTAACAGTTAGGTGTAGCATTTTTGTAACATTTTAAATCAATCAACGGCATTTAATTACTGAGTATAAGATTTACGGTGGTCTACGGACCGTGACCTTGCCAATCAAAACCAACCTGCAACCTTTCTGTTTAGACATTTTTATCATGGTCCTTAATTACAGAATAAAATTAGATTATACATTAGACCAGCTCGCTGGTCGGACGACATCGTTAAGGCAGCAGGAAAGCAGTGGACAAGGCTGGCACAGGACCGGAATAGATGGCGCGCTGAAGAGGAGACCTATACCCAGCAGTGGGTGGAGAATGGTTGATGATGATGATGATGATGATACTTTATACCTGTATTTAAGGATAATATTTTTTAAAAAAAGATTCTTTGGTAGGTACTAAAAAATACACGTGATTTATTGTAGTCCTAAACCTTACCATGTATAACCAAGGGGGGGTGGTAAAAATGCAAAAAAAAAACATCACGTGATTAATGGACGGCCCCTTAGCGAGTGAGCGGGTTCAAATGTTAGCAGACGAAGACAAAGTCACTATAGTCACCGCGTTACCGAGTCGTCGAGCAATAAACGTCATACCATAACACCTGTAAGTGCGAGCGAGATAGACAGAAATGACATGTGGTTGCGAGCGAGATAGACAGACAATGATTTATGACCTGACGACTCAGATGATAACGCGTTTACTATAGTTATATGATTATTTACGGGATATTTACCGTGGTAAGGTTGTGGAATGAGCTCCCGATATTTCGGCGCAGTTACATGCGCCACAACAACATCATGTCTTCCCGTGAACATGGTGCATGTAACTGCACCGAAATATCGGGAGCTCATTCCACAACCTTACCACGGTAAATATCCCGTAAATAATCATATAACTATAGTGAACAACCGTGATAGTTTAAAACAGCGTTTACTATAACTGTTAAAATTTGCAAGTTGAAGTGGCAATGGGCAGGCCACATCGCTCGAAGAACCGATAATGGGGAAGAAAGGTTCTTGAGTGGAGACCACGAACCGGAAGACGCAGCGTAGGTAGGCCTCCCATTAGATGGACCGACGACGTCGTGAGAGTCGCGGACATCCAGTGGATGCAAAAGGCAGGCTGTCGGTCAGTGTGGAGGTTAAAGGGGGAGGCCTACGTTCAGCAGTGGACGTCTTCCGGCTGATGATGATGGCTAGATTTTTATTTTTTAGACCTCCCTAAATTTGAAACTGGCTACTCCCGTGACACGATGTGTATAAAAGTCAACCTTTTACGTTCAAATGTGATTTATAAGCATCAATTTAGTACCACTAACTAAAATTATCTGCGTCTTCTTTCATTTCAATGTGCGTGAAAAGGACAGCAACAGTTTTAGAGCAACTAAATTAAGTTTTAAAAAATTGTACGAAAGAATAGGCTTGTGTCCATCGAGATACAATACATATAGAGACACAATAAAAGCAAAACAAATGACCGAACTAAAGCTCGGCGCACGCTACGAATTGCGCAGACTTTTTGGTTAGTTACAAGGTAACCGCGATCCGAGTACAACGCCGCGCGATGCCAGAGCTACGATGACATAGCGGACAACTAACGTTGAACACTATGCAAGCGACATAACGTCTACATTGCAGTAAATGTGGCATTGTGAAGTATATAATTGATACAATGACGTACATTGAATGTACAATGACGTTTTTGACTGTTTTCACTGAGAGTTTGTGACTCTATAGGAATTGTATCTCGATGCTTGTGTCCAAATTTTTTTTGAGAGCGCACTATACTGAGCCGTGACGTCACGGCTCAGGAGCGCCATACAAATGCTATACTAACACACGCTTTGCGAGAAAGGGATAGAGCATCCCCTCCCTATCCCCACCTAAAACTTTAAATACTCATATCTCGGAGATTTATCAGCCAATTCAAATTATTTTTTCAGTATGTGTAATGTATTTAGTTATATTCATCGCTAAGCCGGTTATTTGTAATAAATTAAACATTAGGACACATGCCTATCGTCACCTTTATAAAACTTTATTATAATATAAAAATTAAGGTAGTTCTCCTGTCCTGGGAGAGCTACATACAGGCTGAGTGTTCGGCCCTAGTGTCGAAGTATTTAGGCCGCCCGAAGGCCTATTTAGCAGCTAGTCAATGTTTTTGACTAAGGCGGCGACCTAATTATCGTTCGCACGAACAATGATCGCGTTCTTCGTACGAACTTGCGACCAAATCGTACTTAGTCTTAAGGGCCATCCATTAATTACGTCTCACGAATTTCATTTTTGGAGCCGAAAGAAGGTCATATACTCCATGATCCAAGAAAACAAGGTCTAGCGCTCTGGGAGATGTACCGCAATGACGTCACTGTCCAGTTGCCACTTTATTGTAACAAACACAGGTACTGGGAAACAACTCAAATAATCTATTAAATAAAATACAAAAAGCATTTCAACTGTCATTTGGTTTGTCCGCTCAAGCAAGTTAAGCATGAATTGAATATATTAAACACAATTTTATCAAAACCACGTTGATTTATTGGATTCCCACAGGTAATATACGGATATTGGGGAGTTATAATTTCACGCTACTGTTAACACAGAAAATCATACAGAGTCCGCCATTGTTTCGTGTATCGTCATCTCTCTCGAACTTGTTGTAAATTACTTATTCTGCTCTTGCTTATGCACGTGTACGTGTATCCATGACATTGATGACATCATTGCGGGACGCCCACGTGACATTTTTTCTCGGAGCGCTATACCTGGCGGAGTATATTATTATACCATGATATACTCATTATGAACAACTTTTACTATGGGACCAACCACAGACCTAGACCTAAGTAGAGTTCACAAGTGGACCAACCTGTATGAAAACTAGCGTGTCACATTTTTCGTACCTAAAAGTAAAAAGAAATATGTTTATTCTGTCGGCCAACTCTATTTGCGGTATTCTTATAACTCAGTATTGCACAATTATCCATTTTCGTTTCAAACTGACACGTGTTATCATTGGCGGATCCAAAGGGCCAAGGGGGTCCATGCCCAAAACACCTAGCAATTCCATGCATTCGACTCAATTTTTCGACTTGATTCCTTCGAACCTTGTTAGAATGCCCCAAAATGAAATCCTGGATCCGCCCCTGCGTGTTGTCGCGACACCGATTGAGCAGACTGATTTTAGCCAGACTCAATTATGACTATTAATCATAATTGTATTGGAAATATGACATGCAAGGTCGACTTGTGGCGTCTACTTGAATATAGGTCTGTGGGGCCGACAATGAAATCACCAAAAAAAATCAGCTGTTCCATACATTTTGTGAGTGACATTTTTCAATGAAACAGCTGAAACGTTTTTCGGGATTGAGGGTTGGTCCCCTAGTAACAGTTGTTCTATTGACGAGTACAATGACCTCCTTTCGGATTAGTGCACCCTTTCTGCGTAGCCCTGTAGAATAGCAATTTTTGTTCTTGCGATCATAGCCAATTAGGACGTCGCCTAAGGAAACGTGTTGTGTATGGGATAGAATAATTATGGTGTGGTTTTAATTCAAAGATAAACAAATTAAAGTTAGTCATTTTTATATATATCATTTGTAAAAAGACACTTAACGGCCTGTTTTCCGAGTCGCGCAGGCAACAAAACGCTCCCTCAGCTCCCGCCAAGTTAGAGCGACGATGTATTTTGCCACGCAAGAGTCAGGAGGCCCGCGGGGGGAGTGCAACGACAAAAACGAACATAGGTCCGACCTCGATGACGCCTGGCGCAGTACTGGACGCGGCGCGCGCAAATTCTCGCAACCTTTTTACGCTTTTAATTTCACTAAAAAACGAAACTATTCACTATCAAAAATCTATCCAAATAAAAAAATTTTGAATAAAATTGCCTTTCAGTACATGCAATTTCCAGGTTGTTAAGAGCTTTCATTAGAGCATAAAACGAAAAAAATGAACTAACTCGACTTTGTTTCAGTTTTTTTTTGATCGAGGAAAGTTTATTCTATCGTGTTTTGAACCAAATCATAAACTCAAACACAGATGTATCTGTGACATGTATTTTTTTCCAGCTCAAATATTGTAATTTAACTGAATAAAATTGATTTAAAACCGTCAAATTTGGTATAAGAGGCCGTTAAAGCACGCAATTAGTGAATATGGCGCGCAACTATCTCACTCTCACATTTGATGTTTTGTAAATGTAAATCATATTATTTTGAAGTGAACCTTAACGCCCCGAGATACGGTCTGCGGTCGCGCAACTTTTCACATCACCTGTTTAGGTTTGACGACTGATCCCAAGGGTGGTACTTGTCAACCATTCTATCTATTAAAATTTGGATTGTTTTTAATTTCAATAGCCTCGCGTAGCGTGTTCTTTTATGCCTTTTAATGTTTTTACTTATTTTGAAAACCCGATCAAAAGTTTTTCAGTCGTTGGGAGGCAATAATGCACGACACAGATAATGTACGGCACATGATATTTGGAATCACTACATGCATTATTGGTCGTTGCTTTCCTTCCCGTACATTATCGTGTCGGCAAATATCATGTTGTACATTATAGATTACTAGCTGACCCGACAGACGTTGTCCTGTCTTAGAACTGTCAAACACGCAAAGTCAAAATTGTAAATGTTTTTTTACACCTTGGGTTACATTATTGGTGTTTTAGAAAGGATTCCTATTTTTTTTGATAATAAAATATAGCCTATGTCACCAGGGGATAGTGTAGCTTCCCAACAGTGAAATAATTTTTCAAATCGGTTCAGTAGTTTCGGAGCCTATTCAATGCAAACAAACAAACAATCAAATCTTTCCTCTTTATAATATTAGTATAGATAATGGACAGAATACGTGCACGTCTTGCATTTTGTTATTACCTTTTCGTGTATATTTAAAACCAAATTTATTATTTATTTGTAAATTGTTATCTTTAGGGATAAGCTTCATTGAATTTGACCTTTAAATAAAGTTACATAAAAATCAATTTGATGTTTCATTTAAAAAAACCTTTAGCAGTTTGATTGGGCGCTAGCATAGCTGAACTCTCAAGCGGATAGCAGTTGCTAGCGGATTAGCAAGTTGAAGTGGCAGTGGGCAGGGCACATATCACGCAGAACAGATGGCCGATGGGGCCGACAGGTTTTGGAATGGAGACCACGGACCGGTAAGCGCAGCGTAGGACGTCCCACAAGATGGACAGACGACCTAAAAGAGACCGCAGGGAAACGCTGGATGCAGGCCGCTTCCAACCGGCCCTTTTGGAGCCAGATAGGGAGGCCTTTGTTCAGCAGTGGACGTTTACAGGCTGTTGATGATGATGACTCGTATAGATATTTCGTGATGAAAAATAGTGTGTATAACACGGGGCCAAAAAATTTTTTCTCAGGCTGCATATATTGAATTCCTCGCTACGCTCAGGATTCAAAATAACGGCGTCGACGAACAAAATATTACTCTGTCCCCTTGTTAATAACTATTATCTGTGGAAATGTTTCTATTGCCTGGGTCGCAGTAAACTATACGGCTTGACATATTGTGTTGTGATTCATGTCCGGAGTGTTGTAGGGTATGTAGTCGGATTATTCAATTTCAATAATAAAATTGTGTACAATAAATAGTTTATTTCTATTCTAATATCACAATTTACATAATTACATTTACAATACTGGTACAATATAAAAGAGACCAAAATATTTCATGTCGCAAGACATTTAGTCGCACGATATGTAGTCGCTGTAGATTGACGCAAAACATCGTATCGACATTTTGTAGCAAGAAAATATGATTAGTCACAGATCTATATAAAATAAGACACCGTAAGTTCACCTACTTACATGTCAAAGTCATTTATTTGTTTTTAATTTTTACAAGTAATTCCAGCGCAATGATTTTCCATTAGGCATTGTCAGTATAGTTCGTTCAGCGTCAAGAGATGGCGCTCGCGTCACTTTTGGTATTTACTTTTTAAACTTTATCATGGCAGTGGAGATTTCATTCATCAAACGTGAATAGTTGTAAAAATATGCAAAATCCTGTAAAATTATGTAATAATTACTAACTTTGTGGAAGTTACGTACTTTGAAATATTTACGTAGGTACATTCATTTCCATCCAACCAAACTTTTCATTCGGTCGTGTAATTATTTTTTTTAAGTTTATCATGTCACGTCATGGAAAGATTAAAAAAGTAGAAAACTGAGATGAACAAAATTTTCACCAACGCCATCTAGCGAGAGATAAATAATGCTAAAATGACACTTAGAAACCGCTCCTTATTACAAAATGTATATAAAAATATAAACAACACAAATGAGATACTAAAAATACTGAATAGTAAAAAAATATTCAAGTACAATTAAATAAATAAAAAATAAATAAATATTCAGGACATTTTTTGCACACACGGTCACCTGACCCCAAACTAAGCAAAGCTTGTGATATGGCTGCCAGAGACTGATATACATACATATATAGTTTTAAATACATACTTAAATAGATATTAACAACCAGATATAGAACAAACACAAAAATAAATAAATAATCAATTAAATAATTAACTATTATATTTTTTATATATTATATAATAGGCTTGCGTTTGACCACCAACTCGCCTGATGTTAAGCGATGAAGCACGGTTGCTTAGAAGAAACCAATTCACTCGTGATTTGAAGACACTAAGATCGTAACTATCAACCACTAAGCGGCCGGAATAGCGCAAAGGGTCGGCAACGTATTTGTGATGCCTCTGGTGTTACATGGTGTTACAATCCATAGGTGACGGTGACTGCTTACGATCAGGCGCCAGTCTGCTTGTTTGCCACCTATGGCATAAAAAACTGTGTTTTCATACAACTTGACGTACTCGCGGGGTCTATACTGACAAAGATCTGTGGATCCAGTATATTTTTTCGACGTTTATTCGCAAATAACTTTCTAGCAAGACAATTTGTTGCACAACATTTTGTCACACGTTAATTTGTCGCACGACTTCTTACCACACAATTTGTCGCTCAAAATATTATTTTTCAGTCACTCGTGAATTTTTTACACGGTTTTTTTTTTACAATACAATTTGTCGCACGACATTTTGTCGCAATCCCTTCACGCACACTTAGTCCGATCGATATGCTCGCTCTCCGCCTGCATGGAATGTATCCTTAACAAATGTCTCACGACATTCCGTCGTCTTGCGAACGTGTTGTCGCACACGCGACACTTGTACGTGTACTGCGGCGCGCGGTGTCGCGCGCGGTGGATGCGCATTAGCGTGGTGGACTTGAAGCGGGCCGGACACTGGTCACACTGAAATAAAATAAAACTTTTTTTAAAGAACTTGCGCCCCTCGGTTCAACACCTAAAGCATGATGCAAGAAAACAAGGTCTAGCGCTCCGGGAGCTGACACCCAATGACGTCACTGTCCAGTTGCCACTTTATTGCTACAAACACAGATATTGGGACACAAATTAGCTAATAATCTATTAAATAAAATACTTAAAGCATTTCAATTGTTGTTTCGTTTGTCCGCTCAAGCAAAGCAATTCAAGTTAAGCACGAATTTACATTATTTATATCAAAACCACATTGATTTATTGGATTCCCACAGGTAATATACGGAGATTGGGGAGTTATAATTTCATGCTACTGGTAATACAGAAAATCAGCTGTATCGTCATCTCTCTCGAACTTGTTGTAAATTACTTATTTTGCTCTTGCTTATGCACGTGTACGTGTATCCATGACATTGATGACGTCAGAGGGTGTCACCCACGTGACATCATTTCTCGGAGCGCTATACCTGGCGGAGTATATTATTATACCAGTACCCTTAGTACAAGTTTTGACAGTATTCGAAAACTTTTTTCGTTTACGTATTGTTCCATACATTGTAGTAAAGCGCCTCCAGCGGAATCGCGGAGGAACTAAAATCGGTAGTAATCGGCGGTATAGATTGCTTCACTCTAATACGAAAAAAGTTTTCGAATACCTTTCGCCCCAGCAATGTATGGAACAATACGTAAACGATAAAAGTTTTCCAAAACTATCAAATCTGGGACTAAGCGTACTGGACCTAAAGCACCCAAAGACCAAGCTAAAAAGCCTGTATGTAAGTATGTTACCTGCACAGTCTTGTTCGGCAGGTGTATGGCGACGTGCTGCAGGTAGGAGCTCTTGCGATGGAAGCGCGCGCCGCAGCAGCTGCAGGCGTAGGGCTTCTCGCCCGTGTGCAGCCGCTCGTGGATCTACACAAATATAACACTGTTTTAAGCTGTCACGGTTGTTCACTAAAGTTATATGATTATTTACATTGATAAATCAATAGGTAGCCCGTGTGTCCAGTTGGTAGTGAAACTGGCTTTTAAGCTTTTTTTTTTTTTTCATTTATTTATCATTTAAAAAAAAGAAAAGTTTACAAATGGGATATAGCAGCATTTAAAAACCACTAAGGTTTATTAGTAATGCCATAATTATGGAGTTTTAGTCCACGCCGATTTAATATAATATAATAATATCTAAGTAAGTCCACAACTGGCAGCGAGCGAGGCAATTACATCAGATTGTCAAAAAGTATGATTTTAATTTTGTTTTAATATTATATGGAGTAATGTTTTTACATAATGGGGGCGTGGGTTCGATTCCCACCTAGGACAAACATTCATGTGATGAACATTTGTGTTTGTTCTATATCAATATCTATTTAAGTATGTATTTAAAACTATATATGTATGTATATCAGTCTCTGGAAGTCATATCACAAGCTTTGCTTAGTTTGGGGTTTATTACATATTATTTTATATATATTTACTTAATTTATTAATTTAAAAAAAAAAAAAAACATTTATTATTTTTTTTTAATAATAGATAAGACTTGCGCTAGGCCGCCATTTCGCCTGATGTTAAACGATGATGCGGTCCACGTTGGAGCACGCTTGCCTAGAAGAAACCTATTCACTCGTGATTTGAAGACACCCAGATTGTAACTATCGGGGAACACCCATTCAGGCAGCGAATTCCACAGACTAGCAGCTCGCATAATAAATGTGTTTAATTTGAATTTGTAATAATCGCGAACACCCCCAGGATACCATCACTAGTGTTGTTACCTTAACCTGCTCTGCGTTGGAGGCTCTATAGTCGCAGTAGGAGCATTTGTCAGTCTTCTCGTAGCCGTGCTTCGCTTTACAGTGCATCAGCAGCAGGCGTCGGGTTATGAACTTTTTGCCGCAATGCTGAAACAAGAAAACACTGCTAGTCTTATTCGAGATGGGAGCGATAAATCCTGCACTGAAGTCCCGCTTGGGGTTTATTGTACATTTCCCCCTACCAGCACCTACCCGAGCCAACCCAGCTCCTTAAAGCCACCTCAGCTCCTTGATTCATCATGTTATTGACATCTAGCTGCGCCCCGCGGTGTCACCCGCGTGGATAACAGCTTATATCATCAGCTATCTGTCAGTGAAAGTGCCGTTAAATTCGACCAGCTGAACATACATACAGCACTTTTTATATATAAGAAGATTTAAGAAGCTGCCGCGCCTTTGGTTTTTCTAGTAGGCGGACTGTCTCCGGAATCGCGCGTATTCCCTGATGAAGGAGCTCTAATGCTTCATCAAGAGTGTTCTGAGTGTTCCACAATTCCGAAAAATAATATTCCGAAAACCCGTACGAAGCGCTTTGATTCCACATTTATTGTGCGAACTGCTAGTCTGTGGAATGCGCTGTCTGAATGGGTGTTCCCCGATGGTTACAATCTGGGTGTCTTCAAATCACGAGTGAATCGGTTCCTTCTAGGCAAGCGTGCTCCAACGTAGACCGCATCATCGCTTAACATCAGGCGTGATGGTGGTCAAACGCAAGCCTATTAATTATTAAAAAAAAAAAAAAAAAACAAGAATAATCTGTTCAGGCGTTTGAAAATCACAAGCTCTTTTACAGAGAAAAAAAAACTATTTATTCTTGTAAAAAGGGTTTGTTTGATCGCCACCTAATAAATAAATAAATTTGCGACTTTACCTCACAAACAACATCAAAACCAGTATGTATTTTATTATGGTTTCTGAGTGACAACTTAGAAGTCAACACTTTATGGCACAGTTCACACTGGATCTCTTCTTTTACTCGCTCTTTTTTCTCCTTTGTTCTTTTATCTTCTTGATTCTCCTTTTTCGTTCTGCCTCTTTTTTTTGCCGTCCTTTCTTTATTCTTTGGAGATTTAACTGAGTTACCTTCCTTGGGTAAATTTTGATGATTTATTTCAGAAGTGGGATTCTTTTCTGTGATACCGTCAATTGGTTGTACATTTTGAATGATATCATCTTGTTTATTTCTCTCGATTTCTATGTAATACTCGCTTAAATTAATATTATCATCATAGTCTCGAAAATCATTATCAATCATCAAGTCAGTGATGTCTATAGATGCTACAACATCCGATTTTAAAATGCTCGGCTCTATTTTGATTTCGTACAATGTTTTCTGGTTTAGTCGTTCTAGTAATGACTTTTGTGCGTCTTCACACTTTTTTCTGAATTTGTATGATTTGTTTATAAAGTCTATGCATTGTACACAAATTAATTGTGAGAAAGCATCGTTAAGATGAACCTGCAAAAGTAATAAAGTCAAATTTTAGAGAAAAAAAACGATTTTGGGACTATACTTACATGTATAAATTTAAACTAAAAGCCAGCCAAGTACGTGTCAGACTCGCGCACAGAGGGCTCTGTACCACCGCATAACTTGCTGGCTGCAAAATTATAAAAAAGTAGTGCAAAAAGATAACATCCCATGAATGCCCAGGCATCACCCATCTAAGTACCGACCGCACCCGACGTTGCTTAACTTCGCTGATCGTACGAGAACTGGTAATGAACAGAAATTTATCACCGACTCGCACTTGAACATTATTTGTTGTTATACTTTAGAGTGTGTACTATAATCATGCCTAGTTTGACGCTTGTATGTATTACCGTTTTTATTATGGGGTTTTGAATTTTATTAGACAATACACCCCAAGCGGGATGTCAGTGCAGGACTTATCGCCCCCATCTCGAATAAGAATAAGAAGGGAAATGCATGAAACTTTGCACTATACAGTATACTGGGTTACGCGGAAAGGGTCTACTAAGCCCAAAGGGTCCCATAATACCCATCATTATGAGCAACTATTACTATGCAAGCAACTCTGAAATCACGAAAAAATATCAAGTCAAGTTCAGACTTTGCTGGTCTACTAAGATCAACTTAAGAAGCGTCACGATCGTCACAAGCCACTATGTAGCTCGGCTTTGACGCTTGATTGATGAAAGGATTGATAATGCGGAATGCCTTTATTTGTATGATATTAGAGGCACCTACGACGCGATCAACGATAGTACTGCTTTACTATTAAAAAAAGCTCTAGAAATACGTACCTTAATTCCAGCAACAGTGAATATAACATCAGAATACTTTTCACTATGCTCAGGCAGTGGAAATATGAGATTCAAGTTTTGAACACTGAGACACGTTCTGCAGCACTGCCAGTGCTCCATTGCAGTTTTATGGTAAATACGGCTGATCGAAGTTAATTAATCACTAATAGTTATGAATAAATTTTTATTTAAAGATTTAAATAAGAATCTATGATTTTTGTAAACAAAGCAACTGACAAAAAACAAAACTTTTTTTTGTAAAAAAAAATATGACCTTGGATACAAAGTCCTTTAGCAGTAATATTAAACAAGTTTATTTTGTATTAATAGCGTCATACTGCCGTTAAACAAGTTATGGTCACAGACTTAAGCCAAGTAAGTCACGGTTAAATCAACTCATGCCCAGTAAAGTGGTGGAGGCTTTACAAGCGGCTTATAATATAGAGTTTTGAAAACAGCACAAAAATACATATTTCACCTCGTTTTATTACTTGTCCATACTCTAGCACCTTCACGAGCACTTAATTAATAATAATCCACCATAATTACATATTAACACTTGAAAATACACAAGTTTAGGGACATAATACAACGAGCCCACATGTTTTTTCCACGTTAGCGCCAAAACTCTACAAAACAAAAACAAAAAGTCAAATCAAAGACAGGAACATTTACATTTAACACTGACAGCTAATAGCCGAATACAATTGACTTTTTTTTATAAAATTGACTTCGCATGAATCTCGTATTTTAACCTCCGACGCAATGGGTATAAGTTAAAGTGTGTATCCACAGATCCACAGTGAGTTTGTATCGGTATATCTGTGTATTGTGTGTCTGTATGTGGCATTATAGCTCCCAAATGGCTGAACCAATTTTGATTTAGTTTTTTTTTTTGTTTGAATGGTGACTTGACCGAGAATGTGTTGAGCCGTGATATAAGAAAATCCGTTCAGCTTTTTAAAGATAATCAGCTTCTTTAACTAGGATTTTAAATATTTTCAATTAATCTGAAATTGTTTATCTTGATTGGTTAGATGTACAAAACGTACAAAGCCAACACAAAAAAATGAATAAACTGACAACAATCATTTTTCCAAAATATAAAAATCAAAATGGCGGATTCTTTGTTTTGTTTTTGTTGTGTATCACGATATTCAATATTTTTTGCATGAAATTAACAAGTTTTATGAGAAATACAACAACTGAAAAACCTACAACAGTATGAATTGTGGTATAACTGCAATTCAAATATGTTAAATGTGTAAAACATTGTAAAATGATTGCGGCTTTACTACTGCAAAGAATGAGTTCGAAACGCCGTATATCTGCGGAAAAACGGGTCGCAACTCGTGAAAAATGTGAATTGAATACTTCTACAAGTGTTTGCTGTAGGACTTGTCTGAGCACTGATAATTTAGTGTCGATTTTTTGTGGTTCTGACGAAGAAAAGATGTCTAACAAATTGAAGCTTGTAACTGGTTTAGAGGTTTGCTTATTCATCAATTTATATTACTAGCTGTTGCCTGCGACTGTTTACGCGTAGATTTTCAAATAATATCTAGACTCCACAATTCGGCCTTGTCGCCAAATCCTTTAATATTAATCCTTTAATTATTATTTTTTTGAATTTAAGGAATTTACCTGCCAAACTTTAGCTTCGTAAATCAAGTAGTTTTAGATGTTTTTGCGATGCATCGTCAGTATTTCGCGTCTTTATAAATTATGTATAGGTATCATCGGCAGATAGTATAATTCGGCATTTCACAAATAGCGTCGTAAAATCAGTGTTTAACTCTATTTTAGTGGAAAAAATATATTTTTTGTTCGGACATTTTTTTGGCACGTTTGTGACTATAAATTTAGTATCTCGATGAGTTGAGGCCATTTTTGTGACACATAACATTAATAAGCTTTGGTTATATTATATATAATATTGCCCACCTGCCCCTATGTTAAATAATATTGCTGTTACAAAATAAATTATATTTCTTTACATATTAGGTATTTTATATATTAGGTACAACTAAGGGTGGATCCAGGGGGGGCATGACTCATGGGACTGGGTCCAGGACCTAGGTGGACCACTAATTGATATAAAAATTTATTTCTTGTGACTTGATCACGACTGTGACCCCTGGCACCAAAGCTGGATCCGCTCTTGGATACAACACCCACAAACTTTTGTATTCACAATTTGCGTGATTGATTTTCAGATCAAAAGAAACGACGGACTGTCTCAACACATATGCAAAAAATGCTTGGGTATATTCCATCTCACGCTGCAATTCCGACGGAAAAGCAAACGCGCTGAGAATACCCTCCTCGGCAAGATTCCCATCAAACCTCAGAAAAAACTCTCAGTAGAGGTAGAAGTTCAGTCGAAAATAACAAAAACAAAGGTGGAGATGGAGGAATATGAGTACGAAGACACCACATTTGATGATGCCTTTCAGAACGAGGATGATTTTGTTTGTAAAGAGGATGTTAAACCTGCTTACGTAAAACAAGAGGTAAGGTAATTTCTATAATAACTAGCAACGCACCCCGGCACGAGGGTAAGTCTTATTTTTTTACACCTTGGGTTACATTATTGGAGTTTTAGTGAGGATCCCTATTTAAAAAAATATATATAATATAGCCTATGTCACCCGGGGATAGTGTAGCTTCCCAACAGTGGAAGAATTTTTCAAATCGGTTCAGTTGTTTCGGAGCCTATTCAATGCAAACAAACAAACAATCAAATCTTTCCTCTTTATAATAATTATATTATTATAGTGTAGATAACTATTGACCTGACAGACGTTGTCCTGTCTAAGAACTGTCAAAAGCACAAAGTTAAAATTGACAAAATTTGTAAAATTGTAAAGTTTTCTAAAATTTTCAATTTTTTTTCATTTTTTTTTTTCATATGAACCTTCTACAAAGAATTAGATATATTTTATTATAGAAACTGATGTGGTTTTCACACATTTTATTTATATTACACGGGAATTACTCACGTAAGATTAAGCCGGTCACTCCGACTATAGTTTCAACTGCCTAATGCGGTTGAAACTATAGTCGGAGTGACCGGCTTAATCTTACGTGAGTAATTCCCGTGTAATATAAATAAAATTAGATATATCTTGAATAAAAAAGTTTAATGAAATTAGTTAAGTTGTTCTCAAGTTATGGCGTGACCGAGGTAAATAGGGATTCATTTTTATACACATATATAGATAAGTTTTATTGCAGGCACATAAACCCATATGTTTTTTTTGCAATATAAAAATACGAACTAAGATAAAATAAAAGTCGGTAAATGACAATGCTTTCCGTAAAATAAATTTAAATTAGGTAGCACACCCATAGAAATCTCGCCCAGGGCACTGGTGTGTAATACAATACAATACAACTTTATTACACACCGGAAATACAAATGAAACTTAAACTAACATAAAAAACAAATATACGGCAGTATAATGGGCGGCCTTATCGCCTAAAGCGATTTCTTCCAGGCAACCTTTGGATGGACAATAGTATGTAATGTAGTGTTATAACCGGCGCTGATCGTAGGCGATTCCTACAGGAAAAGAGGAAGTGGTTGCCATCAGAACTGAACCAACATGTATAACATCAACTCCAGAACTGAACCCACATGTAAAACATCAACTCCAGAACTGAACCCACATGTAAAACATCAACTCCAGAACCGAACCCACATGTAAAACATCAACTCCAGAACTGAACCCACATGTAAAAATTCAACTCCAGAACTGAACCCACATGTAATAATTCAACTATACAGAGTTGAATTTTGTTCTCATGTTGGTTCAGTTCCGATGACACTGCATGTTTATGGTAAGCATGACCTGAATCTACATCCAAGATTAGCTCCAGATAAAGGAACTCTTCAACGGTCAACAGACACGAAACTATGTGTACACATTTTATTATGATGCTGGTTGTAAGTTTGACCATGACATGGTTGTTGCACTCAGGGTTGGGTCCTGACTAGGGAACTCCTCAATGGTTAGCAGCACCCTTAGTACAAGTTTTGATAATATTCGAAAACTTTTTTCGTTTACGTATTGTTCCATACATTGCTGGGCTGAAAGGTATTCGAAAACTTTTTTCGTATTAGAGTGAAGCAATCTATACCACCGATTACTTCCGATTTTAGTTCCTCCGCGTTTCCGCTGGAGGCGCTTTAATAAAATATATGGAACAATACGTAAACGAAAAAAGTTTTCGAAAACTATCAAATCTGATACTAAGCGTACAACACAGACGTGAAATGTTGTATACGCATTCAATTATGATAACCCATTCTAAGCGCACCATGACATGGCGGATTACATTTTCTTTGCTAAAGAACAAAAACATGTCTTTTTTTATATTAACTTATTTTAATTTTTTCCCGCGTTCTGTTAATTGGTTAATTTTGTATTTTTTTTTTTTATTTTTTTTTTAATAGAATAATTGGCAAACAAGCAACGGGCCACCTGATGGTAAGTGGTCACCGCCGCCTATAGACACCTATAACTTTATGTAATTTGTTTTTTCAGCAAAAGCCCGCTCCCCTGAAACGGTCCCCCCGTCGGCCACTCACGAGGTTCCCGTCCGGGCCCCCGTACAAGTGCAACGACTGTGACAAGGAGTTCCGCATGAAGGCCACCTACTCGGCGCATCTCAGGTTCCACACTAACTACTGTGTGTGTGAGGTAAATACTTATTAGGTACTAGCGGCCCGCCCCGGCTCAGGGGCGGATCCAGGATTTCATTTTGGGAGCGGCCATACTGACAAGGTTCGAAGGAATCGAATCGAAAAATTTAATCGAATGTATGGAATTGCTAGGTGTTTTGGGGGGGCCATGGCTCCCCTGGATCCGCCAATGCCCCGGCTCCGCACGGGTATAGTTATATAGCATAGAATAATCAGTGATAATGTAGCATTTTTTTAAATTAAAGCGATTTAAAGAATTTTTTTAATCGGTCCATTACTTTTTGAGCCAATTTGTTATATACTTTAGAGTGTGTACTATAATCATGCCAAGTTTGACGCTTGTACGTATTACTGTTTTTACATTAGAGCTAATACAAAAATACGTTTGTTGTATGGGGACACCCGTTTTGTTATAACTTTTTGACTTTTTTATTAACGTTTTTGTTAATCCGCCGTAACGTTACATATTCTGTGAAAATTTCAACTGGCTATCTATTACAGTTCGAAAGATACAGCCGTTTAAAGATAGGACAGACGGATAGACAGACAGACATCGTAGGCTTAGTAATAGGGTTCCGTTTTTACCCTTTGGGTACGGAACCCTAAAAATAAGCCGGAATTGTCAAGACGAATATAAAACAAGTAAACCGCAACATTGTTTATTTAACGTGACGTAATTTAAAGAAATCCACTCTCAAACTTTCCCGTTCCCCGTGTTGATGAGTTTTGTTCGGCAGTCGTGCGGCAAGCGGTGTCGGAACAACAACCAGCTGCAGGAGCACAAACGAGCCATGCACGGCCTCGGGCGGATACACAAGTGTGCCTACTGCGAATACAGCTCCGCTACCAAGGAGGCTTTAGTTGTAAGTATACTATACAGATGGCCGATGGGGCCGAAAGGTTCTCGAATGGAGACCACGGACCGGTAAGCGCTGGTGATGTAACGAATATTCGCATTCGCTAATCAAAATAAATATATGAGTGAATAAACAACTTGCTGACGTAACAGCGCGGCGTCCGGGCATCTGGTCATCATCAAAATAAAAATATGAGTGAATAAACAACTTGCTGACGTAACAGCGCGGCGTCCGGGCATCTGGTCATCATTAAAATAAATATATGAGTGAATAACGAATATTCGCATTCGCTAATATTCGCATATTTTTGCATATGCGCATTCGCGAAATTATTGCGAATGTTTTTGCGTGTATATTTTTTTTAAAGTAGGTAATAATAGTTGGTTAATATAAGAAAATCCAATTCCATTAATTTCTTATGTTTTTTAATGCAATAAAAAGTAATTTAACCCCGTAATCGTTTACGAAAACACCGGCGCGAGCGGAATGACACTTCAATCGGATGCGTTCGCGTTAACTCGGCTATTCTCGGAACGAAAAACAGACGGAACGCACTTCGTTCGAACGGGACTGCCGCTAATGTCACAAAGCCATAGACAAATGGCGCCAAATTTAAACAAAAACTGAATATTCGCGTTCGCGAATGTCCAAAATATGTCATTCGTTACATCACTAGTAAGCTCAGCGTAGGACGTCCACCCACAAGATGGACAGACGATCTAAAAGAGACCGGAGGGAAACGCTGGATGCAGGCCGTTTCCAACCGACCCTTTTGGAGATCGATGGGGGAGGCCTATGTCCAGCAGTGGACGTCTTGCGGCTGAAATGATTATGATGAGTTGTCATTTGTTCGTAGTAGTAATGAGTGCATGTTACAGATCCACGAGCGCCGCCACACGGGCGAGCGGCCCTACATCTGCGACCACTGCGGCGCCACGTTCCACCGCCGAGCCAACCTGGTCCAACACATCGCCATACACCTCCCCGAGAAGAACTTCCAGGTAACACTCACCCGTGAAAACATATTTCAGGTCCATAGACATTTATTCTCATATAATATGTTACATCACTTCCATGAGAACACTGCTGACAGTAAATTTACAGTTCGTCGTCGCAAAAATAACTAATAACATTACAAACATGTAGAACAAAATAATATAATATAGCATACAGTACATAATATCCATCTAAATATTATATTTTTTTGGAGACATGGGTGGGAAAAGAAAAAATATATTTAAAAAAATATAAACAATATATTTGGAATTTGAATATGAATGGTCTACTTGTACATCAAACTATCCTTGAAAACTTCGTTATAATATTATTTTGATGACCCGGACGCCGCGCTGTTACGGCAGCAAGTTGTTTATTCACTCATTTATTTTAATGTCCGGTCGCCGCGCTGTTACGGCATGAAGTTGTTTATTTACTCACATATTTATTATGATGATGATGAACCGAGGTCCGGACGCCGCCGCGCAGTTACGGCATGAAGTTGTTTATTCACTCATTTATTTTAATGTCCGGTCGCCGCGCTGTTACGGCATGAAGTTGTTTATTTACTCACATATTTATTATGATGATGATGAACCGAGGTCCGGACGCCGCCGCGCAGTTACGGCATGAAGTTGTTTATTCACTCATTTCACTCGCATATTTCTTACAGTGTGACATGTGCCCAAAAAAGCTGAAGTCGAAAAAGTTCCTCCAAATTCACAAGCACAATGCGCACACGGGCAAGCGGTACGGATACTTGTGCGCCGTCTGCGCACACCGGTTCGAGAAACCGAACAAAGTGCGCGCGCACACGCGCCGCGTGCACGGCGTGCCGGACGATCAGCAGGGGCCGATACAAAGGGTGCAGCTTTAGGGATTGTAAGACTACGGTACAGAGTGGAAAAATAAGGCAGGGAGTGTAAAATTAGGGTATGGAGTGTAAAAATAGGGCAGGGAGTGTAAGATTAGGGTAGGGAGTGTAAAAATTGGGCAGGGAGTGTAAAATTAGGGTAGGAAGTGTAAAATTAGTGTAGGGAGTGTAAATATAGGGTAGGGACCCTATATTTAATAAATATAGGGTAGAGTACTTCTAGTGTACGTTGTAAGCCCTTGTAGGCTAATGTTTTTTTAAATGTTTTGTGGGAGCGTTAATTTAGGATAAATAGATCTCATTTTATTAAGGTAACACATAATTTTTCGACACCTTTTTGGGTAGAATTTAACAAAAAGTATTAATGAATTACAATTACGACTAGATTTTTTTTTTTTTTTTATTCTATTATTTTCTTGACTATATTTATTTTTTAATAGCTTTAGTTCATTTGAAATTGTTCCAAATTCCATTATCTAGCAATTTTATAAAGTTATATAAATACATTTATTTCACTATATGGAAGAAAACAATGGAAAGTTTAATTATAATTAAACGACTATTACATATTGAAATTAAACTTTTTTTTAATGAATTAACGTCAGGAATTAAATAATGTAGTAAATACCCGCGATAAGCACTGTTTAAAGTGTTTAACTTTAAGCATTATTTAAAAATATGAAATGGGGAACGTTTGCCCAGCAGTGGGACGAAACAAGCTAAGCAAAAACAGGAATCCATTAACGAAGATAGAAACTCAAAAGTATCGGCCCCTGTGATTTATTGAAGATAAATACTAAGGTAAGGTAAAAGGCACTAGAAAACTTGTGGTATGTTTTTTTTTTAAATATAATTATTCTTATACTCGGTCCAATCTTTTCGACCTATCAAAAAAACAGAAACAGAATACAAATGAAAACCAAATTAGAGTTGGATAATTATTCTTATACTCGGTCCAATCTTTTCTACCTATAAAAAAAAACAGAAACAGAATACAAATGAAAACCAAATTAGAGTTGGATAATTATTCTTATACTCGGTCCAATCTTTTCTACCTATAAAAAAAACAGAAACAGAATCCGAATGAAAACCAAATTAGAGTTGGATAATTATTCTTATACTCGGTCCAATCTTTTCGACCTATCAAAAAAACAGAAACAGAATACAAATGAAAACCAAATTAGAGTTGGATAATTATTCTTATACTCGGTCCAATCTTTTCTACCTATAAAAAAAACAGAAACAGAATCCGAATGAAAACCAAATTAGAGTTGGATAATTATTCTTATACTCGGTCCAATCTTTTCTACCTATAAAAAAAACAGAAACAGAATACAAATGAAAACCAAATTAGAGTTGGATAATTATTCTTATACTCGGTCCAATCTTTTCTACCTATAAAAAAAAAAACAGAAACAGAATCCGAATGAAAACCAAACTAGAGTTGGATAATTATTCTTATACTCGGTCCAATCTTTTCTACCTATAAAAAAAAAAACAGAAACAGAATCCGAATGAAAACCAAACTAGAGTTGGATAATTATTCTTATACTCGGTCCAATCTTTTCTACCTATAAAAAAAAACAGAAACAGAATCCGAATGAAAACCAAATTAGAGTTGGATAATTATTCTTATACTCGGTCCAATCTTTTCTACCTATAAAAAAAAAACAGAAACAGAATCCGAATGAAAACCAAATTAGAGTTGGATAATTATTCTTATACACGGTCCAATCTTTTCGACCTATCAAAAAAAACAGAAACAAAATCCGAATGAAAACCAAATTAGAGTTGGATAATAGACTTAAAGATGGCACTGGCATATCTAGTACGTTTTATGAAGTAATTTTTAAATGTTTTTATTGGAATTGGGAAATGTTTTATTTTTTTATTTCGACAAAGTTCCCATTAAAAGTGTAAAGTTAAGGTTTTTTTTAATGATATTTTTGACGAAGTTTGAATAGATCGTTCTGTGCTGAGTATTGCCATAAGTAATTCAAGAAGTTTACCTATAAATAAGTCTGTAATTTTTTATTGAAAATAACGGCTTCAAACTTTGGAAAAACTCAGCATATAAACTTGTTGGCTCCTATTTACAAAAGTAGTTATTCTTAAAACTCGCGGAAGGAACGTTTGAGAGTGGATTTTGATAAATTACTGACATGAAATAAACATATACTATAAATAAATAAAATAAAAACAGTATTTTGTTGAACATAACCTTATGGCCGTTTGCCAATATACTAAGTGCAGTAAAATGTTGTAAAATAATATTTTCATTCAAATTTTCATACCGTTATTAGAATTAAAAAATTAATTAATATATTATTATATATATATATATATATATGTATTTATTCAATAAAAATTACAAGCCAACTTAACATTAGAATACTTACGAAAACTTAAATCAGTAACTAAAAACTAAAACTTATGATAAAATCTAAACAAACTACCTACAAATATCTAATTTTATTTAAGTAAAAGGGTATATCAAACAAAGAAAATAAAAAAGCCTTAATTATTATCACTAATACTAATTATTATATACTAATTATCACTAATATAATCAAAAATCAAAAAGAAGATGTTGTTAAAATTAAAATTACCTACAAATTAAAATTGGACCGAGTATATTTGCTTATTATTTTGTACAGTGCACTAGTGGTTGACATTGTTCAATATTTAAGTTAAATTTACCCAACATTAAAAAGAGGGTGTTGTAACATACAGTCAACGACTAGTCGCTTGTCAAACACTAGTGCCCTTTACCTTATACTTATATACTAGCGGCCCGCCCCGGCTTCGCACGGGTATAGATATAATTATAGTCTATGTCACCCGGGGATAGTGTAGCTTCCCAACAGTGAAAGAATTTTTCAATCCGGTTCAGTAGTTTCGGAGCCTATTCAATGCAAACAAACAAACAATCAAATCTTTCCTCTTTATAATATTAGTATAGATAAAAATTATAAACCAGCCACGCCTGTTTTATTTTCGCGAATTTCTAAAAGCCGTTCAACAATAGTTGTAGAGTTTTTTTTAATAGGCTTGCGCTTGGCCGCCAACTCGCCTGATGTTAAGCGATGATGCGGCCTGTGATGGAGCACGCTTGCCTAGAAGAAACCGATTCACTCGTGATTTGATGTATTATTTTATAATCAATATAGTATAGGGACATTCATATATCCACTGGCTACTGGCGGGGTAAAAGGTACATACTAATAGGTACTGGCGGGGTAAAAGGTACATACTAATAGGTACTGGCGGGGTAAAAGGTACATACTAATAGGTACTGGCGGGGTAAAAGGTACATACTAATAGGTACTGGCGGGGTAAAAGGTACATACTAATAGGTACTGGCGGGGTAAAAGGTACATACTAATAGGTACTGGCGGGGTAAAAGGTACACACTAATAGGTACTGGCGGGGTAAAAGGTACACACTAATAGGTACTGGCGGGGTAAAAGGTACACACTAATAGGTACTGGCGGGGTAAAAGGTACACACTAATAGGTACTGGCGGGGTAAAAGGTACACACTAATAGGTACTGGCGGGGTAAAAGGTACACACTAATAGGTACTGGCGGGGTAAAAGGTACACACTAATAGGTACTGGCGGGGTAAAAGGTACACACTAATAGGTACTGGCGGGGTAAAAGGTACACACTAATAGGTACTGGCGGGGTAAAAGGTACACACTAATAGGTACTGGCGGGGTAAAAGGTACACACTAATAGGTACTGGCGGGGTAAAAGGTACACACTAATAGGTACTGGCGGGGTAAAAGGTACATACTAATAGGTACTGGCGGGGTAAAAGGTACATACTAATAGGTACTGGCGGGGTAAAAGGTACATACTAATAGGTACTGGCGGGGTAAAAGGTACATACTAATAGGTACTGGCGGGGTAAAAGGTACATACTAATAGGTACTGGCGGGGTAAAAGGTACATACTAATAGGTACTGGCGGGGTAAAAGGTACATACTAATAGGTACTGGCGGGGTAAAAGGTACATACTAATAGGTACTGGCGGGGTAAAAGGTACATACTAATAGGTACTGGCGGGGTAAAAGGTACATACTAATAGGTACTGGCGGGGTAAAAGGTACATACTAATAGGTACTGGCGGGGTAAAAGGTACATACTAATAGGTACTGGCGGGGTAAAAGGTACATACTAATAGGTACTGGCGGGGTAAAAGGTACATACTAATAGGTACTGGCGGGGTAAAAGGTACATACTAATAGGTACTGGCGGGGTAAAAGGTACATACTAATAGGTACTGGCGGGGTAAAAGGTACATACTAATAGGTACTGGCGGGGTAAAAGGTACATACTAATAGGTACTGGCGGGGTACACACTTTTTCTTAACAATCGCCATACAATATCTGTATACACCTGTTTTGGGTGATAATCCAGTTCAGATTTTATAAGTATTTATTTAAGGAATTAATTGATTGCTATCTGTTTTGTGTATCTAAATAAATAAATAAAGTAACAAACATAAAAAAATACAACCTAATAGAAACCCCCTCCTTTTTTGAAGTCGGTAAAAATTGTTTTAAAGACAAATATATCTAGATTATTAAAAAAAAAAAAGTTAAATTTAAAAATAAACCATTATCCCATATTCTTTCTTCTACTTAATGCGACGTTGAAGCGGAAATACACTATAGATTCGACAAAGGAACCGTTTTAAAAATCAACTCCCGCACAATGTGGAATAATGAGCTACCTTCCGCATTGTTTCTGAGAAGCTACAACATGGGGTTCTTCAAAAGGCGAGTTAATAGAGCCCTAAAGGGTCGGCGACGTATTTGTGATGCCTCTGGTGTTACAAATATCCATAGGCGACGGTGACTGCTTACCATCAGGCGGCCCGTCTGCTTGTTTGCCAGTTATGGCATTTTAATATTGTTTTTATTCATTTTCAGTGTTCATTTTGTCCTATCCGGGAAAAATCTAAGAAGCGTTTGCAAATCCACATATCAAAGTCACATCGAGTGAAACGTTACAGGTACGTAGATTTAAAAATAAAGTAAGTGCATGTCGGGTTCGCACGCTGGGGGTTCCGTACCACATAACTTGTTAGCTACTAAAGTACAAAAAAATTGTGCAAAGACAAAATTTCATCAACGCCCAGGGGGTCTAGACAAGAGCCACACACTGTTAGCGTTAACGCCTGCGGAAACATGAAATTGTATGAAAATGACATTAGCTTCAGACAATTTATCTCATGCTAATGTCATTGTCAATGTCATTTTCATACAATTTCATCTTTCCGCAGGCGTGAACACTGACTGTGTGTGGCTCTTGTCTAGACCCCCAGGAACCCATCCAAGTACCGGCAGCGCCCGACGTTGCTTCATTTAGGTGATCGTACGAGAACCGGTGGTGAATAGAAATTTGTCACCGACTCGCACTTGGCCATTATTATGTTATAATTATTATTTGTGGTTTTACTTAGTGTGTACTATAATCATGCCAAGTTTGACGTTTGTACGTATTACCGTTTTTACATTAGAGCTAATACAAAAATACATTAACGAATTCCTTAACAGGCAAGACCTCCTCAATCCTTTTCAATCCGGCTTCCGCCCAGGGCATAGCACTGTGTCTGCTCTTGTCAAGATCACCGACGATATCCGCTTAGGTATGGATGACGGCAAGCTTACTGTTCTAACCCTGTTAGATTTCAGTAATGCTTTTAATGCCGTTAACTTCGACATATTATTAGCGTTACTCCGCTCCATTAACATATCTCCACCGGTTATCGATTGGTTTCGTAGTTATCTACACGGACGCCAGCAGCGGATTCGCCTTGAAGACACTTTCTCTTCCTGGTGCAATACAATAGCTGGTGTCCCACAAGGCGGTGTTTTATCTCCTCTTCTTTTCGCAATTTTCATAAATTCTATTTCCAAGCGTCTTATTTCTTCCTACCACCTTTATGCAGACGATCTCCAAATTTATACACAAGCTTCACTTAATGAACTGGATGTAGCCATTGCTAGAACGAATGCTGATCTGCATCGAATCATCGAGTGGAGCAATTCTTTTGGATTAAAAGTCAACCCCACAAAATCACAAGTGATAGTAATAGGTAGCTCTTACTGGATCTCCAGAATTAACTGGGCTATGATACCAAGTGTTCTTTTTGATGGGGTTATAATACCATTCAGTGATTCTGTTAAAAATCTTGGAGTGATCTTTGATCGCACCTTATCTTGGGACTGTCACATTAAATCGATCAGCAGCAAATTGTTTGCGTCTGGTGGCTCACTAAGACGCATCCGAAACTTCTTACCCACTGCCACTAAAGTTTCACTCGCACAATCTCTCCTTCTTCCTATCCTAGATTATGCTGACGCCTGCTACCTTAATCTTACAGAGAACCAGCTAGAGAAACTTGAGCGCCTTCAAAATTATTGCATTAGATTCATATTTGGTTTACGCAAATATGATCACATATCCCAGTATCGCGCTAAGCTCAAGTGGTTACCTATTCGTCTTCGTCGGAATGCTCACATCCTTTCTTTTCTATATAATATTTTATTTAACCCCTCCAGCCCGCGCTACCTTAAAGAATGCTTCACTTTGTGGAGAGACTGTCATCCTCTTCCTTTAAGGTCGAAGAACAACCTCTCACTTAAGTCCCCTCCCGCACGTTCTGAAACTTTTTATGGTAAGTCGTTTACATTTCAGGCAGTTCAGTTGTGGAACAAATTGCCCGTGTCTATCAGACATTCTCCATCGCTTGCTACTTTCAAAGATCGCGTTAAAGAGTTTTATTTGTCAAAGTTGCAGCCTTGTTAATATCGTTATGTCGAACAGCTTATTCGTATTATTTGTATCATTAATTATTACATAATTATATATATATTTAATTGCATATCTATTAGTATAATTATTTTAAATAATTTTAAGTAATAGTGTGTATTACTATTAGAATGTATGTGTATGGTATAAGTAAAAAATTTATAGTCGATCCTCTATTGCACACCCCGTCTTCTACGTCTTCTATAAATCCTTTCCATCCTAAGGTTGCCTGGAAGAGATCGCTTTTAGCGATAAGGCCGCCAGTTGTTACACTAGTTTTTAAGAGTTTTTTGTCTTCTGTATCAAATTTCATGGTGTGAACAATAAAGAGTTAATCAATCAATAAAAGAGTTATTTGGATAGCCCGTTGGTCCAGTTGGTAGTGAACCTACCTTCTGAGCCTGAGGGTGTGGGTTCGATTCCCACGTAGGACAAACATTTGTGTGATGAACATTTGTGTTTGTTCTATATCTGGTTGTTAATATCTATTTAAGTATGTATTTAAAACTATATATGTATGTATATCAGTCTCTGGCTGCCATATCACAAGCTTTGCTTAGTTTGGGGTCAGATGACCGTGTGTGCAAACATGTCTTATAATCAATCAATCAATCATTTTAAAAAAAATTGTTGTATGGGGACACCCCCCTTTCGTTTTTACTTTTTGACTTTTATTATTTGTTAGTTAATCCGCCGTAACGTTACATATTCTGTGAAAATTTCATCTGGCTATCTATTACGGTTCGAAAGATACAGCCGTTAATAAGTAAGACAGACAGACATCGTAGGCATAGTAATAGGATCCCGTTTTTACCCAGTGAGTACGGAACCCTATAAACTCACCAATTTATGCCGCCCTAGGCCCGGGCCTACTTGGCCTGTAGGGAATCCGTCCCTGAGCTTTGCTGTGGATACTTCATTTCATATATTTACCTTCCAGCCACAAGTGCCCGCGCTGCCTGAAGCTGTTCCAGCGCAAGGAGCACGCGCACCGGCATCTGTCGCGGGTGCACCACGTGCCGCGGCCGGAGCACCCGCCCATCGAGCGGGTCCTCATAGAGAACGTGGACAAGGACTACAAGCCCATACCGTACCAGTACGGAGCCGACCTGTTCAGGAACACCGTTCACCTGGGGAGTATATAATAGTGACCAGTGTCGTGTTGGAGTAACTTGAAGGGTACTTCTGGAGCTGTTAACTGGCCTTAGGGCGCCCAAGATAGAGGCTTTGCCTCACAGAAAAGAGAAATAAATAGAACGGAAATGAGAAGGAACATCTGTTACCAGGCATTATGACAGAACCTTGATTGATCATTCTTATTTATGTCAACGCGTCGAACTCCGCATCCAAAGAACTTGGACCTTACCTTTTTGGGTTAGGTCTCAAAGTTCTTTGTCCGCATCACAGTTGTTAACTGATTTCGAATGACTGACGTTTAGTTTATATGGGTGCAACTGGCTACAAAAATGCCTTCACAGCCGTTCTATTTTTTATTTTTTTTATTTTTTCTTTGCTTTGCCTAGTTTGGGGTCCATTGGCACAACTGTTCTTGCGGCTAGGAAATGTTCATTAGTAATTATTCTATGATTGTTAATTTAAAAAATTGGATTAATAAATACATGGGAAATAAAATTGACGTTTTTTTTTTATTGATGAAAGAAGTCGCACCACCTTGAGACGGAAGGTCTGTCTGTCCATTTTTTATCGCCTTCATTTTGGAAATTGTTCGCAAGCAACGCCCAGGCGGTCACCCATCCAAGTACCGGCTGCGCACGACGTTGCTTCACTTCGGTGATCGTTTTTACTTTTTGACTTTATTATTATTTGTTAGTTGATCCGCCGTAACGTTACATATTCTGTGAAAATTTAAAGATTTTAAAGATTTAAAGATTTTTTTATTTCTTAAAAAAGTAACACCTTAAAAATAATAATTTACTGTTGGTCCCCACACTAGGACAAAGCCTGTCTCGTGGAGGCCATAAAACAAATTAACAAAAAAGATATACTTATATTTTACGAAACTACGACAAGAGCTCACAAGTAATAAAAAACTAGATTAACAAAACAAATAACATAACATTAAGAAATAATTTTAAGAAACTTTTCAGTATTATCATAGGATAAGGATAGAAGCCACTTTTGAACAATGCGCTTTGCCTGGTTAACCGAAAAGTGTTTGACATCTAGCGTTTTAACTATTTTGTTGTAAATGAATGGAAACAGAAAATTAGGAAGTTTTTGAGCGAATTTGGTACGAACAGAGGCATGGGGAGTTCTGAAAGTGCGATTTTTTAGTTTCTCGAGGTAGTCCGGAGAGATTAGGACTTTAGAGTGGTGCTTAATAAAAACACGAAGGATAAATAATTGACGGACAGTTAAACATTTAGCATCGTCGTACAGTGTTTTTGTGGGGTACCGGAAGGGCTTTTTGAGCATAGTTTTAAGAACCGAGCGTTGTGCTCGCTCAAGTCCCAGCATAAACGTGACAGCAGAGCCTCCCCATATGGTAATGCAGTAACTGATAATAGATTCACAAAGCGATGAGTAAACAAGTTGCAGAACCCAGAGGTCTGCAGAATTGCGTAACAGTTTCATGATGTATACGATTTTACGAACCCGCTTAGCTGTGGTCATTAGATGTGCTTTAAAGGATAGGTTTTCATCTATAACTACGCCAAGATAACGTATGGTGCCTACTCTGTCGATCAGTTGACATTGACATATAGAGTGGTTGCAGGCAATCGAGTGAATTTTGAGGCATATTGTCGCTCTAGGCTGGGAAGCTCGGGTCTTATGGAAGCAGATATAATTAGTTTTCTTAGCATTTAGAGTTAGGAGATTATTGTCCAACCAGTTACCAATCGCTCTCATGCCTGCTTCAGCCGTGTCCAGCGGGCTAACTCTTGAATCCAGTTCCAATCTCAATCAAATTCTAATCCCAATCAGTTTCAATCCCAATAAACAGTTATTTGGCACTCTTGAACAAAATCGAGATTGAAATTGAAATCGGGTACTCGATCGACTTATCATTGTGACTCAAAGAAGAACAACACTATGTAGGTGTGGCCATACATAACGCAACAAAAGATATAATTTGAAATTACCTTGCAATGTCCTTATTATTCCAACATTTTTAACTAATTATTATTATTTTCCATATATCTATCATGTGTTATGATTTTTAGTCAATAAAGTTAATGAAAAGCGTTAGTAAAATACAGAAGATGAGGCGGTATGGTCTTAATGGCTTCAGCCTGCTCAGCTATGGGCAAAAACAAAAAAAACCTCTCAATTTTTCATTCAAAGAGAAAGACATGAGAAAGATTTGTTGTGGTTTCATTACAAAATATATAAATATTTTATTTGCACAGTTTATTCAAACGTAATTTTGGCCTAACTCTACATAGTATAAAATATAGTCGCTTTCCGCGTCTGCTGTGTCTGTGTAATAGCTAACTCCTCCTAAACCACGCAACGGATTTTGATGCGGTTTTCACCATCAGCATCAGCTAGATAATTTTTCACGGAAGCTTCATATAACAATGTACAATATACGATACAATAAAACTTAAACCAGTGTCAAGCTAGTAAATTATAGAAGGCCAAGATCAAGGTAAGTTTGTAACTTTTCTAAGAATCCCAGCAAATGTTTAATAAATGTTTCATTTTTATTATCAGGTACTAATGAGTAAGCCAACCTACCAACAGCTGGAGGCTCTTGCTGATTTCCTAATGGAAGATCGTGATATCGGCATCAAATGAAAGGGTTTGCTGAGAAGAATACAAAAAAGCTTGTTTAAAAAGTTTTTACTTATTTATGAATGTAAAATAAACATTTTGATTGTAATAAAAGCTTTTTATTGTATTAACACAAACTAAAATAGCTACATATTATACAAATTAGATTGAATTAAGGCCCAGTATCAGTTGGGAACTCAGTTCTTGAAGCTGTTGACGCGTACGTCTACCTAGGACAAACAGTCGAACTAGGTAGGTCCAGATAGATAGCCGACGGGGCCGAAAGGTTCTGGAATGGAGACCACGGACCGGGAAACGCAGCGTAGGACGTCCACTCACAAGATGGACAAACGACCTAAAAGAGACCGCAGGGAAATGCTGGATGCAAGCCGCTTCCAACTGGCCCTTTTGGAGATCGATGGAGAAGGCCTATGTCCAGCAGTGGACGTCCTATGGATGAAATGATGATGAATGATGAAGACGCCGTGCTACCCATAGTTCTTGGACCAGGCGAGCACCTCCCCTCCTCAGCTCAGCAGAGGCAGACTAGCGCTACTATAGCGCGCCATTATTCTCATGTTTCGCCTTTGCCTTAGGTCTACTATATGAGCATTGTCCAAAATACGAAACTTGAGCGCCAAACGTGCCATTTTTTCTTTGTTAATCACTGGTAACAACAAACTCGAACGCAAAAAAGTCAGCTTTTGAAAACTGTGTAGTTTCTACCGCAAACTCTATTCCAATTCAATCTGTCGACGTCAAAATCGCGTCAAGAGTACCGAAAAAGAGAGTAGCGTCGAGTTGAGTCGATTTTATTTAGTTCCATAAAATTCCACCATTATCGGTTCCAATCGTGCGCTAGTTTAGAATTCAAGAGTACCAAATGGCATGTTTTCAATCCCAATCCCAAATTACGATTGAAATCGAGTATCGAGGGTAAGCCCACAGAGCTGTTTCCCAGGTTTTGCCATAAAACAGAGCAACTGTGTCACCTGCATAGCAAATTAGGTTTGCGGTTCGATTAACGGCTAGGTGTATATCATTTCAACTGTCTATCTATTACAGTTCGAAAGGTAGGACAGACGGACAGACAGACAAATATCGTAGGCTTTGTAATAGCATCACGTTTTTACCCTTTGGATACGGAACCCTAATAAATAAACAAAGCCAATCTGACAACTTTCGTTATTTATCTATTTCAGACTAGAATAGGGCCTCGGGGATGGTCTTATACCTAGTAAAAGTTCTTCATAATGATGATTAATAACGCACCCTTTCGACTTAGCACACCCTTTCCGCGTCAACCCGTATATCTTCCAAACTATAGGCCACATAACATATGATTCGGCCGCGGCGCTCTTTGGGGTGATAACTGGGAACTATTAGGTTAAGACGGGAGCAAAGGGAAACACTGTCGTACTTAGCACATATTTATTCGGAGTTAAATCAAGATGGCCGCCCGCCGGCGCCTACCCTCGGTTACACTTCAACGCGCTATTATAATGTACTAGATGTAGGTACCGCCATACACTACAATAACAGAGATCGCGCAGTGCACCGCCCCCCGCTCCCCGCGCGTTCCCCTGCAGCGTCGCGGTTCGAATCGCGAGTTATGTGGCCGGCTTGCATATTATCCACAACATTGTATAATTATAGTAGAGGCGACGCTGTATTTGCTTGGAAGCCATGACGATATAATTATATACTTGACTGCTCATTCTTTACCACGCGCGATGAAAATGGTACATAATTTTCAGCACTCTTTTTCAAGCGGGCCAATCCTGTGCGCGAATTGAATTAATGACTTGAGTGTCCAACCACAAGCGCCATACGATACCCCCCGCGACCGACGTAGCTGTCATCGTGCACAAGCAAATTATGACTCGTGCGCAATCAAGTGGTTATTAAGTTTATAACTATAAACAAACATGGCGGACAGGCGACCAATCATAATCACTGGCATGGAAACTCAGTGCTGTGATTGGTCGAGATACGCCATTTTGTACCGACGTTGTTGACATAATATGTGTGTTGATGTAATAATGGTATAATAATATACTCCGCCAGGTATAGCGCTCCGAGAAAAAATGTCACGTGGGCGTCCCGCAATGACGTCATCAATGTCATGGATACACGTACACGTGCATAAGCAAGAGCAGAATAAGTAATTTACAACAAGTTCGAGAGATATGACGATACACGAAACAATGGCGGACTTTCTATTTTTTTTTTGGTAAAATTTTCCTGACCGTGGATTCAATGTCCTTTAGTCGTAATATTAAACAGTTTACATTGTCTTAATAGCGTCAAACAAGTCATAGTCACAGTCAGAATCAAGCTAAGTAAGTCACGGTCAAGTCAAACTCATGCCCCTGTAAAGTGGTGGAGACTTTACAAGAGGCTCCTATGGAGTTTTGGAAACAACACGAAAAGACACGTTTCACCTCGTTATATCACTTGCCCACACTCGAGCACGTTTACGAGCACTTAATGAATAATAATTCACCATTTAGTACACATTAACACTCGAAAATACACAAGTTTAGTAAAATAATCCAACGAGCCGACATGTTTTTTTCCACGTTGGCGCCAAAACTCGCAGACTCTATGATTTTCTGTGTTAACAGTAGCGTGAAATTATAACTCTCCAATATTTATATATTACCTGTGGGAATCCAATAAATCAATGTAGTTTTGATAAAATTGTGTTTAATATATTCAATTCATGCTTAACTTGCTTGAGCGGACAAACCAAATGACAATTGAAATGCTTTTTGTATTTTATTAAATAGATTATTAAAAAAAAAAACAACTGGACAATAAAGATACAATAAAGTTGCAACTGGACAGTGACGTCATTCCGGGACAACTCCCAGAGCGCTAGACCTTGTTTCGTTGGATCATGGTTGACATTGTGCACAAGCAAATTATGACTCGTGCGCGATCAAGTGGTTATCTCTGCTTGGAAGATATCTAATGTACTATATTAATGTCATAAGAGTAAAGAACTATAGAAACGTTTTTAGTGTGCAAGTGCCTTTATTAACTAAACAAAATACAAGCTAAAACTAACACTACAAATACAGTTAGACTGTCCATACACCGTTGAAGGTCTAAAGACAATCCAAATGCTCAAGCCTACTATCACTTGGCAGCGTACCCAGCATGCTGGTAGCATTACCAGCATGGCAATGTATGCATTGAGCCAGAAACAAGTCAATTTTTTGCGGAATTAAATATCATATGTCACTTAACGGCCCTCAACTATATCTATGCAAAAACATCACGTCAATCTATTGCTTTGTTGGTGCGTGAAAGAGAAACAAACACACCTTAGCATTTATAATATTACAGTCCGGCCGCTGAGATATAATCTATACTAATATTATAAAGAGGAAAGATTTGTTTGTTTGCATTGAATAGGCTCCGAAACTACTGAACCGATTTGAAAAATTCTTTCACTGTTGGGAAGCTACACTATCCCCGGTTAACATAGGCTATATTATATTTTCAAAAAAAAAATAGGGATCCTTACTAAACTCCAATAATGTAACCCAAGGTGTAAAAAATAAGATTTGTAATTTTGACTTTGCGTGTTTGACAGTTCTAAGACAGGACAACGTCTGTCAGGTCTGCTAGTATTAATTATTTTAGTAATTTATAGTATGTAAATATTGCAAAAACGCTTTAATTTTACTGTACGTTGTATCTTTTCTCTAAAATAAATTAATATAATTATGTATTTTATTTTGTTTTTTTTTTCGGAGCTATTTTATGACCCAGTTACTTTTTACCCGACGACAAAAAAAGAAAATACCATCCGGTATTGTTAACCAAACCGGAACACGCAGCGTTGGGAGGCCTCCCACTAGATCGACCGACGACATTGTGAGAGTCGCTGGCATCTATACAGATGGCAGGCTGTCGTTCAGTGTGGAGGTTAAAGGTGGAGGCCTATGTTTAGCAGTGGACGTCTTCTGGCTAATGATGATTATTTAAACCTACGAGGATTTTTCGTGTTGATATTTTATATGGAATATGAAAAACAATAAAAAATGCCATGTTGTGTCAATTCTAATCCAAAGTGGGGGCGATAAGACTTGCACTGACATCCCGCTTGGGGTGTTGCCATGCCATGTGTGTTTAGATAGTGAAATACTTATACTGGTACAGCTGTAAAGTTCTATAAGCCCTATGCAGGTGACTGGGATAAAATCAAATTTTTTTGTGCTTTTTTAATAAGTACGATACATCTCTTTTGGCAATACCTCATTGGTGGCTTCGACCAAAATAAAATGAATGGACGAGCCATAACCATTGAACTTGCTCAGTAAAAACGAGTCAAAACCGTCGGACATATACTTCAACACCTAATTATAACCATGTACAGTACATTTGTTACAAATAATTTATAGCGGTTTTTGTTGTGTATTTACACTTCGGGAAAGCACACGTAGACATAATTTTGTCAGATGTTTAGTTATCATGTAACAATAGTCGCGTGTTGCACTTCCTACGGCTAGAGACCGACTGAAACGAAGTGAGCGCCGGCGCTCATTTTGTAATCTTCAAAAATGCGCTTCTTCTGGGCCCGTCCAGATTGGTGGTAGTATAATGTATTCCTTTATACGTTTTGCTGAATTTCTTTCCGTTCAGTATACAATAGTATCTTGGCAAACTTTGGTCTTTCGTCTGTAGATGTTTGATGGAACATCTTGAAGTGGTTGTGTGCAGATTTGTTCGATTTGTACACCAGGGGGCAGCTCGGACACTGGAAACTAACGAATAAACGGTTAAGGAGTCACTTAGGATCTAATTTTCAGACAAGGTATATGTCTTAATGTTTCATTAATTATTTTTTTAACCGCTTTATACAGTGTTTAAAACTAGTGTTTAATGTTAACGCGGGTAAGTCCCCTTTTGGCCACCAACTCACCTGTTGGTAAGCGACAGTGTGGTCGAAGATGAAGCACGCAGACTTAGAAGATACCTATTCACTCTGGCCTTGAAAAGGCCCAGGTTATATCTCTCAGGAAACAAGGAAGCTGGCAGGTTGTTCCAATCCTTAGCCGTACAGATTAGAAACGTAGAATCGAAACGTTTGGTACGTATCCAAGGAAACTCTACAATGTATGGGTGGTAGTGGGCCGTTTTCCTACTTGTCCTGTAGTAGAAAGGGGATGGCAGGATAAGGTCATGTAGCTCAGATGCACATTCTCTGAAATGAATCCTGTAGAAAATTGACAGACTCGCTACCTTAATGCGGTGTTCTAGACTGAGAAGTTTCTTAGCCACTAACTTCTCATCGCCTATAAGACAAGCAGCACGCCGGTCTACCGATTCAAGAGCTTCGAGCTGGTATTTGGCTGAGCCGTCCCAAAGATGACAGCAGTATTCCAAACACGATCGGACTTGACCTTGATATAGAGTAAGCAACTGCCCGGGTGTGAAATACCGGTTAACATTAAATTTAAAACATGCCAACCCTGTCCACCGGGCAGACCGGTACCAATGGACTGCCCAGCACCACAACAGTCTGGGCCTACCGAGCAGTTCGGATCCACCAGGCCGACCAGATTCACCGGCCTGCCACCACCGCATCACCTAAACAGAATCGCTCAAAACAGGTAGCCAGGTAGGGCTATTGTGCAAATTGCTAGTCTGTGGAATGCGCTGCACGAATGGGTGTTCAATAGATACAATCAAGTTTTCAAGTCACGAGTGAATCGGTTTCTTTTAGACAATTGTGCTCCATCGTAGACCGCATCATCGCTTAACATCGGGTGAGTTGGCGGTCAAACGCAAGCCTATTATTAAAAAAAAGGGTTACTTTTTAACAAGTGAAGCATAGGCACCTGTATTTCTTTCCGTGATTTTTCGCTTTGTGATTGGATAACAGAAGCTGAGATCTCAGCTTCTTTGGGCAATACGGGCACTGGAACAACAGAAATACAAATATGTATATAAATACATTTTTAAAAAAGCCTTTTGCACTGATCTTGACTACGTACTACTAGTTTCTAATAATTATAATTCATAACACATCGCTCGAAGAACCGATAACCGATGGGGAAGAAAGGTTCTGGAGTGGAGATCACGAACCGGAAGACGCAGCGTAGGTAGGCCTCCCACTAGATGGACTGACGACTTTGTGAGAGTCGCGGGCTGAGAGTGGATGCAGATGGCAGGCTGTCGTTCAGTGTGGAGGTTAAAGGGGGAGGCCTATGTTCAGCAGTGGACGTCTTCTGGCTGATGATGATGATGTATATATAATTAATAAATATATATAATTAATAGGTAAAATAGGTATTTCTACATTTTCAGTGTGTCACCAGTTTCACAATCAGGTTGTCCTCCCTGGACATAGGCCTCCTCTAGAAGTCGCCATCTCTGGCTACTCTGCGCCAGCCTTTTGGTAGGTCATCCTCCCCCACCTTCTCTGTGGCCGTCCCCTTGTTCTCTTCCAACCTCTGGGGTACCAAGATATGACCTCTTTGGTTCATTTTTGTTTGGAGCAGTGGTTCACAATTAGTGGTACACGTACCCCCAGGGGTACGCGAATTTGTATCAATGAGTACGCGACGCGTGGCAATATCTTGACTAAGATAATTTTATCAGTATCCCGGTACCAGTATTTCATTTTTAGGGTTCCGTACCTCAAAAGGAAAAAACGGAACCCTTATAGGATCACTTCGTTGTCTGTCTGTCTGTCCGTCTGTCAAGTCCCTTTTTCTAAAGAAGGCGTAAAGGTATCAAGTTAAAATTTATACTAAATACTTGGGTCTACGGTTTCTTCCGGCTGTAAAAAAATAAAAGTTGTAAGTCAACGCAATCAAAGATATGAACGTTGATGTCGCATATTTTGCGATTTCACAGGGGAATCAAAACCTATAGGGTACTTCCCGTTGACCTAGAATCATGAAATTTGGCAAAAGACACAGGCAAAGGCAGGTCTCATAGCGGTCTCATATAGGAATAAATCCGAATGTTATAAATTTGAAGTAGTATCATTTAAAAATAGTTATTTTGCTATACAAACTTACATTTTGTAGTTGGAATGTATGGAAGAACCTTATTGACAACTACAAACTTAAGTTTGTCTTTCAATATTTCAACTTCAGTTAGTTTTTTTTTGGTCTCGCGCTCTGACGGTTCCGTCCAACGGAACCCTCAGAGCAAATCCAGTTACATTCCGGTCCGGTGCAGACGCAGTTTGTGAGGACCAGTTTTTTTTTATTATTTTTTTTAACCTATACTGTCCCACTGCTGGGCAAAGGTCTCCCCCATTTCCTTCCATAAATCTCGGTCCCCTGCCACCTCTTGCCAGCCTCTCCGGAATGAGTCAAGATCATCACGCCAGCGTTTCTTGGGCCTGCCTTGACTGCGCCGTCCATCGGGCATCCACTGCGTGACGATCCTGGCCCATCGGTCGGGATGCATTGCAGAGGACCAGTAAAGTACGCAATTCTATGAACGATGTCATACCGTATGCAGTCCGTTTGTAGTCCGTCTGCATACAGCGTGTGGTCTTTCCGTCTTTTATAGAATTTCATACTATACTGGACCTCACAAACTGAGTCTGCACCGGACCGGACTGCAACTAGATTTGGTGTGCTTGAGCCGAACTTGAGGGGTACGTGAGTTTGTGGTTTTTCTTGAAGTGGTACGCAGGTAAAACTAATTGGGAACCACTGGTTTAGAGGATCTAAGCACAATGTCCAGCCCAGTGCCATTTTAGTCACTTGATTTACCGCGAGACAAATATATAGTTTTCAATAAAAAAAAACTCTACATACAATGCACACTACTGCTGGTTACCTGGATAGTATCGGGCAGGTGTATGCCAATGTGCTGTTTCAGAGTCCGCCTGGTGTAGAACGCCATGGAACAGTAGTCGCAGACGTACGGCCGCTCGCCCGTGTGCCGCCTCTCGTGCCCCTTCAAACAACTTTACTTAAAGGCGCTTGCAGACGATGTGTAGTACAAGTAGCAAGTTGTCTGCAACGTTTTGCTTAGTACAAGTGGCACTTGCACTAAGCAAAACGTTGCAGACGAGTTGCTACTTGTACGACGCATCGTCTGCAAGCGCCTTAACAACCCGTTGCAGACCATGCGAAGCAGGGGCGGATCCAGGATTTCATTTTGGGGGGGGGAGGGGCATTCTGACAAGGTTCGAAGGAATCAAATCGAAAAATTGAGTCGAATGTATGAAATTGCTAGGTGTTTTGGGGGGGCTATGGCCCCCATGCCCCCCCCCCCCCCCTGGATCCGCCAATGGCGAAGTAGCTTGCAAATACAAGTAGCAAGTACTCGCGCCGGCGTTCAAGCGACCTAAAAGAGACCGCAGGGAAACCCTAGATGCAGAACGCTTCCAACCGGCCCTTTTGGTTATCAATGGAAAGGCCTATGTCCAGCAGTGGACATCCTATGGCTGAAGTGATGATGATGAGTATGAACAGTTAAACTAAACAACAACAAACAGTACAGTTACAAACAACAGTAACAGTTACAGGTTTCTTTGCACGATAGAATGAACGTGGATATTCGCTCAAGAACCAGAGTCACCGACATAGCTGTTATGCAGGTTGAAGTGGCAATGGGCAGGTCACATCTCTCGAAGATAACGATGGGGAAGAAAGGTTCTGGAGTGGAGACCACGAACCGGAAGACGCAGCGTAGGTAGGCCTCCCACTAGATGGACCCCAGTGGATGCAGATGGCAGGCTGTCGTTCAGTGTGGAGTTCTAAGGGAGAGGCCTATGTTCAGCAATGAACGTCTTCTGGCTGATGATGCTGACTTACAGTTAAGCTTTCCTGAGAGGAAGCATGGTAGTCGCAGTAAGCGCACTTGTGTATCCTTGCGAGGCCGTGGAGCGCTCGCCTGTGTTGCGTCAACTCAGACATGTTCCTACATTTCTTACCGCATTCCTGAAAAAACAAGGATGCAGTTTAGAAGGCCTATTACAAAATGAACCGTTAAATTTTAAGTATTAATAAACCTGTACCCTTAGTACAAGTTTTGATAGTATTCGAAAACTTTTATCGTTTACGTATTGTTCCATACATTGCTGGGCTGAAAGGTATTCGAAAACTTTTGTCGTATTAGAGTGAAGCAATCTAGAAAGCTGACCAGAAATGTTGTTCCAATCCTTGGCCGTAGCGATTAGAAACGTAGTATCGAAACGTTTGGCACGATGTATGGATGGTAGTGGGCAGACTTCGTACTTGTCCTGTATTAGAAAGGGGATGGTAGGATAAGGTCATGTAGCTCCGATGCACTTTCGATGCATCATCATCATCAGCCAGAAGACATCCACTGCTGAACATAGGCCTCGCCCTTTAACCTCCACACAGACAGTGGTCATGCTCACATTCGAAGTAATGAGTTTATTTTGGAATTTGTTTAAAAAATCGTTGTATTTAGTTAACATCTTACCTCACAGATAAAGTAGTTAGTGTAAGATCTCACGTGACATATGTATGACGATTTCCACATGAACTGTTTCCCGCACTTGTCACATATGTACGGCGGACCGGCGACGGAGTGCCTTCCGTAGGTCCGCCGGACTTCCTGCGCCCGCGGGGATATGGCCTGGAATTACTCAGATTCAAGGCCATTTCTTCATACAGGGGGGCAGGGAAATGCAAGCCGCTTACAACCGGCTCTTTACATGGGGGAGGCCTATGTCCACAGTGGACATCCTATGGCAAAAACACCAGCTTACACCTGCATTCAATACTTACAACTGCATTCCGCACTTACACCTGCATTCAATACTTACACCTGCATTCAATACTTACAACTGCATTCCACACTTACACCTGCATTCAATACTTACACCTGCATCCCGCACTTACACCTGCATTCAATACTTACACCTGCATTCAATACTTACAACTGCATTCCGCACTTACACCTGCATTCAATACTTACACCTGCATTCAATACTTACAACTGCATTCCACACTTACACCTGCATTCAATACTTACACCTGCATCCCGCACTTACACCTGCATTCAATACTTACACCTGCATTCAATACTTACAACTGCATTCCGCACTTACACCTGCATTCAATACTTACACCTGCATTCAATACTTACAACTGCATTCCACACTTACACCTGCATTCAATACTTACACCTGCATCCCGCACTTACACCTGCATTCAATACTTACACCTGCATTCAATACTTACAACTGCATTCCACACTTACACCTGCATTCAATACTTACACCTGCATCCCGCACTTACACCTGCATTCAATACTTACACCTGCATTCAATACTTACACCTGCATTCAATACTTACACCTGCATTCAATACTTACACCTGCATTCAATACTTACAACTGCATTCCGCACTTACACCTGCATTCAATACTTACACCTGCATTCAATACTTACAACTGCATTCCACACTTACACCTGCATTCAATACTTACACCTGCATCCCGCACTTACACCTGCATTCAATACTTACACCTGCATTCCGCACTTACACCTGCATTCAATACTTACACCTGCATTCCGCACTTACACCTGCATTCAACACTTACACCTGCAATCCGCACTTACACCTGCATTCAACACTTACACCTGCATTCAATACTTACATCTGCATTACAGCTTTGTGTTTTTGTGACGTTTCAAAAAAATAAACTTTCCTTACTTACATTTTTTTTCTGTTCTTTTAAGCTTTTGATCTTGTTTCTATAAGCGAGAACTCTATCGGCAGTCTTCAACTGAATTGTGTCAAGTTTTTCAGCGTTTTGTTGTTTTATTCGCTCTCTGTACGCTTTCTGTCTCTCGGCGGCAGTTTTCAGGGGCAGCTGGAAAACACAAATCGGGCGAATCAGCTCAGAAGAAGTAATACGACTTGTTCAGACAAGCGACACGCTTGTCTCTTAAACAAAATACATTTGCAAAATTTACCTTGACAGATTTAGAAATATCTTCCTTCTTGGTAGAGATATTTCCACCATGAATAGGTTGTTCATCCGTATTCGAGAGGTTATTAACCCAATCAATAGGAACCTCATTGAAAGATAGTTTTACGTCTCTCTGAATAGGTTTTTGATCTGCAGTTTGGATTAGAGATTTGTGAACATTTGGTTTAATATCTTTTACGTCTATTAGTTTTACGTCATTTTGAAAATCGTTGCTTTTTGTAGCACCGTTTTCCACTTTTATAACATTGACTCTGGTTGGAATATTCTTTGTAAATTTTTCACTTTCCTTTGTGATGGTTTCTTTAACCATTCCAAGTAGAGCCTTTTCTGTTTCTCTGCATTTTTCTCTGAAGATTAACGAAATGTTGATTATTCTCAAGCATTTGTTGCATATTTTCTGGGACAAGACGTCGTTTCTCTTGATCTGAAAATTAAAAGCTTAGTTTTAGACTGATTACACAACAATAGGTATAAAATTAGCAATGTGAGAATCGGGCTCGCACACTGAGGGTTCCATACCACCACAAAATACAAAAAATAGGGCAAAAAGACTTCACACCCAGCCGGTCAACCATCCAGGTAATGACCGTGCCCGATGTTTCTTAACTTGGTTGTGAACAGAAATTTGTCAGGGACTCTCACTTGGCCATTATTTACTTTAGAGTGTGTACTATAATCATGCCAAGTTTGACACTTGTACGTATTACCGTTGTTACATAAGAACAAATGCAAAAATATGTTTAAAATTAACTGTTGTATGGAGCCGCCCCTTTAGTTTTTACTTTTTGACTCTATATTGTTTCTTTAGTTAATCCGCCGTAACATTACATATTCTGTGAAAATGTAAGCTGGTTATCTACAGATACAGCCGTTATAGGTAGGATAGAGGGACAGATAGCATAGGCTAGTAATAGGGTCCCATTTCCACCCTCTGGGTACCCTAAAATGTACAAACCTCCAGACTAGTCACCAGCTTCAATTTGTGAGACATTTGTTGATTTCTAGAATTACTAAATATGGGACGTAGATTTACTGTACTAAGACAAGTTCTACAGAAATCTCTTTGAGTCGGTTTTATATCACGTTGTTCAGAAATTTCTGCTTGTTTTAACGCTTCATTACGGCGTGCTACGATACGGTGTAGAAGAAAGGTGGCCAGCATTTTAATCACAATAAAACTAAAACCAAACTAAAACCACATTTGAACTTGTGTCGTGAACTGACGTGCAAGTTATATTTTATCTTTTTCACTAGAATATCTAAGCTATGTAGCTGGAATTGGTAATATAATAATCAAAGAAAATTCAACTGTGTATCAACAATAAACATTCATTCAAACATTATAACCACAGAACACATATACCAGAGGTTATAACCAAAGAGAATATATAACGTCGGCCATATTTTTCCAATAAAATGGTTTTTTACTTTTGGTTTTCTATTTTTTTCATGTGCATGGACATAGGACACAAAGTCCTTCAGCCGTAATATTACTCAAGCTTACATAGTATTAAATATCATCAAACAAGTCACAGTCAGAGTAAAGCAAAGTATGTCACGGTCAAGTCAAACTAATGCCCCAGTACAGTGGTGGGGGCTTTACATGAGGCTTCTATGAAGTTCTATTCAATAATAATCTACGTCATTGTTTCTACGCTGCAGAACTCAAAACGTAAAAACTACAATGTTAGTATTCATTTTTAATTGTTCTCCAAGCAAAACATTCAATCAAGTTGTACAAAAAGTATGTTGTAGTACGTGGATATCACTATTTTATTAGGTTATGTCAAGCTTTACAATGTTTAAAAAGAAAGTAACAGTACATAAAATAGTAATGCAATAAAAACACAAATTATATTAGAAATATATAGATATATATTTGAATATGTACCTCAAAATGATCTTCGCACATAGAAACACTTGAATTAGCTCCAATACTTTTGGGTTCTCTACGAGCTACTTAGTTCCAACCACTTTTTGCGAGTTTTGGGGTCCATTGGAACAGGAACGAATAGTTTTTCCGGTGTCTTTATGGAAGTATTTGTACATTGTGGCACTACACAACATTTATAAACCATTACTTCTATTAGAAATTTAGTGATTATCAAACTTTTGCTGCCTGGCTGCAGTTTTGTTCTGTGTGACGTCAATCAGTCGCTCGACCGGAGCTATGACGCAGGTCTGCGTTATGGCGCGATATTTTTTTATTCAAACTTTAACATCGATTTATATCGCAAATACGACTGATATCCAGAAAATATAAATGCAGTATACATTAAATTATATCAGGCAATAATGTGCAATAGTTTCCCAAAAGTAGACAAATACCCTATTGGCATAATATTTTCAATACAGTCAAATACCCTATTTGGATTTTTGTTTGACAAATATCACTTGCAATGACAGTATTACAACTTTGACTGCATTGTTTTTTCTTTCTTATTGGCGTCCAACGTCTTGTGCATTTAACGGTGCCAAGTAATTTTTTTTTTTAAAAGTCTTCGCCTATTATTTATTCAATAAAAACAAGTAAAATAAAAACGATTTATGTTTATCTTACAATTAATTACATAGTGAAAGTCAGTCAAGGTCAAGTTCAATTCATGCTCCGGTAAAGTGGTGGAAACAAGAGGTTTCTCTGGGATTTTGGAAACAACAGTAGTGTTTAAAGCGTAAATTTAATATTGATAGCACATAATATATATTATTTACACCGTAGATTATTCCCGAAGTGGTGACCCACACTTTTGTTGTTTATGCATTAATTTCATTTTAACTAAAAATAAACAACAGAAACAATAACTTCCGGGTGGTTGGCGCAATTTTGTATAATACGGTCTATTACTAACACAGATAATTCACTTTGGCACATTCTCAATTCTTTCAGACAGCTAAATGGGTTTTTATCTAAAATATTTAACATAAGTTTATCGGAGAGTGTGATACCCGTAAAAATGAATTCAACATTTGGGCAACACGTGAACAGGAAGAATAACTGCTCATTGGTAGGCGTAGACTCGCGCCCTTTCAAAGTTAATCTCTTCAAATACCTAAATGGTGGAATTTCAATTTGACATGTGAATGTTTCTTCTAAAAAATCACATTCCTCTATGATTAAACTTTGCAGATTTGGACATGTTTCACATATACACATCAGAGCATTCAAATCTACGTTCATGACGTCTTCAAGGTGCAAGTGTACCAAATTACATCCTCGTGCTGTTAGTACTTCTTTGACTCGGTCCGCGTAAAAGTCATAACCCATCAGTTCCAATTCTCGTAAATCCCTTAAACCGTTAAGGAGCATTAGATAGCTTTGCGTAGACCGGAATTTCGCAAGGTTCATCTTTCGTATTTCCGGACACATTTTGACTACCAACTGCATCTGTTCCACTGTTGTGTCATCGTCGTTTTCGTAATCTTTCAACTTAAATTTTTTTCCGGCGTTTTCTTCGACGTAAACTATTTGATCTAAAACATGTGCGTTGTTCTGCCAAGAGTTCGTGGCTATGTGTTCCATATTCTCGCATGTCATGAGGAGAGTCTCAATGCCTTTCTCGCTGACTGCCGTATCGCTCAGGTCCACACTCCTCAGATGCGGTAACTGCATCAATATTTCTATGCATTTATCGTTTAAATCCGTATGTGATAAGTCTAACTTCTCGATCAAAGGACAGTTCTCTGCTATGCACTTTAATATATTATCAGTGCAGATGTTCGTTAATGTCAAATATTTAAGACTGTGTAATTCTTTGACCAATCGAATAATGTTGGTCTCCATCGAATCACTGTTTAGTTTCAAATTAACAAGTCCGGTGAGCAAGTGTGATTCAGAATAAAACGAATCTTGAAACCCGTACTGAAACCATTCCCAAGTGTCGAACGACAGGAAGGTTAGGTTCTTTGTAAACAAGGTTTCGATCATCCGGCGCCCAATCACGTAATGGAATGTCTTTTCATGTCGGTTTTCTCTCACTCTTAACTCTACACGGCCGTACTCAGATTTATGTACAGAATTTAACATGTATAACAACGCTCGTACCACTTCAGGTACTAAACTGTCGTGCAACATGCTGGGTATGTTACATTCTAGACAGTTCCGGATTATTTGGATTTGTTTAGAGAGTAACTCTTCGGCTTTCATCGCATCGCACTCGTGTAGTTCAGACATTGGAGTCATCAACTTCTCAGCTTGAAATGCAATCCAGTCGCCAACTCTGGCAAGCGACAACTTTTCCAGAGTTTTAGGTTGCTGTAGCAGGTACCGCATTTTATTACCTGTAATAGGGAAACAGTACATTTAATGATCCGAGTTTATTGGCATTTGTATTTTGCAATATTTGTCCTTGTGCTGTCTCTTTTTCATGTGTTACAATTTCCGTCAACGACTTAACAGAGTAATTTTAAGCATTGCTTAACTTAAGTAACGTTTAAGTTATAACGTACTTAAGTAAGGCCACTAACTCTGAACTCTCTTAACGTCATCTGTGTTGTCAAAAATCTAACCATTCATCTTCGACCAAAATAATATCATTTTATTTTGGCCGAAGCCAATCATGATAAAAAATAATAGCTTAATGTAGGATCAAAATGTCATGTTATTCGCGCACTGTTATTGTTGTGTTGTGTACCATGTTTATTTGTTATTGACTCCTTACTATACTATATGCCTTTGGTTCTTTATCACGTAAATTCTAATATTTATTTAATACAAAGTGTTTGTCTCTAAACATAATGATAGTAGGTAAGTATTTTATATTAATTATGTTCAATGTCTTGAGTATCAACTTTCCGGACTGTGTTAAACACCAATTATATAAAATAGTGCACTATACTTACGAAATATCTCAGTTAACTAATTAATAATTGCACTATCCACTTGTTGGTATCTTAAATAAGGATTACAACATTTATAACATAAATACAAAACATCGAACTTATTTTTAAAAATATACACAGATACAGACGATACAGACTGACCTCCAGAATTTTTTCCCCCGCTCATTGTTGAGCAGGCTAAAGCCATTAAGGCCATACCGCCTCCTCTTCTGTATTTTACTGTAATAATATTCGGGACATATTTTTTTTGCACACACGGTCATCTGACCCCAAACTAAGCAAAGCTTGTGATATGGCTGCCGGAGACTGATATACATACATATATATGTTTAAATACATACTTAAATAGATATTTACACCCAGATAAAGAACAAACACAAATGTTCATCACATAATACATGGTTCAACACATAGGCTAAGTATATTCTCCCTCTACGGTTCAACATCATCATCGGACATGACATGTTAACAAGGACGTTTTATACCTTAGGGGAAACTTCCATGCATGTTCATTACCAAGTTATTATACTCGAGCGCCTGTAGCAAACTGCGTAGCAAATTACTCTGACAATTTGG